>CM056051.1:304322728-304922728 GCA_029574335.1 Rana kukunoris | reverse complement strand
TTGGAGAGAGATCCTGAGAATAATTGATAAGGTGGCAGCAATGTCGCTCGACTTAGAGGCAGAGACCTGCCTACTATGACTAGTGGAGGAAAACAAGGCCTCTATAGAAAGAAGAACACAGGTGGGCCTGCTGCTCTTCTACGCAAGAAAAGCAATAGTTCTAAATTGGAAGAAGGTGGAAGCCCCTTCGTTAGCACAGTGGAAAAACCTAGTAAATAGCAATCTGTCATTATATAGGGAGACATATGATAACAGAGGAAATGGGGAGGAATATGAGAAAATATGGAAGAACTGGATAGAAAATGTTACGACGGCCTCAGGATAGGGAGATATGGAAGTGAGAGGAAAAAACACACCAATGGATGAAAGGGATAAGGAAGGTATTAATTGTATAAAAATGTAAAAGTATAAGAGTATTTTATGTGAATGTGATGAAATGCTTTTAAATATGATTTTTATAAGAAACTTCTGAGTAAGTTGAACAATTAAAGCTGTGAAATGTGAAATGTACCATATATATGAATATGAAAGAGGAAAATTAATAAAGAGATTTTTTTTAAAAAAAGGACCATTTACCAAGAAATAAATGTTAACATTGTTATGGTGTTTATCTACTGCCAAGTGATTATGATTATGTATCTATTCATGAATGTATTAATAAATGTATTGTTTTCTTTTTTAACTTCACAGCTAAAACTGTATCTGAACTAGGGAAAGATTCAGTTGCCTCTACGGCTATTGATTTGTTTACTCAAGCTGGATTGGGTTCTCACCTTTCTGTAAATGAACGTGTTACAGTAATAGCTCCACACAACAATGCATTTAAAGGTCTGTCCTTTTATTATTGCTTTTTATCTTTAATAGTGCAGAATCTAGTACAGATTAGTGAAGAAGTAGTAATGTTATGAAATCTTTTTTATGTCCCCTCCAAGTATGCCAACAGATGTAGTTTGCATGGATCTATTTAGCAATGGTATACCAATAATGTTTTGATTCACCATGTGCCTAGAGGGACTTGACACCTTTCCAGAGATCATGTAATGTGATTGAGGTTCATTAGGATAAATGTTGAAGTTGTATGTACATTTGCTTTAGTTATGAGGAAACCTTTGAAAAGAACAATGATTATATGGAAAGTGCAGTAAACCATAGTTTACTAATTAGATCATAGTGTACCACAATTACATAAATTAAAGTTTAATTGAGATTAATAACTATTATTTACCGAGGTACCATCAGAAAATCTAGTACCACGTTTGTAAATGCCCACAGATTTACTGTACATCCATTCCATATACCTATACTAGGTGACCATACTTTATTTTCCACTTGTATTCTCTTTCTTATTCCTTCTTTACCGCTCTATTCCAGGTATTTTCTCCTCCAACCTTCCTATTTTCATACATAGCTCCCTCCTTTCCATCCTTCCTTTAGCATAATATATTATGAGGACTTATCAGCAAACCAGTTTTTGATTATACATAGAAGCTTGCATAACAAAATTACAGTAAAAAAAATGGTTATTATTAAGTTTTACGCTAATGTTGATGTTTAACAATATTAGCTTTATTGTAAACTTACTACAAACTAAGAAACTTTATTAGTGAGCTAAGCGTACAGCAGTTCCTGCATTTTCTTTAGACAAAAACTATATCACAGACTATTTTCTTTTAGCTTTTTATGGTTCTAAGGTCCAACAAGCAAGTACTTGTCATAGATCTTCTTTATTAGAAAATGTGAAGGAAAGGAATGGTACACCACAGCTGTATCCTCTGAGGTGCCTCACATTGGGATCTCTAAAGCCCCGTACACACGATCGGATATCTGATGGAATCTAATCCGATGGATTCTTTCTTCGGATATCCGATGAAGCTGACTTTCATCAGTCTTGCCTACACACCATCGGTCAAAAATCTGACCGTGTCCAAACGCGGTTACGTAAAGCACTATGATGTGCTGAGAAAAATGAAGTTCAATGCTTCCGAGCATGCGTCTATTTGATTCTGCGCATGCGTGGATTTTTGACCGATGGACTTCCACACAGGCATTGGGGCAGATTCACAGAGAATTAGATTCTCGTAGAGTATCAGAAATACACTACGCCGCCGTTTTTTACCTGGCTCTACGTGGAATCCAGGTAGATTTTGTCCAGTAAACGACGGCGGCGTAGTGTATTTCTCCCGTCGCAATCCATCTGCGCGAGTAGGGGGCGTGAAGCATTTAAAATAGGCGCGTTCCCGCGGCGATCGAACTGCGCATGCTCCGTTCGCAAATTTCCCGCCGTGCATTGCGCAAAAACACGTCGTCACGTTGTAGTAGCGTCGTTTACGTACATTCCTATTCCCGAACGAGTTACGTTAAAAAAATATATATATTTTCAAATCGACGCGGGAACGACGGCCATACTTTACATGGGTTACGCACTGTTAGACCAGCAAAAAGCTCCTCTAACATTACGTAGCCAAAAAATGACGTAGGCGATTGCGAGGGACACTCGTACCTTCGTGGATCGCCGTAAAAACTCATTTGCATATCCCGACGCATGAAAACGACGCAAACTCCTGCCAGCGGCCGCAAAAATATCGCAGTGTAGATCCGAAGGCTTACGAGGGCGTAAGCCTCTCGGATCGAAGCCCGAAGCCGCCATATCATGGTTTGAGGATTCAAACTAGTGATACGGCGCGCAAAAAATGGAGTTACTTACCGGTAACGTCCTTTTCCAGGAGTCTTTCAGGACAGCACCTTAGAGAGATCCCGGCTCCTCCCCTTCTAGGAAACACCGCCTTCTTCAGATCTTTAAAGCCTCATCCTCCCACTGGCCCTTCAGTTCTTACAGAGTACCTCCGGCCAACTGGGGAGACACAAGACAACGTTATACAAGAATACTTTATCTTACCTGACGTCCTCATGTGATGAGTCTTCCAATCTTCAAAACCTGGGTGGGTAGCGGTGCTGTCCTGAAAGACTCCTGGAAAAGGACGTTACCGGTAAGTAACTCCATTTTTCCCTAGTTCGTCTTTCAGGACAGCACCTTAGAGAGGATAAGCGAGTACCTTACCTTAGGGTGGGACTACTGCCTGTAGCACCTTACGACCAAAGGCTTGGTCCTGTGCTGACAGCAGGTCTAGTCTGTAGTGCTTTACGAAGGTAGCAAAACTCGACCATGTCGCTGCTCTGCAGATCTGCTCTGGAGAAGCACCAGCCCATTCCGCCTGTGAAGTCGCCACTGCTCTAGTAGAATGTGCCCTGATTCCCACTGGAGGCTCCATCCCCTTTAACACATAAGCTTGACTAATAGCTGCTCTAATCCAGCCCGCTATAGTACGCCTGGAGGCTCTAGAACCCTTTCTAGCCCCTGAAAATAAAACAAAAAAGGAATCGGATTTTCTAAACTGTTTGGTGCATTCCAAATATTGAAGGACGCACCTCCTTACATCTAGGTTGTGAAAAATAAATTCTTTTTCCCTCACCGGGTTTGAACAAAATGTTGGCAGAATAATTTCCTGGCCTCTGTGAAACCTCGAGGCCACCTTTGGCAAAAAGGCCGGATCGGTCTTAAAAACAATACGATCCGGAAAAACTTGAAAAAAAGGAGTTTTAATTGAGAGGGCCTCGAGTTCACTTACTCGACGTGCCGTAGTAATTGCTACCAAAAATGCAGTTTTGAGAGTGATTAACTTCAAAGAGCATGACCCCAATGGTTCAAAAGGATCTCCCGTAAGGGCCTGCAAAACTAAGGAAAGATCCCATACGGGAAAAGGGGTCACACCAACTGGCCTCTGCCTACTCAAAGATTTAAAAAATCTTACTATCCAGGGATCCCCTGCTAGATTTTTCTCTAAAAATACACTCAAGGCTGACACCTGTCCCTTCAAGGTGCTGAGAGCCAATCCCTTATCTGCCCCCGCCTGTAGGAACTCTAGTACTGCTACGGAACTGTGTACACTAAAGGAGCTTTCAGAGCACCATGAATTGAATCGTCTCCACACTTTGTGGTAGATGGTTTGCGTTTCCTTTTTCCTACAATTTAGTAGGGTCGCAACCAAGCGATCTGAAAACCCTTTTCCCCTCAGCAACTCCTCCTCAGAAACCAGGCTGCAAGTTTCCACCTGTCCACGTGAGGGCAGCAGACTGGACCTTGAGTGAGAAGGTTGTCCCGAGCTGGTAGAAGCCAGGGGGGCTCTACAGCCAAGTTCCTTAGGATTGAAAACCACGGTCTCCTGGGCCAATATGGGGCAATTAGAATTAAGGTTGTGTTCTCTTGTTGAAATTTCCTCAACACTGCAGGGATCAGAACCGGAGGGGGGAAGGCATAACACCTGAAAAATTCCCATTTCTGAGCTAGTGCATCTATCCCTAAAGCTCCATCGTACCTGCTTAGAGAAAAGAACCTGTCCGCCTTGGCGTTCTGCCTGGAGGCAAAAAGGTCTACGCATGGCGGCCCCCATCTCTGGGCTATAATCCTGAAAACCTCCTGACTCAGTGACCAATCGCCCTCCCTCAGCGTTGTTCTGCTGAGGAAGTCTGCTAAGCAGTTCTGATCTCCCTTCAGATGTAAGGCTGACAGGGACAGGACATTGATCTCGGCCCATCTGAAAATGGCCTCTGTCAACAGCCAGAGGGGGCCGCACCTTGTGCCCCCCTGCTTGTTGATATAAGCCACTGCCGACGAGTTGTCTGTTCGAACTCGAACATGGTGACCCCGCAGATCTTCTTGGAATGAGACAAGGGCCAGTGACACTGCCCTCAATTCCCTCCAATTGGAGGACTTTGCTGCCTCCACTAACGCCCAGGTGCCCTGTACCCAGCGAGAACCCAAATGTGCTCCCCAACCTGTGTTGCTGGCGTCGGTTGTGACCGTCCTGGATATGGGCAGGACCCACTCTAGGCCTTGAGACAAGTTTGCTCCCCTTCTCCACCACCAGAGGGACCGTTTGATTTGACTTGGGACAGAGACTAGGGAATCCAATGACCCCTGGCTGTGGTCCCACACCTTCAAGATGAAGAGTTGAAGGGGACGAAAATGAAGGCCCGCCCACTGTACTGCTGGAAGGGTGGAGGTCAGCAACCCCAGGGCGGACATTGCCTTTCTTATGGAGACCTGGCCACTGCCCTGCAGAAACAGCATGGCCTTGTCCACCTTTTGCACCTTCTCTGGGGGAAGGAAGACCCTTTGAACTGTTGAGTCCAGAATAAACCCCAGGAAGGACACCCTCTGTGACGGGATTAGGTTGGACTTTTCTGGATTTATGAGCCAACCCAAGCTTTCCAAAATGTCTCTGGCTGACTGTAAGTCCCGATTCAATTGTTCTGGGGAGGGGGCGAACAATAGAAGGTCGTCCAGGTATGCGACTATCAGAATTCCCCTGAGTCGCAGGAAGGCCAAGACCTCTGCCATTACCTTTGTGAATATGCGGGGGGAAGATGACAGGCCGAAAGGAAGGGCTCTGAATTGTAGGTGCAGTACCTGATCCCCGGTGTTTATTGCTAGCCTCAGGAACTTCTGATGTTCCTCTGCTATGGGGATATGTAGGTAAGCGTCCCTTAGGTCGATCGAAGCCATAAAGCAGTTTGGCGGGAGAAGGGCTTTTACAGAATGGATCGAATCCATTCTGAACCTCTTGTACCTGACCGAGGTATTTAAAGGTTTTAGGTTGAGGATAAGCCTGAACTTTCCCGACGGCTTGCGGACCACAAAGATGTGGGAGTAAAAACCCCCACCTATCTCCCTGGTCGGGACCTGAACAACCACCTGCTGCTCCTCCAATTCCTGGACTGAGGAGAGGAGGGCACAAGACTTTTCCACACACTTCGGAAGGTTGGTAATTAACAGTCTGAGGGGGGGAGGGGTTGAGAATTCTAGCCTGTAACCCCTTCGGATGATCTCCAAGATGTACTGGTTGGAGGTAATCATCTTCCACTGTGGAAGGAAGACCCCCAATCTTCCTCCCACTGTTTTGGAGTCAATTGGTCTTTTTGGGGGGTTCAGGAGGGCGAAAAATTGCTCCCCCTCGACCCTTCCCCTTCTGTCCCCAACCTTTCTTCTGGGAACCTGACCTGGGTGTCTCTGATTTTCCACGAAATCGAAACCTCTTTTTTGGCTGTTCCCCAAACTTCTTTTTAACGGGGAACGCCTTCTTTTTGTCGGCGGTCCGGTCTAGGACTGCTTCCAGACCAGGACCAAACAATAAATCCCCCGTAAGCGGGATACCACAAAGTTTTACTTTGGACGCACTGTCCCCCTGCCATGTTTTGAGCCACAAGGCCCTTCTGGCTGAGTTGCACAATGCTGCAGACCTTGCGGACATATGAATAGACTCCGCTGAGGCGTCTGCCAAGAAAGCTACCCCCTTCAGTAGCATGGGCAAAGATGAGAGAATTGTCTCCTTTGCTGTACCTACCTCGATATGGGATTTAATCTGAGTCAGCCAGTACTCCAAGTTGCGGGCTACCACTGTAGCCGCCATTGCTGGCCTAAGATTACCCTGGGAGGAATCCCAGGTTTTCTTTAAACAGGGAATCCATCCTCTTATCCATGGGATCAGAGAGTACCCCCATATCCTCAAAGGCTAGGTCTGTGTGTCTAGAAACTTGGGAAAAAGCCGCGTCAAGTTTAGGCGTCTTATTCCAAACTAAGTTTTCTCCCTCCTCAAAAGGAAATCTTCTTTTCAGCGCCCTTGAGAGAAAAGGTTTCCTTTCCGGATCCTGCCACTCTCTTTTGATGGCATCGACCAGAACGTCATGGACTGGGAAAACCTTCCTTTTTTGTTCCCCTAAGCCTCTGTACATTTGGTCGTGCAGGGACAGCGGCTTCCTCTCCTCCTGAATCCCTAGGGTGGTGTGGATAGCCCCTAAAAGCTCCTCCACCTCTTCTAGAGAGAGTTTGTAACGTGAGGTTTTTGTGGACTCCCCGTCCATCCCCTCTTCATCTGATTCTCCCTGAGAATCAGAGGGAGCGCTGCCTGCTTCTACCTCAATTTCCTCTGCCGACCCTACCGGTCTCTCCGCACCAATAGCGAGGGGTATCGGTGGATCAGGTGAAACCGCCTGTTGTACTGGGGAAGGGGTGCTCTGAGCCTGGGGCAACTGAAAGTTAGCAAACAGAGTTTTAAATGATTGGAAGGTGCTTGAAAGCTCCTTAACTGATGCCGCCAGATCTACCCCCTGTTCTGCTGTCTGCTCTCTCACTACCGCATCCATACACCCCCTACAGAGAGTCTTGTCCCAAGTCTCCCCTAACGTGGACCTGCAGACAGGGCACTTTCTCTTAGAGCCATGGAGCGATTTGCTTGTGTATTTCTGAAAACAAACAGAAAACATAGAGAGCAGCAGTATTAGTCAGAACTCCCCAGCTAAATAAACAGGGATCACCAGGAGTGCCTAATCCCCAGGAATGACCACCACCAGGGACCCACTCCTCTCCTACCGACCACCTGGTAGGAAAAACACACCCGTGGAGCTAACAGGGGTTTTGTGAATCAGGGAACACCACCCCAGGGTTCCACTGACCTTTGCTTGGCTGGTGTCCTTCTCTCCGGGAGCAGTTTTAGAAGCCTCTGCCTCCGACATCTTCCCGCACGGTAACGGTGGCCTCTGGTCCCCAAAAAAATGCTGTCTCTACAGCTTAATAGGAGACCGCACCAGCCGAGTGCTGGATCCGCCTTTCTAGGCCGCGTCCGGAACCGGAAGACGCGGCCTCGTGTGTCGGACCCGCCCCTTCCGCCGGAACTGACGTCACCCGCCATCCGACGCAGCCACTGAGTCTCCAGGCTGAAGGGTGGAGGGGCAGTGGATCCAACACACAGCGCCACCCTAGGCGCGCGAAAGAGCGGACCTCCCAGCTGCCATCCTTTCCCCAAGGAGCGCTTGAGATGCACGGCGCTATTACAGGTAAGCTAAAACGCACTCGTTTCTTACCTGGCGCCAAATACAAACAAAAAGGGAGGACAACACCAGGCAACTCCCGGATCCTGCCCTTCTCTGAAATATCAGCCTTAGCCTCCCCAGCTAACAGCCCTGGTTCCACAGCAGTGTCTCCCCACCGGAGGAAACACCATAACTGAAGGGCCAGTGGGAGGATGAGGCTTTAAAGATCTGAAGAAGGCGGTGTTTCCTAGAAGGGGAGGAGCCGGGATCTCTCTAAGGTGCTGTCCTGAAAGACGAACTAGGGAAATTTGAAATTACTCCTAACACCAGTTAGACAGGCGTAATTGCTCTGTGAATCTGGGCCAATGTTTTTTTTCTATCGTTTTTTTTCTATCGTTTTTTTATGCATAGGAAATTTTTAAAACATGTTCTATTTTTTTTCACCGATGAAAAACAAACCGATGTGGCCCACACACGATCGGTCTGTCTGATGAAAATGGTCCATCAGTCCATTTTCATCAGACAAACCGATCGTGTGTACAGGGCTTTAGACTTCATTATGACATAAGCAGAATATTTAGGGTGTTGTTCTCTTACTACTAAAATGCCTTAGAATACTTTCTGAAATGCTTCAAGGGCCAGTAAACATAAATTAGAATTTGAGTTGAGTTTGTTATGGCATTTATATAGGAACATATTCAATTCAATGTAATGTAAATATTATAATAGTGATAAAAATGTAATAATGCGCTACAATCAACCCTTGCTGCTGTACAGTGCAAAATGTGTATCAATGTGAATAATGTTGCAATAATGACAAATAAATACACATAAACTAGATGTAATTCCAAAAAACCTGATAAAGTGTGCAACAGTGCCAATATCACTATAAAGTGAAACAGTGCCAAAAAACAATAAAAGACAGCAAAAATCAATTCACCGTCCGTGCATCTAGACTGAATCAGTGGTATGGAACTCCTATGATGCGCTCAATCCTTCACAGCACTTCCTGCCACAGTCTAATGCTGACACTTGCTACTCCAGGCAAACACAGTTCATGAGGAAAAAATAAACAGGAGAATGCTCATGGTGCAGTATTGTGACCAAACAGAGAGAAAACGAGGACTACAGCAATGTAATCACACGAATCCCTGGACAGAAATTACAAGCAGCCTCTGATACAGCTCAGTGTGGCGATCTCCTCATGCGGATCTAGCTCAGTCGATCGCGTCACTCGGCTCCTCTTCCACGCATTACGTCACTCGTCACATGACTTAGTCATGGGTTATTATAATAGGAATTTGTTTTCTCCAACAAACCTGTTTGTTGTTCCTAGTGCCAGTTGTAACTTTTTTGTGCCTCATTTATCTTTACATGACAGCATATATAAAACAATTAGCTGTGAGCAAAACTGAGAGTTTTTGGTGAAATTTTTAAGGGTGTCATTGATCATAAATAACTCATGGGATCTATAGAAGCTCCTATCAAACCAATTTTTGCAACAAAAAAATTGCCTCTCATTAGCTTTATTACTTTATTTTTATTTATTTTTTTGAAAGAAAACTGACCATCCACAAATAATAAAAACATAAAAGATGAGAAGTTCCTATGAAATACAGTTTGTTATGGCATTTATATACAGTATAGAGATCAAACAAAAAGAGTTTATTATTTTTTAGCATTTTCACCTAAGCTTTATAGTAAACAAAACAGAGAATTTCCACTTCAAAATCAGTAATTTTACAGAAAAATCAATTTCACCAAAATCACTCTGTTCATTCTTAATAACAAAGGACAGCATGAACATGTGGTGTGCTGTTTTATGTCAAAGGTTCCATGCTATTCCATAACAGTACCATCTATAATTCATGTCAACGGTGCATTACAAAACTCCCATGCACCACGTTTTTTTCTTTGAATCCACGGTTGTGCAGAAAAATGAAAAACATGCATGTGAACAAACACAAGAAAGTGCACTTAGCAGTGTGCTTTTGTCCTCCCCCCCAAAGAAGTAGGACCTTTCCCTGAACTCCTGGGGCACAAGGCTCCTGACAGGGACAAGGTTATGAACTTGGTCTGTCTAGCCAGAAGGCTTGGGGGACCCCAGCCTAAGCCAACCAGTGAGTGCTAGGTCGAGGGGCTCTCCCAAACAGAGACCACCCAGGTTCAGGGGAGGAAGGAACCTAATGGGCACACCGCCTCCCTTCTAGAAGACTCACACCCTCCATCCAGCATAAAAATTCACACAAAAGTGAAAAGTCACAAACATGAGGAGAAAATAAATAGTGGCCGTGCAATGTGCACTGGCTAGGCCCTGAGGCCTGGAAGCAAAAATTTCCCTGGAACTTAACCAAAAGGCCCAACCAAAAAAAGTTTTTAGTGCTGTGCCCATGTGTCTGTTCACACACTGGGATCCCACACCCAAGTGTTACTAAGGACACCCCTGGGGCAACCACTGAATATAATAACAGAGTTAGAATATAGAATATAATACAGAGATCTCTCCTGTTGTTCTATTTTGTTCTGACACGAGGATGACCCCCCAAAAGACCACTCTGCTCATCACTTTTAGCCTTTGGTGTTAGGGAGCCGATCGGCAGACCTTTTTCTGTCGGATTGGCTGCCATACAGAGGCCGAATGTCAGCCGGCATTTAGTCTGTGTGTACTAGGATTTAGGCCTTGGGTATCAAGGTCATTTGTATAAGTGATCCAGCAGCCACCTTAAGGGAATGCAAGGAGTGTTCACTCTGACATAAAGAGTATCTTCACATGTGTCAAAATAAGATCAACCACCTGCAAACCCAACTCCCTTAGGCATATTAGCCATGACAATGACCCTGATATACTTGATTTGACTGGAGAAGATGTTTGTCAGTTGATCTTAATTGATCTCTCATTTGATGGTGGTCAGTCACAAATATGTTACATGTTTTCCCATAGTAGGCTCCCAAGCAATTATTTATTTTTAATCTCTGTTAGGTATACATTAAATTGAAAGTAAGTTAATGAGTGGAGCTATATATAGTGTGGATTCATAGTATAAACTCTACAACTTTTGTACTTAGATGGAGCACCGAACATTGACAAAGACATGACTAACTTACTTCAGAATCACATTATAAAAGATCAGCTTTCTTCCAAATATCTTTATCATGGCCAAGTTCTGGAAACAGTTGGTGGGAAGAAACTGAGAGTATTTGTATATCGGAATGTAAGTATTTCATTTTTAGAAATTTATTTTACAATTATTGATTTCCTTCAAGCCTCTTTGTCTATAAAACATGGAAGAAATCCCTTGCTTCTAAAAAACTATACTACCGGTGTTAAACAAAAATTACAATTTGAAAAATATTTTTATCCAGGTAGTAATATGTGGTGCCAACATGTCATGAATGAGCCTTTTTCTATTTTACTGCTGTATCAATGACTCAATTGATATTTCCACAAAAGTGTATATGTTTTTCTATGGATCCTGGTTAATTAAAGCTGAACTCCAGTCAAACAGCTAAATACACATAAAATATATATAGTAGAAAGGATCTGACTCAGAATTCAGTCCTGAAATTTACACATTACTGCTACACAGTAAAGTTCAGGCTGGCAGGGTCAGAGACTGCAATTAATTACCATTTACAAATCTTGTCAATCTGCCTGCTGGTGAATGGCAAGACCAATCACCCCGCACAAGGAGAGGCAGCAGCAGTGACTGTCCTTTTTTACAGGAAGCTTCTACACAGACACAAAGTTTCACAAGCGATTATTACACAGATCTGGAACAAATACACAAAGTGTACCGAGTTTTAAGTAAGAATACACACGCAGAATGTACTTAAACAACATTTGCTTATCCTGGAAGTAAATTTTAATAACATGCCATGGGGTGTCCTAAACCTGTCTGTGCACATCTGTACATTGTGTAGGAGGTAATGCAAAATATATATATATATATATATATATATATATATATATATATATATATATATATATATATATATATTTAGAAATGTGTGGAGAAATTTAGAAAGAAAAAAAGTAATTTAAATTGCGGTAATTGATATTTCCCTGACGGCTTAATTTATTTATTTTGTAAAAAATGGCATTGGGCCCTTTGAGGACCCCCAAAATGCATACCAGACCTTTTCGGCCAGAAAATGAATGGGGCAGGGTGATTCCATTACCAGCACCTTCTGCCTCCTTAACATTCATTGTCAGGAAAGAAGAATATAGTAACTGTACTGGTGTCCCCACAAGGACAAAGAAGTATAATTTGGTCCAAAGCTGGGTTCAGGCCAAATCAGGAGCTCATCCCTACAGTACAAAAACTTTCAGAATTTATATTGTTAAGATCTCTGCATTACAATTGATTAAAGTGCACCTGTGCCCAGGCTTTGGACAGGCAAATACTTGTGTATTCTTAGCAAGTAGTAAAAGAGCTTAAAACAAGCCATTTATTACTTGTTTAACTGGACAGGAAAAGCCCTAAAGCTATGTTTCAGACAGTCTCTGTCAGTTTTTGTCAGCAAAAATTCTGCTCCAATACAAAGTAATAGGAATAGAGCTAAGAATTCAGTAGAAGAGATCTGGAACATCCAGAATTGGTGCAGTTGCGCAGAGTAGCCAATCAACTTCTTACTTCAGTTTGTTCAATAAATACGCTTTGACAATAAAACATGGAATCTGATTGGTTTCTATGCAGAGTTGCACCAGACTTTAAAAACTCAAACCTTTGCTGTGAGCTTTTAAATGAATTTCCCTACCTTTTATTGCTACAGAGGTAAATAATGGCTTGTAATTGTACTGCTTGTTCAGAATTTGTTAATTATTTAAGGTGCATAGTCTGGACACAGGTCCAATCAAAAGTTTTTGTTGTTATTGTTCATTATTACTGCACAGTTTGACTCTGTCATTTTTTTATAGGCTCTTTGCATTGAAAACAGTTGTATTAATGCACATGACAAAAAGGGAAGATATGGCACTATGTTTATTGTTGACAAGCTGTTGACTCCACCATCGGGAAATGTAATGGATGTTCTTAAAGCTGATAATCGCTTCAGGTACACATTCTTTTGTTCTTAAAATGTAAAACATTATACCAGTATTGTAATAATTGTGTCTGAAGGGTTGGCTGTCACAATTAAGATTACTTAAAGGGTAACTCCACTCTTGTGGGGGAAAAAAGCAAATAAAGAAAAAATAATATAGCTTGTACAATTGAGATACAAGTCATATTGTTATTGAATGTTATTAAAAATGACCTATTCTTATCAATCTGCATCCACTGTAAATTTCTATAAATGCAAAGCAATGTGGCTACATGGAGTTGTTCTGTACACAGAATGTGTACTGACCACTCCCCAGAAACATAATTTCCTGCTTGTGTGATTGGCTCACCAATTTTTCCAAGAAGTCTGTCTAAGATTCAGATTTCAGAGTCAGATTTCAGGCATCCCCTGCGAAAAAAATATATAATTTTTGGTGAGATATTTCCAATAGGAGTATGTCTAGAGGGGTGCAGGCCCAGCAGCTTTCTTCATTAGTGCCTTGCAGCTGCCACAGCTGACTGATAATTATAAAACCATTCCCATTAGACCCACTGTACACAGGGGCACAGACAAACACACATGGATTTCTTCAGAATAACAAAAGGTAGGAATCTGCAACAAAGGTTGTTATAATCCTTGCAAAGTACATAGATCAGGCAGGGGGGAATGTTTTTTGCTTTAGGTCACATTATAATAATGGGAGTTATATGGTTATATTAATGGTAATCCTTGGACCCACAAAGCTTTCTGTAATTTTCCTAAATAAAAAAATCCAACCAAAATCTGGTTTTAATCAAGTCCTTACTCTTGAAACATATAATATTTACTGGGTTCTTCCAGATTATTTTACTCTACATCAGCGTCCAACTCAGGTCTCAAGGGTCATAAGTCATCCAACATTTTAGGGTTTCTCCCTGAAAATTACACATTTAGTAAGCTTTAGTTCACTAAACCATTTTTTTTCCTGACCCAAATTCACAATCTGTATGCTAGATAACCTTTCTCTAAAACACACTTTTCTTACAAATTAATGAATATGAAAAGTTTTCTTATCAAATGTAGAGTGAAAGCTCAATTCTTGCATAAGTTACAACTTGTGTCAGTCAATCAGAGAAAGCAAAATGTCTTATAAAACAATGCAGTATTTGCAGTTATGTTTTAATATCCATTAATCCACCGCTTTAAACTTTGTTGCTTTTTTTTTTGCTTTTAGGCAATAATATTCTGAAGGGATTCTTATGTGTCTTGTGATGTACTTCTTTTAAATTGACATACTAAAATGCTAAGTCTCACTCTTGTTTTTGTAGCTTATTGGTGGCTGCAATCCAGTCTGCTGGACTTACTGAGACACTGAACAGAGAAGGCACTTTCACGGTCTTCGCTCCAACAGATGAAGCTTTCCATGCTCTCCCAAAAGCAGAATTAAACAGATTGTTAGGTATACATAGTGTCTTAACCTTCAACAGGCTACACTGAGAAATGCATTGCTTAAAATAAATTTCAATATAAATTAAATGGAAAGCATCCAAATTGTGTATACATAATGAAAGTGGAATCAGGTTGAGGAGGTTTGCTGCTGGTTCATTACTGGTAAAGTACGGACCACTTCATAATGAATTCAGATGGCTGCACTCCCAAAGACGATGTAAAAATTAGCTTTATTGGCAACAAATTATTAAAAGCATCAGAAAAACAGGCATATAGGCAGGGCATTTGTGTGATGCTTTTAATAATTTTTTGCCAATAATCCAATTTTTACAATGTTTTTGGGAGTGCAGCCATCTGAATTAGTGTTCATTCTGACCACTGCTGCAGTCACACTCTGTGCACCTCTTATAGACTACTGCCTTGGATTAAGCCTTTCTGACTCACCTGTGAGCAGCGATACCTTGCTTTTATAAGACCACTTCAAATTTCTTAGGATTAAAAGGTTGGTAAGTAATTTGGCATAACTTAAGAAAAGGTATCTGGTACATCACTGATGCCAAACTGTCATCTCTAGTGTTAGCTGCATGCAAAATTATGTATAAAACAGTAAGCAATCATTACCAACCAGTCACTCAAAAGACAGGAATAATGTTGAAACAATCCATCTGTATTCCATCTTGCTCTTATTGGCTCTCTGTTGATTGCTATGCTGGTTGTGCTTTTGTTTATTTTTACTTCTCCCTTGCAATTTCCCTTCTCCCAGACCATTATCCAGTTATACAGCCTAGATGGTCAGGAAAAAGAGACCAAATAATGTGAGCCCTTGTTCCCTTTTTTTAGCCATATCAGGACATATGCCCTTTAAACAAGCCTCCCACCTCTTGCAAGGCACATTCTCCCAATGACGGGGGACAAGGGTTTCTTCCCTACATCCAGTCCCCAAAAGTATGTGAGAGTTTGTCTAGGGGAGGGCACATTTAGAGATCTAAAAATCCCTGAGTTATTAAATATCCTGCCCCCCGGGGAATGAATATGAATGGATACTGGGTAGATTAGTCCCCTTTTTACTCATTTCCCAAAAAAGTAAAAAGTAAACAATCATACACAATATGAAAAAAAAATAATTTAATCAAATTCTCATTGTGAATAATGTCCCCCAATGTAAATCCTCAACAATCAATTGTCAGTCTTCACATTCCTCTGTCCAACAATGTTTCCCCACTGATCTATTACTAAATAACAGATCCCTGGCTGTGTAAACAAGTGAGATGAGATCCTGCGTAATGTCATGGACCAAATATGGTTATAGGCTGGGTAAAGCCCTTGTTGCAAGGCACCATGTTGAGGGTGTTGCTGCTCATCCCAACATCCAGCCCCCATGATGATGTCTGGGTTTGTATGTGTTGGGAGGGGGGGCGAACCTACAGGAATCTCAAAGCCCCCTTTGAAACAAGGCTGCCCTCCCCCAGGGAGATGAGTAAAAGGTACATTGGTGGTACATTAGTGCCCCCATATTACTCATTCAAAAATATTAAATATTTTATTTATTTAAAAGTGTCCCCTTTTACATTGGTGTTCAGTGGAAAGTACCCCATTATGCATTGGTCCTTAGTGGTCAGGTCTGGTCCCCTGTCACTGTTGGTTTTTAAGAGCTTACATAGAGGTGCCACACTGCTGCCTCCCTGCCTTCTGTGTCTGTGCTGAGTGACATCACACCAGAACTTTGCAGGCATTGCCTGGCAGGATGTCACTTTGACAGATGCTGCCAGCATACAGCAGATAAGGGATTATGACAAAGTAGTGTGCTCTGTTAGAGGTAATACTAGATCCAATGAACCCTGCCTGAGTTTAGAGAAGCCTATGTCCATATAATACATAATAAAATATAAGTGTCAGTTATCATTACTTTTAAAGAGGTATTTACATATTTGAACATTGCATTTCCACCCTTAACTGTACATAAAATGATTCTTTATCTCAATTTGAATGTGAAGCCACATCCAAAAAACAAAATACATACATATATCTCAGCCTACATGTTGATTTTTTTTAAATCCAGGCATAGTTGTAGTGTACCAGGCCACCCCACTTTCTTTTGTTAGTAATCTGCTGATCTGAGGTTCTTCTGTAGGTGATGTAAAAGATGATTTAAGCTCTTTGTGGTATCCTCCATGCAAAAAGAAAAGCAAAAAGACAAACTTTTTGATATTAGCATACTGTAGCTGCCCTGTTAGATCTATAAAGACTGGCAGCCAACAACAACTAATAAGAAGCTAAAGTTAATTTATGTATCATGAGCTAAGTTGCAGAAATTATATATTTGACAGCCCATTATGTGTTTCTGACTGCCACTGTTATTTGCACAATGCTATTAAACAGGGACATTTGTGCTCATTGTAACTATAGGAGCAGGGCCAGCGCTATTGCTTGGTGAACAAGGCAGCTGCATAGGACGCACTGATGCCTAGGGTGCATCCATGCTACTGGTTTCCCTATTCTCTCCCTGCTTCTGGAGGCAGGTAGGATGGGGACGTTTGGGGGTCTCCTAGATTGTCTTCTCCCCTCCCTCTGACATCGAATCTGCCTCCACCAAGGAGACAAATCCCTGAACACAGAGGATGCCGGGAGATCTCTGGGGAGGAGGGGGGGAGTGTCCATAGAGGAGAAATGAAAAATGAGGGCAGACACATGTACATTCCCATATCTCCTTCCCCCAGCACAGCTCCTCCCATGACTCTCTACACAGCTCCTCCCATTCTCTCTCACCATCCAGACTACACAGATAATTACCACATCTTTCTACAGGTGGCATGAACCAGGAGGGGTGGAGTAGAACAGAAGGGAGGAGAGGAGTCAAGAGAGGACTAGACTCAAAATCACATGACCAAAGATGTGGGAGGAGTGAAGGGTCGGGGGAGGAATTGGCTCTCCTTTGTTGTATAATTAGGATTGTGTGATGGCAGGAAAAGGGGAGAGGAACCAACTGTCTTATCATAGACTTGTACTACTCCCCCCACTCATCAACAAATAATCAGCCAAGCCTCCCCATAATAAATATGATGGCTTGAATGTTGTGTCCCCACTCCTTCTCTTCTAAGAGATCAAAGTGCATGCACCAAGAGGAGAGGGAACTGCTGTCACAATAACAACCAAGAACAACAACTTCCTCCGCCAATCCCAACATCCTACCCAATTTTGGCTGAGGAACTGACAGGTACACCAACCAACCTACCATGCTCCCCCCACCGACTGAGGAACTGTCAGGTACACCAACTGACTTACTGTCCCCTCCATAGTAGACCCAGGATGTGAGAGCCTATGTTAGGGCTCCATACAGAGACCAAGGTTTCTGTGATCCCAGTGTGGCACACCGCCAGACACCTTCTGGGCATAACACAAAGTCCAGTGTCCAGAGAAACATCATGAATATCAGGAGATATAAAGTGGGACCATGATACTTGAGCTACAGGCTGTTTTAATATTTTCCACTTTTTAAAAACTTTTTAAGTTGTATTTTTTTTGGGGGGGGGGTGCAAGTAGCTGGTCTTGCCTGGGGCACAAAACAGTATAGCACTGGCCCAGTATAGGAGACATCATAGATTGCCTACACTGAATTACTTATTTATACAGTACCTATTGTCAGCATTAGTCAATAATGTGTTACAAACTTGCGATCACAGTTAGGCAACCAATGCAATATTTGCTATTTTCAACAAGTCTAAACAGCCACAAATCCACAAGTTAAATATTGTCATCGTTGCAGATCAAGTATTTTAATACCAACTCAACACTTTAATAGGAAAAATGTTACCATGCTAACCTTCTGTGAAATGATACTGTCTAAGCAAGAAATATTATGACACTGCTGGAGGGGTCTATAAAAATGCACAGCGTGAGGTCTAAATCCAGTCAGTGATTAAGCCCAACTGACAGCAAAGCTGAATTTAAGTAGCATATGTTCATTGCTTTTCACAGAAATCTGCAGGAAAAGTGTGTATGCATGGTTTACATTTTCTCCAGGTTAACCAGATATACTATACTTGCGTATGATTGCTAATTCAGTACAGCTTATGTCTGTTTGCAATTAGGACATCAAGAATATACAGGGTATTCAAAGCATCCTATCATTTCAGATTATATTAGTTAAAACACAGAAACCTATTCAAATGGTTGTTCAATTAATTAAAATATACCTAAAGCCATATTTTGTTTTATTATTCTCATTTAGAGCAGAGAATGGTTAACACCATTGGCATTTTTTTGTTACATTCTGTGTCCCAAAAAATACATTTCTCTTGATTTCCAATATGAAAGTCACAAAAAAAGTTGAAGAAATATCTTAAAATTAAGTAAATCCCTTCTTTGTCAATACAGTATCACTAGTATTCCCAGTTGGATTGTTCAGTTAGTTATGGTTCTGGTGATAGCCCTAAATTTAAGATTTTCCATAATTTTTAGTCACAGTCAGCTTCCCCAGTAGGGACAGAGACAGCAGTAAGACATGGCAGGGGTTCTAATACCTCACCACCTTATCTAGTTTTACCTTACCACTTTAAATATTTAGCAAACTAATCAGAATATTAGTCATAAAAGGCCCTAATACCTGATCCCTTTTGGCACATGTTACCTGAGATTCAGTATTTGTCCAGTATAGAAAGCCTTTATAGATAAGTGAGCTTGTTGTATCCCTTTTCCCACAGCTTATAAATATTTGTACAGAGCTTTTCAGGTTGACACTGCAGTAGATTTGTGTATCAGTGTATCTTAGTTAAGTCAGAGTCAAACTGAACATTAGACAGAAGAAAGAGATTAAAATAAAATGTTGTTCTCTTGATCTCTTATACTCCAACATACTTATACTTAGTTTCCACCAAGACTAACTTAGAGGGTTGTTGTAAACTGATTATTTAGCCTCCTCCATGTAATACTTTCATGCAAACCTCAGATAAATCTCCTCCACCTACCTCTGGAGTGTGTAGGGCTTAGCAAACTACTAGTGTAGTGTGGTACTTTCTCTACCAGTGAAGTAAAGTGTAAATACAGCTAGCCAGCCGCTTCTTCTATTTGGTTTTTAAAAATAAGTCTTGTTTGCATGTGTTTATTAGGACACCTAGAAGAATCTTGCGCTAAAATAGGCAGAACATTTAAACTCCATGCAGATAACATCCCTAGTGGCAACGCAAGATTGCTAACCACTTCACTAATATTCTCCCATAAAGTAGCTGTAGTCTGGATGTTTGTGTTTTTTTCACTGCATCACTTCTTACTTCTCACAGGCATGCTGTCACAAAGATATTGTGACTGTTTTTATTTGCACACTTAGCAGTGGCGGCCCATCCATTAGGGGTGCACGGGCATGCGCCCCATCTATGCGTCTGGCCCCCTGATCTACATACAGGGGTCGGGTTTTTGTTCTTGAAGTACGTGATTAGAGCCACTTGTGTGACGCTAACGAATGAATATTCACTATTTTCACACTAAATCTCCTCCCTGCCAATCAAGAAGCGGGTCATGAAACTTGTTTCTGGATTGGCCAAAACGACGCATCTGCGGCTCTGCACCAATTTAAAAAAGTACTTTCTGTACTACTTTTTGCAATTTCGGGCCGAAATCTGTGTACAAACCTGCATAGTTGTCTCTGTAATCGCGGCCCAAATCGGCACTGGCAGCGGGAGTGAAATTGTGCGAGTTTCCTCAGCCCAGTATAA
The DNA here is from genome assembly GCA_029574335.1 of Rana kukunoris. Classification (NCBI taxonomy): domain Eukaryota; kingdom Metazoa; phylum Chordata; class Amphibia; order Anura; family Ranidae; genus Rana; species Rana kukunoris. The sequence continues at coordinate 304,902,683 of CM056051.1, read as the reverse complement.
ACCTGGGCTAAAGGTGAATTTATTTTTTTATGGATTAGAGAGTGATTAAACAATCTTTTTCTTGTCAAATTTGAGAGATTTCCCTTCACTGTCTTGTAGACTCAACAGGAAGTCAAAGGAAAAATATTCATTAAGAAAAGTCTCCTTTTAGTTTTTTTAGCCTATGTGGTGAAAAATAAGTTTAGCTAATAAAAAACTGTGAATAATGTAACACCCAAGCACTTAAAAACAATCCCAAGATTTTTATGAGCCACTCCTACCCCCCCCCCCCACATACACACATAAATGCACATGCTGGGGATGCCTATGCAGGAAAATGTCAGTTGTTTTACATATCTCCGGGAGAGTGAGTGCAATAATTCTAGGTCCATTATTCACAGTCCACTCTTAACTGATGACCTTTAGGTGCTTTTTAAGCATCACCTAAGACGTTTAAGACTTGACATGTTTGGTATCTATTTACTCAATGAAACTTCATCTTTTATATTTTACCTAAAAATTGGGTAATATATTGAGTTTATGTGCCCTAAAATTAACTTTAGTGTATTTTGTACTTACATTTTCCATTTCATAAACCGTTACATTAATATCTAGGGTGTCTGTTTTCAGAAAATACATTTGTCGCTGTTTTACAGGTGCATGCAATTTTAAGACTTGACATGTTTGGTATCTATTTACTCAATGAAACTTCATATTTTATATTTTACCTCAAAATTGGGTAAAATATTGAGTTTATGTGCCCTAAAATTAACTTAATATCTAGGGTGTCTGTTTTCAGAAAATAGATAATGCTTAAGGTTTTTTATGGAATCTTTAGCCCTATTTTTTTTTTAAAGCATGCAAAAAAATGTAAATGCAAAAAACGTTGCTGCCACCGAAAGGGTTAAAACCAAGTCTTTTTCTTTTTTTTTATCTGATTAGATAATGGTTAAACCCTGTCAGTTTTATTGGTTTCTTTTGAGAGATTTATTGTCACTTTTTGTCATGTAGATACAAAAGAAAGTGTGTGAAAATCTATCCAGTAAAACCTAGTACACTTGATGAGATTAACAGATGGATGATTGTTAGTTTTTTTGCATTCTAGTCCAGATATCGAAAACGAATAGGTTACTAAAGTATGTAAATTCTCGTCTGACAGAATAAAAATTCGGTAGTGTCGAAATGCATTTGTATAGTATTTTTGGACAAAAACTGTACTGACTAAAGAAAAATCCTACGATCTGGTATCGTACGGAATTTTTTTTTATGTTGGTCCATTCGTAAAATTTCAGACGAAAGCTGTATATTAATGATCAGAATATTATACAATTGTTTTGAAAGCCATATTTGTTGTACAATATTCTGATTGTGTGTACTAGGCTTAGACCCGGTTCACACTGGGGCGACGCGTCAGGTGGCTCAGCCGCCTGTCGGGTTGCTTCCCATGTAATGCAATGGGAGCGTTCTAATCGGAGCGACGCAAGTCGCTCCGACTTACAAAAATACTCCCTGTACGACTTCGGGGGCGGCTCGGGGCGACTTGCATTGACTTCCAGAGCCCCCCCTGGAGTCGTGCCGCCTTAGTGTGAACCGATTCTTAAGGTAAATCCACTCCTAGACAGTTGTCCCCAGAACAATTGGAACAATTCCCAATATTACTGTACAATTAAAAAGTGTGTATTTTTTTTGGAGGCGTCAATAAAAACCTATCCAAAGCTATAAAAAGGCTTTTATACACTAACAGAATTTGGCAGACATATCACTTACTAATAAAATTAGATTTTTTTTTCTTTTTATTTGTCTTGAGGTGAAGCATGAAATTGTAACTTTCTTCCTTGTGTTGGATATGTGTTATTTTTACAGTGTTTTTGTTTAACTGTCTCCCTCCCCGCTATAAAATCAATTTGCACAAGTCATAACTGGTAGTCATCAAGATAGCAACCAAAACAGCATGTTTTGGAGATGGCATTCTAAACTGAGGAATGGAAATTAATTCTTAATAACAGTGGCCCAGATTCAGATAGAATTAGACTATCGTAGAGTATCAGAAATACACTACGCCGCCGTTTTTTACCTGGCTCTACGTGGAATCCAGGTAGATTTTGTCCAGTAAACGACGGCGGCGTAGTGTATTTCTCCCGTCGCAATCCATCTGCGCGAGTAGGGGGCGTGAATCATTTAAAATAGGTGCGTTCCCGCGGCGATCGAACTGCGCATGCTCCATTCGCAAATTTCCCGCCGTGCATTGCGCGAAATCACGTCGTTACGTCATTTTTTCTTGAGTAGCGTCGTTTACGGAGATTCCTATTCCCGAACGAGTTACGTAAAAAAAAAAAAAAAATTTAAATTCGACGCGGGAACGACGGCCATACTTAACATGGGCTACGCACCGTTAGACCAGCAAAAAGCTGGTCTAACAGTACGTATAAAAAAATAGACGAAAGCGATTGCGAAGACCGCTCGTATCTTCATGGATCGCCGTAAAAACTCATTTGCATATCCCGACGCATGAAAACGACGCAAACTCCTCCCAGCGGCCGCAAAAATATCGCAGCGTAGATCCGAAGGCTTACGAAGACGTAAGCCTCTCGGATCGAAGCCCGAAGCCGCCGTATCATGGTTTGAGGATTCAAACTAGTGATACGGCGCGCAAAATTTTAAATTACTCCTGTCTAACACCAGTTAGACAGGCATAATTGCTCTGTGAATCTGGGCCAGTGTTTTTACAAGGTCTTAGGCGACAAGTGAATCTGCTTTCCTCTGATGTCTGATTCTCTTTAAAATGACTAGTCATTAGACTCTGATATGGGGTCTTTTGAGTGACAATTTTTACCTATACTTACCAACCATGGTCATCTCTTCAATGATATGGTTGCACAAAAGAGTTTAACAGGATTATTGACTTTCTCAAATTGTCTTTACCTTACCATAGTAAACAATGTTACTGCAACAAAAATAGCAAACATGTTAGTATAGAAGCCTTGTATTTGTTCACAGGGCTGCTGATAGGGGGGGACCACCAGCCCTCCTGTAGGGGGACCAGGCACACAGGGGGGCCCAAACACCAGTAGGAATGGTTGTGGTTGGACAGAGGTGCAATTACAGAAAGATGCCCTGTGCGGCTCTCTGCAGCTGTTGAAAGTCAGTTTCTCTCCCTCCTGCTGGCTTGCCGCTGCTGCAGGGAGAGACACAGACACAAGGCATCGTTCCTGTAATTCCTTCCTTGTTCTGCCTACTTCTGATCCCCCCCCCCCACCGTGTGCCCCCTGTGACTGTAATGCACCACCCACTCCCTGTGGCACTGTTGGCTTCATTGTCCTGTTAAAAAAGTTAATTTGTAAACATTTTTTTATTATACATTTTTAAAATGTAAAAAAATAAAAATAAAAAAATGACCAATTCACACAGGTTCTCTATTATGTTTGTGTCCGCTAATAAGGATTTTTGTGTATTTTCTGTGAAAATTTTGTCAGATTGGTGGGGACCCCGCCAGGTAGGCTGTACGGGGCCCCATGATTTCTAACAGCATCCTTGCTTGTTCACAATGATGTTGCAAAAGAGTCCAAACTTAATAGTAGTCTTTTCTTCTGCTTCCCTAAATCTGGATTTATTATTCAACATTTTCAAATGACAAAAAAAATGCACTTTTCCACAGTTTCTTGTTGCAGACAATGAAAGATTGTAATCAGTGATAGACAATATTACAGACAGCTTGGCATATATGGCAAGCAGCATGCTTGCATGTTCTTACAGTGACGAGTATATTGGATATCAAACAGAAAAGTGACTACTGGGCATAAATAATGTTCCATGCTTGATATAAAAGATGACGACAATTGTTCAAGCCTTCCAAAAGGCAAATTATTTATTTTGCTGCCAGAAATGTTTTTGCATTTTTGCACATATGTTAAAAGGGACATTTTGGGCCTGAAGATTACTTTAAAGTGGAGTTCCACCCTGATTTTTTTGCAAAAATCCTAAAAAAAATTGAACTTTCGTTTTTTTATACTTACCAGAAATAGCGGTTGCTATGCGGAAGTCCGTAATCTGCCTCTTCATTGTCCGCGGTGGGTCTTCTTCCTCAGTCCTCCTTTGGTGTCTTCCTGTGAATGTGGCGTGCTGCCTTATGGGAACTCTGTGTATCCCAGAGAGCAGCCTGCCCATTCACAAAGAGCCGTGTGGCTTGGGCATTCGCAGTAGGAAACGGCCAGTGAAGCTGCACGACTTCACTGCCTGTTTTCCTTACTGAAGATGGTGGCACCGGGAGCTGCAAGCATCGAAGGGATCGGACTCGGGGTAGCTGACATCGCGGGGGAGTAGGACAGGTAAGTGTCCTTATTAAAAGTCAGCAGCTACAGCGTTTGTAGCTGCTGACTTTAAAAAAAAATCGTGGGTGGAACCCCACTTTAAGCAGTATATATTCTGAAAGGAAAGACCACGCAATATTAAAACAACTGTTCAGTAAAGAATACAGTAACATTATTTTAGTGCACAGTAAAAGACAAAATAGACTGTGCACTTTAGAAAGTGTGGTTGCACTAATTTTCCTCAGAGCTTAGTAAATATGGTAGATTGCATCATCCAATCATGTGCAAGCAAAAATGCAATTTTTTTGATTTTCTTGCTCCTGATAGGGTACTCTTTACAAAGTGAAGCTTTACCGAATCACATTTACTAAGGAAAATAAGTGTAACTACAGTTGCAGAGTGAACAGTCTATTTGGCTTTACTAAATCAGCCCCAGTATATTACTTCATTTTGTTGTAAAATATATAAGATGAGGTTACATTGAGTAAATACATACCAGGCATGTTAAGCATTAAACCTGCACAAAGCTGTGAAATGGCAACAAACTATAATACCCCAAATTGTCCTCAGGCAATGTTTTAAAAGCTGTTAAAGGTCAAACCCATAGAGTTAACCTTGAATCAAATAGTACATTAATTCCTGCATAGCAATACCTAATGTCTGACGTAATTGCTTTTTTTGTATGATTTACATTTTTTTAGTAACTTACATTTTTGGGATTTTTTTTTTTTTAATTAACTGATAATGACCCCAACTTCATGTGATAGCACAATGAAAAAATTCTCTTTAATGAGAAATCAGGGGACTATTAGACCTCTAATACAGGCATACCACGCTTTTAAGTACACAATAGGGTTTATTTACTAACGCTGGAATCACAATATCAGGCTCACTTCTGAATAGGATCCAATGAGCTTCTAAAACTAGCTTGTTTAATTAAGCCTGTTAATAAAACCTGGAAGCTCATTGGATTCTGTGCAGAAGTGAGCCTTATTTTGCACTTTACAGCTTTAGTAAATAAACCCCATTGTGTACTTAAAAGTGGGGTATGCCTGTATCTTCCCTACACTTTGTGGAGTCTGGTAAAGCACAGATAAGGCTTAATTAGTAGACATGTGCATTCGTTTTCGTTAGAATGAATTTTCGTTTTAACAAACGATAACGAAAGCGCAAGAAACGAAACCCGAAAGATTCGACATAAAAAATGCTTTATTTTCGTTTTTCGATATAGAGAGATTCAACATTATAGGGAAAAGATTCGACATCATAGAGAAAAGATTTGACGTTATAGAGAAAAGATTAGACACTATAGAAATAATAGATTCAACATTACAGAGAATAGATTTCGATTTATGAGAAAATAGATTCGACATTATAGAGAATAGATTCGACATTATTACTAGTCATACAACGTTAGAATTCTTGTAGGTGGAATATTCGAACTGAAATGTACGATTCGACGTAAAGATTCGGCGTTCCGTCGAATATTCTTTTGACCATTCGACAGAAACCAAGTATTATTGGATTTTTGGACGAAAGCTATTCCCCAACGAAAAACAAAATAAATCAAAACGATTTTCGGGAGTAACTAAATAAATGTATTTTCCAAACGAAAATGAAAAAACAAAAAAAAAATATTCCAGTCTGCACATCTCTATTAATTAGTCTCTTCCCTGGCCACAGAGGATGGGAAATGGTGGCTCTCAAATCAAGGAGGCATGTTCTGGTGTATGTGAAAGTGATTTGGCAGCTGTAAAGCCACCCAACTCACTTTCAGTGGAAACCAGTCGGCTGAAGAAAAGGTTAAACTAAGGTTGAACTAAGCAATTTTCTCATCCAAGCTTGTGGCTGTGTTTGCCAAGCAGACAATTATCTTGGCAGCCTTTGGCAGCAATAACATGAGCTGCAGTGTCATTACTAAAAACATCAGAAGCAGGTAACCCTACAGTTGGACCCCAACAATTCTTTGGTGTGTAAAATCGACCAGTGGCCTGCACTGGCTCAGTTCTTCATCAGATGCTTGCTAGTTTACCTTTAAAAGTCGTTTACGAAAAAGTATACAGTATGGCTGGAGCCATGATCAATCCAAAACTAAAAAATGTAATATCACATTAGTCTAAAGAGAAATTTGAGTTTACACGCACTGGTGCTTTAAAGCAGTATTCCGTATTATGTAGTATATCAGTTTTGATGTAAGGTATAATATATATTTTGTGTTGCTTTGAAGGTAATGCCAAAGAGCTTTCCAACCTTTTGAAGTATCACATTGGTGATGAGATCCTGGTCAGCGGGTCAGTTAGTCAACTTGTAAGATTAAAGTCTCTGCAGGGTGGAAAACTGGAAGCCATCTCGGTAGGTTAATTGTCCTAAATATTTGTATCCTTTTTGTTTGTTTTTTAACATAGAATGCATTCATAAGAAAACATGAAATGTATATGATACATTTAGAAAAATTGCACAAAGTACTGCATAACTTACAATAATATCTTATCCTTTAATATTATGATGCCACTTGTCTTGCCCTCACTGACTACTGATTCTTTTTTTTTTCAATCAATAGTTTTTATTGTAGAGGTTTTCAAGGGGAACAGAAAAGAAAAAGGGGAAATGTAAAAGCACAGGGTACAGGGGGGTATGCACAGTATTCAAATTGTACATGAAACATAGTATATTACAGAACAAAACAGAAATAAATGCAGTTAAGACAAATAATCATGTATTCAATGGAACAGATATTCGAGAACCTCATCAGTTTTGGGGCCATATGGACCAACACAGATCAAAATGTCTGGTCGTCATGGAGTTAAGTGCTATAAGCTTTTCAAAAGTGAAATTCCTGTGGACCTCTGTTATTACATCTGAGATATTCACAGTGTTTTTAGATTTCCAATTCCGTAGAATGGACGTACGTGTTTCCAATAAAACGTGAGTAACTACTGTCCTCATGTGGAAAGGGAATCTATCAATGTGTATGTTGAGAAGAGCTAACGCTGGATCTGGTTGAGTCAATATCCCTGTGATGGAGGAAATGAGTTTAAAAACCTGATTCCATGACTACTGATTCTCGAATGATTGAAAATTAAGTGGCGGAAGATTGTCTATTTGCAGCAAGAAGCACACACAATGAAAATATCATACAATGTACAAAGAGCATTCACAGAAGGACAGTATTATGCCATACACAAATACAATACATAGTTACATAGTTACATAGTAGGTGAGGTTGAAAAAAAGACACACCTATGTGTGATGTGTGTGATTATATGTCAGTATTTCATTGTATATCATTGCATGTTGCGGTCATTCAGGTGCTTATCTAATAGTTTTTTTAAACTATCGATGCCCCCCCCCCCAAACTACCGCCTGTGGAAGGGAATTCCACATCCTTGCCACTCTTAGGCCTCGTACACACGATCAAATCTGTCTGCTGGAAACGGTCTGCTAGACCGTCCCAGCAGACAGATTCGATCATGTGTACGGGCAAGCCGACGGATTTGGCCACCCGACAGATTTCAAAGCATGCTTTGAAATCTATCGGGTGGGAATCCGCCCGCCCGACATGTCTGCTGGTTAGTACACTTACCAGCAGACATGTTGTCTCGCACCGGCGCCGAATGGATTCGGCGCATGCGCGGAAGTGTTTTACTTCCTGGTGCAGTGATGTGGTGGCGTCAACGCCACCGCCACGTCACCGACACGTCAGCGTGCCGTCTGCTGGCGGGGATTTTGGTTTGCTCGTGTGTACACGGTTGGTCCGACCGATTTGAACAAATAGATTGCCTCGTGTGTACGAGGCCTGACAGTAAATAAACCTCTAAGCAGTTTAAGGTTAAACCTCTTTTCTTCAAATGTTTTTTTTATTAAACTCCCTTCTGCAAAAAAAGATTTATCCCTATTGTGGGGTCAAATTATATCCTCTCTCAAGCGCCTCTTCTCCAGAGAGAATAAGTTCAGTGCTCGCAACTTTTCTTTATAATTAATATGAAGGGCAATGTTGCCCTTCTTTGTACTCCATTTCCAGTACATCCTTCCTGGTGCCCAGAACTGAACAGCATACTCCAGGTGAGGCCGTATCAAAGTCAAAGTAGAGTGGGAGAATTATCGCTTTATGACTGGAGTTAATCCATTTTTTAATGCATGCCAATATTCTGTTTCCTTTGTTAGCAGCAGCTTGGCATTGCATTCCATTGCTGAGCGTACTAGGACCCCCAGGTCATTTTCCATTCTAGATTCCCCAGAGGTTCCCCCCCCCCCCTAGTGAGTAGATTTAATTCATATTTTTGCCACCCAAATGCATTATTTTACATTTTTCTACATTACACCTCATTTGTTCAGATCTTCTTGAAAGGTTTTTACATCCCGTGGAAGTTATTGCCCTGCTTAGCTTAGTGTTGTCCACAAATACAGAGATTGAGCTGTTTACCCCATCCTCCAGGTCGTTTATGAACAAATAAACAGTATTTGTCCAAGCAAGAGCCCTGGGGGACCTAACTTCCCACCCTTGACCATTCCCCATGTATCACCATCCTCTGAACTCACCCTTGTAGGCAGTTTTCAATCCATGTACTCACCCTATGGTCTATGCTAATGGACCTTACTTTGTACAGTAAAAATGTATGGGGAACTGTGTCAAATGCTTTTGCAAAATCCAGATACACCACGTCTACAGGCCGTCTTTTATCTAGATGGCAGCTCACTTCCTCAAATAATGTTAATAGATTGGTTTGGCAAAAACGCTTCTACATGAATCCATGATGATTACTGCTAATGATACCATTTTCATTTTTAAAATATTATATATAGTCCCTTATCATCCCCTCCAAGAGCTTTCATTCTATTAATGTTAGGCTAACTGGTCTGTAATTCCCAGGTATGAATTTTGGCCCTTTTTAAAATATTGGTGCTACATTGGCTTTTCTCTAATCAGCTGGTACCATTCCAGTCAGTGGACTGTCAGTAAAAATTAAGGACAATGGTCTGGCAATTACTTGATTGAGTTCCCAAAGTACCCTTGGGTGCAAACCATCTGGTCCCGTGATTTATTAATACTAAGTTTCCCAAGTCTATTTCTAATTCTGTCCTCTGTTAGCCATGAGGGTGCTTCCTGTGTTGTATCATTAGGACAAACACTACAGTTTTGGTTATTGAAGCCCCCCGATTCCCTCGTGAAGACTGAGGAGAAGAATAAATTCAATATCTTCACCATCTCCACATCCTTTGTAACCAAATGTCCTTCCTCATTCTTTATAGGGCCAATATGGTCTGTCCTCCTTTTTTTACTGATTATATACTTCTATGTGTCTTTCGTGTTCTATCTTAGCAGCCCTAATTGCACCCTTACATATATTGTTGCATTCTTTGTAAAGTCTGAATGCTGGTAATGATTCCTCAGCCTTGTATTTTTTGAAGGCCTTCCCCATTTTTATATGCATTTTTATATAAGAGTTAAGTCATCCTGGACTTTTGTTCTCTCTTTTAAATGTATTTCCCAATGGGATGAACTGGTTAATGCCCTTATTTAATATGATATTAAAGTGGATGTAAACCCCCCCCCCCCCCAATTTTTTTTTTTTATGTCACAATGTAGAGTATAAGATTTTCTATCATCTGTGCCCAGTCTTGCCACACAGAGTTAATCCAGATCTGAGTAATGCTCTTTCAATGTTCAGTAAAATGAACAGCCTTCCAGATAAAAACCTGCCTAAATAAAAAGTCAGTTTTCTCTTTTCTTGCTTTGAGTGACAGGTTATTTACATATCTAGCTTGGACATGTTTATCTTATGCTATGTTTATCACATAACACATCCTGGTAATATACAATGAACTTTGGATCACCTCATGTTATGATAAACAAAACATAACATATGATAAACATGTCCAAGCTAGATTTGTAAATAACCTGTCACTGAAAGCAAAAACAGAGAAACAGACTTTATAATTTGGCAAGTTTTTATCTGGAATTCTGTTAATTTGCACTGAACATTACAAGAGGATTACTCAGCGCAGGATTAACTCTGTGTGGCAAGACTGGGCACAGATGATAGGAAATCTTATACTCAACATTTTGACATAAAAAAAAAAAAAATCCACTATAAAGCAAATTCATCTCTTCTCCGTGTTCTTTGTTTCTAAGATTTTATCCCAATTTACATCTTCTAGCAAGGTTCGTAGTTTAAGGAGGTTGGTTCTTTTGAAATTCAGTGTCGTTGTGCTCCCCTTGTGTTTTCTATTTGTATGATTTATACTAAAGCCAATTGACCTGTGATCGATGTTTCCTAAATTGCCCCAAATTTCCACATCCATGATCAGGTCTGTATTGTTGGTAATCAGTAGATATAGTAGCGCCTTGTTTCTAGTTGGTGCGTCTACCATCTGACCCGTGAAATTGTCCTGCAATACATTTAGGAACTGGGGAGTTTTAGACGAATGTGTGGTTCTCTTCACCCAGACTATGTCCTATTATGATAACACTTGCCATGCTGCTAATCCAAATTGTGATAGGAGGTCCGTCTCTTTGTCCTCCCTCAGGTTAGTGGGCCTATAGCATACTCCCAGTATTATTTTCCCCTTAGCTTCATCCATTTGGAGCTCTACCCATAAGGATTCCACCTCCTCCCTAGCTCCCTTATTGATGTAATTTTGCACATTCACTAGTACATTATTATTGCTATATGGGCACACCCCTCCGCCTTTTTACCCTCTCTATCCCTGCAGTAAAGGGACTACCTTTCAATGGTTGCCTGTCAATGGTTGCCGGCCAATCATAAGAGCTATAACCAGTTATCTGAAATTTCCACAAAATCTAAATCCTCCTCTTTCAACAGTATCTCTAGTTCACCCATCTTGTCTTTCAGGCTCCTGCCATTGGTGAACATGCCACGTAGTTTAGTCCGGTCGCATACTGTCCTCTTATTGGGTGTTCAGAGATTTAAAATAGGACTTGTTACTATACGTATCTTGGGTTTATGTGCTTTAGTCGACCTACCACCAATGCCCCCAATACTATATGGGGCACAACTGTGGTATACCAATACAGTCTTCTTTGATTTTATTTTTATTACTGGAGCCTATAAGCTGCTGTTTAGTGTAGGGGTGTTCATGCAGCCTAAGGCGGCTTTGAATGCGGGCTAATACAAAATCATGAACTTACTTAAAAATTTACACTTAGTGAACACGTGGCAATTCTTATTTTTTCAGCATTTTTTTACTGTGTTACCTTGCCAAAGAAAAATCTCCTACTCTTCACATTCACGCCTTATTAAAGCGGAGGTTCCGCCTTTTTTTTTTCAAAAGTCAGCAGCTACAAATACGGCAGCTGCTGACTTTAAAAAAATGGACACTTACCTGTCCGGGGCGCCCACGATGTCAGCAGCCGAGGCTGAGCAATTGCTCAGTCCTCGGCTGCTTCCGCCACCATCCTTGGTGAGGGAATCAGGAAGTGAAGCCTGACAGCTTCACTGCCCGATTCACTACTGCGCATGCGCGAGGATTGCGGCATGCCGTGACTGGTCCCCGCTCTCTCCTGGGAACAGTGTTTCCCAGAAGACAGCGGGGGGGAGTGACATCACAGGCTGGATTCCCCGTGGGGAACCGAACCGGAAGTGGTGCAAATACCTGTCTCAGACAGGTATCTGCATCCCCCTCCCCCTGAAAGGTGCCAAATGTGTCACCGGAGGGGGGGATCCAAAAAGCGGAGGTTCCGCTTTAATGTCAGTTTTCAGCTGCACCTATATTTGTGAGCAACTATTTTCAAAAATGAAACACATGAAGGGCAAAATTAGAACCAAAATATCTGATGAGCCCCTTGATAACTCATTGAGAATTGCTACTAAATCCATCTAACCAGATATTGATGCGTTAGTTTAGCAAAAACAGTGTCAAATATCGTACTAGTTTTATGCTGCCCTCTTTTACTTTAGATAGATTAGATAGGTATATAATCTATAGAAGTGATCGGTAAGGCCAAAACGTTGGACACCCATGGATTAGACAGTCAAGGTAAACAATTATTTCAGTATGTAAAAAAAAAAAAACATCTTCAATGTTAAGGAAGCCCATTTTGGACCAGAGTGTGTGGGTAATCAATGTTGGCTCTATGACCCTGGTAGAGCCACAGAGTTACATTTTATTCCTCAACCTTCATTAAAAAATTGCATAAGTTAGCATTATCAGACATTATGTATACTACATAACATAAAGACATCATTCCAAAGTAGCTGTACCTTTTTTCTTTCATACTCTTTATTGCATATCTAAAACATACATAATAATAAAAATTACATTTACAATTTTCAGCATTAGTCATTCTGTTCATCTACTCTATCTCTCACTAGTCTCTTCCATACTACAACCATGATTCCAAATTTTCTGATATTTTTTGTAGGTTTCCCTTACTTTCATACATAACTTTTTAATATGCTATGATATGATTAACTGCATACTGTACTCTGATAGGAGTTATAACTTGCATCCATCTCTTAGCAATTTGCATTTAAGCATGAAAAAGTGTTTTTTGCAAAAAGATCTTTACATGTCTTGACCAATCTTCATCATTCAACACCCCCAACAAACATAATTCAGGGGTACAAGGCACTGGTCTTTTAATAATTTTAGTTATTTTTTTTTTATTACGTGATTCCAATATCCCATTGCCTCCCTACATGACCAAATCAATTGGCAGAAACCTTCTTCATCTTGATGATATTGAAAGCATTCTGATGTTGACCTTCTACCCATTTCATATAGTCTAATAGAGCTAAAATATATCTGGTGCATTATATACAATGGTGGCATCTTGTTATCTATTGGTGATACCAACAAATGCAAGGTGCATATCCCCTCACATTTTTATCTGCAATTTCTGAGATGAAAAACTGCCATTTGACTATTACTGTACTTTCAATGGCTCTCTACCTATTTTAGCTTGTAATAGAAATTAGTACAACATAGCCCTGCAAGACATGACTTAGTTTTAAATATTCATAAAATTGTTTATGTGCTATATCATGTTGTTTATTCAGGTGTTCAAATGATCACATAGTTCCATGTTCATACAATGCTCTAATACAATCACGCCTTTTTGATTCCAGAAGTTTCCATTCCCTACTATCCCCTTAGCTTCTTTCCACACCACTCATGCCATTGTAAACATGGGAAAATTCATTTTAGGGAACCTCTCTGTTTGTGCCACCAATCCTACCACTAAATCCTTTACCTGGAGTATTTCCAATAGGTACTTTTCCACTCCACCTGCTCTTTCCTGTCTTATCCATGTCTGTAGCGGTTTTAATTGCCCTTCGGGGTATTATAAATATATAAATATAACCATCACTGCTTCAGTTTTTGATCATTGTAATGTTGTTATTTTAAGTATGGATCTACCATTAACCCATATAAATTTGTATAAGTAGCTGTTCTTGTAGTTTGATCTGTGATGTTTTTACAGAAAAACTCCACACTGTATGTCAACAAACAAGGTGTTTCTGAAGCAGACCTGATGGCAACAAATGGTGTTGTCCACGCTATCAAAACTGTGTTACAGCCACCAAGTAAGAATAAATCAGTGCTGCATTTGTAGATGTCTTTCTTTTATTTTTCATTTACATACTAGAGTTGTCCTTCCATTAGAAAGGTAATGGAAAGCAATTGAATATAAGTGCATTGGGTATAACTAGTTGCTTACTGGGAAATAAACAGATTCATTATTTCTATGCTATTTGTATTAAGAGTGCAGTGAAATTGTGCATAACAAGCAAGCATACACTGGTTAAAATAGATTTTCCAAGGATCTGTATGATCCCAAATGAAAGAAATAAAACCTATTAGTAATGTAGGTAACATTCACAGGCCTATGTCATTAGATGACTAATAGCCAACAAAGTATATGCACCATATTTTGTTTAATACATTAAAGACATTAGTCTGGCTAATCAAATTTGCAGAGTCAATTAAATCTGGTTTACATAGAGACCTTCTAACTCATTAAAAAGTAAGATACTTTGGAGCTACCAATTATATTATCTTAAATAAACATCTTAGCAATTTGTTTGGTTCCAGTTCAAAGTCTGTGCTCTAGTTGGCCATGTGGAATGTACATTATACTTAACTTTGTGTAGTTTTACATCAGTACTGTCTAATGCTAAACTGATTCATACGTGCCAGGCCAAAGTAATGTGTCTAGTGGGGGAAGTTAAACCCCCATCTGTTGCAAATTAAATGTTAAAGTGTTTTCTGTTTTCAAATATATCAGTATGTTACTCATGCAAGAGGGAGTAGAATATCTACGTAGAAGTTCTGGGTTGCATCTAATGGCAGAAAAATCAACATATACCTAAAACAAAGTTGTTCATTAAGGAAAGAGAGAAATGAGGAATTACAAAAGAATGTACTACAATATTTTGCTAGAAAACTATCCATGTCTTTAAACAGGCTGCCATCAGCTTAAGTTTGAGTCTGGTTTTCTTAAGGCGCCTAAAAACTAAAGTCTGTCTAAATAGATAAACAGAGATCATGAAAGACCCATCATGTCTGTCTGGCCAGATCACACCTAAATGGGATAAAATACAGAAGTACACTGCATTGTACATCAGATTAACAATTATAGTCCCACTAATAGTTTATGTCTTGTGGATATTGACAATATTAGGCAGATCACATTAGTGAGACACTAATTACTTCTCCTGATATACAGGTATACTGTGGTTTTTGTGCGGGCTACCTGTGCTTCGCCATAGACTTCTATTCAGGCTGTTTTGGTGCATTTTCTGAAAGAGCATGTCCTGCATGAAGCTAATAGAAGGTGGCGTACACACGCCTGAGAAACTCGTCGGGTGAAACTCACCGTTCCGCCCGTCGAGTTCCTAGTTCGGCAGTCAAAAAGCTTGTCGAGCCAAATTTTCTCATTGAACAACGAGGAAATAGAGAACATGCTCTCTTTTTGGCTCGACGAGCTTCCCAACGGGTTGCTCGGCAAAAAGTGTACACACGACCGGTTTTCTCGACAGAATACGTCTCCCATTGAGGTTCTCGCTGCATTCTGCCGAGAAACTCGGTCATGTGTACGCCACCGAAGTCTATGGCAAAGAGCAAGTAATATTGAAAAGAAACCATGGGTACACTGCGCTTTTCCGACACTGCAAAAAATGCAGATCAGTGTAAAAGGGGTCTTTTTGTGACCCACTTACTGCTACATAAGCGCCAACAAGCATGTTTGCCCACTGGAAATGTTCACCTTTTGGTGATTATTTTTAGTCAGCAAGATTATTCCATTAATATATTGGATGCGAAGGGCAGGCGACATTTGGACATCTGTAGGCAGCCAAACTGTTTCATTCTGCAATTACTCTTGTGCATATAAAGTATTTCATGTGAATCTCAAACAATTTGGGACTGCAAAGAACTTTGACCTTTACAGCAATACAAACTGAAGATCTTGTCATTTTAATTATTGTGTTCTATTTTATTACTCCCCAGAGTCCCAAGAACGAGGAGATGAACTCTCAGATTCTGGGCTCGATATCCTGAGGCAAGCTGCTGCATACTCAATGGTAAATTTCAGATGAGACATGAAGGAGCCTACTTATATTTTCACCCCAGATGCACACATTATTCCAGTTGAATACAATTAGAAAAATGTGTAAATCTTAGGTAAATATTTTCTTCTACAAATTCCCTGTTTCCCCCAGCCCCTCACCCCTACACCCCCCCCCCCCCACACACACACAAATCTTCCCCCTTCCAAAACCAATTTCTAGCACAAATCCTTATTCTCCCACAAATTTCCATACCTTCTAGTACAAACCGCATCATAACTCCTCTTACCCCATGCCCCAATCCAGCATAAATCTTTCTCCCCCAAATCACTCCTTCAAGCACAGATCCTATCCATCCTCTTCCAAATCCTTTCTCCCGCATTCTAGTAAAAATATCAGGATAACATAAATCCCCCTTAACCCCCACTACTAGCACAAATCCTCTTGCATCCCCTCTTTTCACAGATCATACACATCCCCTCTGAAGCCCCCTCCCTCTTTACAGTACAAATGCCACCATAAGTCCTCTTATTCCCCCCACAAATCTCCACTCCCGTCACAGACCTAAGATAAAGTGTGGCTCAATGCTAAGCCTCCTCCCAGACTCCCTCCCTCAGCTCTGATATTGCTTTAGTGTTGTGATAGGTGACAGCCTGCAGGGAGAGATGTCTGCTGCTTTGGGTGTCGGCAATAACAGCACCGGGGACCTGGTGCACCACGCAGGAGATGCAGGGCATGTGCCCTGGATGCACAATGCTAGCTGCACCTTTGGTGCCCCCTCCACATTACATCACTGCATTTGGGGCATATGTTCCTTCTGCAATGCCCTTGCCCTGACCCTGATTTCACTTATAGATTATATACAGACCTTCTGAAGACCTTCTCAATAAAAAAGTAAGATCATTTAGAACTACCAATTATATTCTCTTAAATATCCTATCTATAAACATCATAGTAACTTATTTTCTTCCAGTTAAAATTTTCTGCTCTAACTGACCACATGGAATGTACTTTATACTCTACTAAACGTTGTGTAGTTTTGCATCAAAACTGTCTTCAATACTAAACTGATAAATATGTGCCAGGCCAAAGTAATGTATCTAGTGGAGAAGTAGATTTCCCCATCTGTTGCAACTTAAATGTAAAGGTTTTTTGTTTTAAAGTAAGATCATTGGTAATTGTGTAAGTCAATTTTACCTAAATTAGTATGTTTGTGTGTAGTAAATTTTGACACAACATGAGTGCGTATACCATGTCATTCTTAGGGCTCAATTCTCAGTCAAGCATTTTGTAGTTTGAAGCTTAAAGCCTTTCCACAATCAAAAATCCCATGTATATCAATAGTGGCCAATCACATATGAGTGTTCTGGTTCTGTAGCTCAATGTTTGACACTTTAAAAGCTACATGAGCTACTTTTGAGGCAGATTTGGGTATTTTTGGTCCCATTGACTTTAATAGGAATGAATTTTAATGATTCAATTAATCAATCAATTATTCATTTTTTCCAGGCATATAATATTTTATTTTTGGCCTTTTAGAATATGTCTTTTCCCCCCAGTGCTTTTCCATTGGTTAAAACAAAAACTCCTGAAGGTTGGATACACATGAAAAATGCTTGCAATATGTTTTAAAAAAAAAAAGCTTTTTTTTTTTTAATTAAAATGACTGAAAACACCTGAAAATTGTTCAACCATACATTAGACTACAATAATCACAAGTGTATATTCTGGTTGTGTTTGCATACAGCAGCGAAGGAAGGAATGAGGCAAAAAAGAGTTGATACTCAAATGCAAATGTACAGTATGTATTCAAAATGGGAAAGGCAGCAAATATCAGTTGTGGGTGGTTCACTAAGATATAGTGCTTTACACCAACTTCAGTCCAGTCAGTAAAGTACATTTTAGGACTATTTGCACACTTTTAAAAAAAGTAAAACTCAGAAACTCAAACAAGGTTACCCTTGCATGAGGTTTTCAGCACAACAACAAAACATAACATGTCAAGCCTCCAAACTATCAGAACTCTGTAGTCCCTAAGACTTTCTCTGCACAAATTCAACACTTTGTCACATCCAGTTTTGTGTCAAACAAACTGTCCCATCTGGGCTGTACTAGATCCTACCTGATCATACACAATAGCTTACCTAACCCCTAAACCAGTATTTTTTTTAATTCAAGCTACCATTTAACCACTTCCTTACTGGGCACATATACCCCCCTCCTGACCAGGTGAAATTTCAGCTTCCGGCACTGCATCGCTTTAACTGACAATTGCGCGGTCGTGCGACGTGGCTCCCAAAAAAAATTGGCGTCCTTTTTTCCCCACAAATAGAGCTTTCTTTTGGTGGTATTTGATCACCTCTGCAGTTTATATTTTTTGCGATATAAACAAAAAAAAAGAAAATTTTGAATAAAAAAACAATATTTTTTACTTTTTGCTATAATAAATAGCCCAATTTTTTTTTTAAAAAAAACATTTTTTTCTCAGTTTAGGCCAATACGTATTCTTCTACATATTTTTGGTAAAAAAAAAAAATCACAATAAGCGACTGGTTTGCGCAAAAGTTATAGCGCCTACAAAATAGGGGACATAATTATTATTATTATTATTACTTTACTAGTAATGGCGGCGATCTGCGATTTTTATTGGGACTGCGACATTATGGCGGACTCATCGGACACTTTTAACACATTTTTGGCACCATTCACATTTATACAGCGATCAGTGCTATAAAAATGCACTAATTATTGTATAAATGTGACTGTCATTGAAGGTCAGTGAGCAGTACATAGTGGTAGGGCAGTCAGTTAGCAATACATACCGGCAGGATAGTCAGTGAGGAGCACAGTGGCAAAGTTGTAATGGAGCAGTACACAGTGGCAGGGAGAAACAAGCAGTGACAAGGCAGCCAGTGAGCAGTACTTAGTGGCAGGGAAACCACTAGGGGGTGAGGGAGGGGTTAAATGTGTACCCTGCATTGTGTTCTTACTGTGTGTGGAGGGGGGTGACTGGGGCAGGGAACTACTTAGTGGCAGGGTGCTCAGTGAGCAGTATGTATTGATAGAGAAGTCAGTGGACAGTATGCAGTAGCAATGTGATCAGTAAACAGTACATAGTAGCAGGGTAATCAGTGAGCAGTACTTAGTGGCAAGACAGCCAGGGAGCAGAAAGTAGTGGCAGGGTGCTCCATGAGCAGTATGTATTGATAGAGCAGTCAGTGGGCAGTACGTAGTGGCAAGGTGATCAGTAAACAGTGCATAGTAGCAGGGTAATCAGTGAGCAGTACTTAGTGGAAAGACAGTCATTGAGCAGTATGTAGGGGCAGGGTGCGCAGTGAGCAGTATGCAGTGAAAGGACAGTGTAGTGACAGGGTAGACAGTGAACAGTATGTAGTGACAGGATGGTCAGTGAGCAATACATGGTGGCTGGGCAGTCAGTGAGCAGTATGAAGTGGCAGGGCAGTCAGTAAATAGTACCTGGTGGCAGAGTGGTCATCGAGCAGTATGTATGGCAGGGCATTTAGTGAGCATACAAACACTTACCACAGGACTGGAGATGGAAGACATGCAAGGCTGCAATCTATGGAACAGCCACCTGTGCGACGAGGGAAAGGTGGCTGCACCCCTGGTCCTACCCATCAGCTCCGGCTGACTAAGGAAAAGCTGCTGAGCAGCAGTAAACCTCGGTCCCACAATTAATTGCACATGACACAAGAGAGAAGACATTAAGCCATTCTCTTTAGCATTTCCTGCTCATATAGCGTATAACAGAGGTACTTGTATCTTCCAAATTACACTCTCCTACCAAAATTCTGCTGGAGTTTTTTCCACTAAGTCTACAAAGACTTGACACTGGTTCCTGCATAAAACAAAGGCTAACCACTTTTGTGTTTACCAACACTCAATAGACCCTTTTTAGGACTCAGAAACCAAGATATAATAGAAGGTACATGCATGCGGCTCCTCCAACAAAGTCAATCATGTGGTGCTATTTACTTAGAGGAAATCAATTAAAATTATACAACATATGTTGTAGTTATTTTGTGTCTTATCCTTGTATAGCTTTATTTGTAGAGCAAACACATTTGTATTTGTGTCTTATCTTTGTATGGCTTTATTTGTAGAACAAATACATTTGTATACTTATTGTGTAAGCATGCCATTCATTGTGACTGTGTTACCAATGTGGAATGGATGTTTCTATTGAGCTTTCCCAGACCGCAAAAAATATCATCAGTCGTAGGCTGGAATGCTTTTGTTTCCTTTGTTCAAGTACATTTGGTAACAGATCTGTTTTATTTTTATTTTTTTCAGGTATCCAAAAAGAGACCTCGATTAGGTAAAGCATATTATAAGAAACGTTATAATATTAATTTATTCCTGTGACCGCACATATTTTCCACTTCACCATACACCCTCCTTTTTATTCAATTGAATATCTATTCAAAGAGAGGATTTTTTTTTTCAGCTCTTTGTCATCACCATACAAATTTCTGTAGAAATCATTTCCAACTTTTTTTCATCTGTATAGTAGGAGATGAACCCGTCAATTGCTACAATTACAAAAAAAAAAAATCACAAGGTTTCCAGCTAGTTGAAAAATGTACCTAATTGCACTCCTATTTCGGTGCAGGCACCAGCAAAATACCTAGAGCTAGATTCAGAAAGAATCGCCTATCTTTAGACGGGCGTAGCGTATCTCATTTACACCACGCCGCCATAATTTACAGAGTCAGCTCCCGTATTCAGAAATAATTTGCGCCGTAAGTTACGACGGCGTAGTGTAAATGGGCCAGCGTAAGCCCGCATAATTCAAAGTAGGCTGGTAGTGGGCATGTTGTATGTAAATGAATCGTGACCCCGCGTAAATGACGCGACGAACAAACCGCGCACGCGCCGGCCATGGACGTATCCCAGCGGAAATATTCATTGATATCGACGTGAACGTAACTTACGCCCAGCCCCATTCACTAACGACTTACGCAAACAACGTAAACTACGTACAATTCTACGCTGTTCCGACGTCCATACTTAACATGGGCTGCGCCTCATATAGCAGGGGTAACTTTACACCGGTCGAACGCCTACGTAAACGACGTATATCAGTACGCCGGGTGCAACTACGTTTCTAAATCGGCGTATCTAGCTCATTTGCATAACTATGCGCCCACGATACGCCGGCATAGGCAAGTTACGCCGGTCGACTGAAGCCATGTTTTCGGCGTATCTTGCCTTCTGAATCGGCGTAAAGATGCTATGGCACACATTTGAATTTATGGCGGCGTATCAGGAGATACGCTGGCGTAGATTCTTTCTGAATCTGGCCCATAGTGTCCGCCAATATTAAAGCTTATATGTAGCAGCAATATCACCCTCTGTGACTGGTAACAGTGCTTGGGTCTAGCTATTGGCTGCTGGGCTCTAGCAGTGCATCATGGGAGGATGTCATTATTGCTCGCTTACCCAGAAGCACCTAGGGCCAGATCCACAGAGCCAGTACGCCGATGTATCTCCTGAAACGCCAGCGTACTTTCAAGTTACCCGCGTCGTATCATTAGTTTGAATCCTCAAACCATGATACGACTGCTTCGGGCTTCGATCCAACAGGCTTACGTCTTCGTACGCCTTCGAGTCTACGCTGCAATCTTTTTCCGCCCGCTGGGTGGAGTTTGCGTTGTTTTCCGTGTTGGGTATGCAAAATAGCTTTTAACGGCGCTCCACTAAGTTACGATCGGCCGTCGCATTCTCTAACGTCGTTGCTAGTCGGATTTTTCCGGTGTATAGTTAAAGCTTAACCACTTGACCACTGGGCACTTAAACCCCCTTCCTAACCAGACCAATTTTCAGCTTTCGGTGCTCTCACAATTTGAATGACAATTACTCAGTCATACAACATTGTACCCATTTGAAATGTTTGTCCTTTTTTTCACACAAATAGAGATTTCTTTTGGTGGTATTTGATCACCTCTGGGTTTTTTATTTTTTGCGCTATAAAAGAAAAACGACTGAAAATTCTGTAAAAAAAAAAAAAAAAAAAAACTTGTTTCTGTCATATTAGCAGGTTATTTCTCACATACAGCATATGCATACCCCAAATTACACCCCAAAACACATTCTGCTATTCCTCCCGAGCATTGCGATACCCCATGTGTGGGACTTTTACACAGCGTGGCCACATACAGAGGCCCAACATGCAGGGTACGCCATCAGGCGTTCTGGAACACCCAGACCAATTCTCACATTTCTCTCCTACATGGAAAAATCATCATTTATTTGCTAGAAAATTACATAGAACCCCAAAAAATTATATATGCTTTTTTAGCAAAGACCCTAGAGAATACAATGGCGGCCGTTACAACTTTTTATCTCGCACGGTATTTTCGCAGAAATTTATTGAACGCGTGTTTTTTAAAAAACTGTTTTGTGCTTAAAACAAAACAAAACAGTAAAGTTAGCCCAATTTTTTTTCATAATGTGAAAGATGAAGTTACGCCGAGTAAATAGATACCCAACATGTCACACTTCAAAATTGCGCACACTCGTGGAATGGCGCCAAACTTCGCTACTTAAAAATCCCCATAGGCGGTATTGCAGAGTATCGCGCAGGGTATTGCAGAGTATTGGGGTATTGCAAAGTATCATGCAGGGTATTGGGGTATTGTCGAGTATTGGGGTATTGCCGAGTATTGGGGTATTGCCGAGTATTGGGGTATTGCCGAGTATTGGGGTATTGCCGAGTACTGGGGTATTGCCGAGTATTGGGGTATTGCCGAGTATTGGGGTATTGCCGAGTACTGGGGTATTGCAGAGTATTGGGGTATTGCCGAGTATTGGGGTATTGCCGAGTACTGGGGTATTGCCGAGTATTTGGGTATTGCCGAGTATTGGGGTATTGCCGAGTACTGGGGTATTGCCGAGTACTGGGGTATTGCCGAGTACTGGGGTATTGCCGAGTATTGGGGTATTGCCGAGTACTGGGGTATTGCCGAGTACTGGGGTATTGCCGAGTATTGGGGTATTGCCGAGTACTGGGGTATTGCCGAGTATTTGGGTATTGCCGAGTATTGGGGTATTGCAGAGTATTGGGGTATTGCCGAGTACTGGGGTATTGCCGAGTATTGGGGTATTGCCGAGTACTGGGGTATTGCTGACACCCCGCTCCCCCCCCCTCTCCTCGCACACTGTACAGAGAGGAGACGCAGGAGAGGGAGGAACCGGCGTCATCAAATGACGCCGGTTTGTTTACAAGTGATCGCGCCGTCAAATGGGGCCACGATCACTTGTAAACAAACCGGCGTGGTAAACGGCCGCGATCAGCGGCAATTTACCGCGATCAGCGGCAATTTATCGTGACCCAGGGGACGCGCAATCGCGGAAGTGAAGGACGACGTCCCAGGGACGTCGTCCCAAGATAAGTATGGTTAAGTATGGCCGTCGTTCCCGTGTCGAATTTTTTTTTTGCGTAAGTCGTTCGTGAATAGGAATGTCAGTAAATTACGCTACAAAAAAAAATGACGTTTCAACGTAATTTCGCGCAATGCACGGCGGGAAATTTCAGAACGGAGCATGCGCAGTTCGATTGCTGCAGGGACACGCCTAATTTAAATGATTCAAGCCCCCTAATCACGTATTTTGATTCCGCCATGAGAAATACACTATGCCGACGTACCTTACGAGACGAAATCTTCCTGGATTCGACTTAGAGCCAGGTAAAATACAGCGGCATAGTGTATCTCTGATACTCTACGCCGATCTATTTGTATGTGGATCTGGCCCCAAGTATTTTTTTAATTGGGGCATAGAAGAAGTGGTGGGGGAGTGTTGGAGAGGTTGATATAAGGTGGTTGAGGGGTAAGGGGGGTATTTTGCTCATACCCTGTTACTTTGCCTTAACTGGCCAAGGTGACAATGTCTATTTAAATACAACGCAACTATTTTTCTAGAAGAGGCAAAATGGGTTTTATATAATATTATTATTATTTTTTAGTCCCGTAAACTCCGGCACCTGTAAATCTTTTAAGGATGAGAGCTATTTTTAAATTTCCAGTATGAGCCTTAGCCTTAGAAATTATTTTGTCATGCATGAGATTAAAGTAAAATAAAGTAAAGTAAAGTAAAATGTACAATATTTTTCCATAAACATTTTTTTTTTTTTTTAGTCTGACCAGTGTTGGTCATGGATTTAAAACAGATGGTAAAAAAATATAGATTTTTTTTTATCATTTGCAGCGTTACTGGAACTGACATTATGTGCAGATCAAATACACTCGAGAATTCATACTTAATTTTAGCCTTATAGTAAATAGATTGCAACATTTTTGTCAGTAGTGGTCCTTTAAAATTATTGTAAACGCAGTAGGTTTTTTATCTTAATGCATTAAGTTAAAAAAACTTCTGTATGTAGCAGCCCCCCTCAGCCCCCTTACTGCTTTCCTGAGCCTGATCTACCTCCAGCGATGAGCATTAGTGCCTTGGCTGTACAACACTTTCCCTCCTGATTGGCTGAGACACAGCCAACAAGAGAACAAGACACAGACCCCCAGTTTGGCCCCACTCCCTCTCTCTCCTGATTGGCTAATTGACTTTGATTGGCAGCAGTAAAAGCCAATGGCACCACTGTTGTGTTTTAGCCAATCAGTAGGAGTGTATATTTAAAAGGGACTTTAAAGGGGTTGTAAAGGTTCGTTTTTTATTTTGTAAATAGGTTTCTTTAAGCTAGTGCATTATTGGTTCACTTACCTTTTCCTTCGATTTCCCTTCTAAAATGTTTTTTTTCTTTGTTTTCTTTGTCTGAATATCTCACTTCCTGTTCCTCCTCAGTAAGCTGTTCTGGCTGACTTACCCCCAGCCACAACAGCTCGGATGATGGGGGCAAGCTTACTAAGGAGAAACAGGAAGTGAGAAATTCAGACAAAGAAAAAAAAATTAGAAGGGAAATTGAAGGAAAAGGTTAGTGAACAAGAATGCACTAGCTTAAAGGAACCTATTTAGAAAAAAAAACAAAACATTTACAACCTCTTTAACCACTATGGTACTGCACGCCGTCAAATGACGGCATGCGGGATACCCTATTGTTCTGACACGTCATATGACGTTGTGTCATTTAAAGCCGATAGGGGCACGCTGGTAGGCACCCGTCGCGTCACTGAGAACACCGTGCGTGTGCCCGGCGGCCGCGATGGCCGCCGGGCACATGCGATTACCCAGTAACTGAGCGGGGACGTGGAGCTCTGTGTGTAAACACAGAGCTTTATGTCCCTGTTAGGGAGAGAGGAGACTGATCTGTGTCCCTTGTACATAGGAATACAATCGGTCACCTCCCCCAGTCACCCCCTTCCCCCTACAGTTAGAACACAGGCTAGGACATACATTTAACCCCTTCCCTGCCCCCTAGTGGTTAACCCCTTCCCTGTCAGTTATATTTATACAGTAATCAATGCATACTTATAGCATTGTTCACTGTATAAATGTAAATGGTCCCAAAAATGTGTCAAAAGTGTCCGATGTGTCCGCTATAATGTCCCAGTCCCGAAAAAAAATCGCAGATCACCGCCATTCCTAGTAAAAAAAAAAGAATCATAATTATGTCCCCTATTTTGTAAGCAATATAACTTTTGTGATTTTTTTTATTTTTTTACCAAAAATATGTAGAAGAATACGTATCGGTCTAAACTGAGATAAAAAAATGTTGTTGTTTTTTGGGGATATTTATTATAGCAAAAAGCAGAAAATATTGTGGCCCAGATTCACAGAGCAATTACGCCTGTCTAACTAGTGTTAGACAGGAGTAATTTCAAATTTCGCGCGCCGTATCACTAGTTTGAATCCTCAAACCATGATACGGCGGCTTCGGGCTTCGATCCGAGAGGCTTACGTCTTCGTAAGCCTTTGGATCTACGCTGCGATATTTTTGCGGCCGCTGGGAGGAGTCTGCGTCGTTTTCAGCGTCGGGATATGCCTATGACTATGACTTTTTACGGCGATCCACGAAGATACGAGTGGTCTTCGCAATCGCTTACATCATTTTTTTGCTACGTACTGTTAGACCAGCTATTTGCTGGTCTAACGGTGCGTAGCCCATGTTAAGTATGGCCGTCGTTCCCGCGTCGAATTTAATTATTTTCATTTTTTTACGTAACTCGTTCGGGAATAGGAATGTCCGTAAACGACGCTACTCAAACAACGAATGACGTAACGACGTGATTTAGCGCAATGCACGGCGGGAAATTTCTGAACGGAGCATGTGCAGTTCGATCGCCGCGGGAACGCGCCTATTTTAAATGCTTCACGCCCCCTACTCGCGTAGATGGCTTGCGCCGGGAGAAATACACTACGCCGCCATAGTTTACTGGACAAAATCTACTGGGATTCCGCGTAGAGCCAGGTAAAATACGGCGGCGTAGTGTATTTCTGATACTCTACGTCAGGGCTGAGCAACCTCGGCTCTCCAGCTGTGATGAAACTACAAATCCCATCATGCCTCTGCTTTTAGGAGTCATGTCTGTGATTGTCAGGGTCCTGC
The DNA here is from genome assembly GCA_029574335.1 of Rana kukunoris. Classification (NCBI taxonomy): domain Eukaryota; kingdom Metazoa; phylum Chordata; class Amphibia; order Anura; family Ranidae; genus Rana; species Rana kukunoris. Next base: position 304,876,344 of record CM056051.1, on the reverse strand, counting down.
AATGTCTCATGGGACTTGTAGTTTCACCACAGCTGGAGGGCCGAAGTTGCCCACCCCTGCTCTACGTGAATCTAATTGTATGTGAATCTGGGCCTGTGTCTTTTTTCAAAATTGTCGCTCTGTTTTTGTTTATAGCGCAAAAAATAAAAATCGCACGGGCGATCAAATACCACCAAAAGAAAGCTCTGTTTGTGGGGAAAAAAAGGACGTTAATTTTGTTTGAGAGCCACGTCGCATGACCGTGCAATTGTCAGTTAAAACGACGCAGTGCAGGAAGCTAACATTTTGTCTGGGCAGGAAGGGGTTGTAGGTGCACAGTAGGCAAGTGGTTAAAGTCCCTTTTAAATGTGCAAATACAATTTTATAATATGAAAGCTAGAGTGATGCCATATCTAGATGCAGCTAAAGCCTTTGATAGTATTAAAGGGCATTATTAATGCGTGATGAAAAAAAGTATTTCAGCACCTAAAAGGAAAAGGTAAATGAACCAACAATGCACTAGCTTAAAGGAACCTATTTAGAAATTTAAAAACACACCTTTACAACCCCTTTAAATACTAGGTATTGTTGATTTAGCATAAAGCTTGTTAAGTCAGGATTTTTAATTTTTACGTAACATTTAAGCTATTAATTTATCATACTGTAAGGGCCCTTTCACACAGGCAGACTGTTCAGATTCGCCTGTCAGTTTTTCAGGCGGACCTGAATGGACACTCTATACATCTCTATGGAGCGGCGGATGTCAGCGGTGACATGCATGCCTGCTGACGATCCAACCCTCTCTGCTAAATCCAGTTGGATGAAAACCATATTTTCCATCTGTCTGGCGGATCGGATGAAAACGGACAGACGGTCTGTTTTCATCCGATCCCCCCATAGAGGAAAGCGGAGATCTGACAGGTCCATTTCTACACAGTGTGCAGAGACAGATTAGTCATTCACCAGCTCAGCAGGGATCAACAGAGCGATCCCCGCTGAGCAAGCTGAAAAATGGATCCACCCATGTGAAAGGGCCCTAACACCTTACCTGGTGTCAATATTGCAACTAGTATTGACTCATACATAGAGGTGGTAATACATTGAGCTCAAATTATGTAGTATTGGTGTCTAATAATAATGGCAAGATCATTTTTTTGTAAGTTTCTCCCTCTGGGCCACATTATTAAGAAGTGTTTCCAATGCTATTTTCAGCTATTCCAAAGGCAGCTGACAGCCACATCTGGCTCTTATACTATTAGTTATGGACTACCACTATTGAAATAGAAGGTATCATACTCGCAATTCACTTTAATTTATATTGCAAGATTAAAGCTTCCTCTCCACCTATTTCTTTTTCAGTACCTGCATATACCCGGTTAATTAAAAGGTTGAAGCAACAGAAGTGAAGTCTCTGGGGTGAAAAACAAGAAGCAGCCATTGCCCTAAGTGCCTCCTTGTTTTTAAAAAGAAACCACGTTTTTTTTTTACAGTACATTGACTTTGTAAAGTAACAATGTTTTTTGTTTAAAACGTTTAAAATCTAGCCAAAATCTCTAAACAGTTATCCTTGCTCGAGGCTTGTGAACTAGATACACATGGTGGCAATCTAAGAAAACATGCTTGTTAACAATAAAGTGTTTATTTCTTGGGATGACATCTTTTTCATGAACTGTAGCCGAGAAATCATAAAAGAACAGTACCTTTTAAAGTGAAAAATGTTTTTTGTGCAACTGTAATTTTACTAAACTGTATATATATGTGAAATAACAGATCGGTGCTTTGGAATTTAAATTACTTTCTTTCTTTTTCATGGAAGGATTTATGTATTTGTTTACATTGGCCTTGGCAATGTGGCCTCCTCGCCAGTTTGTGCTAGTCGATACATTTAAATAAAGCCATTATAAAAAAAATCAAGATCAAGATTTCAATTAGTACAGAGAGAGAGAAGATTACACATATATATGTTTTAAACGTCAACAATAAAATATACAATCTGTAAATAAACCTGTCAATGTCCCTTTCATTTAAAAAGATAACAATATATGTGACACGTGATAGAGGAGATGAATGGACAGCCACACTCCAAAAAAACCTTGATGGTTGTCTTTATTAGTAAAAAGGATAAAAATAGCACTACATATCACAGCAAAAATAGGGATAACAGCCTACGCGTTTCACACTATTGGTTAGTGCTTAATCATGGCTAAGATAGCTGACACAGTGGAGTTAATTTACTAAAACTGGAAAACACAGAATCTGGTGGATCTGTGCGTGGTAGCCAATCAGCTTCTAACTTTGGCTTGTTCAATTAAACTTTATCAACAAAACCTGAAAGCTGATTGCTATAAGGGTGAGGCACAGAGGGTCCAATCAAGACACTACATCCCACGAAAAACAGAAATTAATAAAGGTAAATGAAGGGGTAACTAGCCCCGGGGACTTTAAAGGTGTCTGAATAGATTGATAATAAATCAAAAAGATAAATACAAAAATATCATTTATTGTTTAGACATAATATTCATAAAATCTCATCAACAACAAGGGATCCACATGGACCTGAAAAGGCTGAAATTGGAGCCGTATAGAATCTATATAAACGATGCCAAACATGTTTCGCTCGGTAAGAGCTTCATCAGGAGCATATATAGGGAGTACTAAAAATTGAAAAAAGTAAAAAAGAATGTTGAATCAAGCATATATATCATACATTACTTAATTAGTAAACATTTTCATTTAAGAAAACTACATGGGGATGACAATATTGGATGCACAAACAAACAGGGTATAGAAAACACCCCAATTGCTACTGGGTAAACTCACATGAGTTTACCCAGTAGCAATTGGGGTGTTTTCTATACCCTGTTTGTTTGTGCATCCAATATTGTCATCCACATCTTATATTCCCAATGTATCTATTGATGTATTAATGTAGTTTTCTTGAATGAAAATGTTTACTAATTAAGTAATGTATGATATAAATGCTTGATTCAAAATTCTTTTTTTCTTTGTTCAATTTTTAGTACTCTCTATATATGCTCCTGATGAAGCTCTTACTGAGCAAAACATGTTGGGCATCGTTTATATAGATTCTATACGGGTCCAATTTCAGCCTTGTCAGGTCCATGTGGATCACTTGTTGTTGATGAGATTTTATGAATATTATGTCTAAACAATAAATTATATTTTTGTATTTATCTTTTTGATTTATTATCAATCTATTCAGACACCTTTAAAGTCCCCGGGGCTAGTTACCCAATCATTTCCCTTTATTCATTTCTGAAAGCTGGTTTATATGCAGAGCTGCACCAGATTTTGCACTCTCCAGTTTTAGTAAATCAACCCCACTATGTTTGAAAATCACATTTAAATTCCTAATTGGTAATAATACATTGATGTTGCTTAAATATAATCTGCTATGGGCCAGGTGGCTTTTCGATTACACCATCCCTTGCCTTTTCCATGTGGTATGAAAACAATAAATGTCATACTAAACATAAAGGGCCAGATTCTCAAAAGAGATACAACGGTGTATCGCAGGAAACACCGTTGTATCTCTGTTTTTTTTACTGGGTATCTATGCATGTGATTCATAGAATCACTTACGCATAGATACAGTGAAGATCCGACAGGTGTAAAACACTTACACCATCGGATCGTAGATGTAATTACTTTCCTGGCCGCTAGGTGGCCTTTACGTTGATTTCTCATTTGCCTATGCAAATGAGCCTAATACGCCGATTCCCAAACGTTTTTACGCCGCCCCGTCGTCGTTTCCGTTGTTTCCGTAAGCGTAACTGCTATATGAGGGGTAGGCTTACGAAGTTCCGTCGTATGCCATGTTAAGTATGACGTTGGGTCAGCGTCGTCTTTTTCCTAAGTCGTTTTACTAAGTCGTTTTACTAAGTCGTTCGCGAATAGGGCATTGCGTAAGTGACGATCACGTAGTTTTCACGTCGGTTTCAACAACGTTTTCCGACGTGAGCTGGAGCATGCGCACTGGGCTTTTTTCCCAGCCGGCGCATGCGCAGTTCGATCGACGCAGGGGCGCGCTTAATTTAAATACAAGCCGTCCCCTTTGAATTACCCGGTCTTACACCGGGCCATTTACACTACGCCGCCGCAAACTACGGAGCAAGTGCTTTGGGAATACGACACTTGCTCTGTTAAGTTGCGGCGGCATAGTGTAAATGGCTTACGCTACACCGTCGGCCATTCTACGAGAATCTGGCCCACAGTCTGCTTTAGATCTTTTTTTTTTTTTCTTTCAAAAAAGCTTTATTGAACAAAAGACAAGATACAAGTGTATACATTTTCAAAGAGAACATGCAAATAGTATCCAACATGTCAAACAGAGGGGTCATATAACAATCTCAGGTACGTTAACATAGTAATACTGATATGTTAGCAGTAAAAATTCCCAGTAATAATATTAAGTGTAACTGTCTTTCGACTGCAACCTTAATGCATTTTAGTTTCTGGTAGAGAACCAGAAAAAGAAAAAAGGAGCAGGGGGGGGGGGGAGAGGAAACGGAGAAGAATTCAGAGAAGGCGGGGATTGTCTGAGAACAAGCTCAGTGTTGTTACTTGTGGGTAATAGAGGTGCTGTGTGATTTAATTGTGTGTGTCCAGCTGTGTCAGTTCAAAATCTTCCGAGTATCGGAATGCAAACCACGGTGACCACGTATCATGGAATTTCTCAGTATCATCATTGGCTTGTGCCACTGTGTCCTCCATGTCACATATCTCTGAGACTCTATGCAGCCAATCCCCAATGGTCGGGGTGGATGTGGACTTCCAATGTAGTGGGATCAAGGATTTCGCCGCATTTAAGAGGTGTCTGGATAGGGAGCTTTTATATCTTTTAAATGAGAAATTGTTAACATGGAGCAGACAGCATGCTGCGTCAAGTGACAGATCCGTCTCTGTAATTGTTTTTATCACCTTAGTGACTTCAGACCAGTATCGTTCTATTTGTGGGCACTGCCACCAGATATGGAAAAGAGTGCCTCTATCAGAGTGACAACGCCAGCAACGATCGGAAGTTTCAGGGTACCACTCATGTAGTTTCGCAGGGGTAGCATACCACTGCGTGAGCAGCTTGTATGATGTTTCTTGGGCCTTGGTGCTAATAGAGCACTTGTGTGCAAGTATGCACGCCCTATGCCACTGCTTGTCTGTTAGACAGATCGAGAGATCCCTGGACCATTTATCCTTTGCGTTGCTTTGAACGCTCGGGGATGAGTTTTGGATCCAGGCGTACGACAGGGAGGTAGCTTTTCGTACTATTTTTTTCTCCAGGCACACTGATTCGAACTCTGTCAGCTGTCTGCCAAACTGCCCCCTATGTCGTGAACTATTCACAAAACTGTCTGGAAGTAGGTCCACATCGGAAGCCTCGGACATCCCATGTCAACTTTTAGTACCTGAAAATCCTTAAACTGCCCATTCTTAAAACAATGCATGGCCAATAGGGGGGTATCTGCTTCCGCTAAACACAAGAGGGGGTTTCCCATGCCAGGCAGAAAACCAGGGTTATCTCTCAAAGGCGTGAGGGGGCCTACGTGTGAGAAGGGCCCTGATTGTCTAGTTAGCAAGTGGAAAATTGAGAGGGTGACGTTAACCAAGGGGTGGTTTTTGAGCGTCGTCTGGCACTTGTCCCATTGAAACCAGGGTGAGAACCTCAAACGGTGTGAGCATAGTTCGTCTTCCAGCAGTACCCAGTCTTTAGTGTATGTGTGACAGTGCCAGTCCAAAATACTATTTACATGAGAGGCGTGATAGTAGCATCTGTAATCTGAGAGCCCCATCCCGCCTTCAGCCTTCCGTTTGGTCAACATACTAAATTTGATGCGCGGGCGTTTGTGTGCCCAGACAAATTTGAGCTGGATGGATTGCAGTGTTTTAAAAAAACTGTTAGGGATTTTAATCGGCAGAGTCCTCAACAGGTATAGGAGTCTGGGTAAGATGGACATTTTGCAGATGGCGGCTCTACCGAACCAAGAGAAGTTTTTTGTGTGCCAAGTCATCAAGTCAGCTTCTATGATTTTAAGGAGGGGGGAGAAATTTTTATCAAAGATCTGAGACAATTGAGGGGTGAGCCATACTCCCAAATACTTGAGGGCGGATGACTCCCACCTAAAGGGGCAATCAATCTGCAGGGATCTTATGTCCGCTTCAGGTATAGTAATGTTCATTGCCTCAGACTTTGAGTAGTTAATCTTCAAACAAAGAGAATTCCTTCATAAGTTGGGGTATGGACTTTTGTGGTTTAGTAAAAAAAAAAAAAAAAGATTGTCTGCATATGCTGCAGTCTTAAATTCTTTCTCAGCTATCTGGAAGCCCCCAGTCGACCGATCCATCCCCACTCTCTTGATAAATGGTTCAAGTGTTAGAATGAAAAGGAGCGGCAACAGGGGGCACCCTTGCCTGGTGCTGTTCGTGATGTGGACGGTTTCAGATAGTGAGCCGCTAATGTTTAGACGGGCCGAAGGATTTCGGTATAGGGCAGAAATCCATGCCATCATGTGGTCTCCCAAGCCTATGAACTTGCAGGTCTCTAGCATGTAGTCCCAGGCTACGCAATCGAACGCCTTCTCTGCGTCCGTAGACAGGAGAAAGCCCTCGATCTTGTGCTGCCTCGCCGCATGGATCAAATTTAAAGATTTTATTACGTTATCTTTGGCCTCTCTGTCTGGCATGAATCCCGCCTGTTCTGGGCCAATTACCTGGGCGAGAAGGGGCCTGATCCTGTTGGCTAGGATTTTGGCCATAATTTTTACGTCCAAATTTAGTAAAGAGATCGGCCTGTAACTAGTGCAGTGGGTCGGGTCTTTCACTGGTTTGTGTATGACCACAATGTGGGCCGAGAGAAAGGCCGGCGGGACGTCCCGTGGTCTAGACAAGGTATTCAGCGCTTTTACCAGAGGGTCAGTCAACGTCTCTGCGAATGTTTTAAAGTATATCGATGAGAAACCGTCCGGGCCCGGGCTTTTCCCGGATTTAAGGTCATGGATTGTTTGTGTGACTTCGGAGGCGCTAATAGGTTGTTCAAGGGGTAGAATGTCCACGTCTTTTAGTTTGGGGAGTTTGGATGACTCTAGGTAGTTCTGTATGGCCTGTCTTCTGTCATCTGCCACACCTGCTGGTCTGTGTTGGCCAGGGAGGTTGTACAGGCCCGTGTAGTAAGCCTGGAAGTGCTGAGCTATGGAATCGTCTTCTAGATCTACAGTCCCCTTCTTATTTCTGATCCCCATGATGTTATTTTTAAATTTTGTTCTATTGAGAGCTCTGGCTAAAAAATTTCCAGTCTTATCTCCAGATTCGTAGTAAATCTTTTTTTTTTAGTATAGGAAGCGTTTAGCAGTGGCCGTCATCAGTTGGTGCAGTGTTTTCCTAGCATCCAGTAGTTCACTAGCAAGTGTTTCTGATAGTGACTGTTTGTGTTGGGCCTCTAGCTGTGAGATTTTGTTTATGAGGTCGGTGACAGCTTTCCTACCCTCCCTTTTGCGCCTGGCTCCCATGCGTATGAGCTCGGCTCTGATGTAACATTTATGGGCTTCCCATACCATCAGAGGGTCAGAGTCTGCTGTGACGTTAACATCAAAGTATTCCGAGAGTGAGGACCGCAGTTTCGGGAGGAGCTCTGGGTCAGTAATCAATGAGGAATTTAGTCTCCACATAGGGAAAACACGTTTGGGGTTGATCGGGTCTAGTGTCAAAGAAATGGGGGCATGGTCCGAGAAAGATAGAAGTCCTATATGTGCGTTCTGAACTGCTGGAAAGTCTCTGCGGGAAATAAAGAGATAATCCAATCTGGAGTATCTAGCATGGGGCACAGAGTAATATGTGTAATCCTTGGTATCTGGGTGAGTGTACCTCCATGAGTCAATAAGGTGGAGGGTGTTCAGCGCGTTTTTAATGCTTTTCAAAACCTGGTATCTAATATAAGTTTTCCCCGTGGAGGTATCTGTCAGAGGGTCAAGGGGTAGGTTGAAATCCCCTCCTAGGATTATACATCCCGAGGTGAAACTCTCAAGCTCCCCTATGATTTTCCTACAGAAAGATAGGTGTGAGGAGTTTGGGAAGTACACATTTGCTAATGTGATGGGTGATCCTCTGTAATCACCTTTTAAGAAAATATACCTGCCCCCGGGGTCAGTCAATCTGTCTGTCAACCTAAAGGAGGATTCCCTGCTGATCAGAATCGAGGTCCCTTTGGACTTAGCCAAGTCGTTTGTAGCGTGATACGCGTCAATGAAGTAAGAATCAGTGAGCCTGGGTACCTTATTGGTCTTGAAGTGCGTCTCCTGGAGAAAGGCAAAGTGCGGCCTACTTCTCTTCAGTTCACGCAACAGTGCCGACCTTTTCTAAGGGGTGTTCAGCCCTCTCACATTATGCGAGATCACGGTTGGACAGGTGCCCAGTGCCGAATACACCATGGATCCTGATGGATAGTGGTACTTTTGCTTTTTACCTGGAGCACAGCTTAGTAGACAACTATGAGTATAGTCACAATACAATAGTTTATGTTCTTATATACTAGAGGTAGATGAGGTTTATTCACCTTCGTTTGCAAACAAGGTGTCTTAATGAGGTAAGCAATAAGAGGAATGTGGAGACAGAGTGTACAGAAAAGGTAGAGGATGAGACTATAGGAGGAGAGATGGAGAACAGGTCAAAAACCTTCTAAATAGATTAACTATCTGCAAGGTTAGATTGTGCGACGGCCGGTGGGTCCAAGCGACACGCCGGGGGACGCTGTCGGGGGTAGTGGGAGGCGACAGCCTCAACAGCAACAATAATTGTGTAAAAACTAGTATAAACTAAAATGGAGAAATTACCGAGTCAGAAAGTGGATATCCGCAGCCTCGGAGGGTTAACAATAAATGCAGTTGAAGTTATTCTGCGCATAATATGTCTATAAACAGAGACACCGGAAACATCATAGGTCTAACTTAACTATAGCTGCTATAAGAATACCAGGGAGAACGATCTAGTTGCAGGTTGACCCACCACAGGAGACGTGAGCACGAGAGAAGGGAGAGGGGAGTAGAATCTGGAGCGGTGAGGATTAAGGGGGGCCGCAGACACAGAGGTGGTGGAGCAATCGAGATAACATTGCCTCAATATGGGGAAGTAGGTATGGGGAGATGGGAAGCAAAGGAAAGTAGGGGTTAGGAGGGGGGGCGGGAAGGTGGGGTGAGGTAGGCAGGGGGGGTAGGGTAGGGCAGGAGATGGGGGGAAGGAGGGGAATAGGCGGTTCAGCAAGGTCCCAAGGTAGGACAGCTCAAAACAGAGGTGTCACAGAGCGGACTTACATGGAGGTCATATAGGTGGTCACGTCTAGTCACCAGTGTAGCCATACATAGAAAGCCTGGGGCGATAGCAACATCACATTCAACATGGAACATATTACAAAGGCAGTACTCCCCTGTATCGGACCTACAAACAAGCATCAGCATACTCTTCCCGGTGTGAGCAGAGTCCCGTGTCTAACTTTGCGATTAGGTAAAGTCCCAAATTGTGGCGCGCCACTGCTCAGGGGGGAACAGTCACCGGGGGATACTGCGCACTCTGTTGAATCCAAACAGTTCTCAACCTGATAGTATCGCTCATAATGTTGGAGGAAGGGATGAGGAGAAGTAGAGAAAGAGTCAGGTTTACATGGAGGGGCTGTTGGCGCAATGTGCTGCATGTCCCATTGAACTAGCCCATGCTTTCGCCATGAATGAGGGCTGAGGCAGTCGCCATAGAGAGAGAGGGGGGGTATGTAGACAAAAATGAATGGGTGGGAGAACGTCCGCTCCATACAGGAGCCAGTTCAATGCTCCTTACGCTTGCCTGCATAGTGGGAAAGCATGTATCATGCTGGGGGGAACATTAATAAAACAACTCACGGGTCTGCTGCGTCCTGCGGTAACGATCAGGGTTCTCGCGGTGGTAAAAGCCAATGCAGGATGTTAGACATCATCTCCCCCCTGTGCTCTGGAAGAATGCGCCTTGCCGCTGTTCTTCGGAGTGCCGGCTTGTGAGTTCCCCTGTCCTCCGTGTTTCATTCGCTGTCAGCTTTTCCCGTCTGGGGAGGTCAAGGGGGAGTTTGGTGGGCTCCTTTCTGGTGGGGGGGGTAGACGGAATGCTTGATACCAGTCCGGGAGATCTATGGGTCCAATCTGCAGCGAGTCACAGAAATCCATCAGGTCATCAGGTGTGCGCAGGGTATACTGGTGTCCATTATGAGACACCAGTAATGCGAAGGGAAATCTCCACGTGTAGCGTAGGCCCCGCTCCCTGAACCTGTCTAACAAAGGGCGCATGGCTCTGCGATTTTTTAGGGTTATTTGTGATAGATCCTGGAACAGCATGATGGTAGCCCCGTTGAAGATAATCCGATCATTCCTGCGTGCCTTCTGCATTATCTCTTCCTTCAGTGTGTAGCTTTGTAGACAGCAGATGATATCGCGTGGAGGTAGATTGTCCGGTCCGCGCGCCCGCAGGGTCCTGTGAGCCCGCACAAAATCCATCTCGGTGTCCTCAGGTTTTTCCAGCAGGCTATTGAAGACCCTTTGTAGGGCAGGCACAATCTGGTCCGCCTCGACCGTCTCGGGTATTCTCCGAACTCTAATGTTGGACCTCCGTCCGCGATTGTCCAGGTCTTCAATATGTCTGTTCAATTCAATTAGATGGGTTGAATGGGACGTTGCCACCTTGTCTAGCCTGCGTATCGCCCTATCTCTCTGTCTCCCGGCTGTTTCAGCGGCGGCCATCTTGTCATTTAGCACCAGGAGGTTCGATTTTAAGTCCGTGATTGCCGCCGAGAAAGTTGATTTAATATCGGCTGCGAATACCGACATGTCGGCATAAGTCAGGGGGAGGTTGGGGTTTGAGGGGCCCCTTCCATAGTCCTCCGGTGCTGATTGGGAATCTTCACTAAAGTCCTCAGGTGCACGCGTCGGCGCCATCTTGCCTCCCGAGCCGCTGCTCCGTATCAGGGCTTGTTTTTTGAAAAGATCCGAAATGTTCCTTCCTTTATATGCTGCTGATGTACGCCTGGATCTCGAGTGTGGTGTCCGGTAGCTCTGTTTGCTCATTATCAGCTAAGAAAGCGGCAGAAATCTGGCTTTAGGCTGCGGATTCTCCGGAGCTCGTTCAGTGTGCTGCCATCTCCGCTGCTCGCCAGGCCACGCCCCTCCCTGCTTTAGATCTTGACATGCGCAGATTGTTTACTTGAATGACATTCAACCAACATGATTGTCCAAATGGATAGTAAAATTTATATTTTAAAGAGTTTGTAATGAATGATATTGTCAGTCGAAATGAAAGTTAATTTATCACTTTGACAACCTAGTTATACTCAAGTAGCTGATCAGTTGTTGATGGCCCTTTTGCAAGTAGAATTGTATTATATGCTATGTAAACACTTAGGGCCAGATTCTCAGAGGCGCTACGACGGAGTATCTCAGATACCCCGTCGTATCGTCGTTTTTTTTGGCTCGTATCTATGCGAGTGATTCCTAGCATCACTTTGGCATAGATACGCTTAAACATCCGACAAGTGTAATACCATTACACTTGCGGATCATAGTTGTAATGACAACTCCGGCCACTAGGTGGCCTTTACGTTGTTTTCTCATTTGCCTATGCAAATGAGGCTACTACGCCGATTCCGTAGTTTTCGTTCGCGTAAGGTTACCCCTGCTTCAATGAGGAGTAACCTTACGAAGTACCGTCGGATGCCATGTTAAGTATGGCGTCGGGTCAGCGTCGGCTTTTTCCGTCGCTTACGTCGTTTTACTAACTCGTTCGCAAATAGGGGCATTGCGTAGTGACGATCACGTCGTTTTGATGTCGGTTTCAACTACGTATTCCGACGTGAGCTGGAGCATGCGCACTGGGCTTTTTCCCCGCCCGGCGCATGCGCAGTTCGTTCGACGAGGGGGCGTGCTTCATTTAAATACAAGCCGCCTCATTTGAATTATGCGGGCTTACGCTGGGCCATTTTCGCTACGCCAACGCAAACTACGGAGCAAATGCTTAGAGAATACAGCACTTGCTCTAGTACGATGCGGCGGCGTAGTGTAAATGCGTTACGCTACGCCGGCGAATTTGTATGAGAATCTGGCCCATAATGTTTATTGGTATGAATATCTTAGTTTGGGTCATATAATGTAGTTCAGCAGCTCCAAAATTGTCAGTTACATTTCCTGGACTGCTTGTCCCACCTTTCTTGCAGCTAACTAGTCATGTGGGTTTGCATGGGCATTTACTTGGGGAATTATGAATAACAACAACAGCACTGCCTATGAAATATGAAACTACTCCTTGTACAAATAATTAAATGAGCAGATGTTCTGCTGCGTGGGGCAACCGGATGTTTAGTTCTCAGCACAAGCAGCTTGGAATGTGTGACCAGGAGCTGCTGTACACAGATAAACATTGGGGTGGGTAGCCGGTGAGACTGAAAAAGAGGGGACAATCTACACCACTAGAACAACACAACAATTTCAGCTCTATGGTTTTAAATTTCTTAAAGTAAAAGTATATTTCACAAAAAAAAAATGTGCACACACTTACCTCCCAATTACTAACTTTCTGGGCTAAACTGTACTATAAAGCCTTCACACCAGTTGCTTATGTAGTTCAGGAGGCCAGCTATAGCATTTGCCAATGTGTTCCTCCTCCAGCCAAACTCATATACACTTATAATCAACCTCCGCAGATAGTCCTCATAGTCTTATATTGAACCATTTTCCATGCATCTCTCGTCTGTGCAGATAGCCTGATCCAAGACTGAGGGCTCAGTGCATAGGTATGGCCAGAACCAAATAAGACTTTGGACAAAGGCTAAACAATTTAATAAAAATCAGAACAGGCGATGACTGTTCTGAAAGTAAGCAACTGAGTTTTAGGTGCTGATATAATAGTTTTAGGTTAGGAGTTCTGGCTGGGGTAGTGAAAACATTAAAATATATGCGTATCCTGTAAAGACAATACAGCATTTTATCAAGTGAACCCCATCTGTCACATTATATGAGATTTTGATTGATGGGTTTTCATTTTTGTCTGGACTTTGGCTTAAACTTTGAAGGTATTTCATACATACTTTGCCAAGTATGCACATCTGTGGGAAGTAAGGAAGTTTTCTGATTCAAGCTGGGGATGGAAGCTATTTAAACTTACACAAACGTTTTTCATTTTTATTATCACAACTATTGTGACAACAGCAATACTAAAATGTTTTATTGTTTGTTCTTTCTGTATAATTATATTTTGTATATGTACATTGACATTCTCTATGCCTTTTTATTCCATATTGAATTAGAGCTGTTTCTAGATAGCCGTCATGATTATACATTCCCCTTGATTTTCTTAAATTTTGAGTTACAGGTTTATGAATACGAATTACGAATGGAATAATACAATTTTCATTACAACCATCTGTCACAAAATACTGAAAATAAACACATTTTAATATATTTTTTTTTTATCTCTTTGTGCTTTGCCTTCCACAGACATTCACACACTGTATACAATAGACAATACATTGGGTACAATATACAATTTGAGACTTATACTGTACAAAAAAAAGTGGGGGCTTTTGCTGAGGCCAGAACATTTTCATTCAGGATTTATTGCTAGGCAGAGCTGTTCCTCCATGAGATGAGGTGATAATCTTGTCTCACTATTGCTTGCACTGAGCAGTTAAGGTTCTTTTTCCATCATTTTGAGATTGTACACTCCTATTAATTGCAGAGTAGAGTTTAGTATGCTAAGAACAGATCATTTCAGTAGAATGAAATCCTAAAGAGTTCTGGTGAAATGTTAAAATGGTTGTAAAGGCAGAAGCTTTTTTTTATCTTCATGCATTTGTATTTCCTATGCATGAAGATAAAAAAAAAAAACTTCTGTGTGCAGCAGTCCCCCTCAGCCCCCCCTTATACTTACCTGAGCCCCATCTCTATCCAGCGATGTACACAAGTGCCTCAGTCACCTGGGACTTTTCCTCCTGAATGGCTGAGACACAGAAGCAGCGCCATTGGATCCCACTGCTGTCAATCAAAGTCAATTAGCCAATCAAGAGAGGGGGCAAGGCCGAACTGCAGCCCTGCATCTGAATCTAAAAACAAGCCGCTCGGCTTGGGTGCCCCCCATAGCAGGCCGCTTGCTGTGGTGGCACTCGGCAGGAGGGAGGGGCCAGAAGTGCTGAAGAGGGACTTGAGAAGAGGAAGACTGGGGCTGCTACATGGGCAGATACCCGTTCTGCCTCTCTGTGGAGCGATCGCAGACTGCCGGCAGATATCGAATCTGGCATGCAGTGGGTGTGCACAGTATCTCATGCGCGTACAGGTACGTTGTTTTGTGCAGCCGGGCCACCCTGCTGCAGTATATGTGTTGTGGGTGGTCCAGAAGTGGTTAATTCGCAAGGATTACTTCTCACTTCCTGTTTGACTTTTTCCCCGAGAATACCTCTACCTTCAATCCTTCCCCCAGAATTCCTCTACCTCAGATGCCTCCCTTCTCCAGCACACCAATTCCCAATCCCCCTCCTCTGCCTCCAATGTCTCTCCCCAGCACAGCTCTGTCTCTAATTCCTCTTCTCAAAATACCTCTGCCTACAACACCTGTACTTAAAATCCCCCCCAGCATACCTCTGCTTCCAACCCTACCCCCTGAGTACACCTTGTCGTCCATCCTCCCCTCTCCAGCACACCTTTGGTTCCAATTCCACCCCAACCCCCCTGTCCCCCAATTCATCATACCTATGGCTACAATTCCATCACCCCCAATCCATCTGACCTATGACTCCAATTCTGCCTCCCCCAATCCATCATACCTATAATGCCAATCCCCCCCCAGTACATCTAAGCTTTCATCCACCCTCCAGCACACCTCTGGTTCCAGACCCCATCCTCCAACATACCTATGCCTCCAACCTCCCCCCAAATACAGCACACATACTTTATGCTCTAATATTTTCCACCCCCAGCACACCTATGCCATTACTATTCTCTAGATCATCTTTCTGGTCTGGTGTGTAGCGGCTGCGGGTCAGACATTGGTGTAAACTGAGGGTGGACCAGGAGGGTTTGAGTCCACCCACTTGTGACTGCCTTGCTCAGGCACTGCTTTGGTGTCTTCAGGCCCAATCCCCCCTCCCATGCCTCCAATGCCTCCCCCCAGCACACCTCTGGCTCTAATTCTTCTTCCCAACATATCTCCACCTCCAAGCCCTCCAGCACACCTGTGCTTACAGCCTCCTCTCCATCAGCACAGGTGTGCTTACAACCCTCCCCCAGCATACCTCTATCCTCCCCTCTCCATCAAACCTATGCCTCCAATCCCTCAAACCTTTGCTTCTAATATTCCTCCCTCCCTCCTCCTCCAGCACACCTCTGGTTCCATCCCCCATCCTCCAGCAATCCTATGCCTCCAATTCCAACCTCACCCTTTCCACCTAATCCATCATACCTATGCCTTCAATTCAACCCCCCCCCCCAATCTATCATACCTATGCCTCCAATTCCACCCCCTTCCCCCAATCCATCTTAAATATGCCTCAAATACCCCCCCCCCCAATCCAGCACATCTAAGCTTTAATCCCCCCTCCAGCATACCTCTGGTTCATCATACTTATGCCTCCAATTCCACCCCCCCAATCCATCATACCTATACCTCCAATCTCCCCCTCAACCCTTGGTTCCATCCCCCATTCTCCAGCATACGTATGCCTCCAACCACCCCCCCCCTCCATCCAATCCAGCAAACATACTTTATGCTTCCAATCTCTTCCACCTCCAGCACACCTATCATCTTTCTGGTCTGGTGTGGAATCGCCATCAAGTGGCTAGGAATTCAGACTTTATTTTCCCCCATGCTGGCACCCTGAGCTGGCTGTCTACGCTGCCTTATGCTGGCCTCAGTCCTGGAGATCTTTTTAATACAGATATTTATCATACCCTGATATATCCTCTTGTGTGCTGTACAGTGCCTTGAAAGAGTATTCATACCCCTTGAAATGTTCCACATTTTGTCATGTTACAACCAAAAACGTAAATGCATTTTATTGGGATTTTATGTGATAGACCAACACAAAGTGGCACATAATTGTGAAGTGGAAAATGAGAAATAACTTTCAAAATGTTTTACAAGTAAATATGTGAAAAGTGTGGCATGCATTTGTATTCAGCCCCCTTTACTCTGATACCCCTAGTTAAAATATAGTGGAACCAATCGCCTTCAGAAGTCACCTAATTAGTAAATAGAGTCCACCTGTGTGTAATTTAATCTCAGTATAAATACAGCTGTTCTGTGAAGCTTAGAGAAAATTAGTGAACAAACAGCATCATGAAGGACAAGGAACACACCAGACAGGACAGGGATAAAGTTGTGAAGAAGTTTAAAGCAGGGTTAGGTTATAAAATAAAGATCCCAAGCTTTGAACATCTGACAAAGCACTGTTCAATCCATCATCCAAAAATGCAAAGCGTATGGCACAACTACAAACCTACCAAGACATGGTCGTCCACCCAAACTGACAGACCAGGCAAAGAGAGCATTAATCAGAGAAGCAGCCAAGAGGCCCATGGTAACTCTGGAGGAGCTGCAGAGATCCACAGCTCAGGTGGGATAATCTGTCCACCAGACAACTATTAGTCATGCACTCTACAAATCTGGCCTTTATGAAAGAGTGGTAAGAAGAAAGCCATTGTTGAAAGAAAGCCTTAAAAATTCCCCTTTGCAGTTTGTGAGAAGTTATTTAGGGGACAAAGCAAACATTTGGAAGAAGGTGCTCCGGTCAGATGAGACCAACATTTAACATTTTGGCCTAAAAGCAAAGCACTATCTGTGGCAGAAAACTAACACTGCACATCACCCTTAACCTAATATACCGACTGTGAAACATGGTGGTGGCAGCATCATGTTGTGGGGATGTTTTTCTTCAGCAGGGATAAGGAAACTGGTCACAGTTGGTGGGAAGATGGATGGAGCAAAATACAGGGCAGTCTTAGATGGGAACCTGTTAGGCAGCGTACACACGATCAGTCCATCCGATGAGAAAGGTCAGAAGGACCGTTTTCATCGGTTATCCGATGAAGCTGACTGATGGGCTGGTGTGCCTACACACCATCGGTTAAACAACCGATCGTGTCAGAACGCGGTGACGTAAAACACAATGACGTGCTGAAAAAAATGAAGTTCAATGCTTCCAAGCATGCGTCGACTTGATTCTGAGCATGCGTGGATTTTTAACCGATGCTCGTGCGTACTAACAATCGTACTCTTTTTTTTGACCGGAGAATCACTGATCGGCTTTAACCCATGAAATGGACCTTCAGTCCATTTTAATCTTTTGTTGACCAATCGTGTGTATGCGGCCTAAGAGTCTGCAAAAGATTTAAGACTAGTGCAATGGCTAAACTTCCAGCAAGACAATGACCCTAAACATACAGCCATAGCTACAGTTGAATGGTTTAGATCAAAGCATATTCATGTGTTGGAATGGCCCAGTCAAGGTCCAGATCTAAATCCAATTGAGAATCTGTGGCAAGACTTGAAAATTGCTGTTCACATATGCTCTCCATCCAATCTGACAGAGCTTGAGCTAGTTTGCAAAGAAGAATGGGCAAAAAGAAGAAAAACCTCTAAAAAAAGTGATGTCCCCTATGTGTACATTCACATATACCTAGAGAAAATAAAACACAAATTCAAACTTGTGTCAATCTTTAAATTATAAGGTTATAAATGGTCCCAGTGTATCTCTTCAGAGCTGTTCAACTGTATCCTTTGTGCTCAAATCCATATCCGTGACAAAAGAACAACTGTTAATCCACCAATTTGTGTTGCCACCACCACCACCTTCTGAAGTGGACACTCACCAGAAATTGGATGCATATACACCTTTGATTTATCTCAGGGTTAACCACTCCACAACTAGGAACCAATCTGTAGTTTATTCAACCGGTATACCAATGTTTACTTCATATATCTCCGTAATTGTGAATCTCAAGATCTCATAAAAAGCAGAAATCCATCATTGCCCAATATATTTGTGCTTTATTAAATATAAAAAAGTATAACAATGCTCACTCACATGTTTATGTGCCTAAAGACCAGCACCATCTTTTCAGCAATACTCTATAGAGCTGGTGTATAGCGTGTGTTTCCCCGTGGCTGGTGTGTGGTGCAAGCCTTGATTCCATGCAGGTTACGGCAGGAAGTAAAAGGAGACTGTGACCCCTACGCATTTCACAATCAGTCTTGTGTCTTCAGGAAGCTACTGGCGCCAGGTTTGTTATGGTATTTATACCCTAAGTGTCAATTTGTTGGCCAATTGTATGGCCGCGGAACCAGAAATGCCTATACCGCCATCTTAACTACTGGCATTTACAGTTTTTCCCGGAGGTGTCCCTGTGTCACTGTGTATATTAGCATTTTCAGCCTGGTTTTTACAAAGACATGTATGCTGATTCCACACTTGTTGGCTGGGTTTATATTCTTCCCAGGATTAGAGCTCAGAGCTCAGACTTGGAGACATCTCTGGTAAGTCTGGCCTAAGAGGTCGGGAGGGTCACAGTAGGAGGGTCTCCAGGATAAAGAGACAGGAGGTCTCAGAGTCTAAAAAGGCTGCAGGTTCCAGTCTGTGCATGCGGATGCACTGTAGCAGGCAGATGCTGTCCATGAACGAACAGCATGAAGCGAGTGAGTAGGGCAGGAGACTGAAGTGTGTGTTTATACAGTAATGGTGGAACCCCCTGCTATTGAAGATTACTGTTTGTTTGATTTTTTTTTTGTTTTCTTGAAATACAAGTGGGCTGCCAGGCCCTTAAAAGATGCAGTCTGGAGTGGCACGTTTCTGGAAACCGCATGCACCACTCAAATCACCCCGATATCTTACAATATATATATATATATATATATATATATATATATATATATATATATATATAATCAAGCTTATGTACAGAATTCTATTCAACTATACATTTTTACTTTTGGAAATACATCATTTACACTAGAAGGAAGCATTCCCTTAGTATGTTGAGAAATAATTATATTGCTAGAAATCATGCAGTATGGAATTTCCTATCTAAGCATTTATTTTTATGGAGCATTTCGATGGAGATGAAAAGATATAGCTAGGAATTCCTCATAAACTGCTTCAAAGGCCTAGGCATATTTCCAGAGGCTTCTAATGTGCAAAATGTAAACCGTTTGCTATGGGTTCTAGGCCAATGCTAATAACAGTGTAAGAAATACAGGAATTTCACATGCTACTAATATATGTCTCTTTTTTTCACATACTGTATATAAATACAGGAGACAAGAGTTCAGGTGTCTGTCTTCATGATCCTAATTAAGGAGCAGAATTTTCCCATTACAGAAGAAAGTACAAAGAATGCTGAAAATTGTTTTGCCATCTGACTTGCAGGACCACTAACGAACCCTATACCTAATGAACATTTAACCCTTGCAGTTCAGGGGACCTCGCTGCAATGGCTTATTTTTGTTGGTGCTAGATTTTCACTTTTTCATTTATTTTTGTTGTGTCTGGAGTTGGGCGTAAAGAAGTATCAAGTCAGATGCTGTCAAGTTTTTCTAGCAAACTTTCAAGGTTAGACGCTGAAACATTTTGGGGGGGGAGGGGGACTGGAGATGAGACCTAGTTTAACTTTTTTGAACAATAGGGATGAAAATTTTCCGCGGAAGGGAGATTAACCGTTTGCCAACCACCCACCGTAGTTTTACGGCTGCGCAAAATCATGTAATATAACGTGATTTTGCATTGCAGCCACTAGGGGGCCCTGGTCGCCCCTGGTGCTGATGCAAGTGCCCGGCAGGCGCGATCACCGCCGGGCACCCGCGATCGCTCGTGACAGGACGAGAAACCGGAAGCTGTGTGTGTAAACACACAGCTCCCGGTTCTTTCAGGGGGAGAAATGACTGATCGTATGTTCATACAATGTATGAACAGTATGAACAGCGATCTGTCATTTCCCCTAGTCAGTCCCACCCCCATTCAATTAGAACACAACAGGGGAACATAATTAACCCCTTGATCGTCCCCTAGTGTTAACCCCTTCCCTGCCAGTGACATTTTTACAGTAATCAATGCATTTTTATAGCACCGATCGCTATAAAAATGGCAATGGTCCCAAATATATGTCAAAAGTGTCCAATGTGTCCACCATAAGGTCGCACTATCAATAAAAATCGCAGATCACCGCCATTACTAGTAAAAAAAAAAAATATATTAATAAAAATGCCATAAAACTATCCCCTATTTTGTATACGCTATAACTTTTGCGCAAACCAATCAATAAACGCTTATTGCAATTTTTTTTGCAAAAAATATGTAGAAGAATACATATCGGCCTAAACTGAGGAAAAAGACAGTTTTTTTATATATATTTTTGGGGAGTATTTGTCATAGCAAAAAGTAAAAAAATATTCATTTTTTTTTTCAAAATTGTCGCTATATTTTTGTTTATAGCGCAAAAAATAAAAACCGCAGAGGTGATCAAATACCACCAAAAGAAAGCTCTATTTGTGGAAAAAAAAGGATGTCAATTTTGTTTAAGAGCCACGTTGCACTACTGCGCAATTGTCAGTTAAAGCAATGCAGTGCCGAATCGCAAAAAGTGGCCCGATCATTGACTAGCAAAATGGTCCAGGGGTGAAGTGGTTAATAAAACACATGGCCACGCATTAAAATGAGAAGAAATTAGGTTTAACCTTAAACTGTGTAGAGGTTTCTTTACTGTAAAAGCGTCAAGGATGTGGAATTACCTTCCACAGGCAGTGATTTTTAGTGGGGAGCATCGAAAGTTTCAAAAAACTATTAGATAAGCACCTGAACAACCACAACATACATACATTACAATATATACATATACAATGTAATACAATGTAATACTGACATATAATCACACACATAGGTTTGACTTGATGGTCTTTTTTCAACCTCACCTACTACTATGTGACTCTGAAACCAAAAGTCAGTCAAAAGTGTAGCTCCCCAAGGACTTCCGGGCCCCGGCCAAGTCCCATGCTGCAAGGCAGCAGGCAAAACCATTTTCACCATTATTTTCTTTTGGAAACATATTTTCACTTTAAATGCCTTCGGAAAATTATGGGCCACAGTGAAATGCAAGTGGTAGTCACAAGACTGCTTACCAAAGTTTACAAAAATGTGTGAAGAACAGCTGACTATTAAGGAGCAGGCAAGCCGGCTGCGGTGTCCATAACAACCATGATTCATCTGCTGTCAGTGGGATTCCCCGCCGACAGCAGAATGTAAACAAACAATGCCAACACTAAAAAAATCAGATCCTTATCTGAGCATGCAGCTGGGTAGGACAGGAAAGGGGGGGGGGGGCGAGCAAGGACCTCCTGAACCATACCTTGCCACATGCCCTCAGCATGGGGGGGGGGGGTGTACAAATGTTGGATTTTGCGAGGAGCCCTATGCCAAAATTTGAAAAAAAAAAAGAATGTGGGATACTCCCAAAATCCATACTAGACCCTTATCCGAGCATGCAGCTCTGCAAGTCAGGAAAGGGGCAGGACAAGTGAGCACGGCCCCCCTCCTGAACCATACCAGGCAACTTACGCTCAACATGGGGGCTCCCCCAAAGCACTTTGTCCCCATGTTGATGGCGACAAGAGTCTCTTCCCCAAAACCCTGGGCGGAAGTTGTGGGGGTCTGCAGGTGGGGGTCTTATCAGAATATGGAAGCCACCTTTAACAAGGGGGCCCCTCCCTATATGAATAAATATGGGATACATTGAACCCCTACTAATTTAGCAAAAAAAGTTTAAAAAATTAAAATGAAGAGACAGTTTTTGACAAGTCCTGTATTAAAAAAACAAAAACAGTGTCTTCTGACCTAACTCCAGCAGACATCGCAATGAACCTCTCTGCCACTGACTCCCTTCTAAAATAAAAAAAAATAGCTCTGCGCTTGCCTTCCAGCATCTGACATGTCAAGTTCCCACCGCCGGTAGTAAGGACCCACAGCCGGCCGGTCCTTAACAACCAGCTATTTTGATTTGTGAATATACAAAACAAATGTCGATTATACAATTGTATCTTCAGCATTAGATTTTTTTATTATTTAATGCAATTCCAAATCCAATCCAAAAATATAAAAAAACAAATTCTGAAGGTAGTGAGTGAGTGAGTGAGTGAGTGAGTGAGTGAGTGAGTGAGAAACTTATATAGCGCAACACATGCAAACTGAATCGCCTCTGGGCACAAAAATAATTTTAGAATTAGTTCAATTTAAACAAAAAAAAACTGAGTGAGGGTCCCCCAATCCATATCAGACCCTTATGTCTAGTATGAATTTTGAGGGGGACAGATTGCCACAATAAAAAAAAATGACATGCCAGGAAGGCCAGGAAGGGGGAGGCCAGAAAGGGGGGAGCAAAAGCCTTGGGGTTGGCTGTTAATGGGGACAAGGGCCTCTTCCCCACAACCTGACATTGGTTGATTGTGGGGATCTGCATGTTGGGGACAAGGGTCTCTTCCCTGAGCTGTAGTTGTGGGGGTCTGCAGCAGAGGGCTTATGGGAATATGGAAGCCCCTTATAACAAGGGGGTTCCTAGATCCCGCCCCATGTGAATAAATATGGGGTACACATAGTCATGCACCAAAACAAGTGTGAAAAAATAAATAAAAACACAGAGATAGTCCTTAATTTAAAACAAAAATCAAAAACAATGTCCCCAAAGTAAATCCAGTGCCAATTACGATGCTGCTGTCGCTGACTCAACAAACGGCTCCACACCTTTATTTAGCTTCGCTAGGCACCTGTCGACTGACAGCTCCACTACCTAGCGCTGATGCTAAATAAACAAAGGGATAGGGTCTCTTGTCACCGGATGACCATGGCCCTTTGTTTATTTACCGTTGGTGGGAACCCGGAGATGACAGATAGCTGGAGGCAAGCCACGAGTGAGGACTTTTTTTATCGAATTGGCAGTAGTGTTTATCGGTTTTTATTGACATAGGAGTTACTTGGGGGGGGCATTTTATTTTTTTTTGTTTAGTGTTTAATAAAGGACTTTTAAAAAAACTGTCTTTTTGTTTTTATTTATTTCCGATAAGCCCCCTGCCCGTAGACTCCCACACCCATCGCCCCCCTTTCCTGACCTCCGGGGCAGCATGCTGGGATAAGGGTCTGGTATTTATTTTGGGGAGGATCCCATGCTGTTTTTTTTACATTTTTTTAAGATTGGCATTGCTTGTTTACATTCTGCTGACAGCGGGGAATCCTGCTGCAGATGAGTCATAGTTGATAAGGGATTGTAAATCATCAATGTTATTCACCTTAATGCATCCTACGTATTAAGGTGAAAAAAACTTCCGTCACTGACAGCCCCCCCCCCCCCCTCAGCCCCCCGTTTTACTCACCTGAGCCCCGTATTTCCCAAGCTGGAGATGCGCTCTACCCATCTGCCCTCTGCCAGCAAAGTAACCCCCAGGAGAGAGCTTCTCCTAGGGGGTTATACGATGTGGGAAGGAGCTACCAGCACCACCGGAGGACCCCAGAAGTTGAGGAAGGCCACTCTTCTCCTTAACAACCAGATATTATTAAATTAATTTGAATAATTTGTTGCATTCGGAAGCTTCAAATATCCAAAAATAAAAACAAACACAGTTTCATTTGGATTTGTAGAAATTCGGTACTGTTGTATTTGGAAGTTCGGATACATCAGATAACGGCCCCCCTCCTAATTTTTCACCTCAGGTGGCAAGAACATTTTGGTTATTTTTTATTTATTTTTCTTTCAAATTATTTTATTTTCAGAAATAAAATAAAAATTACAATAAATCACAATACATATCATTATGGACATAACCTAGTAAATGTCAGCAGGAACTAAAAAAGACTTAGGCCGCGTACACACGACCGAGGAACTCGTCTGGCGAAACACATAGTTTTCCTCGTCGAGTTCCTTGTTAGGCTTGTCGAGGAACTCGACAAGCTTGCTTTGCGTACACACATTAAAGACCAAATCTCCTCGTTCTCAAACGCGGTGACTTCAACACATAGGACGGCAGGGGAAGTTCGATTCCACTGGCACAACTCTTGGGGCTGGTTTTGCTAATCTCATGTGTTTGCGTGTTAAGTAAAAGTTTGGAAAAAGACTATTTGCACTTTTCAGTCTGTTACAGCTTGAAAAATGTGTTATCCCCATTACAAATGCTACTTTTACTCCTGTCTTATACTTTAATCTGAGCATGCGCGAGTTTCTTAGCATACACACGCTCGAGTTTCTCGACGGTAACCAGCCCGACGAGAAACTTGACGAGCCAAATTCGACTCCCGTCAAGAAAAAAAGAGAACATGCTCTCTTTTTGGCTCGCCGAGTTCCTCAACAGTTCCCTCGATGAAAAACGTACACACGACCGGTTTCCTCGGCAAAACACGGCTCCCAACAAGTTTCTTGCTGGATTCTGCCGAGGAAACTGGTCGTGTGTACGCGCCCCTACAGAGAGAGGGAGATAAAAAATCTCCCCCTTCAGATTTGAGAGGGAGAGAAAAGAAAATGTAATTAAAAATTAAAGATCATACATTGTAACGAAATATGTGAGTATTAAAAGTTAAACAATTAAAAAAAATATATATATTGATGTAAGAAAGAGAAAGGACTACTTATATAAGCTAACTCAATAGAAAAAAGGACACTTATAATCTCCTGGTGCCCCTATCGGGGTTCAAACTGCACCAGGAGCGGAATCCTTTCGACATACTGAATTACACTTTGAAATAAAGCCTATGAGCCAGATTCAGAAAGATCAGCAGATCTTTCTGCTGGCGTAACGTATCCCCGATATGTTACGCCGCTGTAACTTTGGGCACAAGTTCTGTATTCAGAAAGAACTTGCGCCCTTATTTACGGCAGCGTAACATATGTGTTGCGGCGTAAGGCCGCGTAATTCAAATGGGGATGGTGTGGGCGTGATTCATGTAAATGAATCATGACCCCACGTAATTGAAGTTATTTTTGGACGGCGCATGCGCAAAATCACGTCGCTTTTTGTCAATGTAAATGACGTGAACATAACTTACGTCGAGCCCCATTCCCAAACGATTTACGCAAACGACGTAACCGACGTACAATTTGACGCTGTCCTGACGCCGGAATAACGCTTACGCAAACAACATAAACTACCACGGCCGGCCGCAACTACGTTTGGGAATCGGCGTAAATAGCTCATTTGCATAATTTACACGTAAAATCCTGTCAGCGCCACCTAGCAGCCAGCGTAAATATGCAACTAAGATACGATGGTGTAAGTGACTTATGCCACTCGTATGTTAGTAGAAATCTGGCGTATCTTGTTTTCTGAATACAGAAAAAAGATACCTAGGCTATACTTAGTATTTACGCGGTGTATCTATAGATACGCCAATGTAAATATTTTCTGAATCCGGCCCTTTGTTGCT
Organism: Rana kukunoris; assembly: GCA_029574335.1. Classification (NCBI taxonomy): domain Eukaryota; kingdom Metazoa; phylum Chordata; class Amphibia; order Anura; family Ranidae; genus Rana; species Rana kukunoris. The sequence continues at coordinate 304,850,912 of CM056051.1, read as the reverse complement.
AGATAAATCCCCTTACAAAACATCACTAGGCTCCCCTAAGGGGAGAAAAATAAAAAGAAAGCGTGAAAAAGTCAGAGAAAAAAAAAGGGAAAAAAAAGGAAAAAAGAAGAGAGGGAGGAAAGGGGATATGACAAGCTGTATACCTAATTTACAGTGTTTGCGGAAATCGAAGAGGCATCCTGAGTAAGAGAAATACCTATATATCTGGCCGTGAACCGGTCCGAAGCTCCAGGACCGGGACCGCGGGATTCGCGGACCCGATTGCCGCTGCAGTGCGGCGATCCGTCCCTGGAGCGGAAGAACAGGGAGAGCTTCCCCGTGCTTCTCTGTGGCCGTAGCATCGATCGCGTCATCCCTGTAATAGGGGGACGCGATCGATGATGTCACACCTACAGCCTCACCCCCCTACAGTTGTAAACACAACACATAGGTCACACATCTCCTACAGCGCCACCTGTGGTTAACTCCCAAACTGCAACTGTCATTTCCACAGTAAACAATGCAATTTGAATGGATTTTTTGCTGTGAAAATGACAATTGTCCCAAAAATGTGTCAAAATTGTCCGAAGTGTCCGCCATAATGTCGCAGTCACGAAAAAAATCGCTGATCGCCGCTATTAGTAGTAAAAAAAAAAAATTTGGCGAGAAAACAACCGATAAACGCTTATTGCGATTTTTTTTACCAAAAATACGTAGAAGAATACGTATCGGCCTAAACTGAGGAAAAAAAATGTTTTTTTATATATTTTTGGGGGATATTTATTATAGCAAAAAGTAAAAAATATTGCATTTTTTTTAAAATTGTCGCTCTATTTTTGTTTATAGCGCAAAAAATAAAAACCGCAGAGGTGATCAAATACCACCAAAAGAAAGCTCTATTTGTGGGGAAAAAAGGACGCCAATTTTGTTTGGGAGCCACATCGCACGACCGCGCAATTGTCAGTTAAAACGACGCAGTGCCGAATCGCAAAAAGGGGCAAGGTCCTTTACCTGCATTTTGGTCCGGGTCTTAAGTGGTTAACTGACAAAGCATCTTAAACTGACCAGAAACTGACTGGAACTGACTGCACTGGTATTTTGGGGATATGTGATGGAATGAGGTATGTGAATACCCTTTGTTTAACCACTTCAGCCCCGACCATTTTACTGGCCAAAGACCAGGCCACTTTTTGCAATTCGGCACTGCATCACTTTAACTGACAATTGCACGGTAGTGCGACGTGGCTCCCAATATAGCTTTTTTTGGTGGTATTTGATCACCTCTGCAGTTTTTATTTTTTGTGCTATAAACAAAAATAGAGCGACAATTTTGAAAAAAATATTATTTTTTTACTCAATTTAGGCCGATATATATTCTTCTACATATTTTTGTTTAAAAAAATCACAATAAACGTTTATTGATTGGTTTGCACAAAAGTTATAGCGTCTACAAAATAGGGGATAGTTTTATGGAATTTTTATGACTTTTTTTTTGTTACTAGTAATGGAGGCAATTAGCGATTTTTATAATATCTGTGACTTTACGGCAGACACATCGGACACGTTTGACACCATTTTGGGACCATTGTATTTTTACAGCGATCAGTGCACTGATTACTGTAAAAATTACACTGGCAGTGAAGGAGTTAACCTGTAGGTGGCGCTGAAGGGGTTAAGTGTGACCTAGGGAGTGCGTCAAACTATTAGGAGGCATAGCTTGCTGTGACACTCCAATCCTACCTTGCGCTGTGGTTGGTGGGCAGGGGGTGTGTCGTGTCTGGATGGGGGCCAGGACTGCCCCAATTTTCCTGTTAGCAGTCAGGTGATTGGATGTTGGGACCGCCAAAAAAATACAGCAATTTAGAATTTGAATTGAAGGTTTAACACTGGGAAACACTTTTTAAAAGATAAAAATCAGGGACAGTTGAGAGCTCTGCCCTTACTTGTGCCCTGTTTTGTTGCTGGCCCGCTGGCCCCTTCCCAATGCTGCACTGTTTCAATAGCCTGTTGATTTTTTTATGAACTCTGCTTCATGAGCAATATGACCAAAATGTATATATATATATATATATATATATATATATATATATATATATATATATATATATATATATACAGTATATTTACATATAAAAAAAATGGAGATGCAATCTCAGGTTCTGTTCAAAATAATTTTACTTCAATCTTCATGCATATACTAGACTGCAGTTTCGGGCAGGAACTTCATCCTTCATCAAGTTCATGTGTTGATGTAGGACAGAGTTCCTGTCTGAAACTGTACAGTCTTGTATATGCATGAGGTCTGAAGTAAAATTCTTTTGAACAGAAACTGAGATCTCCAATTTTTTGTTACATATCTGGTGGAAGCAGGAGTACCACATTGGTTGTGAATCTCTAAATGAATTGAAACACATGGCACCGTGATTACCGTATTTATCTGTGTACAACACGCACAGGCATATAACACGCACCCTAACTTTAAGAGGGAAGTTTCAGGGAAAAAATGTAAGCTGTATAACACGCAGGCACAGTTTACCCTCTATTTTCAGGGTAAAAAAGTGAGTGTTATACGCCAATAAATACAGTATATAATTATATATTAAACAAAAGTCTGTTTTTTTTCAGTGTGTTGGTTAGACAATTTTTTGAGTATTTTGCTGAAAGGCTAACTCCACTTTTGTGGGGTAAAAAAATAGCAGATAAAGAAAAAATAATATAGCATATACAATTATGATACAAGTCCCACTGTAATTGAATTTTATTAAAAAATTCCATTACTTTTCAATCTGCAACCTCTGTAAATTTCTATTTAAATTGTTTTGTATGCAGAGTGTGTCCTGACCACCTCCCAGAAACATAATTTCCAGCTTGTGTGATTGGCTCATCAATTTTCCCAGAAGTCTACCTAAGATACAAGTCCAATTTCAGGCATCCTCTGCAACAAAAATTACATTTTTGGTGAGATTTTTCCAATAGTAACATGTCTAAATGAATGCAGGCCCAGCAGCTTTCTTCATTAGCGCCCTGCACCTGCACAGATGATAGATAATTATGAAACCACTCCCATTAGACCTACTCAGATCAGAGGCACAGACATTTAAACACACATGGATTGCTTTGGAAAAACAAAAGGTTGAAATCTGCAACAAAGGTTGTTATAATCCTTGCAATGTACATAGATCACCCAGAGGGGAATGATTTTTTCTCAACAAAAGTGGAGTTGGGAATGTAATGTAGTTGAATACAGTTGGACTAAGAAACTCTCTTATATTTAAGAATACATCCTGACCTCTGAAGGCACACAGCGCATTGGATGGCACATGTCCAGGGAGATCGAAGGATGGGATGGAGAGATCGCAGGATAAGATAAGGTTGGACTGGGAGATTGCAGGATGGGATGGGGGTGGACAAGGTGAACACAGGATGGGATAGGGTGGACAGGGAGATTGCAGGATGGAATGGAGAGATCGCAGGATGGGATGGAGAGATCGCAGGATGGGATGGGAAGATTGTAGGAAGGGATGGGGGTGGGCAGGGAGTTTGCAGGATAGGATGGGGAGATCATAGGATGGCATTGGGGCTGGACAGGAAGACCTCATGATTCAGGATGAATAGGGGTGGACAGAGAACTCAGGAGAGAAAGAATAAACAGTGCAATTCAGATTGAGAAAATACAGAACACTTCCCCATTCTCAGCATACTCACTGTCCTTATGCCCTGCTGCAGAGTCCTGTAAAGATGAAGCAGACAGAACGAGTGGTGCTTTGTGTCTGCAGCCTGAGCCCAGCTTCTGTCTTCCAATGATCTGATCAGATTCTGGCCGCAGACTTCACCCGTCATCTGTCAGGACACTGCAACAGCGTAAGTGCAGCAACTTTTCTATCAGGCACACACTCTGACTTACTTGCTCTCTTCCATTGGAAAGTGCCTCCTCGTCTTCATCATAGATTGGCATCTGACCCCGCCCCCACAGAACATAGTGAGTGGCCAGTACAGGATGATTGCTATGAGCTGCAGCCAATCGCCATGATAAAAAGCAGCCAGGAGATCCAATAAAAGAAGATTTTCACACACAGTGAGAAAACCAGCCTGCAGGATTCTGCCTGCATCTGTGGGACAGAGGGACAGTCTTCACTTTGCAGGACTATCCCGCCCATTCTGGGACGGTTGGGAGATGTGCTGATACTTTTTATGTCTGAGATTTACAACCACCTGAAGTATTGCTGCCAGGGACTGACAAACCCATATGTGACAATATATACACCAACTGTGTCAGATATCAGAAGTCTAAATAAACTCCTGATGTTTCCCCTGTGAGCTTGAGAAAGAGATCAAGGACACAGTGTCCTCAATCTCCTCCTCTAAACAGCATACTATGCATTCAGAAACTGCTAAAAAAAAGCCTCAGCCTGGAAACTGTTCCCCTACTGTAGCCTTCGCATGATGCACTGCTGCAAAAAAAACGCAAAAAAATGCAAAAGCAATTTGTTGACTCTCTTGTAAATATTTTGGTTTACACTAATATATATACAATATATATGTAGCGCCTGGTTACTTAAAAAGTACCGGAGCTAGTTAAATTTAGAGAGGGATCAGAGTGTTAACTGACTCTGATCAAATTATTATGTTTAAAACTGGGTCAAAACTGGGTCTCTGTCTCAGCTTGGCTGTGCTGTAGGCTGTCTATTGTTGCTGGGGTGTAGTTCCTACCCCAGGGTAATGGGTGGCAGCAGTGAAGTTGAGGTTTGGGTGCTCCTCCCCAGCAGCCTATTAGGAGGGTTCAGCCTCGCTGTTCATGCTGGGAGGGGGGTATATATGAGGCAGAGGCTATTGGTCTGGGTTCTCCTTCGGAATGTGCCACCCACCTTCAGGGTGACTGAATCACGGTGCCCCGGCGTAATGGCTTTCCAGGCTGGGGTGCGCAGTGTTCCTGGTTCCGGGACCATGTTGGTCCAGAACATTTAAGCTGTGCAGGGAGCCCAGTAGTCGACTGGGTTCCCAATCCTGAAAATCACAAGCGAGATAGCTGTTTGTGGAGAGTCCATCTGAGGAGAGCCAATGAGAGGCTGGCGATCCAATAGAGTCTCGACAAACAACCAGGGATCACGGTAGCTGGACACTGAGAGGCTGGTCACCTGTCAGTGGGTACTTGAAAACTATCTGAAGGAGATCCAGGTGCAGTTCTAACAAGGAGAATCATCTCCATAATCACAATCACAGGGAGGGTCTGTGGCAGAGGCTTTTCCTTCAAGTTCAAGCGATACCCTGGCTGCTAGGTTAGTGGGAGAGGCCTGTCCAGGTACGCTATACCCACTCTGGCTAGAGTGGCGAAGAATACAAAGTATTGTTGGGAGCAAGACTGTTTCCCTATTGTTAGCGCGGAGTCTGCTAATTCTCCTTTTGTTTTACCTCTACTCTTCATCACAAGTTTTAATGTTTTTACCCAGCTGGTTGATAAAGAGCACAGAAAAAGACACCTGTCGTGGAAATTCTGTCACTGCTATATTCACTCTACACCCCTAGGATGGTGGAGGAGCCACGAGGTAACGTGCCACCCAAAACAAACCAGCAGCTCCTTCGGGGGTAGTGCTACATATATAACAGTCAGTGTTTACACAGTTAAAATACAAATCTCTTCTTCCTGGGAAAGCATCGATATAAATGGACTTAAATGGAATTCTGAACATTTGCCTGGAAAAATGAAGGTATCTTCAACATCAACACTAACAGCTCAAATGCAGGCTCAGCTTCCTTAAAAGTGTATCTGTTTAAATATTTATACATTTAAAAAAGAAACAGCTGTTTTTGTGAAGTGCATTGAGAGTCACTAACTTTTTGATTTTTGAATAACAGGAAATTGCAGTCCAGATTCCCTAGCAAGCTTCCAGCACAGGGGTTATCTTAAGTGCAAGATCAACAGAGTAAAAACATTAAGAAATGTGTTTACATGGTGCATTCTAAATCCATCAGTTATGCCACATTATATAAGCCATGCTTTCATTTTGTTTTATCCCTTTTTGTGGGAATCTTTTGATTCTTAGGCCTAATTCTAGTCTAGACTATTGATTATACAATGCAAACACCTGCATGCTATAACCAAGAGGCTGTCTGCAAATAAGCTTTTCAACTAAATTCCTGCTATTCTAATGCGTGTATGAAAAATGTTTTGTTTCAAATTAATTTGAGTTTGAATGTTATCACACGTGGTACTGCCCTGTGTAATTTATAATTACAGGGATTTTGAAGTTACTTTTATAACTGGCTAGTTGCATTTATTTGTATCTGTGTACACACCTTTCACATTTGCTGAGCACTGATGGCATTGTGATCACAAACTGTATGTAAGCATCATACAATTATTTTATACTAACAAGTCAAATGCACATTTTGTACAATTGAACATAAACCTAGTACAGTAAGACATAAACTGGCCATGCATGGCAAGAATTTCAGCCGGTTTTCTGATAATTGTCTGAACTTCAAATTGTGGGTGGCCCTGTCAGAGCCGGGTGGAAAAACTGTTGGATGTACAGGGACTTTTACAAATTAGACATTCCAGGAGGTTCACTAGATTCCACACAAGGCAATGTCCATGCACAGCAAGAACTGGCTCTAGACTAGGGCTAGGTGAAAGAATTTAGCAGGGTCACTCCATGTACAGTATGTTATCACTTTGGTGTGGAAAAGTCATCACAGGAAAGGGAGACTAAAGCCCCGTACACACGGTCGGACATCCAACAAAACTTCCCTTGGATTTTTGTCCTAATTGATTTGTCCGATCACACCCATAGCATACACACGCTCGGACTTTTCTGCAAACTTTTCTAAAACTTTCCCATCATCACGTGGTTGTTCTGCTCTTTTCTGCTCTTTACTGCCACCCTTTGGTTAACTTCTGCTATTGTTGGTTGATTTTAACATTGGTTCTGAGCATGCGCATTTGTAATTTGTCCAAAAGTCCGATGGTTTGCTGTACACACGATCGGACTTTGCACCATCGGACTTTTGTTGCCTGAAAGATGGTCCGTTCGCAGACCCAACTTTTTGTCCGATGAAAGCCAAAAAAGTTGGTCCGATGGAACGTACACACGGTCGGACAAATGCGAAAAGTGTCGGATTTTGATGTTGGTTGGGCAAAAGTCCGACCGTGTGTACGGGGCTTAAGAAACAATGCATATGGCTGAAATGGGCCCATGCATGGTGTCTGTAATAAACTTGTAAAGCCCCATATGTAGGAATGAGCCGAACATTCCCCGGTTCGGTTTGCGGCAGAACATGCGAACAGACCGAAAGTTCATGCGAACATTCAAACACCGTTAAAGACTATGGGACCTGAACGTGAGAAATCAAACGTGCTCATTTTAAAGGCTTATATGCAAGTTATTGTCATAAAAAGTGTTTGGGGACCCAGGTCCTGCCCCAGGGGATGTGTATCAATGCAAAAAAAAAGGTTTAAAAACTGAAGTTTTTTCGAGAGCAGTAATTTTAATAATACTTAAAGTGAAAAAATAAAAGTGAAGTATTCCTTTAAAAATTGTACCTGGGGGGTGTCTATAGTATGCCTGTAAAGTAGCGCATGTTTCCTGTGTTTAGAACTGTCCCTGCACAAAATGATATTTCTAAAGGAAAAAAAAGTAATTTAAGACTACTCACAGCCAGAGCTTTTTTTCTCAGAAAATAGGTGCAGGAACTCAACCACGACCCGTTCAGATTTCACAAACAGTAGAAGGGTCTTAAAGGGGCATTAAATACCAGAATTGCATTACATACAGTGTGCAGAGTTCAGGGGGTTACAAAGCAGCCACTTGTAAACACAGAAACCAGACTTCTGTGTTCACAAGTGATTGTGGTGAGCGGGCACCAAAGGGTCTGAGCCAAAGGTGGTGGAACTGAGTTCCCCCAAGTTCCCCCAGAAAAAAAGCCCTGCTCACAGCTATAATAAATTGACGGGTCCCGGCAATACAGATAAAAATCATTGGAAAAAACGGCATAGGTTCCCCCCATTAGTCCAAAGTGGCACGTTTTTCCCGTGTTTAGAACAATCCCTGCACAAAATGACATTTCTAAAGAAATAAAAGTAATCTAAAACTGCTTGCGGCTGTAATGTAATGTCGGGTCCCGGCAATATAAATGAAAATTATTAAAAAAAACGGCATGAGTACCCCCCCCAGCCCATTACCAGGCCCTTTGGGTCTTGTATGGATATTAAGGGGAACCTGGCACCCAAATAAAAAAAAGAAAAGGCGTGGGGCCCCCAGGCCCTATATACTCTGAACACCAGTATATAGGCGGTCCCCAGGTTACAAACAAGATAGGGACTGAAGGTTTGTTCTTAAGTTGAATCTGTTTGTAATTTGGAACAGGTACATTTTTTAAGTGTAGCTCCAGCCCAAAAATTATCACTAGAGTTGAGTGGACACCTGGATGTTCGGGTTCGGCAGGTTCGGCCGAACTTCAAAAAAAAAGTTCAGGTTCGGGACTCGAACTTGACCCCGGACCCGAACCCTATTGAAGTCAATGGGGACCCGGACTTTCGAATACTAAAATGTATTTAAAAAACTAATGGAAAGGGCTGCAAATGGCAGCAAAATGTCGGGAAGAGCATGGAAAGTACTCTGTAATCAAATGTGGATAGGGAAATAACTTAAAAATACATAAAAATAAACTTAGAACTGTCCCTGCAGAAAGTGTAATTTCTATAATGAATTGTTGGCTCTGGCAATTCAGAGAGGATTCATTAAAAGAAAAAAAAAAAAGCATGGGGGTCCTCCAAATTCAATAACCAGGCCCTTCAGGTCTGGTATGGATATTAAGGGGAACCCCGCCGTCAATTAAAAAAAAAAATGACGTGGGGTTCCCCCCAAATATCCATACCAGACCCTTCAGGTCTGGTGTGGATTTTAAGGGGAACTCCACCCCAAATTTAAAAAAAAATGGTGTGGAGTTCCCCCAAAAATCCACACCAGATCCCTTATCCGAGCACGTTAACCTGGCCGGCCGCAGAAAAGAGGGGGGGACAGAGTGCCGCCCCCCTCTCCTGAACCGTACCAGGCCACATGCCCTCAACATGGGGAGGATGTCCCCATGTTGATGGGGACAAGGGCCTCATCCCCACAACCCTTGCCCGGTGGTTGTGGGGGTCTGCGGGCGGGGGGGCTTATCAAAATCTGGAAGACCCCTTTAACAAAGGGGACCCCAGATCCTGCCCCCCCTATGTGAATTGGTAATGGGGTACACTGTAAGTAAGTGTACATTCTTGTAAAAAACACACACACACAAACTGTAGAAAAAAGTCCTTTATTAACCACTTGCTTACTGGGCACGTATACCCCCTTCCTGACCAGGTGAAATTTCAGCTTCCGACACTGCGTCGCTTTAACTGACAATTGCGTGGTCGTGCAACGTGGCTCCCAAACAAAATTGACGTCCCTTTTCCCCACAAATAGAGCTTTCTTTTGGTGGTATTTGATCACCTCTGCGGTTTTTATTTTTTGCACTATAAACAAAAAAAGAGCGACAATTTTGAAAAAAAAGTCAATATTTTTTACTTGTTGCTATAATAAATAGCCCATTTTTTTTTAAAAAAAACTTTTTTTTTCTCAGTTTGCGACTGGTTTGCGCAAAAGTTATAGTGCTTACAAAATAGGGGACAGAATTATTACAAATTTTTATTATTTATTTTTTTACTAGTAATGTCAGCGATCTATTATTAGGACTGCGACGTTATGGCGGACACATCGGACACTTTTGACACATTTTTGGCGCCATTCACATTTATACTGCGATCAGTGCTATAAATATGCACTAATTACTGTATAAATGTGACTGGCATTGAAGGGGTTAACACTAGGGGGTGAGGAAGGGGTTAAATGTGTACCCTGAATTGTGCTCTAACTGTGGGGGGAGGGGGGTGACTGGGGGAGGTGACCGATCTATGTCCCTATGTACAAGGGACACAGATCGGTCTCCTCTCTCCCCTGACAGGACATGGATCTGTGTGTTTACACACACAGATCCACGTCTTGTCCCTGTAACCGCCGATCGCGAGTGCCTGGCGGACATTGCGGCATCTCAGGAATGCGGCGTAAAAACGCGGCCTCCCAGAGAATTAGTAAATAGTACAGTAAATACTGCAAAAATCCTTACATATAATACTGTTGCAAATAGTTGTTAGTACAAATATAACACTAAAATTGTAAACATAAAGTGGTAAAGTGCAAAGTGCAAATATAGTGATAAAAATTAAAGTCCATCAAATTGCAGAAATCCAAACATATAAATTGTTGATAGATGTGCTATAATCCTAGATGTAAATTCAAGAGTGGATTACCACCGCTGGATTTTTTTTATTTATTTTTTTATTAACCACTAGCCGACAGCCTTACGACTTTGTACGGCCGCAGGGTGGCTCTAATTCTCTGGGAATGATAATAGGAAAGTGCGCTTAGGAATAGATATATATAAGGACTGCAGCCCCCCAAAAAAGGGAACCCCACAAGTGAGGTCCCTGGGTGAATATGTGTGAAAGGGGTAGTGGCGCTGTCCCACACCCTATAGTAAAGGTGTCTGTGTCAATGTGTAAATAGTACAGTAAATACTGCAAAAATCCTTACATATAATACTGTTGCAAATAGTTGTTAGTACAAACATAAAGTGGTAAAGTGCAAAGTGCAAATATAGTGATAAAAATTAAAGTCCATCAAATTGCAGAAATCCAAACATATAAATTGTTGATAGATGTGCTATAATCCTAGATGTAAATTTCCATCAAAAATGTGAGTTGGTGGTAGCGTTGTGGTCCGGTGCTCCCCCACCAGGTTCCCCACTCACCAGAGCCAATCACCCCTGCAGGGGTATTAGACGTGTAGTCACAGAAGGGTCCCGGTATCCTCCAGTAGTGCTGTTAGTCCAGGGAAGATGTATCCTTTGGATTTATCAGATCCTCACTCCACCGGAAAAAAGGAAAAGACAGGCTCCCATAGTGTAGTAAAAAAAGTTTTTTTTTTTATTTTGCACAGTCCAAGTGCATTACATAAGATAAAAAAGTATAAGTTACAGGGTATATGCACGTGCTGCTGACAGGATACGAATCCTGATTTTTACACTTTAGTATTTTATCAGTTTTTTATTTCTATTTATTTTATTTTGCTCATTGTGGTGTATGCCTTCTCTCATACCACACTGTTGACTTCCAATATTGGACATATACCCTGTACCTTATACTTTTTTATCTTATGTAATGCACTTGGACTGTGCAAAATAAAAAAAAAAACTTTTTTTACTACACTATGGGAGCCTGTCTTTTCCTTTTTTCTGGTGGAGTGAGGATCTGATAAATCCAAAGGATACATCTTCCCTGGACTAACAGCACTACTGGAGGATACCGGGACCCTTCTGTGACTACACGTCTAATACCCCTGCAGGGGTGATTGGCTCTGGTGAGTGGGGAACCTGGTGGGGGAGCACCGGACCACAACGCTACCACCAACTCACATTTTTGATGGAAATTTACATCTAGGATTATAGCACATCTATCAACAATTTATATGTTTGGATTTCTGCAATTTGATGGACTTTAATTTTTATCACTATATTTGCACTTTGCACTTTACCACTTTATGTTTGTACTAACAACTATTTGCAACAGTATTATATGTAAGGATTTTTGCAGTATTTACTGTACTATTTACACATTGACACAGACACCTTTACTATAGGGTGTGGGACAGCGCCACTACCCCTTTCACACATGAATATGTGTGAAAGGGGTAGTGGCGCTGTCCCACACCCTATAGTAAAGGTGTCTGTGTCAATGTGTAAATAGTGAATACCCAGGGACCTCACTTGTGGGGTTCCCTTTTTTGGGGGGCTGCAGTCCTTATATATATCTATTCCTAAGCGCACTTTCCTATTATCATTCCCAGAGAATTAGAGCCACCCTGCGGCCGTACAAAGTCGTACGGCTGTCGGCTAGTGGTTAATAAAAAAAAAAGAAAAAAAATCCAGCGGTGGTAATCCACTCTTGATCTGGCTCCCCGCTCCAACGTTGTCTGTATCCAGCGGCCGAAGCCGACAATTCATTAGAGCACTTTTTTTTTTCAATCTTCTTTTATTTGATTTTTAAGCAGAAAAAGTAACACAAACCTGGGAGCAAAGCCGCTTTTAAATGATTTTTTTCTTTCAGAAATGACACTTTGTGCAGTGCCATTACATAGCCGAACTCCGAACCCGAACTTTCAGCAATTATTCGGGTTCGGGTCAAAAAAAAAAAAAAAAGTTCGGTTAGAACCCGAACTTTATATATCACCCCTGTAAAATTTGTTTTGATGTCTGTTCCCCTGTTAAGAATATTTCCCCTCACTTTCTGTCCCAATGACAAGGATTGGTAATAAAGCATCAGTAGGGAGACACCTTTTTCCCATATTAACTCTTAGGCCGCGTACACACGAGGGGATATGTCCGCTGAAAACGGTCCGATGGACCGTTTCAGCAGACATCTCCGCTCGTGTGTATGGGCTAGCGGACAGACTTCTCCACCCGACAGATTTCAAAGCATGCTTTGAAATCTATCCGGTGGGAATCTGTCCGCCCGACATGTCTGCTGGTTAGTACACTTACCAGCAGACATGTCGGCTCCCACCACCGCCGCGCCGCTGCCGAATGGATTCGGCGCATGCGCGGAAGTGTTTTACTTCCTGGTGCGGTGACGTGGCGGTGACGCGGCGGCGTCAACGTCACCGCCGCGTCACCACTACGTCACCGCGCCGTCCGGCGGCGGGGAATTTGATCCGATGGTGTGTACACGCCATCGGATCAAACTCCCGATCGGACATATCCGATGGAAATGGTCCGCGGACCGTTTTCATCGGATATATCCGATCGTCTGTACGCCGCCTTAGGCCTCGTACACACGATCAAATCTGTCTGCTGGAAACGGTCTGCTAGACCGTTTCAGCAGACAGATTCGATCGTGTGTACAGGCAAACAGACGGATTTGGCCACCCGACAGATTTCAAAGCATGCTTTGAAATCTGTCGGCTGGGAACCCGTCCGCCCGACATGTCTGCTGGTTAGTACGCTAACCAGCAGACATGTCTTCTCGCACACGCGCCGAATGGTTTTGACGCATGCACGGAAGTGTTTTACTTCCTGGTGCGGTGACGTGGCGGCGTCAACGTCACCGACACGTCAGCGTGCTGTCTGCTGGCGGGGATTTTGGTTTGCTCGTGTATACACGCGAGCAAACCAAAATGCCAGCAGACAGATTTGTTCAAATCGGTCAGACAGACCGTTTTGAACAAATCTATTTACTCGTGTGTACGAGGCCTAACAGGAGAAAATGTCCCTTCCTAGGGGTAGATTTCCTTTCACTTTCCTGTTGTCTCCCTTTGTTTGTAAGTAGAAGTTGTTTGTAAGTCGGATGTACCGCCTGTACAGTATATACTATACGGCCTACCCTATATACTCTGTGGAAAATTGGGCCTTAGGTGTTGGTGGTACCAGAATAATGTAAGCCCTCACAGTTACTCTTGGTGGGCGCTGAAACAGGCCCTGCTGTGAAATACTATATCAAAAATTTTAATTACATGCCCCTGTTGAACAGGGGCAGAAAAATTGGGCCTTTGGTGGTGGTGGTGGAGCCACAACACTGTAAGCCCTCACAGTTAATCTTGGTGGGTGCAGGAACGTGCCCTGCTGTGAAATATTAGATTAAAAATTATAATTACACTCCCCTGTTTACCACTTAAGCGCTGGACTATTTTGTAGCTAAAAGGACCAGGCCACTTTTTGCGATTCGGCACTGTGTCGCTTTAACTGACAATTGCGCGGTTGTGCTACGTGGCTCCCAAACAAAATTGATGTCCTTTTTTTTCCCAAAAATATAGTTTTTTTTTGGTGGTATTTGATCACCTCTGCGGTTTTTATTTTTTTGCGCTTTAAACAAAAAAAGACTGATAATTTTGAAAAAAAAAACAATATGTTTTACTTTTTGCGATAATAACTATCCCCCAAAAAGATATATAAAACATTTTTTTTCTTCAGTTTAGGCTGATACATATTCTTCTACATATTTTTGCGCAAAAGTTATAGGGCCAGATTCATGTAGATGCACGCATATTTTATCCGGCGTAGCGCAGCGCATATACGCGAACTAGTGAGTCAAGTACAGTATTTACCAAGCACTTGTTCGTTACTTTGCGACGGAGTAACGAAAATGCAATGGCGCAACCCGACGTAAGTGGGTGTGACCATATGTAAATGATGGGCGGAGCCCAGCACAGAGACTTACGTTCAGCGCATCATCCACGGAGCATGCGCAGTGAGGGAGGGCTCCACTCGATCCCCTGTGCGCATGCTCACAACTTCCGTCGGCACCACTTCATGGGAAACGGCACCGCAATGTCTTACGTTGCGCGTATAAAAGCAGCCGCAGATGCGCTTTTCTGGCGCAAAAGTATATCCGGTTCCCCCCCCAGGGAAGTTACTTTTCCTCTGAGATGGCCGCTCCCGTTCCCCGCAGAGAGAGGAGAAAGCTAAACTTCAATGCCCAGGAGCTGTCTGCCGTCATCTCGGCTATGGAGACGTACAATGTGTTCCTCCATGGCAGGAAAAGTCGCAAGACAAGCCGGGACAGGAAGCAGGCCATCCTGGAGTCCATTGCTGCCAGGGTGAACAGTTTGGGGTATTCCACACGGACTGCTGCGGACATTGCCAAAAAAATCAATGATGTGAGGAGGAAAGTCCGGGGCAAGGTGGCCACCATCAGGAGGCATGAGAGGGGCACGGGGGTGGACCCCCATGTGCGGTCAGCCTGACCACGGAGGAGGAGGTGGTAGCCCGCTGCCTGGAGAGGGAGCAGTTGGAGGGGATACTGGGCTATGATTCCATGGAGGAAGGCTCCAGGACAGGTAAGTGTTTTTTATCCCCTATTTGGTGTGTTGCATGTGTGGGGGGGGAGGGTACATGTGCCAAGTGTGTGGGACCACCAACATGTGTCTGCTTTGTGTCATCCACAGATGACGGAGCTGGGCCATCATCTGCCGGCGGCCATTCCACCCCATCCCCCCAACTGCATCCTGAGCCCGACCCCCTGGGCACTGAAGACACCGAGGTGGAGGGGAGTGCACACGCCGCACCTGCTGAGGTGATTGAGGAGGAGCCTGTCATCACAGATCAGGAGTTTGTTTTATTTTTGGAGGAGTCCTCCCCTTCAGCAGGGCCCTCTCAAATCCCCTCCCCCATCATGGGAAGCCCCTCAAGGGTGACTCCACCCCCCGGGGAATACCATCTCCTGGCCCCAGGTAGGCGACCCGGAAGACCAGGGGGGTGTCTGATGTGGTCCATGACCAGATGGCAAGGGACCAGGCCAGGCAGACCCAGCAGATGGGGGAGATAGCTAGGCACCTGAACCGTGTAGCTGACAGCCTGGGTTCCATGGCCCAGATGACAAACGCAGTGCAGGATGTCAGCTGCAACTGCGCTGCAGTGGTGACCAGCCTGGAGGAGGTGCAGGCTGATCAGCTGCCATCCGGGACCAGGGAAGGCAGAGGCAGCGGGCCCAACAATACCAGGTGACCCGGCAGCTGAGGATGCAGGCCCAGACCAATTCGTACCTCAGCCGGATAGCCATGGCCTTGGAGGGCATGCAGGCCACACCTGCCAGGAGTGGCCCACCCGGGGATCAGCCACCTCCAGATGCCCCCCCCCACCCCCACCCACTCCGTCTAGGCAGCTGAGGAGCCAGAGAGGGACCACCAAAAAGAGCCCCCGTCAGCCCAAATGATGGCTTTTTGGGGTGTTTGTTTTTTTTGCAGTTTTTGCTTCTGCTCAGATTATGAGCTTTTTTTTTTTTATATTTTACTCAGATTATGAGCTTTTTATTTTTATTTAAACTGCACACGGTCAGTAGTGCAGGGGGCAGTGTGAATGGTGTGTGAATGTGTGCCAGTAAGGGGTGTCACCCTCGGCCGTTGGGGAGAAGTTATCCCCACGGCTGTGTGAATGACGTGTGAATGGACAGCGACACCATTGGGGCCTTGACGCGGCGTTGCTGCTCCCAAGTCCTGCATGTTGGACTTGGGCTAATCCAATGTGATGTGGATGTGGTGTGTGTGATCTAGGGACATCAGTGGCGTGCATGGGTGCATTGTCCGTCTGATCAATGTATTCGTTTATTGTCCAAAGATGCCTACGGCGAGGACCCTCCTGACTGCTCTTCGATCAGCTGACGGGGTAGCATCATGTCAATCTGCAGGCCCTTTCTCGTGGCAAAGTTATGCAGAATGCAACATGCACCGATGATCTGACACACGAAGGTAGGGGAATACAAGAGGGCCCCCCGGACTTATCCAGGCATCAGAAACGGGACTTCAGAAGCCCAAATGTTTGCTCCACCACTGCACGAGTTTGGATATGTGCCGCATTGTATCTTCTCTCTCCTCTGATTTGGGGGTTCCGGAAAGGAGTCATGAGATGGGTTCCCAGTGCATATGCAGAGTCATCTGGAAGGGAAAAGACAGGAGGATGTTAGTCATGCATGTGCCCCTCGTGATGTCTGCATCATGGGGTCGGACAGTCATGCCTGACACCCATGTCACTCACCAACCAGCCAGCTGTCCTTGTACACGTTTTGTTCGAATTCCGTTGGGATGGGGCTTTGACAGTATATGTAGCTATCATGGCTGGACCCGGGGTGTTTGGCACGGACGTGCCATATGAGGCATTGGGCATCGGCTATCACCTGTACGTTGATGGAATGCCAATGCTTCCGATTGCGGTATATGTGCTCTGTGGCACTGGGGGGCTGTAGGGCCACATGTGTGCAATCAATGGCCCCCACGGTGCGTGGGAATCCGGCAATGCTGTAGAAATCTGTCATTGCCTTCTGCCGCAGGTCCTCAGTGGTGGGTCTGATGATTTGGTTGGCCATGCGTCTGAGAATTGCAGGGACAACCTGGTGCACACATCTGCTCATGGTAGACTGTGACATCCCAGCCACCACTCCACGTGTACTCTGGAATGATCCACTGGCATGGAAATGAAGTGTTGCCAGTACCTTCACCAGTGGCTGTACTGCTTGTGAGCGGTGTGTCTTGCTGGTGATGTCATCCTGCAGGGTTGTGTTTAGTTGAAGGATTGCATCTGGGCTGAATCTGAAGAGGCGATACACCTCCTCATCACCCATGCCAAAGAGGCTAATGCGCGTGCGGTATATCCTCTCATGTGCCCGCCTCCTCCGTACCGGGGGACCCATTAGTAGTGCTAGGACCACGGCTGCCCCTGGCATGTTGGCACACAGAGGTTTTGTCCTGCAAGTGTGGTTGTTCAGCTTGCTATTTTCATCGGTAACGCTGCTGCTGAAGCTGCTCTCCTGCTGACCTGTGGCCGTCAGGAGTAAAGATAAAGCAGCTTTGCGCCAGATGTACGACGTACGCGCGGCGCGCGTATCCAGCGTCTGGTGCTAATCCGTTCGCGAATCAGCATATCTCCCTCATTTGCAAATTTGAATGGGAAATCAATAGGCGCGACGGATACGCCAAGCGAAAATATGCGTTTACGATACTCTGGCATATGAAAGTTAAGCCGGTCGGAGAAAGCCTGTTTTCTGTCGCATCTAGTTTGGTGGGTACGGCACATAGATACTACGGTGCATCGTTAACACTTACGCGGCGCATACCGATATACTCCAGAGCAAGTCTTTCTGAATCTGGCCCATAGCGTCTACAAAATAGGGGATAGTTTTATAGCATTTTTATGGCGGCGATCTGCGATTTTTATCATGACTGCGACATTATGGCGGACACATCTGACACTTTTGAATTTTTTTTGGGACCAGAGTGATTCTGTTGGGGGCATGGCTTGCTGTGACACGTCACTGATCCTGTTCCCGATGACAGGGAACACGATCAGTGACAGTGTCACTAGGCAGAACGGGGAGATGTCGTGTTTACACTAACATCTCCCCGTTCTATCTCTCCATGAGATGATCGCGGGTATGCCCACGGCGATCGAGTCCACGGGACCCACGAGCACGCTCACGGAGATCGTGGCGAGCGCAATAACTGTCCAGAGACGTTGCCGGTTCAGAAGTTTTAGAAGAAAAAATAAAACTCTGTAATACAAAAGTGGAATAAAGAACAGTGCCCTTGTGGTGATATCAGGCATGTATGGGGTTTTATCCACTCCAACTTCTGGATGATAGGAGAGAGTCCAACGTCTTTGGTGTGGACAGATGTCCGCGATCAGGTCTTTCCTCCGGCCACACTGCTGGTGTACTTTGCTTCCGGATGGCTGGGACTGCAATCGGCGGTGCACTCAGGTGACGTCACTTCCGGGTTGGGTCAGCAAATGGTGCTTGCGTTCGGAGTATGCGTACTCTTTCTTCAGGCTTGGATCCATTACGTTTTTTCTCATATTAAAATGCTTATATACTGCATTTAGAGGGCACTGTTCTTTGTTCCCCTTTTGTATCACCGATGCATGCACTGTCACTGCTCACCATTCACGTGGCCTCCCTAAATGGTGACAGAACAGTGCATGCATCCTTGATCAGTAGCCACTGGCGTGGCAAAAAAAAGCCAAGCTCCCCTGACCTTGGCCTGGTGCAATACTCACACAGGTACTCATTGATGGCCCTCTGCTGTGTGTGCAGCATTGCCAACGTTGGTTAGAGGTTGGTGTTATTGTCACATACAACCATTCCTGGCTGAAGCTGGCGTGGCGTCAACCACCTTTAAGTCTGCCCCTGCAGAGCTGACAGAATCTCTGCCCCAGTGTGGCTCCTCTCCCCAAAGTAGACCAACTCAAGCACCGCATGGCATCTTTTTGCCTGAGTGCTTGCGTAGCCCCTTGAACACCTATGGAGCACTGCTGGTAGAGAGGTCAAATCTGCAGAGGAAGAGGCCATTGAGGAAGAAGAAGAGGAGGGGGTGGGGCATAGAGCTGTGTCAGAATCACCACTACTATAATTTTAGAGGCGTTGTGGTGGAAAAAGCTCCAACAATACTGTACCCTGTACTGCATCCTTCCCAGCTGCCAGTAGAGTTACCCAGTGTGCCATGAAAGAAAGGTAACATCCCTGCCCATGCCTGCTGGACAATGAGTCAGCGATAATATGCGCCTTACTGCTGATCGCCCTGTTCAACGAGGCCCAGACATCGCCTTCCACATGCCGGTAGAGAACCGGAATGGCCTACCGTGACAATAAATGGCGTTTAGAAACCTGCCACTGAGGTACCGTACATTCCAGAAATTCACGAAAGGGGCAGAGTCTACCAGCTGAAAATGCAGCAGTTGCAGTGCTAGCAATTTGGCCAAGCTAACATTCAGATGCTGAGCATGTGGATGGCTGGTACTGAATTTCTTTCGATGGTTTAGCATCTTAAATCTACACCTTCATTCCTCTCAGTGCAGGTTTCTGAGAGGTCTGAAGGTATAGTGGGGTTGGAGATACCAGGTAATGAGGAGCAAGAAGAGGTCCGCCTTGTTCTTTGATGTGGGTCTTTTAAGTGCTGTTGCCAATGGACTGCATGGGAGTTCGACATATGTCTGGTCAGGCATGTGGTGCCCAAGCGGTCGCTGTTTTGGCCACGCTTGATACGCTTCAGACATATGTTGCAAACAGCAATGGTGCGATCTGCTGGACATGTGTCAAAAAAGGCTCACACCAAAGAACTTTTCAAAATACGTAGGGAGTCAGCAGCGCCCTGCATATGCTTAGCTTTGCTGAGTGATGCAATAGGTTGGCTGCCCTTAAGCTGGCCCCTGGAGGCCATCCTGGCTCATTGGAGATGTGCCTCCTCCTCCTCCTCTCTTCTATCAGGCACCTACATAGAGTCAGTGACCTCATCATCCCCTCTCTCCTCATCACTGGAGAAAACTTGGCAGTAAGCTGCAGCTGGGGGAACATGACTGCCAGTATCTTGTCCTTCTTGGGCACCCACTCTCTCTAGACTCACGTTACTCCCTTCCTCAACCTGGGTACCATCATCGGAGCCTTCAAAATGCTGTGCATTCTCCTGCAGCATATACCCGACATTGTGGTCGAACAGTTCTGGGAACTCATCCATGCATGATGGTAGGGCTAGGGGAGGAGTGACCAATGACATGAGTCAATGGAATAGGTCGCTTTGGCAGCTGTATTGGCAGGCAAACTACTCTGAGCCTGGGTGATAGAGGATGAGGAGGATAAGGATGGCTTTTTTATCCATTCCACCAACTAATCTGCATGTTGTGACTCAATAACACGGCCAGCTGCAGAAAAAAGGATAAGCATGCCCCACAGCCATGTGCTGAGGATGTGCTGTGTCCACGACCAGCACTGTTGGCTGTAGACACAGAGCCTGCACACCAGGAATGGGCTGCAGTCAGATATAGGGTTGGCTAGACTGCATGCAGTGGATATATATGTAGGAGACTGTATATACAGTCATATGCAAACGCTTCCTGATGACGACAATAACGAAACGTACGTCGAGGCACGCACCTGGGCACGCACTACTAGCTCACTTCCGGTTTCCTGGTTCTCAAGCCTGACGGCGGTGGAACGCACGCCAGCTTCCCCAGCTTACCACAATATCTCTCTCCGATCCCTACACGTTTACAGCCTCAGTGCCGGGAATACGGGCACCATCCCAAGTAAGAGGCCATTTGGCATTGTATTTTTAGCCATTTATCATAATAAAAGGTTTTTATACTATGGAAGCTGTTTTTCTCCTTATATGAGATTTGTCTACCACCTGGTTTACAATCGAGTTCCCCACGGACAGCAGCTGATCCCTGAGCTCATTTGACCTTATTTTAATTAATAGGTCAACATCTTCGGGTAAGGAGCCATCCATACTCACTTGCGGTGGTTTTTTGGTGAAGGTGGAATACACTTAGAAGAACAACACACGGAGCACCCTATTGGAACACTACTGCTATAGTTTTGTAGCACATTATTGCATTTGGACTCTGGGTAGACATTCATTGTCCATTGCCATTATATATTTCTCTGCACCTATTGCTTTGCTATCACTTGCTGTTACATTGGTTTAGCACCACTTTCACAATTTATTTTTCACATATATGTTGTATAATATATGGTTTAACCACTATTAGTCAGCGCCCCTCAATTCCAATTGTTTCACATGTATAATCCAGCACTTTGTATTATTTAGGGAGCAGCTTATAAAAAAAAAAAAAAAAATTGCATAATCCCCCCCCCCCCCCCCCCCCCCCCCCCCCCCCCCCCCCCCCCCCCCCCATTTTTTCACTTTGGCGCAAGATTTCCCCAAGTTCTACAGTCATATGCAAACGTTTAGGAACCTCTGACAATTTCCATGATTATCATTTATAAATATTTGGGTGTTTGGATCAGCAATTTAATTTTGATCTATCAGATAACTGAAGAACACAGTAATATTTCAGTAGTGAAATTAGGTTTATTAGATTAAGAGAAAATGTGCACTATGCATCAAAATGAAATTAGACAGGTGCATAAATTTGGGCACCCCAACAGAAAAATCATATCGATATTTAGTAGAGCAGAAATAACAGCTTCTGGATGCTTCCTATAGCCTGTAATGAGTGTCTGGATTCTGGATGAATGTATTTTGGACCATTCCTCCTTACAAAACATCTCCAGTTCAGTTAGGTTTGATGGTTGCCGAGCATGGACAACCCGCTTCAAATCACCCCACAGATGTTCAATGATATTTAGGTCTGGGGACTGGGATGGCCATTCTAGAACATTGTACTTGTTCCTCTGCATAAATGCCCGAGTAGATTTTGAGACGTGTTTTGGATCGTTGTCTTGTTGGAATATCCAGCCCTGGCGTAACTTCAACTTTGTGACTGATACCTTAACATTATTCTCAAGAATCTGCCGATATTGAGTGGAATCCATGCGACCCTCAACTTTAACCAAATTCCCAGTACCGGCACTGCCCACACAGCCCACAGCATGATGGAACCTCCACCAAATTTTACTGTGGGTAGCAAGTGTTTTTCCTGGAATGCTGTGTTCTTTTGCTGCCTTGCATAACGCCCCTTGTTATGACCAAATAACTCAATCTTTGTTTCATCAGTCCACAGCACTTTATTCCAAAATGAAGCTGGCTTGTCCAAATGTGCGTTTGCATACCTCAAGCGACTTTGTTTGTGCCGTGTGTGCAGAAAAGGCTTCTTTCACATCACTCTCCCATACAGCTTCTCCCTGTGCAAAGTGCACGGAATGGTTGAAGGACCCACAGTGACACCATCTGCAGCAAGTTGATGTTGTAGGTCTCTGGAGGTGGCCTGTGGGCTGTTTTTGACCGTTCTCACCATCCTATGCTTTTGTCTCTCCAATATTTTATCTGTCTGCCACTTCTGGCCTTAACAAGAACTCTGCCTATGGTCTTCCATTTCCTCACTATGTTCCTCACAGTGGACATAGACCCCTTATATATCTGTGATAACTTTTTGTAGCCTTCCCCTAAACTATAATTTAGAACAATCTTTGTTTTCAGGTCATTTGAGAGTTGTTTTGAGGCCCCCATGTTGCCACTCTTCAGAGGAGAGTCAAAGAGAACAGCAACTTGCAATTGGCCACCTTAAAGCGGATCTCCACCCTAAAGTGAAGATCCGCTGATCGGAACCCTCCCCCCCTCCGGTGTCACATTTGACACCTTTCAGGGGGGAGGGGGGTGCAGATACCTGTCTAAAGACAGGTATCCGCACCCACTTCCGGCCCGCAGTCTCGGGCAAAAGACGGGCTTTTCCCGTTGTGTGCTGGGAACTCTCAGCTCCCAGCACACAGCGGGAGCCAATCGCGGGCGCAGCGCGACTCGCGCATGCGCCATAGGGAACCGGGCAGTGAAGCCGGAGCGCTTCACTTCCTGGTTCCCTCACCGTGGATGGAGGGGGGAGCAGCAGGGTGACAAGCGATCGCTCATCCTCTGCTGCGGACGCCGCTGGACTCCAGGACAGGTAAGTGTCCTAATATTAAAAGTCAGCAGCTGCAGTATTTGTTGCTGCTGGCTTTTAATATTTATTTTTGGTGAACCATCCGCTTTAAATACCTTTCTCTCGTGATTTGATGCACCCATCTATGAAGTTCAAGGCTTAATAAGCTCACCAAACCAATTGTGTGTTCCAATTAATCAGTGCTAAGTAGTTACAGGTATTCAAATCAACAAAATGACAAGGGTGCCCACATTTTTGCACCGATCCAATTTCGTTTTGATGCATATTGCGCATTATCTGTTAATCCATTAAACCTCATTTCACTACTGAAATATTACTGTGACCTTCAGTTATTTGATGGATCAAAATTAAATTGCTGATCCAAACACCCAAATATTTATAAATGATAATCTTGGAAATTGTCAGGGGTTCCTAAAGTTTTGCATATGACTGAATAAATTTAATGCACTGCGGCTACTGAATCACCTGCAAGTCTGCCTGAAAGTATGTGAAAAAGTACACCAGGAATGCTATGCAGTAAGATATAGGCTTGGCTAGACTGGATGCAGTGGATATATAAGTAGGAACAGCCTGCAGTCAGATCTAGCTACACTGAATGCAGTGGATATATATATATATATATATATATATACGAGACTGTATATATATATATTGTGATATTGGGGGTTGTTAGCTCAAGTGGGATATGCGTTTTAAGCGATTCACGCCAGTCCGGAACTGTCTTTAAGGGCTTGTTGGCCCACTTTTATTGAAAAGGCAAAAATAAACAAAAGTCCAAACATAGGTTTCCCACGCAGGGGTTTTCACTGTCCACACAAAACGATACCTTTAGCCTCCTGGCTTATACGTGTAAAGAAAATACCGAGCCACCTGGCTCTCCTCAGCAGTAGCCCAACTGCTTAGGCTCCAGCATGGAACCTTCCTGACTCCTGTCAGCAACCTCACTCAGGTCTCTGGGGTTTCTCACAGTGCACCCTGCACTCTCCAGCTTATTCAGTGCCCACCTGCACTCTCTGGGTTCTCCCTTACAAGCCTGGTCTCCTCGGGAGGGTGGAGCCCAGAATGCTGGTCCTGAGTTTCCTATCAGGCCCACACACACCTGCATAATCAGTGTGCTGACCCATCTGAAAATATGGACCCAGGACTGGGGATTTCATCCCACCCGGATCTCTACAAAAACCCCAGGCTCCAGGTTCCAAAGCATACTTCATTACAAATTGAGGGAACTGAAATGCCAGTTTCCTCTGAAACCAGTAAATACGCTGGAGCCCCTCAACCCGACCGGTTGAGAACCCTGGGTCACCACACTCCTGGGGTACCACACTACTACAATATATTAAATGAACTGCAGATAACTGAATCACCTGCCTGCCTGAAGTATATTAGAAACAGTATACCAAGAACGGCCTACAGTCAGATCTAGCTACACTGGATACAGTGGATATATATATATATATATTATATATATATATATATATATACATATATATATATATATATATATATATATATATATATATATATATATATATAAATTCAAGACTGTGTGTGTATATACAGTGGGGCAAAAAAGTATTTAGTCAGCCACCATTTGTGCAAGTTCTCCCACTTAAAAAGATGAGAGAGGCCAGTAATTGTCATCATAGGTATACCTCAACCATGAGAGACAAAATGTGGAAACAAATCCAGACAATCACATTGTCTGATTTGTAAAGAATTTATTTGCAAATTTTGGTGTAAAATAAGTATTTGGTCACCTACAAACAAGCAAGATTCCTGGCTCCCACAGACCTGTATCTTCTTCTTTAAGGCCGAGTACACGCGATCGAACATGTCCACTGGAACTGGTCCGCAGACCAGTTTCAGCGGACATGTTCGATCGTGTGTATGGCCTATCGGACCGTTTTCCAGCGGACAAAAGTTTCAAAACATGCTTTGAAACCTGTCCGCTGGAAATCTGTCCGTCGGACAGGTTTGATGGTTAGTACACAAAATCATCGGACCAAAATCCCGCGCATGCTCAGAACCAAGTCGACGCATGCTTGGAAGCATTGAACTTTGTTTTTTTCATCACGTCATTGTGTTCTACGTCACCGCGTTCTGGTCCGAGGGGATTTTGGTCCGATGGTGTGTACGCACATCAGACCAACATACCACTTCAGCGTGGTCCGATGAAAACGGTCCGTCGAACATGTTTCATCGGACATGTCTGATCGTGTGTACGTGGCCTAAGAGGCACCTCTGTCCTCCACTCATTACCTGTATTAATGGCACCTGTTTGAACTTGTTATCAGTATAAAAGACACCTGTCTACAACCTCAAACAGTCACACTCCAAACTCCACTATGATGAAGACCAAAGAGCTGTCGAAGGACACCAGAAACAAAATTGTAGACCTGCACCAGGCTGGAAAGACTGAATCTGCAATAGGCAAGCAGCTTGGTGTAAAGAAATCAACTGTGGGAGCAATAATTAGAAAATGGAAGACATACAAGACCACTGATAATCTCCCTCAATCTGGCACTCCACGCAAATCTCACCCCACGGGGTCAAAATGATCACAAGAACGGTGAGCAAAAATCCCAGAACCACACAGGGGGACCTAGTGAATGACCTGCAGAGAGCTGGGACCAACGTAACAGTAACACACTATGTCATTTTGTTGATTTGAATACCTGTAACTACTTAGCACTGATTAATTGGAACACACAATTGGTTTGGTGAGCTTATTAAGCCTTGAACTTCATAGATGGGTGCATCAAATCACGATAGAAAGGTATTTAAGGTGGCCAATTGCAAGTTGCTGTTCTCTTTGACTCTCCTCTGAAGAGTGGCAACATGGGGGCCTCAAAACAACTCTCAAATGACCTGAAAACAAAGATTGTTCTAAATTATAGTTTAGGGGAAGGCTACAAAAAGTTATCACAGAGATATAAGGGGTCTGTGTCCACTGTGAGGAACATAGTATCACACTATGCCACCAGGGACTCAGATCCAGTACATGTCCGGGCCTGTCTGAGGTTTGCTAGAGAGCATTTTGATGATCCAGAAGAGGATTGGGAGAATGTCATATGGTCAGATGAAACCAAAGTAGAACTGTTTGGTAGAAACACAACTTGTCGTGTTTGGAGGAGAGAGAATGCTGAGTTGCAACCAAAGAATACCATACCTACTGTGAAGCATGGGGGTGGCAACATCATGCTTTGGGGCCGTTTCTCTACAAAGGGAACAGGACGACAGATCCGTGTACATGAAAGAATGATTTGGGCCATGTATCGTGAGATTTTGATTGCAAACCTCCTCCCATCAGCAAGGGCATTGAAGATGAAACATGGCTGGGTCTTTCAGCATGACAATGATCCCAAATACACTGCCCGGGCAATGAAGGAGTGGCTTTGTAAGAAACATTTCAAGGTCCTGGAGTCTCCAGATCTCAACACCATAGAAAACCTTTAAAGAGAGTTGAAGGTCCATGTTGGCCAGCAACAGACCCAAAACATCACTGCTCTAGAGGAGATCTGCATGGAGGAATGGGCCAACATACCAGCAACAGTGTGTGACAACCTTGTAAGACTTATGCCGCGTACACACGGTCGTTTTTTGCGATGAAAAAAAACGACGTTTTCTGTGAAGTAAAAAACGACGTTTTTGAAACGTCACTTTTCAAAGACAATTTTGCATACACACCATTGTTTTTTCACAAAAAGCAAGGTTACGTTCACCACTCTTTTCCATTGAAGCTCGCTTCATAACTAGCTTCTGGGCATGCGCGGGTTGAAAAACGTCGTTTTGAACGACGTTTTTGCTACACACGGTGACTTTTTGTGAAACAAAAAACGACGTTTTGAAAAACGACACAAAAAATTCAAACATGTTGGAATTTTTTTTTGGTCGTTTTTTTTAAGACAAAAAACGACGTTTTGCCCACACACGATCAATTTAAATGACGTTTTAAAAAACGTCGTTTTTTTTCATCGCAAAAAACGACCGTGTGTACGCGGCATTACAGAAAACGTTTGACCTCTGTCATTGCCAAGGATATATATGTAGCGCTCACCCCCGAAGGAGCCGCTGGTTGTTTTTTTTTGGGGATCGGCGTATTAAGTTACTGTGTAGTGTGTCTAGGGGTAGTAGCAGTAAATAGTAGCAGTGAGGGAATGTCCAGTCACCAAATGGGTTTTCAAATGCTTTATTCCAAGGCCCAACACAGCCAACATCATCAGGAGATAGGAAAGGTTGATGAAGCAATAGAGAACTTTGCGGTATCAGGCTTGGATAAGAAGTAGAGCAGTCCTGCTCTCAGTAGTAGTAGATACAGTTCGTCGCCACTCTAGCCAGAGTGGGTGAAGTGCCTCTGGACAGACTCTTGTTATAAGCCTGGCAACCAAAGTTTTACTTTTAAATTCCTGGGAGGGACAGGCCTCTATTACAGGCCTGGCTCGGGCCTCTGCCACAGGCCTAGTACTTCAGTACTCAAGAGAACAATTCGGATTGAGCAAATCCTCCCAGTAAATGCAATGAAAAGGATCACTGGTTGACAGCTGTCATGTACCTGTCAAATCCCGATGGTTCGTTCAAGCTCTTTTGGATAACCTGCCTCCGGGTTCTCCTC
Source organism: Rana kukunoris (assembly GCA_029574335.1). Lineage (NCBI taxonomy): Eukaryota > Metazoa > Chordata > Amphibia > Anura > Ranidae > Rana > Rana kukunoris. The sequence continues at coordinate 304,823,371 of CM056051.1, read as the reverse complement.
AAGCCGATCCCCCATAGAACGGCATACAGCCTGTGATCTTCTCAGTAAGGTTGGGGACCCAGTAAGTCACTGGGGCCCCTATCAACATCTGGATGGATCTCCATGGAGCAGGCAGCTCTGGCCATGCACCTCACGCGCGTCTGCCACAGATATACCCCCCCAGCATGTGCAGCGAGGGAAAACTCCTCTAATTTGCTGCTGGGGAAAAGCAGCTCCGTCAGAACCCCTCTAGCGCCAACTGTCGCCCAGGGGTGGGATCGCACCCCTGGATCGCAGACTGACCTATAGGACAGTTCTGAAATAGCAGCAGCCTGGAATTTACCAAATTATGAATGGGAGCAAAATAACTCTCCCATTCACCCACTAACTTTAGCGTAGTGCCCGTACTGAAAGTAAGCTACATATAACAAAGTATTGAGATGAACTTTTGATATTGACCAAATACTTATTTTCCACCATAATATGCAAATACATCCTTTCCAAATCAGACAATGTGATTGTCTGGATTTGTTTCCACACTTTGTCTCTCATAGTTGAGGTATACCTATGATGACAATTACAGGCCTCTCTCATCTTTTTAAGTGGTCGAACTTTCACAAATGGTGGCTAACTAAATACTTTTTTGCCCCACTGTATATACACACACAGTCTCGAAGATATATATATATATATATATATATATATATATATATATATATATATATATAACACACTGTATCCAGTGTAGCTAGAAGGGATGAGCTTCGAGTCGAACTCATGTTCGACTCGAACATTGCCTGTTCTCCTGTTCGGCGAACAATGAACAATTAGGGGTGTTCGCGGCAAAATTCGAAAAGCCGCGGAACACCCTGTTAAAGTCTATGGAAGAAATCTAAATGCTAATTTTAACCACTTAAGGACCGCCTACTGAACATTTAGGTCAGCAAAATGGCACGGCTGGGCACATCAACGTATATATACGTTGGTTTCTAGTACCCAGCCGTGGGTCACGAGCGCGCGCCCGTGACCTGGTCCGCATCTCCGGGACCGGGACCGCGGGAATCGCGGACCCGATCGCCGCTGGAGTGCGGCGATCGGTCCCCGGAGCTGAAGAACGGGGAGAGCCGTGTTTAAACACGGCTTCCCGTGCTTCACTGTGGCCGCAACATCGATCACGTCATCCCTGTTATAGGGGGACGTGATCGATGACGTCACACCTACAGCCACACCCCCCTACAGTTGTACACACACACAGGTAACACACAAATCCTACAGCGCCCCCTTGTGGTTAACTCCCAAACTGCAACTGTCATTTTCACAGTAAACAATGCAATTTAAATGCATTTTTTGCTGTGAAAATGACAATTGTCCCCAAAAGTCACGAAAAAAATCGCTGATCGCTGCTATTAGTAGTAAAAAAAAAAAAAATATTTAAATGCAATAAAACTATCCCTTATTTTGTAAACGCTATAAATATAGCGAAAACCAACCGATAAACGCTTATTGCAATTTTTTTTACCAAAAATAGGTAGAAGAATACGTATCGGCCTAAACTGAGGGAAAAAATATATATATATATATATTTTTGGGGGGATATTTATTATAGCAAAAAGTAAAAAATATTGAATTTTTTTCAAAATTGTCGCTCTATTTTTGTTTATAGCGCAAAAAATAAAAAACGCAGAGGTGATCAAATACCACCAAAAGAAAGCTCTGTTTGGGGGAAAAAAGGACGCCAATTTTGTTTGGGAGCCACGTCGCACGACCGCGCAATTGTCAGTTAAAACAACGCAGTGCCGAATCGCAAAAAGGGGAAAGGTCCTTTAGCAGCATTTTGGTCCGGGTCTTAAGTGGTTAAAGTCTAATATGCAAGTTATTGTCATAAAAAGTGTTTGGGGACCCGGGTCCTGTCCCAGGGGACATGTATCAATGCAAAAAAAAAGTTTTAAAAGCGGCCGTTTTTTCGGGAGCAGTGAATTTAATAATGCTAAAAGTGAAACAATAAAAGTGAAATATTCCTTTAAATTTCGTACCTAGGGGGGGTGTAAAGTCAGCATGTGAAAAAGCGCATGTTTCCCGTATATAGAACTGTCCCTGCACAAAGTGTAATTTCTGAAAGAAAAAAAGTCATTCAAAACCGGCTTTGCAGCTATAATGAATTGTCGGCTCCAGCAATTCAGAGAGGATTCATTCATAAAATAAAAAAAGCCTGGGGGTCCCCCCAAATTCCATTTCAGGCCCTTTAGGTCTGGTATGGATATTAAGGGGAACCCCGCCGTCAATTTAAAAAAAAATGATGTGGGGTCAAAGCATCGGCCGCGTCATTCCGCTGGGCTGTGCTCTGGATGGATGGATCTTCTCATCGCTGGACCGGACTGATGATCACCCGTCGCTGGTGAGATCATCCGTTGCTGGATGAAAGACAACGTTGGAGCAGGGAGCCGCATCGAGAGTGGATTACCACCGCTGGATTTTTTTTCTTTTTTTTATTAATAAAGGACTTTTTTCTACGGTGCCTGTGTTGTTGTTTTTTTTAACTATTTACACTTCCTTCATGAAATGGTAGAGGTACCCCATTACCAATTCACACAGGGGGGGTGCCAGGATCTGGGAGTCCCCTTTGTTAAAGGGGTCTTCCAGATTCTGATAAGCCCCCCGCCCGAAGACCCCCACAACCACCGGGTAAGGGTTGTGGGGATGAGGCCCTTGTCTCCATCAACATGGGGACATCCTCCCCATGTTGAGGGCATGTGGCCTGGTGTGGTTCAGGAGAGGGGGGGCCGCACTCTGTGCCCCCCTCTTTTCTGCGGCCGGCCAGGGTAACGTGCTCGGATAAGGGTCTGGTGTCGATTTAGGGGGGAAGTCCACGCAATTTTTTTTTATATTTGGGGTGGAGTTCCCCTTTAAATCCACACCAGACCTGAAGGGTCTGGAATGGATATTTGGGGGGAAACCCACATAATTTTTTTTTAAACTGACGGTGGGGTTCCCCTTAACCACTTCAATACCAAGGCCATCAATTGACTTCCTGGCTTTCAGTGGGGATATCTGAATGATGCCTGCAGCCACAGGCATCATTCAGATATCCATCTCTTCAGGCGGCGAATCCCTGCACCATAAGAATGATCATAGCGGCGGTTCTGCCGCTTGATCGTTCTTATAGGCGGCGGGAGGGGACGCCCACCCCTCCCACCGCCATCCGGTGCATCTCTGGGCTCTTCTTTGCCATCGGAGACACGGAGAAACGATCCGCCGCCGTCCGCTGTAAACCATAGAGTAGACTGGTGACCAAATGGTCACCAGTCATCTCTATGATCGTCGGGGGCCCGGGCGCGATGTTATGACGTCACGCCCGGGTCCTGGAATGTAAACACAGCCGCAATCGCGGCTGAAAGCATTAGATCGATGAATTTTTTTTCACGATCTAATGCTTTCCAGCCTGGAGGAGAAATGTTGGGTCTTATTGACCCTGCATCCCTCCATAAAGAGTACCTGTCACACACATTCCTATTACAAGGGATGTTTACATTCCTTGTAATAGGAATGAAAGTGATCAAAAAAAAATGTCAAAAAAAGTTTAAAAATAAAATAAATTGTGTAAAATAATTTTTTTTTTTTTTTAAACGCCCCTACCCCCGGTATCTCGCGCTCAGAAGCGAACGCACGCGTAAGTCCCGCCCACATATGTAAACGTCGTTCAAACCACACATGTGAGGTATTGCCGCGTGCGTTAGAGCACCAGCAACAATTCTAGCACTAGACCTCCTCTGGAACTCTAAATTTGTAACTTGGAAAAAAAAAATAAGCGTTGCCTATGGAGATTTTTAAGTACTGACGTTTGGCGCCATTCCATGAGTGTGCGCAGTTTTAAAGCGTGACATGTTAGGTATCTATTTACTCGGCGTAACTTCATCTTTCACTATATACCAAAAATTGGGCTAACTTTACTGTTTTGTTCTTTTTTAATTCACAAAACCGTTGTTTTCCCCCAAAAAAGGCGTTTGAAAAATGATTGCGCAAATAATGTGCGAGATAAAAAGTTGCAATGGCCGGCATTTTATTCCCTAGGGTGTCTGCTAAAAAAACATATATAGTGTTTGGGGGTTCTGAGTAATTTTCTAACCAAAAAATTATGATTTATGCATGTAGGAGAAGTGCCAAAATAGCCCCGGTATTGAAGCAGTTAATATCCATACCAGACATGAAGGGCCTGGAAATGGAATTTGGGGGGACCCCCACACTTTTTTTTTTATGAATGAATTCTCTATGAATTGCCAGAGCTGACAATTCATTATAGCCGCAAAGCCGGTTTTAAAATACTTTTTTTCTTTCAGAAATGACAATTTGTGCAGGGACAGTTCTATGTACGGGAAACATGCACTTTTTCACATGCTGACTTTACACCCCCCCCCCCCCCCCCCCAGGTATGACATTTAAGGGAATATTACACTTTTATTGTTTCACTTTTAGCATTATTAAATTCACTGCTTCTGAAAAAACGTCAGTTTTTAAAACTTTTCTTGCATTGATACATGTCCCCTGGGGCAGGACCCAGGTCCCCAAACACTTTTTATGACAATAACTTGCATATTAGCCTTTAAAATGAGCACTTTAGATTTCAAATGTTCGAGTCCCATAGACTTTAACGGGGTTCTAAAGTTCACACAAACATTTGGTGTGTTCGCAAGTTCTGGTGCGAACCGAACAGGGGGGTGTTCGGCTCATCCCTAGTAGCTAGATCTGACTGTAGGTTGTTCCTGGTGTACTGATTCTAATATATTTCAGGCAGGCAGGTGATACAGTTATCTGCAGTGCATGTAATATATATATATATATACAGTCTCGTATATATATCCACTGCATTCAGTGTAGTTAGATCTGACTGCAGGCTGTTCCTACATATATATCCACTGCATCCAGTCTAGCCAAGCCTATATCTTACTGCATAGCATTCCTGGTGTACTTTTTCAAATATACTTTCAGGCAGGCTGGCAGGTGATTCAGTAAGCTGCAGTGCATTAAATATATACAGTCGTATGCAAAACTTTAGGAACCCCTGACAATTTACAAGATTATCATTTATAAATATCTGGGTGTTTGGATCAGCAATTTAATTTTGATCCATCAAAAAACTGAAGGTCACAGTAATATTTCAGTAGTGAAATGAGGTTTATTGGATTAACAAAAAATACGATCAAAACGAAAATGGACAGGTGCATAAATTTGGGCACCCTTGTCATTTTGTTGATTTGAATACCTGTAACTACTTAGCACTGATTAATTGAAACACACAATTGGTTTGGTGAGCTTATTAAGCCTTGAACTTCATAGATGGGTGCATTCAATCACGAGAGAAAGGCATTTAAGGTGGCCAATTGCAAGTTGTTGTTCTCTTTGACTCTCCTCTGAAGAGTGGCCTCAAAACAACTCTCAAATGACCTGAAAATAAAGATTTTTCTACATTATAGTTTAGGGGAAAGCTACAAAAAGCTATCGCAGAGATATAAGATATCAGTGTCCACTGTGAGGAACATAGTGAGGAAATGGAAAACCATAGGCACAGTTCTTGTTAAGGCCAGAAGTGGCAGGCAGATAAAATATTGGAGAGGCAAAAGCGAAGGATGGTGAGAACGGTCAAAAACAACCCACAGACCACCTCCAAAGACCTACAACATCAACTTGCTGCAGATGGTGTCACTGTGCATCCTTCAACAATTCTGCGCACTTTGCACAGGGAGAAGCTGTATGGGAGAGTGATGCGAAAGAAGCCTTTTCTGCACACACGGCACAAACGGAGTCGCTTGAGGTATGCAAAACACACATTTGGACAAGCCAGCTTCATTTTGGAATAAGGTGCTGTGGACTGATGAAACAAAGATTGAGTTATTTAGTCATAACAAGGGGCGTTATACATGGCGAAAAAAGAACACAGCATTCCAAGAAAAACACTTGCTACCCACAGTAAAATTTGGTGGAGGGTCCATCATGCTGTGGGGCTGTGTGGCCAGTGCTGGTACTGGGGATCTGGTTAAAGTTGAGGGTTGCATTGATTCCACTCAATATCGGCAGATTCTTGAGAATAATGTTGAGGAATCAGTCACAAAGTTGAAGTTCTCAAAATCTACTCTAGCATTTATGCAGAGGAACAAGTACAATGTTCTGGAATGGCCATCCCAGTCCCCAGACCTACATAGTTATCATTGAAAATCTGTGGGTGATTTGAAGTGGGTTGTCCATGCTCGGCAACCATCAAACCTAACTGAACTGGAGATGTTTTGTAAGGAGGAATGGTCCAAAATAGATTCATCCAGAATCCAGACACTTATTACAGGCTATGGGAAGCATCCAGAGGCTGTTATTTCTGCTCTACTAAACTGTAGTTGAGGTATATCTATGATGAAAATTACAGGCCTCTCATTTTTTTAAGTGGGAGAACTTGCACAATTGGTGGCTGACTAAATACTTTTTTGCCCCACTGTATATATATATTTCAACAAACGGAAGAACAGCCAATGTTCAAATCGAACACAAAGCTCATCCCTTCCCATATGTGATAGTATTGTGCAGGTGACAGGTCCTCTTTATAAAGATAACAGGAGACTATTATACCCCTAATATCCCCCTGCACTTTGTTCTAGCAGATCAAGTACAGAAAGTATGCAAGCTGTTGTTTAACCAGGCACAGCCTACTGTCACCTGACAGTAAGGCTTCATTTCCACTGGCGTTTTTACAGCCACTTTTCTGAGCGTTTTTTGCAGCTTAAAAACGCCTGTCCATGTTAGTCTATGGCCTCATGCCCACCATGACGTTTTTGAGCTGTAGATGGCTAAGCTGCAAAAAAAACGCGGGACCAGTGCGTTCTTAAGGTCCAGCAATAGAGCTGTAAAAACGCCAGACATTAAAACACGCTCAAAAACGCGGACAGGCGTTTTTAAGCTGTAAAAAACGTGGCTGTAAAAACGCCAGTGGAAATGAAGCCTTATGAAATGCTTTTAACAGAGCACTTGCGCTTCTGGATGCACTGCATAGATTAGAGATTGGACATTACATCTCTCTTCCATTCGCCTTGCTGGCCATCTTGACACAAGTTTTTGTGGTACTGAACTTCAGGGTAAGGGGGATCCCAGAAACCATGGGAGTTGCACAGGTGAACCACCACTTCTACCACATTTAAAAACAATTGGACGTTTTAACAGTTCTACATTAATGCCCAGAACCTGCAGATAAATATTAAAATGAATTGTATTGTTTTTACCCTTCAAATGCCATGAGATTCTTAAAAACTTGATTTTCATTTTTGTTATAGTATAAATTAAGACCACTATTTATTTTTGATGTTCTAGGAGCACACATTTAACCACCTCAATACCAGGCACTTACACCCCCTTCCTGCCCAAGCCAATTTTCAGCTTTTAGTGCCGTCGCTGTTTAAATGACAATTGCGCGGTCATGCTATACTGTACCCAAACAGAATTTTTATCATTTTGTTCCCACAAATAGAGCTTTATTTTGGTGGTATTTGATCACCTCTGCCGTTTTTATTTTTTGCTAAACAAAAAGAGAGAAAATTAAAAAAAAAAAAGTTTTCTTTTGCTTCTGTTATAACATTTTGTAAATAAGTAAGTTTTCTCCTTCACTGATGGACACTGATAAGGTGGCACTGACATGCACTAAAAAGGCGGCACGATGAGGTGGCACTAATGGGCACTGGTAGGTGGCACTGATGGGTAGCACTGATCGCATTGATAGGCAACACTGATGGACACTCATGGGTGGCACTGGTGGGCACTGTTAGGCGACACTCATGGGCACTGAAAGGCTGCACTGATGGGTACTTATGGGTGGCGCTGATGGGCACTATTATGTGGCACTGATGGGCACAGATATGCGGCACTGATAGATTTCACTTATAGGCATCACTGATGGCACTGGCAGGCATTGGAGATGGGCACTGATTGGCAGCTGCCTGGGCACTGATTGCCATTTCCCTGGAGGTCTAGGGGGGAATACCTGGTGGTCCAGTGTGGTGGCAATCCCTGGTGGTCCTGGCAGCATCCTGGTGTTCCTGGACGGGCATTCATACAATCAGCACATACCCCCCTGTCAGGAGAGCAGCCAATCTGCTCTCCTCTACTCGTGTCTATCAGATGCGAGTGAGGAATAGGGATGAGCCGAACATACCCGCGTTCGGTTCGCACAGATCGCGGGTTCGTGTGAGCATTTAGAAGTCTATGGGACTCGAACGTTCGAATTCAAAAACGCTCATTTTAAAAAAAATGCTAATTTTAAAGACCAATATTCAAGTTATTGTTGGAAAACATCTTTGAGAACCCGGGTCTTGCCCCAGGGAACTTGTATCAATGGAATTTTTTTTTTAAAAAACTGTATTTTTTTCTGGAGCAGCGATTTTAATGATGCTTAAAGTGAAAAAAAATCCCTTTAAATTCCTTTAAATATCTTCCCTGCTGTGTGTCTATAGTAGTGGCACGTGTTCAGATATGTCCCTGCACAACATGAGATTACTCTCAGAAAAAAGTAATTTAATACTGCTTGCGGCTTCAAAGTAATGTTTGGTACCTGAAATATGGATAAAAATCATGGAAAAAAATAGCATGAGTTTCCCCGCCACCACTCCCCCCAGGTCTTTAAAAGACCCAGTGCCGATACTGACCTCCCTGGGGCCCTAAGCAAAATCTGACGACAGTTACATGTCACATTAAAGAAAGTTGAGAAGCAGGGGGAGGGGGTGTTCTGCTGTCGGAAATGACTCAGCCAGCGAGTTTAGAAGCCAGGTGAGGGTGCGAAAATGACTTCTCACCAGGCGGGGCCTCTAGTAATTTTGGGGGCCCTTCGCAGCTTTGCGGGGCCCTAAGCGGCTTGCATAGTGAGCCTATAGGGCGGATCGGCCATGCCAACCATTGTGCTACTGAGTGCATATGTGTAATCAACTGATTTGCTGAGCATACTCTCCTTTTAATGTATATTGACTTAAGTTGGATTAATTAAATCAACTTAATAACACATCTACATTAATTAAAAAATTGGTCTCACATAAAAAGTTCTTAAATAGAATGACCAATCAATTATTATGCCCACACAAACATGAACCTTCAAACATCTGTTCTTGAACTGTATATGTCAGTCAGTCAGTTAGTGCAGCCGCTAGGTGGAGTAGGACGCTTCCGACGAGTCTGCTCCACTCAGGGACAAGCCAGAAAGGCAGGCAGGCTACAGACAGGTGCACTCCTCCCAGCCCTCAGTGGCAAGCATACACCAACGCTCCCAGGATCCAACCGTTTGCCCTTCTCCCCTCGGCCTCCAGCAGACCATCTCCTGGCCCCCTCACAGGCTCCTTTCCTCACAGGTAAGCCCTGGGGTTCTTACCCGATCACAGCCCATCTTCCTGCCCTCCGTCCGGGGGTAGATTGCGGCCGTCCTTTTAAGGATAAGCCGTGGCTCTTTTTCGCCTGGACAGACTCCATACCCCCTCTCCTATTACCCCTACACCACCACCCCTACTTAGGGCCCCCCTCCTGTCACCTCTCCTGTCTTAAGATCCGCCTTTTCGGGCATTTTTTGTGACATCTGCGCCGGCCTGTAACGAATCGCGGCAGTCGCAATCTAGGAAAGGACGCGGCTTCATCCGCGGCCTAGCGGCGCGCCGTCCCCCCCGGTAACCTTCATAAACGGGCAAAACGGCCCAGAAAAGCCCCCCCTATCACTGAATGAGCACCTTTGTCTCCCGGCTATCCAGTCCTCCCCAACAGCAACGATTTATTCAATCTGGCAGCCCCCAGCCTGGATTCTGCTGCCAGATCGGTGGCCATCTTGCTACACCCAGCCCACCCTCCCCCTCTCAATACCGTCAGAACTTGATCCAGGGTTTGTCCGATCGCCTCTCAAAGGGTCAGGAAGGAATTTTTTTCCCTGTCACAGCATATTGGCGTAGCTGGGCCAGGGTTTTTTTTTTGCCTTCCTCTGGACCAAGCCAAGATAGAGGATTCAGCTAATCCTTGAAAATCCTCCCCTCCCCCCTGGTGTCTGGCAACTATGGTTAAGGTGCAATATTCCCCCGGACACCTTTTGGGATCTGAGGCGATTTGCCGCAACATTACCTGCCATCACCAAAAAAGCTCTAAGAATTGAACGACTCTTGAGAATCGATCGACGATCGACTATCAAAAATATCGGCCGCTTACCCCAGCCAAAGCACATATCATGTGCTTTGATCAACACAAGATCGGCAGTAAAACACTGACTAGAAATCCATGATTTCATTCTACAATACGATTTAGACTGCCTCTTTATTACAGAGAGCTGGCTCACAGCCGACTAACACCATTCTAGGTGAATTGGTGCCAGAAAACTACCGTATTATAACGGAAAACAGAATAGGGCAAAGAGGCGGAGGACTGGCGGTGATCCATAAGACTCATCTTGGGATCACAAAACCAGTCCTTCAAAACCCTCTTCCATTCATGGAAACCCTTACTCTGCAACTACAATCAAACTCACAGGAGACCGTCCGGATTCTACTCTGCTATAGACCACCTGGCCCAAAATCGCAGCTTTTACTATCATTGACGGACTTCATCTCTACTTATACCCTCAACAGCAAAAACCTTTTGCTGCTCTGGGATTTCAACCTCTGGGCCAACTCCTCACAAGACCCGATTGCTGACGCCTGTATTGACCACTTGGAAGAATTAGGGCTACAACAACTAGTATGTGGGCCCACACATGCTTTAGGTCACACGCTCGATCTTATTTTCAGACAAAATCTGGAAATAAAATTTTTGGAAAATGAACCGTTGACATGGACAGATCACCATGCAATTAAATTCATTATTTCCAACAACCCCCCCTTAACCAAAACATCAAATCCAGTGACAACACACTGGACTACACAGTATTGTAGATAGAGGCTCCTGCGCTACCGAGGGGGGTGGTGGAGTGGGATGGGGTCACTGCTGCAAACACCTGACACTCTGTCCTGGGCAGAGAGAAGTAGCAAATGGAAAAACAAGGGGGGTGGTGTCTGCGCTGTGAAAAGTGGGTGAAATCCAAGGGTGGTACGGGAATAAATCCCTGGGCTGGTGAATGTTGTGGAGGGGGGGGGAGGGGTGGTGTTTTTAGAACAGAGTGATAGCGTACATAAGTTTAGTGTCAATACGTAAACCGTCAAAATGTAGCACAAAAGATAATATTGAATACTAAACAATGGCAAGTGACAAAAAAGGAGTACAAATTCACAAGCAGTAAAATGTACATAATGTGCTGGTCCAAGTAATGTGAAATCAGGGAGAACTACCGCTAGGGGCGCCCCTGAATGTGTAACACAGTGAACAATACAAATAATAATATATAAATCAGTGAAGAAATGCAAAAAAGTCTCTGAAAGTGTTTCCCAAATGTCCCAGAAGACAGGTTCCAAAGATGTCCCAGAAGACAGTTTCTAAAAGATGGAGGAAATGGTGCCGGGAAAGGACGTGGTACAGTGAACACCTCAGGTGGTCCCTAGCCCCTCACCTCACGGCTATGGCACGGATAGCCAAATAAAACCACCTCTGGCAGGGGGAGGAGGAATACACTTCAATGGACAGAAACGACATCAGCACTCAGCAGTAAGGCATGGAGAAGATACAAAGCAAGTAGGATATGGTGTTATGGAAGTGTCTAAACAGGCAACATCATTCACTCATACATCCACTCACATGGAGGTGATGGATGGTGGGCCTATCTCCCACGAACACCGAGTTCGTCCTAAGTCCTGGATGCACACCTGGCTCCTCTTCTTCTGTGTCTGAGCTGGGTGGACACTTGGAGCAGATAGAGGGGACCCTCACACAGCATATAGGATGGGAGAAAGAAAGACCATAGTACAGCCCCGCAAAAATGGAACAGGTTTATTAAAACATATAGGTGCACTCACATTTGGATGATAAAAACTGGGCACAGAAACCAAACGGACGGCAGGGGGGTCTTGCTGCATCAGGCGTGTGGACTCTGATGCTCCTTGATCCCTACGCGTCTCGTCATGTCACATGACTTCCTTAGGGGACATCCTATATGCTGTGTGAGGGTCCCCTCTATCTGCTCCAAGTGTCCACCCAGCTCAGACACAGAAGAAGAGGAGCCAGGTGTGCATCCAGGACTTAGAACGAACTCGGTGTTCGTGGGAGATAGGCCCACCATCCATCACCTCCATGTGAGTGGATGTATGAGTGAATGATGTTGCCTGTTTAGACACTTCCATAACACCATATCCTACTTGCTTTGTATCTTCTCCATGCCTTACTGCTGAGTGCTGATGTTGTTTCTGTCCATTGAAGTGTATTCCTCCTCCCCCTGCCAGAGGTGGTTTTATTTGGCTATCCGTGCCATAGCCGTGAGGTGAGAGGCTAGGGACCACCTGAGGTGTTCACTGTACCACGTCCTTTTCCGGAACCATTTTCTCCATCTTTTAGAAACTGTCTTCTGGGACATCTTTGGAACCTGTCTTCTGGGACATTTGGGAAACACTTTCAGAGACTTTTTTGCATTTCTTCACTGATTTATATATTATTATTTGTATTGTTCACTGTGTTACACATTCAGGGGCGCCCCTAGCGGTAGTTCTCCCTGATTTCACATTACTTGGACCAGCACATTGTGTACATTTTACTGCTTGTGAATTTGTACTCCTTTTTTGTCACTTGCCATTGTTTAGTATTCAATATTATCTTTTGTGCTACATTTTGACGGTTTACGTATTGACACTAAACTTATGTACGCTATCACTCTGTTCTAAAAACACCACCCCTCCCCCCCCTCCCCCACGTTCACCAGCCCAGGGATTTATTCCCCTACCACCCTTGGATTTCACCCACTTTTCACAGCGCAGACACCACCCCCCTTGTTTTTCCAACACACTGGACTAGATGTCAGAAGAAGCTCAACTCAGAACTCTTCAAAGCCACGTTAAGGAAAAAAATTAAAACAATCTAGCCGCATCAAACGGCTGAAGAAACACTGGAAGCTGACTTAATAGCACCGAAACATAAAACCTGCATCCGGAAAAATACCTCCGGCTGGTTTAACAACCAATTGGCATTACTGAAGCAAGAGCGCAGAAGAGCGGAAGCCGCCTGGAAAAGAAGCTCTTCCGATGAGAATCTCTCCATCTACAAGGCAACAACAAGAAAATACCACAAAGAAATTTTCAAAGCCAAGAAATTTTTTTTTTCTGAGGCTATCAACAGCGCCCTGAATCGCCCCTGCAAACTCTTCAAACTGGTCACTCAGACCATGAATCCAGGATGCCTCGAAGCCCCCAATTTGGATACACAAGAATTTTGTGATGAATTATCGGATTATATCATTAATAAAATCAAAAGAATCCGGCAAAGCATTCAGCAAAACGATACCCCCGTAGCCCCACCCATAATTATTTATACAACACCTGCAATAATGCACCAGAATCATTTAAGTTCACATTGGAACCCATCTCCATCCAGGCCACAAATAATATCATTGTTACTGTGCGTAATAGCACAGCGCCGAATGATATCATCCCCACTAAACTGATGAAGGAATGTGCCGACATCCTGGCACCTCCTATCACGCAGCTTATCAACCAATCTTTCAAGGAAGGCATAGTGCCTTCCCAATTGAAAGAGGGCATAATTCGACCCATCCTGAAGAAACCCACCCTGGACCCCAAGGACCCACTCCAACACCGTCCCATAACTGGCCTAAATGTACCCTCAAAGATAATGGAGAAAGTAGTGGTACAACAGCTGCAACAGCATCTAGATACCCACAACCTACTTGATCCATTTCAGTCAGGCTTCCGCCCCGGACATGGGACGGAAACAGCGTTGCTCAAAATATGGGACGACGCTCTCTAGGCCGCAGACGAAGGAGAATCTTGTCTTCTGGTTCTGTTGGACCTAAGTGCAGCCTTTGACACTGTAGACCACAAGCTGTTATTGACTCGGCTAGCTGAAGTAGCCAGAGTCGCAGAAGGCGATTTATCTTGGTTCTCCTCTTTCTTGGAAAACCGTTCGCAAATAGTGAAGTTAGGACCTTTCACTTCTGAGAAATGTACATTATCGTGCGGAGTCCCTCAAGGATCCCCCCTGTCGCCGGTGTTATTCAACATCTATCTTTGCCCTCTTTTTGAAATCATTAGCAGTCAAAAACTGCTTTATCACTCATATGCAGACGACACGCAACTGTATTTTCGCATTTGCAATAAAAAGGATCACCACCTCAAGCTAGAGACATGCCTCCCTATGATAGAGAACTGGATGACAAAGAGTTATCTTAAACTCAACGGAGCGAAAACAGAACTTCTGTTTCACGCCAAGCGTAAGAATCAATCTGCAACAACTTGGACACCCCCGCCCATTCTGGACAAAATCATCACCCCTAGCGCCAAAGTCAAAAGTCTCTGGGTCATCTTGGACTCCTACATGACAATGGACGCACAAATAGGGTCAGTAGTCAACGGATCTCACCATCTGCTGTGCCTACTACGCAGACTTGCTCCTTTTATTCCCAAAGAAGACATAGCAGTCGTGGTGGGAACAATTGTAAACTCCAGATTGGACTATGCAAATGCCCTTTACCTCGGACTCCCCAAGTACCAAATCTCTCGTCTGCAAGTCGTTCAGAACACGGCCGCCAGACTTGTGACTGGGAAAAAACCCTGGGAATCAATCTCACCTTCACTGAGAGCCCTTCATTGGTTGCCAGTAAAAGACAGAATTGCTTTTAAAGCACTCTGTCTAACGCATAGATGTATTCATGGAAATGCCCCCCAGTATCTATGCGAAAAAATAAAACCTCATAATCCCAATCGCATTCTGCGATCCACCAACCAAAATCTACTCCAGATACCGAAAGCCGACTATAAGTCCAAAGGGGATAGAAGATTCGCGGTCCAAGGTCCCAGACTATGGAACGCTTTACCAACCAGCATTCGGTTGGAGGAGAACCACTTAGCATTCAGGAGAAAGATCAAGACTCATCTCTTTTGATATCAAAGGACACAGGATCAACAAGCGCCCAGAGGCGATTAAGTTTGCATGTGCTGCGCTATACAAGTTTTTCATTCATTCATATATACACACAACCGGCGATAAAAAGCACATGCCACAAAATAATAAAAAACAATATTCAGGAGTACACATGAAAATTACTTACGTCCTTTGACGTAAGTCAAACCTTAGCTTTCTCCCCACATCTAACCCACAAACTCATCCACTGATCATAAAGTCAAAAAAACACGTTTCGTATCGTCGTATTGCACGATCGTTTTTCCGACGTTTTCTAAAGACTGTAAACAACGTTCTCTATCCCTTTATACACTGCGCATGTGAGAAGCTCTGCACGTTTCCATGCCCATGACGTTCGTTCTAATGATTGCCGCGCCCCTTTTTAGTCAGTCAATGTGGAGAGGAGTCTGAAGACATGATGGAGGAGAGACAGTAAGCTGCAACCAGGCAGGAGACAGGCCAGGCACACACCAGGAGGAGCAGGAGGTACAAAGCCACCAACATGAGCTTTGAAGAGATGGTTGAGATGGTGGCTATTTTAAAAAAGAAGGACTATGACGGCAAAAAAGGGCCTTACAAAAACCCCAATAAACTAAAGGCCCAGACCATGGATAAGGTACGGAGGGCTATCCATGCAATATTCGGGGTGCAGAGGTCCAGGGAGCAGTTGCGCAAGAGATGGAGTGATTTGAAAATCCGAGAGCCAGAGCAGATGGAGAGAATTCGAAGAGTCCTCAGAAGACGTAAGTAATTTTCATGTGTACTCTGAATATTTTTTTTTATTATTTTGTGGCATGTGCTTTTTATCGCCGGTTGTGTGTATATATACAGTTCAAGAACAGATGTTTGAAGGTTCATGTTTGTGTGGGCATAATAATTGGTTGGTCATTCTATTTAAGACCTTTTTATGTGAGACCAATTTTTTAATTAATGTAGATGTGTTATTAAGTTGATTTAAATAATCCAAAGCTGCGAAGGACCCCCGAAATAACTAGAGGTCCCGCCTGGTAAGAAGTCATTTTCGCCCCCTAACCCCCGCTTCTCAACTTGCTGGCTGCATGGGAGAAGAGGCAAGAAGTCAGCACCCCTTGCTTCTCAATTTAATGTAAGATGTCATTTCAGACAGCAGAACACCCCCTCCACCCACTTCTCAACTTTCTTTAATGTGACATGTCACTGTAATTAGCGCCCCCCGCTTCTCATTTTTATTGTGCCATGTCATTTTGCTTCGAGCCCCAGGCAGGTCAGGATCGGCACTGAGTGTTGGTCAAAAGAACAACCTAGTTAGTTTGCGTTTCACACAGAGGTGATCCAGTGTCAACTTGTTGTTTTGCCATGTAGGAAACTTGGCCAAAGATAGAGAAATGCAGCAGCTTTGGTAATGGATACAATCCTGTGTTAAGCTTAGGATTGTAAAAACACACAATTGTACGACACTTTTTAAAAAGAATGATTGATATTCCTCTTTCAGGCCTCTAATCTTTTTGATACATTTATTCCTTTTTTTACAATCTCATAGGCCGCAATCAAGCTGCAGCAGTGGAGCCGATCAACCCCACACAGTGCCAAGCCCCACCCTCGCCGGATGTGCAGGAAGTGCAAAATGCCACCACATCAAGTCAGTGTCATACAGCACAGCTTCAGGTAATACATGTAGGCCTGCATAATTTTAAAACATGTTTTTTTCCAAATTTCAGGTGTACGAGTGCCCGGGTGCTAATTGGGGAGATAATGTCCCGCAGGGAACAAATAGAGGACACAAACCTCGCCCTCGAGAGGATCATAAAGAACAACAAAGAGGTGAACCAAAACCTGAAAAATCTTGTTGACATTCTGGGGAGGGTTTAAAAAAATTAATAATAAAAAAAAAAACATAAAAAAACATTAAAAAAACAATAGATGTAGACAGTTATTTAAATGCAAAAATATAGGTCTTAAAAATAAAAAATACAATAAATATTTTTGGATACTCAACAATGTCTGGCTTCTTATTATATCAATGCTGCCTAAAACACTGCAACCCCTCGCAGATACTGTAGTTAGAGCACAACAAAGAGGCATGTGCAAAGTATTGCATCAAAAATTGTTATTAGGCGCACCTGTTAAACAGGGGCTTAAAAATTGTGCTATAGGCACAGCCCAACACTGCAACCCCTCCCAATAACTGTAATTGGAGCAAAACAAAGAGCCACGTGCAAAGTATTGCATCAAAAATTGTTATTAGGCGCCCCTGTTAACCACTTGACCACTGGGCACTTACACACCCTTCCTAACCAGACCAATTTTCAGCTTTCGGTGCTCTCACAATTTGAATGACAATTACTCAGTCATACAACATTCTACCCATTTGAAATTTTTGTCATTTTTTTCACACAAATAGAGCTTTCTTTTGGTGGTATTTGATCACCTCTGGGTTTTTTATTTTTTGCGCTATAAAAGAAAAACGACTGAAAATTCTGTAAAAAAAAAAAAACTTGTTTCTGTCATATTAGCAGGTTATTTCTCATACACAGCATATGCATACCACAAATTACACCCCAAAACACATTCTGCTATTCCTCCAGAGTATGGCGATACCCCATGTGTGGGACTTTTACACAGCGTGGCCACATACAGAGGCCCAACATGCAGGGAACGCCATACTGGAGTACTGGGGTATTGTTGAGTACTGGGGTATTGTTGAGTACTGGGGTATTGTTGAGTACTGGGGGGATTGCTGGGTACTGGGGGGATTGCTGGGTACTGGGGGGTTGCTGGGTACTGGGGGGATTGCAGAGCTGGGATGTTTTGAGGGATGGCTGGATCTGTGACTGCATTTGTCACAGATCCAGCCACAGCTCAGCTGCTGACACCCCGCTCCCCCCCCTCTCCTCGCACACTGTACAGAGAGGAGAGGGAGGAGAGGGAGGAACCGGCGTCATCAAATGACGCCGGTTTGTTTACAAGTGATCGCGCCGTCATTTACCCGTCATTTACCCGGCGAGCACGGACACTTTCGCGAGCGCGTCTCAGGGGACGCGCAATCGTGAAAGTGAAGGACGACGTCCCAGGGACGTCGTCCCAAGATAACCCCGCCGCGCCGTAGCAGTAAAATGCTTATGGCGCGGTGGGAAAGTGGTTAAACTGGGGCAGAAAAGTGTGCCTTAGTCACAACACAACACTGCAACCCTTCACAATAACTGTAATTGGAGCACAACAAAGAGCCACGTGCAAAGTATTGCATCAAAAATTTTTATTAGGCGCCCCTGTTAAACAGGGGCTTAAAAATTGTGCCTTAGGCACTGGTGGCAGAGCCCAGAAACACAACATTTCTTACTAGCTATCAGCAAGAAAAGTGAGAAGGAGAAGGATATTCCATCAGCAGCATAACAGGACAGTCACTCAGCATCAGCATGCGCAGTCTCAAAGGGATCCGACATTTCAACAAAAAAATATTATTCAGTAACATCAGCATCAGGTGCTTGGTAGCTGGTGTTGATCCAAGCCTGATTCATTTTGATGATGGTCAGTCGATCAACAGAGTCGGTGGAGAGGCGCACCCTGTGATCGGTCACAAAGCCTCCAGCAGCACTGAATGTGCGTTCTGAAAGATCACTGGATGCAGGGCAAGCCAGTAGCTCAATTGCGTACTGTGCAAGCTCTGGCCAGTGATCCATCCTCAAGACCCAGTAAGCCAGAGGATTTTCGGTGGGGAAGGTGTCCAAGTCGGATCTTGCCCCTAGGTATTCCCGGACCATGTAAACCAGACGCTGGCGATGGTTGCTGGAACCGGTCAGACCTTGGGGCTGCAAACTAAAAAACTGTCTGAACGCATCGGTCAGACGGCCACCTTCTCCACCCCTCCTTCTGTGACTCACCGAAGCCTCAGCAAGATGTTGTCCAGAGCCAGGTTTTGGCAATCCCCCCGGTTCTGGGAACGCATTGCACAGACCCTCCTGCAAGGCCTCCTGCAGAAGTTCATCTTCTACTCCCTCTGCGATGGCAACATAAGGTCCGCAACCTTACTCTTGTAACGTGGATCAAGGAGAGTTGCCAGCCAGTAATGATCCCTCTCCTTGATAGCACGTACACAAGGATCCTTACGCAGGCTTTGCAGGATCAGGGAGGGCATGCAGCGTAGGTTTGCAGAGGCATTCGGGGCACAGTCCTCTGGGTCACTGAGGATGACAGGATCCACAGGCACCTCATCCCAGCCACGTAAAAGTCCACATGTTCCTTGGGACTGTAAATGATTCCTTGAAGACTGCTGCTGCTGATGCTGAGTGCTAGGCTCCACCTCCATGCTACTGATACAATCATCCTCCTCCTCCTCCTCCTCTTCCTGTGTGCTAGGTGGGCAAGCAGGACCACTGTCTGGGTAAAGGGGGCCTTGAGAGGTAAGGAAGTCCTCCTCTTCCTCCCTATGTTCTGCCTTAAGGGCCCTGTCCATTTTTCCATGTAGCGTGTGCTCCAACATGTGAATAAGAGGGACAGTCTCACTGATGCATGCACTGTCACTGCTCACCATCCTCGTGGCCTCCTCAAATGGTGATAGGACAGTGCATGCATCCCTGATCAAGGCCCACTGGCGTGGGGAAAAAAAACCAAGCTCCCCTGACCCAGTTCTGCTGCCATTTTGGCACAGGTACTCATTGATGGCCCGCTGCTGCGTGTGCAGCCGCTGCAGCATGGCAAATGTAGAGTTCCATCTGGTGGGCATGTCACAGATTAGGCGGTTCTTGGGCAGGTTGTATTCCCTTTGAAGGGCTGTCAGCCAAGCAGTGGCATTATATGACCTCCGGAAATGCACACAGACTTTCCTGGCCTGCTTCAGGACATCCTGTAAGCCCGGGTACCTGCCCAAGAACCGATGCACCACCAAATTCAGGACATGCACAAAACAGGGCACATGGGTGAGTTTTCCCTGTCACAGGGCAGAGAGGAGGTTGGTGCCATTATCGCTGACCACCATTCCAGGCTTCAGCTGGCATGGCGTCAACCACCTCTGAGCCTGACCCTGCAGAGCTGACAAAACCTCTTCCCCAGTGTGGCTCCTGTCTCCCAAGCACACCAGCTCTAGCACCGCATGGCATCTCTTGGCCTGCATTCCTGCGTAGCCCCTCGTATGCCTACGGAGCACGGCTGGTTCTGAGAAAACATCATCACAGGAAGAGGCCACAGAGGAAGAAGAAGAGGAGAGGGTGAAGGAGAGAGGTGTGTCACAAACAGTAGTAGTGTTTTGGAGGCGTGGTGGCGGAACAACCTCCAAAACTACTGTACCTTGCCCTGCTTCCTTCCCTGCTGCCAGCAGAGTCACCCAATGCGCCGTAAAAGACAGGTAACGTCCCTGTCCATGCCTGCTGGACCATGAGTCAGTGGTAAGATGCACCTTACCACTGACCACCCTGTCCAGCGAGGTATGGACATTGCCTTCCACATGCCGGAATCGCCTTCCATGAGAAAAAGTGGCGTTTTGGTACTTGCCACTGAGGTACTGCACATTCCACAAACACACGGAAGGGGGCAGAATCTACCAACTGAAAAAGTAGCAGTTGAAGTGCTAGCAATTTCGCTAAGCTAGCATTCAACCGCTGGGCATGTGGATGGCTGGGAGAGTACTTCTTTCGGCGCTGCAGCAGCTGGGGCAGGGAAATTTGCCTGGTACTATCAGTAGATTGCCCGCATGTACTACTACTACTAGGTTGTGACAGACCTATTTCTACATCTTCACTGCAGGCTTCAGAGAGGACTGGGGGTCTAGTGGGGTTGGAGCTCCCAGAAGGGCAAGGGGAGGTACGCTTTTGTCTTTGGTGTGGGTATTTCTGGTGTGCTTGCCAACGAGCTGCATGGCAGGTCGACATATGTCTGGACAAGCATGTGGTACCCAGGCGGGTGATGTTTTGGCCACACGAGATACGATTGCGACATATGTTGCAAATAGCAAAGGTACGATCTAATGGACATGTTTCAAAAAAGGCCCACACCAAAGAACTTTTGCTGTACCGTTCAGACACAGCAGCGCCATGCACAAGTGTAGATGTGCGCTGTAATGCAGTTGGTGTGCCCTTAAGCTGACCCCTGGAGGGCATCCTTCCTCTTTGGAGATGTGCCTGTGCCTCGTCCTCCTCCTCCTCCTCTTCCTCCTCCTCCTCCTCCTCTCTCCTATCAGGCACACAGGTAGAGTCAGTGACCTCATCATCCCCTCCCTCCTCATCACTGTCAAAAACCTGGCAGTATGCTCCAGCTGAGGGAACATCACTGCCAGATTGCTGTCCCTCTCGGCCACCCCCTCTCCCTGGGCTCACATCAATGCCTTCCTCTATCTGGGTTCCATCATCTGAGCCTTCAAAACACTGCACATCTTCATTCAGCATGTACCCAACACTGTGTTGAAACAGTTCGGGGGACTCCTCAGGAGGACACGGTGGGACTAGGGAAGGATTGTGTGATGCCATTGTGCACAAGGAAGAGGAGGCCTTGGCAGCTGCCAAATAAACTAAGCTCAGCCTGGGTGAGAGAGGATGAGGAGGATGAGGACGGCTTGGTCACCCACTCTACTAATTTCTCTGCATGTTGAGGCTCAACACGGCCAGCTCCCGAAAAGAAGGACAAGCGGCCATGGCCACGTGCTGAAGAGGATGCACCACGTCCACCACCAGCGTTGCCTCTAGATGCAGAGCCTGCTTGCCCTTGTGACTCTTTGCCTTTCTTTGTTGTCCTTCCAGACATTTTAATAGCCTGCACAGGCCAAAATCAGAAATAAACAGCACCTGTCCAGTAAGAGCAACTGTGTTTATGGCCAAAACTAGCAAACGTGCAGTATGATCGACTGAGTTTATGGGCAAAAACACAGCAAACTTATAGTAAGATCGACTGAGTTTATGGGCAAAAACATAGCAAACATGCAACGTGCAGTATGCTCAACTGCGTTTATGGGCAAAATCACAGCAAACATATAGTAAGATAGACTGAGTTTATGGCCAAAAACAGCAAACATGCAGTATGATCGACTGAGTTAATGGGCAAAAACACAGCCAACGTATAGTAAGATCGACTGAGTTTATGGGCAAAAACACAGCAAACGTGCAGTATGATCGACTGAGTTTATGGGCAAAAACACAGCAAACTTATAGTAAGATCGACTGCGTTTATGGACAAAAACACAGCAAAGGTGCAGTATGATCGACTGAGTTTATGGGCAAAAACACAGCAAACTTATAGTAAGATCGACTGCGTTTATGGACAAAAACACAGCAAAGGTGCAGTATGATCGGGTGAGAGAGGATGAGGAGGATGAGGACGGCTTGGTCACCCACTCTACTAATTTCTCTGCATGTTGAGGCTCAACACGGCCAGCTCCCGAAAAGAAGGACAAGCGGCCATGGCCACGTGCTGAAGAGGATGCACCACGTCCACCACCAGCGTTGCCTCTAGATGCAGAGCCTGCTTGCCCTTGTGACTCTTTGCCTTTCTTTGTTGTCCTTCCAGACATTTTAATAGCCTGCACAGGCCAAAATCAGAAATAAACAGCACCTGTCCAGTAAGAGCAACTGTGTTTATGGCCAAAACTAGCAAACGTGCAGTATGATCGACTGAGTTTATGGGCAAAAACACAGCAAACTTATAGTAAGATCGACTGAGTTTATGGGCAAAAACATAGCAAACATGCAACGTGCAGTATGCTCAACTGCGTTTATGGGCAAAATCACAGCAAACATATAGTAAGATAGACTGAGTTTATGGCCAAAAACAGCAAACATGCAGTATGATCGACTGAGTTAATGGGCAAAAACACAGCCAACGTATAGTAAGATCGACTGAGTTTATGGGCAAAAACACAGCAAACGTGCAGTATGATCGACTGAGTTTATGGGCAAAAACACAGCAAACTTATAGTAAGATCGACTGCGTTTATGGACAAAAACACAGCAAAGGTGCAGTATGATCGACTGCGTTTATAGGCAAACACAGCAAACGTGCAGTATGATCGACTGAGTTTATAGGCAAAAACACAGTAAACTTATAGTAAGATCAACTGAGTTTATGGGCAAAAACACAACAAACGTGCAACGTGCAGTATGATCGACTGAGTTTATGGGCAAAAACACAGCAAATGTGCAGTATGATCGACTAAGTTTATGGGCAAAAACACAGCAAACTTATAGTAAGATTGACTGTGTTTATGGACAAAAACACAGCAAACGTGCAGTATGATCGACTGCGTTTATAGGCAAACACAGCAAACGTGCAGTATGATCGACTGCATTTATGGGCAAACACAGCAAACGTGCAGTATGATCGACTGCGTTTATGGGCAAACACAGCAAACTTATAGTAAGCTCGACTGCGTTTATGGGCAAAAACACAGCAAACGTGCAGTATGATCGACTGCGTTTATGGGCAAACACAGCAAACTTATAGTAAGCTCGACTGCGTTTATGGGCAAAAACACAGCAAACGTGCAGTATGATCGACTGAGTTTATGGGCAAAAACACAGCAAACGTGCAACGTGCAATATGCTCGACTGAGTTTATGGGCAAAAGCAGCAAACGTGCAGTATGATCGACTGAGTTTATGGGCAAAAACACAGCAAACGTGCAACGTGCAATATGCTCGACTAAGTTTATGGGCAAACACAGCAAACGTGCAGTATGATTGACTGCGTTTATGGGCAAACACAGCAAACGTGCAGTATGATCGACTGCGTTTATGGGCAAACACAGCAAACTTATAGTAAGATCGACTGCGTTTATGGGCAAAAACACAGCAAACGTGCAGTATGATCGACTGTGTTTATAGGCAAACACAGCAAATGTGCAGTATGATCGACTGCGTTTATGGGCAAAAACAGCAAACGTGCAGTATGATCGACTGCGTTTATGGGCAAAAACACAGCAAATGTATAGTAAAATCGACTGACTTTATGCCCAAAAACAGCAAACGTGCAGTATGATCGACTGAGTTTATGGGCAAAAACACAGCAAACGTATAGTAAGATCGACTGAGTTTATGGCCAAAAACAGCAAACGTGCAGTATGATCGACTGAGTTTATGGGCAAACACAGCAAACTTATAGTAAGATCGACTGCGTTTATGGGCAAAAACACAGCAAACGTGCAGTATGATCGACTGTGTTTATAGGCAAACACAGCAAATGTGCAGTATGATCGACTGCGTTTATGGGCAAAAACAGCAAACGTGCAGTATGATCGACTGCGCTTATGGGCAAAAACACAGCAAATGTATAGTAAGATCGACTGAGTTTATGGCCAAAAACAGCAAACGTGCAGTATGATCGACTGAGTTTATGGGCAAAAACACAGCAAACTTATATTAAGATCGACTGAGTTTATGGGCAAAAACACAGCAAACGTGCAACGTGCTGTATGATCGACTGCGTTTATGGGCAAAAACACAGCAAACGTATAGTAAGATTGACTGCGTTTATGGCCAAAACTAGCAAACGTGCAGTATGATCGACTGAGTTTATGGGCAAAAACACAGCAAACTTATAGTAAGATCGACTGAGTTTATGGGCAAAAACATAGCAAACATGCAACGTGCAGTATGCTCAACTGCGTTTATGGGCAAAAACACAGCAAACATATAGTAAGATAGACTGAGTTTATGGCCAAAAACAGCAAACATGCAGTATGATCGACTGAGTTAATGGGCAAAAACACAGCCAACGTATAGTAAGATCGACTGAGTTTATGGGTAAAAACACAGCAAACGTGCAGTATGATCGACTGAGTTTATGGGCAAAAACACAGCAAACTTATAGTAAGATCGACTGCGTTTATGGACAAAAACACAGCAAAGGTGCAGTATGATCGACTGCGTTTATAGGCAAACACAGCAAACGTGCAGTATGATCGACTGAGTTTATGGGCAAAAACACAGCAAACTTATAGTAAGATCAACTGAGTTTATGGGCAAAAACACAACAAACGTGCAACGTGCAGTATGATCGACTGAGTTTATGGGCAAAAACACAGCAAATGTGCAGTATGATCGACTAAGTTTATGGGCAAAAACACAGCAAACTTATAGTAAGATCGACTGTGTTTATGGACAAAAACACAGCAAACGTGCAGTATGATCGACTGCGTTTATAGGCAAACACAGCAAACGTGCAGTATGATCGACTGCATTTATGGGCAAACACAGCAAACGTGCAGTATGATCGACTGCGTTTATGGGCAAACACAGCAAACTTATAGTAAGCTCGACTGCGTTTATGGGCAAAAACACAGCAAACGTGCAGTATGATCGACTGCGTTTATGGGCAAACACAGCAAACTTATAGTAAGCTCGACTGCGTTTATGGGCAAAAACACAGCAAACGTGCAGTATGATCGACTGAGTTTATGGGCAAAAACACAGCAAACGTGCAACGTGCAATATGCTCGACTGAGTTTATGGGCAAAAGCAGCAAACGTGCAGTATGATCGACTGAGTTTATGGGCAAAAACACAGCAAACGTGCAACGTGCAATATGCTCGACTGAGTTTATGGCCAAAAACAGCAAACGTGCAGTATGATCGACTGAGTTTATGGGCAAACACAGCAAACTTATAGTAAGATCGACTGCGTTTATGGGCAAAAACACAGCAAACGTGCAGTATGATCGACTGTGTTTATAGGCAAACACAGCAAATGTGCAGTATGATCGACTGCGTTTATGGGCAAAAACAGCAAACGTGCAGTATGATCGACTGCGCTTATGGGCAAAAACACAGCAAATGTATAGTAAGATCGACTGAGTTTATGGCCAAAAACAGCAAACGTGCAGTATGATCGACTGAGTTTATGGGCAAAAACACAGCATATGATCGACTGAGTTTATGGGCAAAAACACAGCAAACGACTGAGTTTATGGGCAAAAACACAGCAAACGTGCAACTGCTGTTATGATCGACTGCGTTTATGGGCAAAAACACAGCAAACGTATAGTAAGATTGACTGCGTTTATGGCCAAAACTAGCAAACGTGCAGTATGATCGACTGAGTTTATGGGCAAAAACACAGCAAACTTATAGTAAGATCGACTGAGTTTATGGGCAAAAACATAGCAAACATGCAACGTGCAGTATGCTCAACTGCGTTTATGGGCAAAAACACAGCAAACATATAGTAAGATAGACTGAGTTTATGGCCAAAAACAGCAAACATGCAGTATGATCGACTGAGTTAATGGGCAAAAACACAGCCAACGTATAGTAAGATCGACTGAGT
The DNA here is from genome assembly GCA_029574335.1 of Rana kukunoris. NCBI lineage: Eukaryota > Metazoa > Chordata > Amphibia > Anura > Ranidae > Rana > Rana kukunoris. Next base: position 304,797,132 of record CM056051.1, on the reverse strand, counting down.
TTATGGGCAAAAACACAGCAAACGTGCAGTATGATCGACTGAGTTTATGGGCAAAAACACAGCAAACTTATAGTAAGATCGACTGTGTTTATGGACAAAAACACAGCAAACGTGCAGTATGATCGACTGCGTTTATAGGCAAACACAGGCAAACACAGCAAACGTGCAGTATGATCGACTGCATTTATGGGCAAACACAGATGATCGCATTTTATGGGCAAACACAGCAAACGTGCAGTAAGATCGACTGCGTTTATGGGCAAAAACACAGCAAAACGTTATAACTAAGTTTATGGGCAAACACTTCGTTCGTAAAACACAGCAAACTTATAGTAAGCTCGACTGCGTTTATGGGCAAAAACACAGCAAACGTGCAGTATGATCGACTGAGTTTATGGGCAAAAACACAGCAAACGTGCAACGTGCAATATGCTCGACTGAGTTTATGGGCAAAAGCAGCAAACGTGCAGTATGATCGACTGAGTTTATGGGCAAAAACACAGCAAACGTGCAACGTGCAATATGCTCGACTGAGTTTATGGGCAAACACAGCAAACGTGCAGTATGATTGACTGCGTTTATGGGCAAACACAGCAAACTTATAGTAAGATCGACTGCGTTTATGGGCAAAAACACAGCAAACGTGCAGTATGATCGACTGTGTTTATAGGCAAACACAGCAAATGTGCAGTATGATCGACTGCGTTTATGGGCAAAAACAGCAAACGTGCAGTATGATCGACTGCGTTTATGGGCAAAAACACAGCAAATGTATAGTAAGATCGACTGAGTTTATGGCCAAAAACAGCAAACGTGCAGTATGATCGACTGAGTTTATGGGCAAAAACACAGCAAACGTATAGTAAGATCGACTGAGTTTATGGCCAAAAACAGCAAACGTGCAGTATGATCGACTGAGTTTATGGGCAAACACAGCAAACTTATAGTAAGATCGACTGCGTTTATGGGCAAAAACACAGCAAACGTGCAGTATGATCGACTGTGTTTATAGGCAAACACAGCAAATGTGCAGTATGATCGACTGCGTTTATGGGCAAAAACAGCAAACGTGCAGTATGATCGACTGCGCTTATGGGCAAAAACACAGCAAATGTATAGTAAGATCGACTGAGTTTATGGCCAAAAACAGCAAACGTGCAGTATGATCGACTGAGTTTATGGGCAAAAACACAGCAAACTTATATTAAGATCGACTGAGTTTATGGGCAAAAACACAGCAAACGTGCAACGTGCTGTATGATCGACTGCGCTTATGGGCAAAAACACAGCAAACGTATAGTAAGATTGACTGAGTTTATGGCCAAAAACAGCAAACGTGCAGTATGATCGACTGAGTTTATGGGCAAAAACACAGCAAACGTATAGTACAGCACAATCTCCTGCCTGACAAATACTAATAGCAGATCTAGCTAAGCTATACAGTGTATAAATACCCTGTGATTGGGCAATCATGCAGGGTCATGGTGCATGCTTGGCCAATCATCAGCACGCAATGCCGCAGTGAAATATGGACCGTTGCGCGCCATTCGAATTTGGCGCGAACGACCCGTTTTGTTTGTTTTTCGACGAACGATCGAACAGGCAATGTTCGAGTCGTACATGCGTTCGTATCGAACGCGAAGCTCATCCCTAGTGAGGAAATGCCGATCAATGGCTCTTCCTGTTTACATCAAAATAATCCGAGATTGGACATGGCTGATCACGTGGTAAAGAGCCTCTGTCAGAGGCTCTTTACCGAGATCTTTGTAGCGTGTGTCAGACTGACACCCCGCACCACCGATCGCCGTGATGCGCGCCCCCACGGGCGCACAGCGACTGTTATCCTGCTGGACATCATATGACGCCCAGTCAAGATAACTGAACCACTGCTCCGGCCTTCATTCTGCTATAGGCCGGGTGGGAAGTGGTTACAGATGAGATAAAGAATATGCACGTTTTTCAAAGCAACTGCATCACAATGCATGGATGGGTAGGTGGTGTGCTAAAATAAAATTACCTCTTTACCACAACCCTGGCCTGGTACTTGAGTGGGTCTGCAGTCTTGCAGTTCATCATAATCTGGAAGCCACCTCCCACCCCCAAAAAGATACACACTGTAAATCTATCACCAACCACATCTTCCAGTGATATATATGACAGTTAAAGCTGTCATATATATATTATTTTGATTGAAAAATGCTACTCTGTATAATATTCCGCTCCCATGCCTGTGTTTGGACCAAACCGGGAGCTCATCCCTAACCCCCACCATTTAACAGTTTGCTATGGGGAAAAAAATGCGGTCAGTAGAAGCTTTAGCATTCGAGGGTGGGTTAATGTGATTGTAAAGTCTTGAATAAATAAACAAAAAACAATCATGTCATACTTACCTTTTCTGTGCATATGGTTTTGCACAGAGCACCCTGGATTCTCCCCTTCTTGGGTCCCTGTTTGCTCCTCCTGTCAAGTGCCCACACAGCAGGCAGCTTGCTATAGGGGCACCTGAGCCTAGTCACAGCTCCGTGTGTCCATTCAGACATAAGGCCCAGATCCGGCCCAGCCCCCTCTCTCTTCTGATTGGCTAACTGTATTTGATGGACAGCTACAGAAGCCAATGGCATCAATTAGGAGGAGAGTCCTGGATGGCTAAGACACTCATGGACATAGCTGGAGAATTGGGACTCAAGTAAGTAATTAGGGGGTGCTGGGGAGGCTGCTATATACACAGAAGGTTTTGTATCCTAATGCATAGATTGCATTAAGCTAAAAAACCTTCTGCCTTTACAACTCCTTTAACCTTAGAACGCAGAGTATTGGGTCTTAATACTCACTTGGAAAGTAGTCTTGTTTAGGCACATAAGAATTGATCAGCCATATATATAAAGGGACTCCCTTTTTTTAGGCATGACAGAATGATCTGAGAGGATCAGACAGGTTTATAACTGGCAAATTCTCAGTTGACAGATTCTTTTTAAGATGGATACTCCTTATTTGACTGTCTGTTTGTAAGAGGATTAATCACTTGACAGTCTTCTTCTAACTGAAGCATACAGAGGGGCAATATTACAAGTAGGGATGAGCTTTATGTTCGAGTCGAACATGAGTTCGACTCGAACATTGGCTGTTCGCCGAATAGCGAACAATTTGGGGTGTTCGCAGGAAATTCGAAAGCCGCGGAACACCTTTTAAAAGTCCATGGGAGAAATCAAAAGTGCTAATTTTAAAAGTTAATATGCAAGTTATTGTAAAAAAATAGGACCAGATTCAGGTAGATGGGAGCATCTTTGCTCCAGAGTAACGCTTCTCATTTACGTTACTCTGCCGAAATTTTAGCAGCAAGTGCTGTCATTCACGAAGCACTTGCTCTTAAAGTTGCGGCAGCGTAACGAAAATGAGCCGGCGGAATTCAAATTGGGCGGGTACGGGGCGTGTAGTATTTAAACTAAGCGCGATCCCGCCGCGAACGTACTGCGCATGCGTCGAGTGTCAAAGCATCCCCGTGCGCATTCTCCAAATTCTGTGAATGAACGTCAATGACGTCACATTCCCATTCATGATCTTTTTACGCAAGCGACGTGATTTTTTTTTTTTTTCCCGACGCGATGACGACGCCTATACCTAACATAGGATACTCCAACCCCATGTAGGTATATCTTCGCGCCGCGTATCGCTTCCAGAAACGTTGTACCGTCATTGCATCGCGCTGGAATTCGCTCGTGAATTGCCGATTTCCGCTCATTAACATATTTTTTGAGCGGAAATCGGCGGGAACGCCCCCGGCGCCATTTTTAAGTTGAAGTAACGATGCGATGGCGAAACTCAGTTACGCTGATCGCATCGGAGCTTCAACCCGGCGTTTCTTGTTTTCTGGTTACAGAAAACAAAAACGCCGGCTCAAAGTGACAGTTAGGCTGGCGGATCACTGGATCCGCCAGCCTAACTGTTCCTGAATCTGGCCCATAGTGTTTGGGGACCTGGATCCTGCCCCAGGGGAGTTTAATCAATGCAAAAAAAAGTGTTAAAAACTGAAGTTTTTCTGGAGCAGTGATTTTAATAATGCTTAAAGGGAAAAAATAAAAGTGAAATATTCCTTTAACCACTTAGCAACCACCTGCCGAAAAATAACGGCGGCAAGGTGGTTGCTTAACTCTGGGATCACGTTATATAACGTGATTCCAGAGCCGCGCTCCCGCGCGCCCCCTGCGGCTCGCACACGGTAATGTCCGTGACCGCCGGGTCACGGATCACGGTAAATCGCCGCTGATAGCGGCGGTTTACCACGTGATCGCGCCGTCCAATGACAGCGCGATCAGATGTAAACAGACCGGCGTCATTTGATGACGCCGGTTCCTCCCTCCTCTCTCTGTACCGATCGGTACAGTGTGAGAGGAGAGGGGAGGGAGCGGATGGCAGCGCCAGTGCTGCGGGCTGGATCTGTGACAAATGCAGTCACAGATCCATCCATCCCTCCCTCCCGCCTCAGCCATCCCTGCTGCAATACTCTGCAATGCTGGGCAATACTCGGCTGGGCATACTCTGGGGGGGCAATACTCTGGGGGGGCAATACTCTGGGGGGGCAATACTCTGGGGGGGCAATACTCCGCAATACTCTGGGGGGGCAATACTCTGGGCATGTGAAAAAAAGTGTAGCGCCAAATGAACCAGAAGTCCCTCAATGGGAATGCCCAACAAAATTGAATAATAATCCTAACTAGGATATGCAAATCCGGTGTGTGAAAGTGTCAATCCCCACCAGAAAAAAACTATTCAAGAAAGTGACAAGTATCAAAATAACAGTGCTGTCAATAATACAAACATGGTGCAATCCATTAATGGTAAAATGAACTAATCCAATACTAAATTGTGACAAACATAAAAATCTTCTAAACAGTCCAGTTACAATGATGAATAAATGCAAATGGTAAAGTCCTCTGTTAGATAGCTTTCCGGCTTCTAGGGATTATATGTAACCAGAAGAGGGCTCTTAGTACTGGTCAGTGTCATGCAATATTTCCTAAAACTCCACTTCCTTGTCAAACTCCACATTGATGTATAGAAGGCGTAAAGTACAGTTGGATATAATACGCTTACCAACAGGTGTAGACCCGCAGCTCACCATACGGTGGGGGGTCCCTTGAGCTTGGATGGGCTGGATACCCGGTCACTATCGCAGTGCAGATCTGATTATGGATATTCCAGGAATCATCACAGGAAAACAGCCAAGGTTCTTTAAATGGAGTTGAATCCTCATACAAGGTTGATCCAGGCAGGAAGTAGGAGATATGAAAAAAAGGGAGAAAATCGTCTCCTCATAGTGTAAAAAAAAATATTTTAAAAATGGAAATACATTTAAAAATAAAACAGGAAGGCAATCCAAACAAACTCCCTTATAAAAAGGGAAAAAATTGGGTAGGGTGTATAAAATTCAAGTATACATGTCCTAACACACCACAGCAAAATTCACATCAAGGAACAAAAAATGTGTATAATAAATCCAAGAAGCGCAAAGAAATTCAGGTAGGTTCCAGTAATAACCCGACCGGTTTCGTCTAACAAGACATCAACTGGGGTGTAGGACTGGATAACATGAGTATCTTTGCGCTATAAATAATAATCCCCATTAATTCCATGAGACCATAATTGCCATCTGATGTGAAGACGGCGTGCGTTCCATAGCCTAATCACACGCGTTCCAGGCGCCAGGAAGTGACACATGAGGCGCACGGAACTGACCGCACATGTTGCGATGAAATAATCCAATAGGACGGCCCCCTGATGGAAGGACGGCTCCCACTCCATAGCCATCCATTTCCTGTCCTATGCGTTCCAGGCGCCCGGAAATGACACGTATCAGCACATCGAGGCGCGCGGAAGTGACCGCTCGTGATGCGGTGTTGTAATTCCCCATATCCATTTCAATTACTGGTCCCATTATTATCGAGGGGAGGGGTCTAAAAACAAACTCCATGGGAAACCTACTTGCCGAAAATCCACAAGAACAGTACATGTCCTCCAGGATGTCCCATTATTAGTGGAATCAATTCGGTCACTTCAAGATTGGGAAAATATATTGACTTTCACCTCCAGCCAATAGTCAGAAGTATCCCTTCATATTTGAAGGACACAAGACACACTATTGCCAGGTTACAAGAAGTAGAATATACTGAAGACATCTTGCTGGTGACAGCAGATGTCACGTCCCTCTACACTAGTATAGCCCATCATTTGGGCTTTCAGGCTGTAGAATGCTTTTTGGATAGAGTAGTAGAACTCCCTATGGCACAGAAAATGTTCATTATGGATCTATTGAGATTTGCGACATCACATAACTATTTCTGGCATGAAGGGGAATTTTATCTCCAACAAAAAGGAGTGGCCATGGGGGCCAAATTTGCCCCCAGTCTGGCCAACATTTTCATGGCCAAATGGGAGAAGGATGTCGTCCGTGTCCCTGAACGCCTAGAGATAGCTCTCTGGGCTCGGTACATAGATGACATCCTCCTCCTATGGAAGGGAGATAGACAGTCACTGGACTTATTTATGGCCGACCTCAACCAGAACGAGGTGGGTATAGATCTTACATATGAAGCCAGTTTTTCCAATATTCATTTCCTGGATCTGGAAATCTTTGTACACAACAAACAATTGCAAACAAAGACCTTTTTCAAAAGAACCGATCGGAATGGTTTCATTCCGATCGATAGCTGCCACCATCCCTCGTGGTTGAGATCGGTACCCCGGAGCCAACTATTGAGGATCAGACGTAATTGTTCTAATCTGGAAGATTTCCAGATCCAGGCCAAAACCCTAAAAACTCGATTTGTGGATAAGGGTTACTGCAGTGTGACCATAGATGATGAGATTGGGAAGATCTCAACTTTGGATAGATCTACTTTAACCTTAGAAAAACCCAAGATAGCCCAAGACTCCAAATTTAAGAACTCATTTTTCACGACCTTCTCCACCCAACATAAACAAATCAAAAATATCATTCGAAAACATTGGAACATTTTGAAAAATTACCCCATCCTGGGCCCAGTTCTCCCAATACAAGCAGGGGTGATTTATAGAGGAGCGATGTCTCTGAAGAACCAAATCGCACCAAATGTCCCCGATCCCCCAGTTAAGTCGTCCTTTTTCCCTTTGTCCAAAGGGTACTACCCCTGTAGAAGGTGCAAGGTATGCTTGCACAATATCCATCGTAAGAAATTGACGAATTTTCGATCCTCTGTTACAGGAGTGGAATTCCCTATCAAGCATTTTTCCACTTGTGCAACCAAGTATGTGGTCTACCTTATTACCTGCCCTTGTGGGAAACAGTACGTGGGTCGTACCAAACGTAGTTTTTCCACAAGGGTAGGGGAGCATATTGCTAAAATTAAGAAAGGGTGCACTAAACATACAGTACCAAGACATTTCCTGGAAAAACACAATAAAAAGTTAGAAGGAACAGCTTTCCAGATTATAGATCACTTTGTCCCCCATTGGAGAGGGGAACCATGTATTAGAGGTGTCTCCAGATTAGAAGTTTTCTGGATCTATCAATTGAAAAGCCATGTGCCCTTGGGCCTCAATGTTGATTGGGATTTAAATGCTTTTATCAATCAATCCTGATCGAATTGGTTCTAGATACTTCCAGGTCTATTTTGATGATTACATGGGTTTTTATATATATTTTTACTTCATTCATTCTTGAAAGATTATAGGTTCAGTTCCCATTACTTCCAAGAGACCGCTTTTTCAAGTTTCCCCTCCCTGTTTTGTCCACGGTTAATCCGTGAACATATACAAAGGGGTCTGCATTTATGCTAGCCCATCCCTAGTTTGTAAGGTTACATATACCGTTCCAACTACACAGATCTTTATTTGTGACTTTTGAACATGTTGAAAAATAAGAGACGCCTCGTCGCGCCGCGATACACAGAGAGGTCGGTGCATACTATATTAACATAGTGACATCCGTCTGTTTGCTGAGTTGGTATCGACGATATGATTGGCGCGGCGTTGTACAGCGTCACCTGTCTCCTCCCCCTAGACGTTAATTAGGTTTCCCATGGAGTTTGTTTTTAGACCCCTCCCCTCGATAATAATGGGACCAGTAATTGAAATGGATATGGGGAATTACAACACCGCATCACGAGCGGTCACTTCCGCGCGCCTCGATGTGCTGATACGTGTCATTTCCGGGCGCCTGGAACGCATAGGACAGGAAATGGATGGCTATGGAGTGGGAGCCGTCCTTCCATCAGGGGGCCGTCCTATTGGATTATTTCATCGCAACATGTGCGGTCAGTTCCGTGCGCCTCATGTGTCACTTTCTGGCGCCTGGAACGCGTGTGATTAGGCTATGGAACGCACGCCGTCTTCACATCAGATGGCAATTATGGTCTCATGGAATTAATGGGGATTATTATTTATAGTGCAAAGATACTCATGTTATCCAGTCCTACACCCCAGTTGATGTCTTGTTAGACGAAACCGGTCGGGTTATTACTGGAACCTACCTGAATTTCTTTGCGCTTCTTGGATTTATTATACAAATTTTTTGTTCCTTGATGTGAATTTTGCTGTGGTGTGTTAGGACATGTATACTTGAATTTTATACACCCTACCCAATTTTTTCCCTTTTTATAAGGGAGTTTGTTTGGATTGCCTTCCTGTTTTATTTTTAAATGTATTTCCATTTTTAAAATATTTTTTTTTACACTATGAGGAGACGATTTTCTCCCTTTTTTTCATATCTCCTACTTCCTGCCTGGATCAACCTTGTATGAGGATTCAACTCCATTTGAAGAACCTTGGCTGTTTTCCTGTGATGATTCCTGGAATATCCATAATCAGATCTGCACTGCGATAGTGACCGGGTATCCAGCCCATCCAAGCTCAAGGGACCCCCCCACCGTATGGTGAGCTGCGGGTCTACACCTGTTGGTAAGCGTATTATATCCAACTGTACTTTACGCCTTCTATACATCAATGTGGAGTTTGACAAGGAAGTGGAGTTTTAGGAAATATTGCATGACACTGACCAGTACTAAGAGCCCTCTTCTGGTTACATATAATCCCTAGAAGCCGGAAAGCTATCTAACAGAGGACTTTACCATTTGCATTTATTCATCATTGTAACTGGACTGTTTAGAAGATTTTTATGTTTGTCACAATTTAGTATTGGATTAGTTCATTTTACCATTAATGGATTGCACCATGTTTGTACTATTGACAGCACTGTTATTTTGATACTTGTCACTTTCTTGAATAGTTTTTTTTTTTTTTTTTGGTGGGGATTGACACTTTCACACACCGGATTTGCATATCCTAGTTAAGATTATTATTCAATTTTGTTGGGCATTCCCATTGAGGGACTTCCGGTTCATTTGGCACTACACTTTTTTTCACATATTCACATACAATATTTTCCATTGGTGTGTTGGCTGCCTTCACCCCCTTTTTTTCAGCTTTTCACGTAATATCACAAATATTATCGTACGTCACATTTTTTACCTATATTTTTATTTTGGATTAGCGCAATATATTTTTTATTTAATACTCTGGGCATACTCCGCAATACTCTGGGCATACTCCGCAATACTCTGGGCATACTCCGCAATACTCTGGGCATACTCTGCAATACTCTGGGCATACTCCGCAATACTCTGGGCATACTCTGCAATACTCTGGGCATACTCTGCAATCCTCTGGGCATACTCTGCAATCCTCTGGGCATACTCCACAATACTCTGGGCATACTCCGCAATACTCTGGGCATACAGCACCCCTGTCCCCGTGAGCTCGTATACAGAAGCGAGCGCATACGCAAGTCCCGCCCACATATGAAAACGGTGTTTAAACCACACATGTGAGGTATCGCTGCGAACGTTAGAGCGAGAGCAATAATTTTGGCCCTAGACCTCTTCTCCAACTAAAATGATGTAACCAGTAAAAATATTTAAAGCGTCACCTATGGGGATTTTTAAGTCGCAAAGTTTGGCGCCATTCCACGAGCGTGTGCAATATTGAAGGGTGACATGTTGGGTATCTATTTACTCGGCGTAACTTCATCTTTCATATTATGTAAAAACATTGGGCTAAATTTAATGTTTTTTTTTTTTAAAAGCACAAAACTGTTTCATTTCCAAAAAAAATGTGTTCGAAAAATTGCTGTGCAAATACCATGCGCGATAAAAAGTTGCAACAACCGCCATTGTATTTTCTAGGGTCTTTGCTAAAAAAGCGGATATAATGTTTTGGGGTTCTATGTAATTTTCTAGCAAATAAGTGTTGATTTTTACATGTAGGAGAGAAATGTCAGAATTGGTCTGGGTGTTCCAGAACGCCTGATGGTGCTCCCTGCATGTTGGGCCTCTGTATGTGGCAACGCTGTGTAAAAGTCTCACACATGTGGTATCGCCATACTCGGGAGGAATAGCAGAATGTGTTTTGGGGTGTAATTTGTGGTATGCACAGAGGTGTATTTAGGTTTTGTGCTGCCCTAGGCCTGACTAAACTTGCGCACCGCCTAATTTAAATATGACACACCCCTTCCTGTCAAAGCCACACCCCTTCTTATTTAAGACCCGCCCTATCATATTCATGGGAAGAGGACAGAGGGACGACGTGGGAGACGGACAGAGGGACGCCGTGGGAGACGGACAGAGGGACGCCGTGGGAGACGGACAGAGGGACGCCGTGGGAGACGGACAGAGGACAGATGCCGCTCGCGGCCTTTTCCCAGGATCGCCCGAGCAGGATGTTTTAGGCGAGGCCGCAGCTTCGGCCTAGTCCTCAGAGCGCTGGTCCTATGGAACAAAATTTGTTTGTGCCCATGTCTACGTTCCCAGCCATGACCCCACTTGCCCGGACGCCATTTCTAGTCACCATGGCGACCGGGATTTGTCGAGCCCTGGGTTACAGCGTGGCTACCTCTCTGGTGTCGCGGGTACAGCGTGGCTCCCTCTTTGGTGGCGCGGGTACAGCGCGGCTCCCCCTCTGCCACCCCCTCCGCAAAGTGCCGCCCTAGGCCTGGGCCTTGTCGGCCTAGGCCAGAATACATCCCTGCCCAGGTAGCATGTAGGTTTTAAACTGAAGGAGCCGCAGGCTGGATGGACGCAGTATGATGACAATCACTGCCTCATTCCAAAAAACCTTAGATGCCGTGTAACATAGAAAAAAACATAGGGGGCCGCAATAGTGTAAAACCATTGGATAACATTTTTATTTAAAACAAGACAAGAAAACACTCACATAGCCATTCAGTCTGGTACTTCGTCCGGAAACAAACAGACTACCCGTCCAAAAAGGATAGAACTACGCAGTCAAAGGGGGGTGATGCCGATGTACCGCACTTTCCGCCCAACCACTTTCCAATTGCGCGGTCATGCTACACTGTACCCAAACTACATTTTTATTATTTTCATTTTCATTTTCTGCAAAAAAAAAATACTGAACATTTAGAAAAAAATATGTTTTTTTGTTTCAGATATAAAACATTGTAAATAAGTACGTTTTCTCCTTCACGGGTGGGCACTGATGGTACTGCACTGACGGGCACTGATAAGGCGGCACTGATGGGCACTGATGAGGTGGCACTGATGATGGGCACTAATAGGCTGCACGGATGGTCACGGATAAGCACGGATAGACGGCATGGATGGGCACGGATTAGCGACACGGATAGGTGGCATGGATGTGCACTGATAGGCGGCATGGATGGGCACTGATAGGCAGCATGGATTGGGCACTGATAGGCGGCACGGATGGGCATAGATGGGCACTGATAGGTGGCACTAACGTACTAATGTATGTGTTGTACTAATTAATGCCAATCAGTGCCAAACAATGTCTGCCAATCAGTGATATAAAACATTGTAAATAAGTACGTTTTCTCCTTCACGGATGGGCACTGATGGTACTGCACTGATGGGCACTGATAAGGCGGCACCGATGAGGTGGCGCTGATGTGGTGGTGCTGATGATGGGCACTAAATATGCGGCAATGATAGCCGGCATGGATGGTCACGGATAGGTGGCATGGATGGTCACGGATAGACGGCATGGATGGGCACGGATAGGTGGCATGGATGGGCACGGATAGATGACATGGATAGGCACGGATAGGCGGCACAGATGGGCACTTATAGGCGGCATGGATGGGCACTGATAGGTGGCACGGATGGGCATAGATGGGCACTGATAGGTGGCACTAACGTACTAATGTATGTGTTGTACTAATAGATGCCAATCAGTGCCAAACATTGCCTGCCAATCAGTGATGCCCATTGTGGGCATTGATTGGCATCCATTGTATGCACTGATTGGCATCCATTATTTGTGATTGTCATCCCTGGTGGTCTAGGTTGGCATACCTGTGGTGGGCATCCCTGGTGGTCTAGTGGCATCCCTAGTGGTCCAGTGTGGGCATCCTCAGTGGGGGGGCTGTGCTCAAACCCCCCCTGTCAGAGGAGCAGCCGATCGGCTCTCCTCTACTCGCGTCTGACAGACTGGCTGATCACGTAGTAAAGAGTCTCCGTCAGATTGACACCCTGCAACAATGATCGCCGCAATGCACAACCCCGGGGACGCACATCGGCTCAATATCCTGAGGACGTCATATGACGTCCACTCAGGATATTGAAACCACTTTGCCGATGTCTTTTTGCATAAGGCGGGCGGCGAGTGGTTAATCACCATTCTGCTCCGCCTACATTGCCTTTCCACCAAAAGGTGTCCCTATACATTTTTGCCAAATGTTGGCAGCCATGCATGCCACAGAGGGTGTTTTTCTAGTCTTTTTGAAGTGTAATAAGACAATGACTTTCCTAAAGCCTGTATGTGGAGACCTAACAGCATAGAAGAAACAGGGAAAGTCTAGTTAGGAGCAGTGGCGTAGTGTGGGTTAAAAACACCCGGGGCAAGGTAAGTCATTTGTGCCCCCCTAATCTTCCCTTCCTACAATAATACTTTTAGTACTTCCTGAGTGCCTTCCCTTCTTACAATAGTACTGACCCCCCCCCCCGATTCCTCCACTACACTACCCACAACACTATTCACACACCAATACACTACCCACAACACTATACACACACCACTACACTACCCACAACACTATTCACACACCAATACACTACCCACAACACTATACACACACCACTACACTACCCACAACACTATTCACACACCAATACACTACCCACAACACTATACACACACCACTACACTACCCACAACACTATACACACACCACTACACTACCCACAACACTATTCACACACCAATCCACTACCCACAACACTATACACACACCACTACACTACCCACAACACTATACACACACCACTACAGACAGTCCTATTGGTGTCAACTGGGGTGCAGCGGCTGTACCCAATATGACATCTGTGTGGGTGCCGATGCAGGGTGTGTACACGCAGGGTGTGTACCTTTTGGGGTAGATGCAGTCCCCACACAGGGTACATAGTCATACACATCATGTGAGTGAGGCCTTGGACTTCTCCATGAAGGATCTTACTGGCGGGAAGAGTTCTCATTTCCCCAGCAGACAAAGCCTAAAGAAAGCTGGAAAGACTCCTCCGACCTCTGAAGACAGGAAGAGTTCCAACCTCCCCTTATAGCCGGTCCAACAAATGCCTGAAAAACATTCTGGCCTCCAACCTCCCCTTATAGCCAGTCCAACACATGGCAAAAAAACATACTGGACTCCAAACTTCACAACATAATCAACTACTTAATGTCGATAGACAATACATCATTCAAATATAACCACCTATAAAAAAGTGCCTGAGATGTTGGTGTTAAACAGCCTGCTAGGCCCAGGGGAAACCAAACCAAGCCCCCCCAAAAGTTGCCTCATATCAAAGAATTGCCAAGAGTGTAAATGTAGATATTAAGATTTAAGGTTAATCAAAAATATCACATTGGAAAGGGTATAGTAGAACAAGGGGGTGTGTGGAAGAGGGAGGGGGGTTGCACTCTGGTGTATCTTTGATGCGTTTATATGCACGGTAGTGAGTTTCTGATGCATTTAGATGCACTCTGGTGTATTTTTAAATGCGTTTAGTTGCTCTCTTGTGTTTTTTTGATGCGTTTTAGATGCACTGTGGTGTATATTTTATGCCTCTTCTGGTGTGTTTTTAATGCGTTTAGATGCACTCTTGTGGATTTTCAATACATTTAGATGCTCTCTAATGCGTTTAGATGAACTTGTGTGTTTTTGATGCCTTTAGATACACCGTGGTGTATTTTTGATGCATTTAGATGCTCTCTGTTGTAATTTTTATGCATTTAGATGCACCCTGGTGTATTTCTAATTCATTTAGATGCCCTCTGGTGTTTTTGATGCTTTTAGATTCTTTCTGTGTATTTTTTTATATGTTTAGATGTACTCTGGTGTATAGTTGATGCGTTTAGATGCTATCTGGTGTATTTTTGATGCATTTAGATGCTCTCTGGTGTGTTTTTGATGAGTTTAGATGAACTCTATTGTATATATGATGTGTTTAGATGCTCCCAGTTGTATTTTGTATGCGTTTAGATGCACTCTGGTGTGTTTTTGATGCGTTCCTTCTTTATTCCACTGATAATATATGCTCAGCATTGACCTTCTATAGTGCTTTTCTCTCTGGGGACTCCAAGTACTTGGAGATGGCATTGGCCGGGAATTGAACCCAGGTCAGCTGCTGGGAAGGCAGCTATGCTCACCACTGCACCACCAATGCAAGATAGCATGTCTTTGTTGTGTGTGAGGAAACCAGAGTAATCTGGAGGAAACCCACGCAAACACAGGGAGAACATGCAGATAGTGTCCTGGTCAGGATTTGAACCAAGGACCCCTGTGTTGCAAGGCCAACCACTAAGCCTCTGTGCTGCCCATAAACAGACTCTATTCTCTAAGGCCTGCCCCCGTGCGGAGTACAATCAGTACATCAGTTCATACACATTATGCGAGTGAGGCCTTGGATTTCTCCATGAAGCACCTCAGTGGTGGGAAGAGTTCTAATTTTCCCAGCAAAGAAAGCCTAAAGAAAGCTGGAAATACTCCTACCACCTCTGAAGACAAGAAGAGTTCCAACCTCCCCTCATAGCCGGTCCAACACATGCCTGAGAAACATACCGGCCTTCAACCTCCCCTCATAGCCAGTCTAACACACTCCTGAAAAACATACCGGCCTCCAACCTCCCCTTATAGCCGGCCCAACACACGCCTCAAAAACATACTGGCTTCCAACCTCCCCTGTGTAGCTCAGACAATCCGCGCTTCCCCCCCAAAGTGCACAGTGCTGAAAGTGCAAACAAATAAATAAATTGCTCTCTTGTGTTTTTTTTAGGTGTCCGGAGGTCCCCAGGGGCCCGGAGGCCCGTAGGGCCCCAGATGGCAACCCCCTCTTTTTTTATTTATTTTTTATAAAACAAATATATTTTTTTAATATATTTTTCTTTTATTTTTTTATTAAAGGGCCATTTTTTTTTCATTAGGGTTGTCCCGATACCACTTTTTTAGGACCGAGTACAAGTACCTATACTTTTTTTCAAGTAGTCGCCGATACCGAATACTGATACTTTTTTTTAAATGTGTCCCCAAATGCAGCCATGTCCCCCACATATTGCAGCCATGTATGTCCCCCACATATGCAGCCATGTATGTCCCCCACATATGCTGCCATGTATGGTCCCCCACATATGCAGCCATGTATGTCCCACACATATTGCAGCCATGTATGTCCCCCACATATGCAGCCATGTATGGTCCCCCACATATGCAGCCATGTATGGTCCCCCACATAATGCAGCCATGTATGGTCCCCCACATAATGCAGCCATGTATGGTCCCCCACACCTGTATATATGATGCTGCCGCCACCGGCGTTAATCCCCCTGCATTATAGCGTAGGGCCGCGCGCATTACAAGCTTTCATTGTGAATACTTGTAAATTGCGCGCCGCCATGTATAGAAACTCCCCTTCTCGGGATTGGAGGGATCCGTCCAATCACAAGCAAGGGGGAGTGTCTATGCATGGCGGCGCGCGCTTTACAAGTATTCACAACGAAAGCTTGTAATGCGCGCGCGGCCCTACGCTATAATGCAGGGGGATTAACGGCAGTGGCGGCGGCATCATATATACAGGTATTGGGGACAGGACATGGCTGCAATATGGGGGGGGAAGTATTCTATTTCAGTATCGGGGGTATTTGCGGGAGTACAAGTACTCCCGCAAATACTCGGCATCGGTCCCGATACCGATACTGGTATCGGTATCGGGACAACCCTAATATATTTATATATATATATATATGTATAATCAATTTCTCTGCTGTGTAAGGGGCCCCATAATTCCTGATGGCGGCCCTGGGTCCAACACACGCCTGCAGGAAAGAAAAAATCTTCTGGATTTCAACCTCCCTTCACAGCCGGTCCAACTCGTACTGTCTTTTTTTTTCTACTTATGTTTCTTTTTCTGGTTTTTCTTTTGTCCATGATGATCGAGGGTTCTGCAGGGGGGGGCTGATGACACTTCTGGTCTTTGAATTTCTTTCTTGTTATCTTTCTTGTTATCTTTCTTGTTTTCTTTCTTGTTATCTTTCTTGTTTTCTTTCTTGTTATCTTTCTTGTTTTCTTTCTTGTTCTCTTTCTGACAGCGAGCGCCACTTTTTTGGGGAGTTCCAGTGTCATTGTTGCTTTCTGGAGGAAGCGTAGGGCGATCACGACGTTTTAGTGGAATCGGTTGGTGGAGGTATTTCTTTAAAGCTTTCTGAAATTCACGGCTATGTTTTCGTTGAGTATCAGTTCCATCGTCCATTCCTGGAGGAATCATAAAGCGAACATGACGTTCTGGTTTCTTTTTGTAGAAGTCGCCCTCTGCTTGAGTCTCCTTGTGAAAGTCACACTCTGGTGGAGTCTCCTTGTGGAAGTGGCACTCTGGTGGAGTCTCCTTGTGGAATTGGCACTCTGGTTGAGTGGCCTCATCTGGGGTGCACTCTGGTGGAGTGGCCTCGTCTGGGGCGCACTCTGGGGGAGTGGCCTCATCAAGGGTGCACTCTGGGGGAGTGGCCTCGCCTGGGGCACACTCTGGTTGAGTGGCCATGTCTAGGGAGCACTCTGGTGGAGTGGCCTTGTCTGGGGCGCACTCTGGTGGAGTAGCCTCGTCTAGGGTACACTCTGGTGGAGTGGCCTCATCTGGGGCGCACTCTGGTGGAGTGGCCTCGTCTGGGGTGCACTCTGGTGGAGTGGCCTCGTCTGGGGTGCACTCTGGTGGAGTGGCCTTGTCTGGGGTGCACTCTGGTCGAGTGGCCTCATCTGGGGCGCATTCTGGGGGAGTGGCCTTGTCTGGGGCGCACTCTGGGGGAGTGGCCTCGTCTGGGGCGCACTCTGGGGGAGTGGCCTCGTCTGGGGCACACTCTGGTTGAGTGGCCATGTCTAGGGCACACTCTGGTGGAGTGGCCTCATCTGGGGCACACTCTGGTGGAGTGGCCTCGTCTGGGGTGCACTCTGGTGGAGTGGCCTCGTCTGGGGTGCACTCTGGTGGAGTGGCCTTGTCTGGGGTGCACTCTGGTCGAGTGGCCTCGTCTGGGGCGCATGCTGGGGGAGTGGCCTTGTCTGGGGCGCACTCTGGGGGAGTGGCCTCGTCTGGGGCACACTCTGGGGGAGTGGCCTCACCTGGGGCGCACTCTGGTGGAGTGGCCTCGCCTGGGGCACACTCTGGGGGAGTGGCCTTACCTGGGCCGCACTCTGGGGGAGTGGCCTCACTTGGGCCGCACTCTGGGGGAGTGGCCTCACTTGGGCCGCACTCTAGTGGATTGACCTCGCCTGGGGCGCACTCATGCTGTCTTTTATTTTTTCTATTTTTGTTTCTTTTTCTGGTTCTTTTTCCTTTGTCCGGTTCTGTGATGATCGAGGGTTGTTCTGATGGAGTCACCTTGTTGAAGTCGAACTCTGGAGTGGCCATGTCTGGGGCGCACTCTGGTGGAGTGGCCACGTCTGGGGCGCACTCTGGTGGAGTGGCCTTGCCTGGGGTGCACTCTGGTGGAGTGGCCTCATCTGGGGCGCACTCTGTTGGAGTGGAGTCACCTGGGGCGCACTCTGGAAGAGTGGCCTCATCTGGGGCGCACTCTGGGGGAGTGGCCTCATCTGGGGCGCACTCTGGGGGAGTAGCCTCATCTGGGGTGCACTCTGGGGGAGTGGCCTCGCCTGGGGCGCACTCTGGGGGAGTAGCCTCGCCTGGGGCACACTCTGGGGGAGTAGCCTCGCCTGGGGCACACTCTGGGGTACTGGCCTCTTCTGATGGAGTGGCCATGTCTGGGGCGCACTCTGTTGGAGTAGCCATGTCTGGGACGCACTCTGTTGGAGTGGCCATGTCTGGGGCGCACTCTGTTGGAGTGGCCATGTCTGGGGCGCACTCTGTTGGAGTGGCCACGTCTGGGGCGCACTCTGGTGGAGTGGCCTTGCCTGGGGTGCACTCTGGTGGAGTGGCCTCATCTGGGGCGCACTCTGTTAGAGTGGAGTCACCTGGGGCGCACTCTGGAAGAGTGGCCTCATCTGGGGCGCACTCTGGGGGAGTGGCCTCATCTGGGGTGCACTCTGGGGGAGTGGCCTCGCCTGGGGCGCACTCTGGGGGAGTAGCCTCGTCTGGGGCACACTCTGGGGGAGTAGCCTCGCCTGGGGCACACTCTGGGGTACTGGCCTCTTCTGATGGAGTGGCCATGTCTAGGGCGCACTCTGTTGGAGTGGCCATGTCTGGGACGCACTCTGTTGGAGTGGCCATGTCTGGGATGCACTCTGTTGGAGTGACCATGTCTGGGGCGCACTCTGTTGGAGTGGCCATGTCTGGGGCGCACTCTGTTGGAGTGGTCATGTCTGGGGCGCACTCTGTTGGAGTGGCCATGTCTGGGGCGCACTCTGTTGGAGTGGCCATGTCTGGGGCGCACTCTGTTGGAGTGGCCATGTCTGGGGCGCACTCTGTTGGAGTGGCCATGTCTGGGGCGCACTCTGTTGGAGTGGCCATGTCTGGGGCGCACTCTGTTGGAGTGGCCATGTCTGGGGCGCACTCTGTTGGAGTGGCCATGTCTGGGGCGCACTCTGTTGGAGTGGCCATGTCTGGGGCGCACTCTGATGGAGTGGCCATGTCTGGGGCGCACTCTGATGGAGTGGCCATGTCTGGGGCGCACTCTGATGGAGTGGCCATGTCTGGGGCGCACTCTGTTGGAGTGGCCATGTCTGGGGCGCACTCTGTTGGAGTGGCCATGTCTGGGGCGCACTCTGTTGGAGTGGCCATGTCTGGGGCGCACTCTGATGGAGTGGCCTTGTCTGGGGCGCACTCTGATGGAGTGGCCATGTCTGGGGCGCACTCTGATGGAGTGGCCATGTCTGGGGCGCACTCTGATGGAGTGGCCATGTCTGGGGCGCACTCTGATGGAGTGGCCATGTCTGGGGCGCACTCTGATGGAGTGGCCATGTCTGGGGCGCACTCTGTTGGAGTGGCCATGTCTGGGGCGCACTCTGATGGAGTGGCCATGTCTGGGGCGCACTCTGTTGGAGTGGCCATGTCTGGGGCGCACTCTGATGGAGTGGCCATGTCTGGGGCGCACTCTGATGGAGTGGCCATGTCTGGGGCGCACTCTGATGGAGTGGCCATGTCTGGGGCGCACTCTGATGGAGTGGCCATGTCTGGGACGCACTCTGATGGAGTGGCCATGTCTGGGGCGCACTCAGATGGAGTGGCCATGTCTGGGGCGCACTCTGTTGGAGTGGCCATGTCTGGGGCGCACTCTGATGGAGTGGCCATGTCTGGGGCGCACTCTGATGGAGTGGCCATGTCTGGGGCGCACTCTGATGGAGTGGCCATGTCTGGGGCGCACTCTGATGGAGTGGCCATGTCTGGGGCGCACTCTGATGGAGTGGCCATGTCTGGGGCGCACTCTGATGGAGTGGCCATGTCTGGGACGCACTCTGATGGAGTGGCCATGTCTGGGGCGCACTCAGATGGAGTGGCCATGTCTGGGGCGCACTCAGATGGAGTGGCCATGTCTGGGGCTGTCTCCATGTGAACGTCACATGCTTGTGGCGTCTCCGTATGAACGTCACATGCTGGTTGAGCCTCAATGTAGCTTTCACATTCTGTCTTGCTCACTGGGGCAGGCCTGCCTTGTGAGCTGTCTCTGCAGTAAATACCGCGTACACCTGCAATTAAAAAGAAGAATGAGGTTTAGCACTTTCACCTACATTTCTTATATTTTTTATACAACATCAAATTATCAAATATTATCAACATCAAATTATAGAGAGAGAAGTTCAAAATTCCAAAATGACTAATGTTGTCCTTCATATACAAATTCTGGTTGCCTGGCAGTTATGCCGACCCACTAAAATGAATGGAGTCAGAAAGGGGACTGGGGGCGTGGTCTAGCCGTGATCAGAGATGGAGGCTTAATTGGAGAGCTCCTGCCGCTGCTGACTGAAATTTGTCGAATAGGGCGCCGGTAAGACACCCCGATTGTCGGATCGAATCGGACCTGACTCCCGCTAGACCAAGGATACTACTTATACGATCTTTTCGTATCCCCGGGCATTTTTGACTGACTTTCAGCCCTGTGGAAAAACGGCCTGGGTTGCCAATGGCCGACATCCAAGAAGGAGCATCACACACTATGCAAGGTCAGCGGGGAAAAGACGGGGTAACCCACCAAACAGCCACCGGGACTCTTCACCCCTCTTCAGAGCGAGAATTGAGTCCTAGTCTGAACGACTTGCATATGGTGGCAGCAGACATAAAAACTGTCTTATCAGCAGCCATAGCGGATCTGAAAATTGACATACGCGCGGTTACAGCGCGCGTATCTGAGGTGGAAAAAACAACTGCGCAACAGAACGCGGCGCTGCGCCATGTAAACCGCAAAGTTGACTCTAACACCCTATACCTGAGAGAATTAAATAGACAAATCGAAGATTTGGAGAACAGAAGTCGAAGACACAACATTAGGGTTAGAGGCTTGTCTGAAACGATCGATTTCGATCGACTACCAGCGGCTATACTGCACATTTTCAATGACCTATTGGGACGACCACCCATGTCTACAATTAAAATGGATCGTATGCACAGGGCCTTAAAACCTAAGAGCAAACCTACTGATCCCCCAAGGGATGTTATTTGCCACATAAACGACTTTAAACTAAAAGAAGAAATACTACGCAATGCGAAACTGCGTTCTCATATCGATTTTGAAGGTCTCACCATTTTGCTTTTTCAAGACCTCTCAAATATCACCCTACAAAACAGACGCGATTTAAAACCTCTGCTTGATGCATTGCGGAATAATAACATCACCTACAGATGGAAATTTCCATTCGGATTACAAGCATCCAATCAAGGTCGCTCAGCTATTTTGAGAGTTCCAGAAGACTTAAATTCTTTTTGCAAAACTATGGACATACCATATTTAGACTTGCCTAACTGGTACGCGGAGTTTAGGCCTACTAGCTCGGCTAAGAACCATAAACCGGATGTTGCTATGGAAACCAATCCGTCTAGATTTAGAAGACGTCGATCGCCTTCCGACGACAGCCCACCAGGAACTTCAGACAAACAGGAGCCATCCCTCCAATCGATGAATCAACCTCGCTCCAGGAAACCAAGACAAGAAAAATGATTGTGTGTATGTAATGTAGACATAATTTCTTGTAAAGTCATACGGTAATGTCAGCATTCTCCTATACTCTCACTCCTTTTTCCAAGTCAGGAGGGGAAGGGGGAAAAGGGTTGAGAGTAGTGTAGCGAATTGCACCTAACTAGTTTTCATTGCGTATATTACTCCTAACTTTTGGAAACATACACTGAGTTAGATGAGGAGAAGCCTTTGTTTATTTTCATTTCTTAGGTTTATTTGTAGCTGTCTATTTTGTTTTTAGACTCATATGGTTAATGTGTTATCACTTACAGATTCTCGTTCTTTGCTTATCCTCACGCTGTGTTGATGTCTTACATTCAATTGAAGAAACAACAATGAAATAATAGTTACATGTTGGACATATGTCCATATTTTTCAATGTTACCTTTAAGTTTCCAACTGCTTGTATGAATTTGATTGAGTCATTCAATTTACACTTTTACGCCCAAATTTAATTGTTTTGCCAGTCTGTCTGCGGCGGTGGACGTGACAATTGGGCTATTCATCTTTAGACCTGGTTCACACCAACCCCCGCAAAGTAGTTCTTGTTGGACTTGTTCCTTGAAGAATACTACTTTTTTTTTCTCTCATACCGTACACCTCTTCCCGTTAGGGATTAGCCCTTTCCCCATTGTTTTTCTTTTTTTTTTTTTTTTTTTATTGATATTGTCATTTATACGGTATTGTTTTTCATATCTATAGTTACAGACTTCTTAGCTCCTCCCCCCTTGTGCCTGTTCCATCCCCCTATCTGTTTTTATTTCTCCCCCGGTTATGACCATGACGACCTACTGTAATAGTACAAAGACTGCCCAGAATAACATCAAGGTCTACTCCCTTAATGTTAAAGGCCTCAATGTCCCTGAGAAGAGGTCCAAACTCATGCTTTTATTAAAGAGATCTAAAGCAGATATAATATTTTTACAAGAGACCCATTTTAAGACTGACAATTTCCCTTCATTCTCTGACAAATTGTTCCCTCATATGTTTCATGCAACTTGCTCGGGCTCTAAAACCAAAGGAGTTTCCATACTCATATCCAAACATTGCCCTTTTCAGATATTGGATACCAAACTTGACTGTGATGGCAGATACCTGTTCCTCAAAGGGTTACTACATAATAGACCGTTAACTTTAGCTAACATTTATGCCCCGAATAGATTACACGCCCAGTTTTTCAGGACTATGATTCAAAATCTAGATTCCTTTACGATTGGTTCGTTGATACTGGGAGGTGATTTTAATTTGGCCCTTAATCCACTGCTTGACACTTCTTCTGGCTCTTCCAAATCTTCATATAAGGCCTTAAGTGAGGTGAAACGATTACTACGTGACTTGTCGATTCACGACTCTTGGCGTATACTGAACCCCTCCTCCAAAGACTTCACATTTTACTCTCCTCCTCACAATACCTACTCTAGAATAGACTATCTTTTTCTATCCCAAAATGATCTAACTTCTATAGTAAATGCTTCAATTGAACCTATGATTCTGTCGGACCACAACCCGATCACCCTAACTTTGACCTTCAAGGATACACCGTTTATCCCTAAAACATGGAAACTTGATGATTCTTTATTAAGCAACGCTGACAATTTGCAGCATCTAGACACTAAAATCTCTGACTACTTCAAATATAATTCTGACGATATTACGCATCCCTTGTTCGTTTGGCTCGCTCACAAGTGTGTCATTAGGGGTGAATTAATATCCTTGAGGGCCAAAAGGAATAAATTGTGCCGTGCCCAAACTGATGACTTGATTAATAGGATAGCTGCTCTGGAGCTTCTACATAAGCGTTCACTAGCTCTTGATTCTCTTAGGGAACTCTCAAACCTTAGATCGGAACTATCCCATATCTTAGATAACAAGATCAAACGTAATTTTATTCTCTCTAGAAAATTCTTTTATGAATTTGGGAATAAAACTGGAAAACTATTGGCCAAATCTTTAAATTCGACACCCAAAAAATTTGGAAATGTATATTCTATTACTGACCCGCACGGTATTAAACATACCTCAACCTCTGAAATAGCAGAACAATTCCGTGTTTTCTACTCCAAATTGTATAATTTACCGCCTGAAGCCCGTCCTAAAGACTCTACCTCACGGATAGACTTAATAGCGGATTTTTTGAAATCATTTAGCCCAAAACCTCTGAATGTGGTCATTTCACGGGACCTTGATAGACCTCTCGAGTTGTCTGAGGCTCTTCTGGCCCTACGACAACTTAAGACTGGCAAAAGCCCGGGACCAGATGGTTTTTCTGTTAATTATTATAAAACCTTTCAAGACTTATTGATCCCTCAGTTCATTAAAACGTTTAATTCTGATCCCTTTCCTTCTCCACTTCCAAATGAACTTTTGGAAGCCCATATTGTTGTAATCCCAAAGCCAAATAAAGACAAAACATTAGTGTCCAATTATAGGCCCATTTCTTTATTAAACGTTGATATCAAACTATATGCCAAAATTATTGCAAACCGCCTTTTGCCTTTGATCCCACAGCTTGTTTCCCTTGACCAAACAGGCTTTACACCAGGGAGGGAAGCTAAGGATAATACTATTAAAACTCTTCTTATCCAACAATGGCTTGTCAAATCCAAATCCCCGGGTTTTCTACTGTCCCTGGACGCTGAGAAGGCCTTCGATAGGATTGCCTGGGATTATATGCACGAAGCTTTAAAAGCTCTGGGATTGCACGATCGTATGTTGAATTTTATCAAACTCTTATATTCATATCCCACAGCGAGAATAAAAGTCAATGGCGACCTGTCGAAGGCCTTCTCGGTGGCAAATGGCACTCGTCAGGGTTGCCCTTTGTCACCAATAATATTTGTGCTTATTTTGGAACCTTTCCTGCAAAAACTGAGAGAGAATGTAGACATTAAGGGTATTAAAATAGGCGATAAAATCTATAAACTAGCGGCCTTTGCGGACGATATTCTATTGTACCTGTCAAACCCTATAATCACTATCCCAAACTTACTGAAAGATTTTTCTTTATTTAGGCGCATCTCAAATTTCAAAATTAACTTCTCTAAATCAAAGGCGCTTAATATTTCTTTGCCAGATCCATTGGTTGACCAATGTAAACTTAATTTCCCGTTTATATGGGAGGATGATTCAATATCTTACCTAGGCATTGCCTTAACATCTAATCTAGATACTCTATATGTTAAAAATTTCATACCTCTACTAAATACGATTAAATCGGATATGGTCAGATGGGAGAAAGGTCTATTCTCATGGTTTGGCAGAGCGAATATTGTCAAAATGAACATTTTACCTAGACTTTTATATCTATTCCAAACAATACCTATTAGGATCCCTTCCACTTTCTTCAAAACCTTTAAAAAAGTATGCTTGAAGTTCCTTTGGAACGCTAGGCAACCCAGAATCAAGTGGGACAAACTTACAACCCCAAAGCACCTGGGCGGTATTGGACTACCAGACATTAAAAAATATTATTGGGCCTCTCATATAACCAGGATTGTGAACTGGCACCTTCATGGACCCTATAAGGATTGGGTTGATCTGGAAGACCGTTTATCTTCCACTCCTATTCCTCTGAAATGTCTCCCATGGATTAACACTTCTAAACTCCCACCGAAAACTAGTTCTCATCCCATTACAGGTACTTCCCTAAAAATTTTTAGACACTTGTGCAAAACTTACAACTTATCCACCATGTATGGACCCCTCACCCCTATTCACCATAATCCCGAAATCTTTCAAAGATCTCACTCTACTGTATCCTCCGACTTTCTTACATTTACACATTGTAGAGCTGAATCTTTCTTTGAGAGGGGTACCCTATTGACCTTCGAAACCTTCTCCTCCCTTTTCGCGAATTCTGCCATCACGCACCAAGACTTTGACAAGATTGCTTTGTTTCTGAACAAGTTTGGTTCCACAAGTATCTGGCATAGGCAAAGGACACGATTCGAATCCATTTGTTTAAGTACTGACCCCCAAAATCATTTAATATCTATCATATATGACATCTTGAATAAAGATGTAGACCCACAAATGGACGACACAAATATGAAATGGGAGAAGGATCTGAAAATCTCAATCCCAAATGACCAGTGGGATTCAATTTTTTTCCACCTACACAAAGGTTCGACGAATGTCCTGACTCAGGAGAATAGCTATAAGTTATATTCGAGATGGTATAAGACTCCTTTGGTCATTAACAAATACAATCCGAACTATTCCCCAATGTGTTGGAGGTGTAAAGCTAACCCCGGTTCGCTTCTCCATATATGGTGGGAATGTCCTCTCATCTCACCATTCTGGACTGATATTCACAAGCTCATCTCTTCAATTACTTCTTATACCCCTGATTTTACAGCCGGACAGTACTTGCTACACCTATCGTCTTTATCTAACTCGGTCTATAAAAATTCTATTATCGTTCATCTAATTAATGCGGCCAAATTATGCGTCCCCAACAAGTGGTCCCAAGCATCTCCTCCTAGAGTCTTGGACTGGATACGTAAAGTTGACCATATTGCTAAGATGGAAGAGTTGATTTCACAATCTAGAGACACTTCGAGAAAATATAGCGAGAAATGGGCTTGTTGGACACAGTTCACGAAATCTAATGATTATAAGATGTTGATGCATACTTAACTAAGTTTGGATTAGGGAAAACATTCTTTAACATTCTTTCATCTTCCTTTTTTAGGGTTTGTCTTTGTATATTCTAAACGCTTGTAATATCGCAACCACATGTATTTATCCCCTCTCTTACCCTTCCCCCTAAGTACTTCTTGTTCAATTACTACTTATTCACTGATTTATTGTGCTCTTATATTTATACTCTTGTATAGAACCACTTGTTATTTGCTTATACCTATTGTATGATATTGTGCTTTATATTATTGCTTTATGTATACTTATATATCTTAAATACCAATAAAACATATTAAAAAAAAAGAAAGGGGACTGATTCTTCACTTGCAGGTGCAGTGGAGTAATCTGCAGTGTTTCTGTTTCTTATTATTAAACGCCCGGCCTCTTTTATTGTCATCCCTCAAATTGTTGTGGTGGATTGATATAGAAGAGGCCGGGACCAGGAACCTCTGCATTGCAGATTACTCCGCCACACCTCATAGTGAAAAAAATAGTCCTCTGCACATTATGGACCGATTGCCATGCGATTCTGTCATGTGACAACCGTGACAAGATCTTGCCATGTTTGGGGGGCCATTAAGAATAATCCGAATGCTTGCTTCACATTTTCCCATGATTTGGAATTGCAGGCAGTATCATAGCACTTCTGCCGGCCCTTCCAAATCGCCAAGTGTGGGCGGGGTCTAAGGCAGATTTCCAGGCAAATGATGAAATAGTTACTGTCTGTGGGAGCTGCTTTACTGCACAGCCCTGCAGCAACTTACTAGGAGTTGTCAGTGAGGAGAGGAGAGCGGATTGTAGAAGCCGGCCGGTGCTCAGTGAGTATGAGCTGCTTTTTACACTTCACTATCCATAGTACTTACCAATCTCGGTGTCGGTATCCCGGTGATGTCCATTGCCTTTACAGCCGCATCCGAAACGTCCAACAATGGCTCTGAAACAGCCGCGTACAAACGCTCGGGTCCTCTTCATTATGGGGCGCTTTTTAGGGGTATCTGCAGGCTGGTCACTGATACCTCCTTCCATAGCTGCCCTTCCTTTGCTGGATTTCTCTTTGGTGTTTTTCAGAGAAAAAAGCTTTTTACATTTAAATCGGTTCATTATTAAGAATAAAGAAACACGCTTTAAATGTAAAAGAATAGAAATCGCGATGAAATTCAAACGAATTAATTAAAATCCAAATGAATCGCAAGAAAAATCTCAGGAGAGATCAGAAGCACGTCTTCACTGGTCAGCAAACACTCGGCTTCTGCTGCCAGCTCCCTCTGCACTTCCTTATAAGGGCTCAGCCAATGACATCACAGGGCAGCTCTGGGCTTTTTTTTTTTTTTTTTAAATCTCAACTGACGATTTTTCTTAAAGGGGCCTGGTCCTTGTTTGTGAGCTTTGTGAATTCAGCCTGTAGGCTCAGTATACGGCTCCTTTAAGAACATGTTATTGTGAATGAGATTTAACCCTTACAGTCCCATGGCTGAAATAATGATGTGTATTCCTCTGATAACACTGTGAATGGAGCCTTATAAATGTTTTCATTTATTTTATGTTATCATTATTACACACCAATTATTTCTCCCATTTTAACCCTTTAACCACTTAAAGAATCACTAAAGGAAAAACATTTATTAGCTAAATAGCTTCCTTTACCTTACTGCAGTACTGGTTTCATGTCCTCATTGTTTGTTTGTTTTTGCTTTGAAGTTGCTGTAATCCTGCTCTGTTCTCCACACTTCCTGCTTGTCTGTTTCCTTATAACCACAGTGCTGGGAGCTTTCTCACTGTGGTCTGAGCTGTCATTACTGTGTGTCTAAAACTTCCCAGAACCAATCGGATTCATTTTAAAAACAAAACACTGCCCTGGATTTGTTTGTTTTTGTTCTGTGTGTCTATTTCTAGTTCACAGAAACATGAAGCCAGTTCAAAAGTGAAACTAACCTGCAGGCACATTATATGATTGATTTTTATCTATTTTTAATCATTTTGAAAAGGAATCAGTTAACTTTTAAGTCTCTATAACCTGTAAACAGTCATTTCAGCAAAAAAAATGTTTTCCTTTAGTGACCCTTTAACGACCACCCACTGTATATATACGTCCCGAATTTAAAGAAGGATATCTAGGTAACGGCAGCAGCTGCTGCCACAACCGAGATATCCATCTCTTCAGTGGGCTGTCCTGTCAACGATAGGCCCCCCTCCAGCCGCTCTCCCGCGCCCTCCGCCGTTTACTGACCATCTGGTCACCAGTCATCTATATGCTTCCTGCCAGCGCCGGACGATTCCTTCTCTGGGCCCCCGATGGCACGGGAGAGCCAGGAGAAGCACCGGATGGCGGCGGGAGGGGGGATGTCCCCTCCCGCCGCCTATAAGAAGGATCAAGCGGCGGAACCGCCGCTATCATCGTATGGTGCGCAGGATCGCCGGCTGAAGACAGGGATATCTGAATGATGCCACTAGCTGCAGGCATCATTCAGATATCCCCTGGCAAAGCCCAGGACGTCATATGACAATGGGCGGGTATTGAAGTGGTTAAAAATGTCATTTAAAACAATCGTGTGTGGGCGTCAGAGCATTTTTCGGGTTCTGAAAAACGGGCAATTTTTTTTCCGAACATGCTGTATTTTTTTCACGACGTTTTAAACAATGTTTTTTTTCAGGTTGTAAAAAATGGTCGTGTGTGGGCTTTAACAACGTGAAAAAAACGGGCATGCTCAGAAGCAAGTTATGAGATTGGAGCGCTCGTTCTGGTAAAACTAGCGTTCGTAATGGACATAGCACATTCGTCACGCTGTAACAGACAGAAAAGCGTGAATCGTCTCTCACCAAACTTTCACTAACACAAAATCAGCAAAAGCAGCCCCAAAGGTGGCGCTATCCGAATGGTACTTCCCCTTTATAGTGCCGTCGTACGCGTTGTACGTCACTGCGCTTTTCTCCAGCATTTTTTTTTTCACGATTGTGTGTAGGCAAGGCAAGCTTGACATGAATCAGGTCGAAAAAAACAATGTTTTTTCTAGACCATTAAAAATGGCCGTGTGTATACAGCATAAGTCTTCCAATGAGGACACAAGCTCTGGTGACCACCAAGGATTTCCCTTACTTCCTGTTTTGGCTACGCAACAGGAAGTGAAGTGAAATCTCCCCAATGGGATACAGA
Source organism: Rana kukunoris (assembly GCA_029574335.1). NCBI lineage: Eukaryota > Metazoa > Chordata > Amphibia > Anura > Ranidae > Rana > Rana kukunoris. Next base: position 304,767,671 of record CM056051.1, on the reverse strand, counting down.
TGGCAAAAAAATAAAACTGACAGGAGTTATTATGCCCCCCCCACCCATCCTTACTCTATCCAAACATTTTTGCTTTCAGTTCTACTTTATTACTATATAATGATAACTAATATCCTTGGTGATTCTGTGGTAGACCCATGTCTATACATACAATCGTACTCAACCACCAGACATTAACCACTTCAGCCCCGGTGGATTTGGCCGCCAAAGGACCTGGTCACTTTTTGTAATTCGGCACTGCTTTGCTTTAACTGACAACAAACAAATTTGACGTCCTTTTTTCCCCACAAATAAAGGTTTCTTTTGGTGGTATTTGATCACCTCTGCGGTTTTTATTTTTTGCGCTATAAACCAAAATAGAGCAAAAAAAAAAAAAGCAATACAGTATATTTAACTTTTTGCTATAATAAATAAAAAACATAAAAAAAAATGTTTTCTTCAGTTTAGGCTGATACGTATTCTTCTACATATTTTTGGTAAAATTAAATTGCAATAAGCGTTTATTGATTGGTTTGTGCAAAAGTTATAGCGTCTACAAAATAGGGGATAGATTTATGGCATTTTTATTAATATTTTTTTTTTATACTAGTAATGGCGGCAATCAGAGATTTTTATCGTGACTGCGACATTATGGCGGAAACACATCGGGCACTTTTGGGGACCATTCACATTTATACAGCGATCAGTGCTATAAAAATGCACTGATTACTGTATAAGGCTTGGTTCACACTGGTGTGACCCGACAGTCATACTACTTTGGATCTGACTAAACACTAGATATAGTGTGAAACGCGTCAGCTGTCTGAGGTTCGAGTGCTGTGACTTGTAGTGCTCTTCCTATTTTAAATAAAGGCGACTATTGTTCAAGAGTGTGGCTGTCCAGAAATACATCCTTGTTATTCCTGCCTTGCTGATTGCATTTCCTGCACCTGGGATCTCTGTGGGGTGGATTATTGCCAAGGTCTCCACCTGGAGCGGCCATCTCTCCTTCTACTTTGGATCCGACTTTGCCCTGCGACTTGAAGCCGACTTACGTCCCACTTTAATGAACAGGGATCCGACTCGGATTCCACACCAATACCAGGCACTGTGTTTGGTATGAATCTTGAGGGGGAACACTACTTCAAATTTTAAATAAAAAACTGGGCCAGCATGGGTTCCCCCTCCAAGCGCATGCCAGGCCCTTCGGTATGGATTTTAAGGGGAACCCCCCACGCCGAAGGGCCTGGATTGCCTTTGAAGGGGAACCCATGCCAGTTTTTTATATAAAATTTGGCGTTGAGTTCCCCCTCAAGATCAGCAGAGTACAAGTCGCATGCCAAAGTTGAGCATGCAAGATGGCGTTCCGACTTTGATCTGACTTCAATGATATTCAATGGGCTGAAGTAGGATCAAAGTCGGACCAAAGTAGTACAAGGACTTGTGTCGGACCAGTTAAGACGACTTTCATAGGAAAACATTGATTTTGATACGTCATGTGACATGAGCTCCCAATGTCGGAGCGTTTGTCGCACCAGTGTGAACCCGGCCTAAATGTGACTGTCAGGGAAGGGGTTAACCACTAGGGGGCTAAGAAGGGGTTATGTGTGTCCTAGGGAGTGATTCTAACTGTGTGGGGGCAGGGCTTACTGTGACACGACACTGATCACTACTCCCGATGAGAGGAAACAGACGATCAGTTTCCTGTCACTAGGCAGAATGTGGAAAAGCCTTGTTTACACAGGCATCCCAATGTTCTGCTGCTCTGTGACCTGATCGCGGTAGGGTGACCACATTTCCAAACTGGCATTCAGGGACACACCCCCTCTCTCAAGTTCCCCAAGGCACTGCCTGAGGGCCCCATGCCACTAGGGGGCCCCATCAGGGTTGCCAGGCTCAGTAAATCTAGGGACAGTATGTCAAAATCTGTCTTTTTTTTTTACATCTGTCCCTGATATGTCAGAAACCGACATGCTTTTGATGTGAAAATCCCGAGATTTTAGCTGCCCTGCCTCTGCACTGCCTCCTGGCGTGGTGGCCATCTGTAAGCCCAGGAGCCCCATAATCTTCTATTGCCCGGGGGCCCCATGAGTTGTCAGTCCGCCCCTGGGCGGTGGGAAAATGTAGTCTCAGGGTTGTGCCACTTTCCACCAGATGCAGTGCTGCTTGCCACCCATAGCCTGCCACCAGATGCAGTGCCGCTGTCACTCCCTCTGCATGAGCCGCATGTGTAGAAGGAAAGGAGTGGCATCACTATCTATAGAGTGAAGATCACACCAGTCCCTCCTGCTTGCCGCTGGGTGCTGGAGAAGGAGGAGTTGCTGAGGTGGGTGGGGACAGCAGTGCTGCACTAGCATACCTCCCAACTTTTTGAGATGGGAGTGAGGGACACCTTGTTGAGCAGGGGGGGGGGGGGTTTCGCGGATCTGAGTTGTTGAGCGGAGGGTTCCTTTCACGGGATCTGAGTTGTTGGGCGGGGGTTTGGCAGATCAAAGTTGTTGAGGGGGGGGTCGCGGGACCGCTGGATTTACTGCGAATCACGGTAATTGCGGGTCCACGGGACTCCAGCCCTAATCGCACGACAGCAGGATTTACCGCGAATCGTGGGACATTCCCGCAAAATCCGGGACGGTTGGGAGGTATGCACTAGGCACAGGCCTCGCTCCCGGTCTAACTGTCTGATAATAAATTGTCATTGGTTGCAAGATGTCAGGCAGCGAGGGGCCTTAGAAACCAGTTCCGGAAATGTAGTTATTTGTTAGTAGCGGGTGGCTGTGTCCTCTATTTCATTCCGGGACATTGTATTGTCCCGGGAATGAAGGTGCCCAGGACAGACATGTCAATTGTGGGACAGTCCCGGGCGATCCGGGACACGTGGGCACCCTAGATCGCCGGACACTGGCGGACATCGAGTCCGCGGGTCACGTGGGCACAGAGCTTCCGGCAGGGGCACGTGCACGCGTACAGTGCAAAATTCAAAGTAACGTAAATATACGTTACTTTGCGCAGCCGTGCCATTCTGCCAACGTAGAAGTACATAGCAAGTACTGAAAGCAGCAGTTACTACAATGATAAATACATCAGATTACATTATTTCATATGCAATAATAAAAAAAAAAAAAGCATGGTTAGAGGAAACTCCTCATAACGGGCACATCAAGTGTATAGAACCAGAATCTCATCAACAGTCCCTGAGAAATAGAAGGTGCTTTACCCCTCCGACATCCACCACAAACTGAAATCTAGGCTTCCGATGGACCAATTTTTTTAAATATCACGAGTTTCTACTGGTCTCCTCCCTGCGTAATAATAATACATCTGTAATTCTATATACATAACAGCCTCCCTGTAACAGTACAGAGATAATGATATGTTTTCTCCGGTTCATTCACCACCACCTGTCTGCAGAGCTGTATCCTGGCCTAGGCCAACAAGGCCCAGGCCTAGGGCAGCACTTTGCAGGGGGGCAGCACAAAAAGAGTCCCCGCCGGCTTGCGCTACACTGTTAAAAAAATTAGTCTAGCGCCCCTATAAAGCGGCCGCGCTGCTTCTGGTATGCGGGGAGCGGCCAGCATTCTGCAACTGTGGGGGGGGGGGGGGGGCACTTCCAATTTTGACCTTCCTCACTGTGCTATATGTTTCTGCTGCACCATCTACTTAAAGTAGGACTATAGGCAACACTTTTTTTCATTTTGGGTAGAGTAAGGGAGGGTTATAGCTCCTGTCAGTTTATTTTTTACCATCCCTGTCCCATTGCGAAGATTTCCCTTAACTTCCTGCTCTATGGGCAACCAGGAAGTAAGAGGAAATCTAAGCAAATTAAGGGAATCCATTGCCCCCCCCCCCCCAGGCCCTCAGAACTAGTTAAATTAGGGGGTGTACGAGTTTAGTCAGGCCTAAGGCAGCACAAAACCTAAATACACCTCTGCCTGTCTGCACAATAGATTTGTCATTTCTTCTTCATATCAACATAACGCAATATAATCCCTGTGCACAATGCCGAAAAACATGCGGGAAACTGGAAGACAAAATATTTTTGGGAAGGCTTGGAATGTGGTCAGTGGCTGGAGCCTGTTTATCTATGTTTGTGACCACCGAAGATGTTATCACCTCTGTCTCAGGACGATTCAGCAAAGGTTGGAAAAACAGAATTATAGCGATAAACTAATTATTAGAGAAATAAAAATAAATAAAGTGTTAAAGTGATCCTGTATTTTCCCCTTAGGCCTCGTACACACGATCGGTTAACCTAGAGGACAATGGTCTGATGGACCGTTTTCAGGGCCGGACTTACCATTGGGCTTGACTGGGCTCAAGCCCATGGGCCCCGCCCAATAGGGGGCCCCTCTAAAAAAAATACAAAATACAAAAAAAAAAAATTTTTTTAGGGGTCCGAAGGTCCCCTACTTTTATTTATTTATTTTTTATAAAAAATATATATATATATATATATATATATATAATTATTATTATTATTATTTTTATTAAAGGGCCCCCTTTTTTTATAAATGTTTATTTTTTTTATTAAAAGGTCCAGAGGTCCCCAGGGCCCCCGGATAGCAACCTCCCTTTTTTATGTATTTTTTATAAATGTTTATTTTTTTAATTTATTTTTTAGGGGTCTGGAGGTCCCCAGGGCCCTTGACAGCAACCCCCATTTATTTTTTTTATAAAAAAATATGTTTTTATTTATATATATATATACACACAGCCCTCAAAATTTCCACTCGCCTACTAGCATTTGGCGAGTGGATTTAAGCTGGGGACGAGTGATGACAGGGCTGCATGACCAATCTCCCTCCAATCAGTGCCTACACTTAGAGTCCTGATGAGATTGGCGGCTGAAGAGGAAAGGCACATGCTCGGGAAAAGTAGTCTGGTGAGCCACGCACAGGCAGAGCAGTAAACAGGTGCTCTCCTTAAAATTCTCATTAAGCCATGGGACCTAACAGTATGACCTCTCTGAGCCTGCCCCCCTCCCCCCGACCAATGTAGCTGGAGAGCAGAAAGTAATGAGTAAGGTGGAGAATTGCGAAAATTACCACTCCGGAGCAGCGCTCACTGAAAGTTGCCCTGACATGAGAGCGGCAGTCTTCCAGTCTATGCAGTTTTCTTCTCCTTGTGCTCTATGTACAGTAAGTGTCCAGCAGTTCAGCCTGAGCACTGTGAACAGACTGGTCTCAATGTGTGCTGTGTCAGTGTGCGCTGTGCTATGGTGTCAATGGCTGTGCAGTTGTGTGGATCTCAGCGCTAGATTGTACTCCCTCCCGCTGTGCTGCAGCTCCTCTCCTCTCTGCCAGCCTGAATAAAAGGGGGGAAGTGGGGACAGGCAAGCGTGGAGCCGCACACACAGGCTCCTGATGATGAGATGAATGAAAGAGAGAGGATAGATGGGAGTTGCAGAGGAGACAACAAGAGAATAGGGAAGAGACCCAGTTCTAGTGCCATGTCCCTCTGGTCTGCTCCCAGTGCCCTGTCCCATTTTGTTAAAGTTGTTGTTGGTAATATTTAATTTTGTAACTTGATTCTGCATAAAACATTGTCATTCCATGAGATAATCTACGAGGGCGTGTTTACAGGTGCAATTAGGCACCGTGCAGTGTATGAATTAGGTGGGGCAACTGGTGGCAAGTAACACTTGAGGCCTGGCTAGTAGCTCAGGACTTGAAATTTTGAGCCCTGTATATATATATATATATATATATATATACACATTATTATTATTAAAGGACCCAGAGGTCTCCAGGGCCCCCGGATAGCAACCCCCCTTTTTTTATATTTTTTATATTTATATTTTCTTTACATTTTTTATAAATGTTTTTTTATTTTTATTAAAGGGCCCAGAGGTTTCTTTTTTCTTTTTATTAAAGGGCCCAGAGATCCCCAGGGCCCCGTATGGCTACCCCCCGGTTCTCTGCTCCAAGGGGCCCATGTCTTAAGCTGTGTAAGGGGCCCCAAAATTCCTGATGGCGGCCTTTCCGCTTCTTCCCGCAGTCCCACGAAAGGGTTAATTTTCCCGCACTGCAATAGGAGGCAGCACGGAAGCAGGAGGAACCGGAGCGTTGTGTGGAGGACTGTGGCTGCTGAAGGGAAGAAAACCGACAGACGGGCTAATGACAGTCTGTGGCCCTGACTGTCGGCACAGGTGAGAGGCACTCTCACCCCCCGCTCAACAACTGCAAAACCTCCCCCCAGGAGGAACCGGAGCGTTGTGGGGATATCTGCTGAAGGAAAGAGAGCCGACACATTCTGTGCACAGCTGAGTAATTCGGCCCCCCCCCGCTCAACAACTTTAATGCGGCCCCTTCAACACTCAAGCCCAGGGGCCCCCACCACACTAAGTCCTGCCCTGACCGTTTTCATCGGTCAAAACCGATCATGTGGGCCCCATAGGTTATTTAAACTTCGGTTAAAAAAAAAAGCCAATTTGCTTTAAAAATTAACCGATGGACGCCTAACCGATAGGTCAAAACCGATCGTTAGTAGGCACGATCATCAGTTAAAAATCCACGCATGCTCAGAATCAAGTCGATACATGCTTGGAAGCATTGAACTTCATTTTTTCCAGCACGTCGTTGTGTTTTATGTCACCGTGTTCTGACACGATCCTTTTTGGTGTGTAGGCACATCAGACCATCAGTCAGCTTCATCGGTTAACCGCTGACAACGGTTCATCAGAGCGTTCTCATCGGATGGACCGATCGTGTGTACGAGGCTTTACAGGATGTGGCAACAAGGTCACAGAGGGGCCCATTCACAATGCACTTGCTCTATGTGCCATATGATGAAGTGCCATTCATTATGATTGGCATCTCAACACATTGTACAGTAGGGTCCAACACACAGCACACAACAATGTTCCACCAACACATATAATGTCCATTGTGGTGCTCTTGCTAATGAATACGTGACGCAATGTGCATTAACGTGTGTGCAGTGTAATGAGTGTTAATGAGCCTCCTACAGTTCTCACAAGAACCCTGCTGGGTCTTCCAGGATTCCTAGGACTTCCACTACCAGAGCTACCTGCCCTCTGCCATGACGTCTGTCTGTACCTGACTACTCTCTTACCTGTCGCCTGCCATGACCTCTGTCTGTACCTGACTACTCTCTTACCTGTCGCCTGCCATGACCTCTGTCTGTACCTGACTACTCTCTTACCTGTCGCCTGCCATGACCTCTGTACCTGACTACTTTCTTACCTGCTGCCTGCCATGACCTCTGTCTGTACCTGACTACTCTCTTACCTGTCGATTGCCATGACCTCTGTACCTGACTACTCTCTTACCTGCCGCCTGCCATGACCTCTGTCTGTACCTGACTACTCTCTTACCTGTCGCCTGCCATGAGCTCTGTACCTGACTACTCTCTTACCTGCCCTCTGCCATGACGTCTGTCTGTACCTGACTACTCTCTTACCTGTCGCCTGCCATGACCTCTGTACCTGACTACTCTCTTAGGCCTCGTACACACGATCAAATCTGTCTGCTGGAAACGGTCTGCTAGACCGTTTCAGCAGACAGATTCGATCGTGTGTACGGGCAAACAGACGGATTTGGCCACCTGACAGATTTCAAAGCATGCTTTGAAATCTGTCGGCTGGGAACCCGTCCGCGCCCGACATGTCTGCTGGTTAGTACGCTAACCAGCAGACATGTCTTCTCGCACACGCGCCGAATGGTTTCGACGCATGCGCGGAAGTGTTTTACTTCCTGGTGCGGTGACGTGGCGGTGTCAACGTCACCGCCATGTCACCGACACGTCAGCGCGCTGTCTGCTGGCGGGGATCTTGGTTTGCTTGTATGTACACGCGAGCAAACCAAAATGCCAGCAGACAGATTTGTTCAAATCGATCGGACAGACCGTTTTGAACAAATCTATTTACTCGTGTGTACGAGGCCTTACCTGTCGCCCGCCATGACCTCTGTCTGTACCTGACTTCTCTCTTACCTGTCGCCTGCCATGACCTCTGTCTGTACCTGACTACTCTCTTACCTGTCGCCTGCCATGACCTCTGTCTGTACCTGACTACTCTCTTACCTGCCGCCTGCTATGACCTCTGTCTGTACCTGACTACTCTCTTACCTGCCATGACCTCTGTCTGTACAGAATTATAGCGATAAACTAATTATTAGAGAAATAAAAATAAATAAAGTGTTAAAGTGATCCTGTATTTTCCCCTTAGGCCTCGTACACACGATCGGTTAACCAGAGGACAATGGTCTGATGGACCGTTTTCAGGGCCGGACTTACCATTGGGCTTGACTGGGCTCAAGCCCATGGGCCCCGCCCAATAGGGGGCCCCTCTAAAAAAAATACAAAATACAAAAAAAAATAATTTTTTTAGGGGTCCGAAGGTCCCCTACTTTTATTTATTTATTTTTTATAAAAAAAAAATATATATATATATATATATATATATATATATATATATATATAATTATTATTATTATTATTTTTATTAAAGGGCCCCCTTTTTTTATAAATGTTTATTTTTTTTATTAAAAGGTCCAGAGGTCCCCAGGGCCCCCGGATAGCAACCTCCCTTTTTTATGTATTTTTTATAAATGTTTATTTTTTTAATTTATTTTTTAGGGGTCTGGAGGTCCCCAGGGCCCTTGACAGCAACCCCCATTTATTTTTTTATAAAAAAATATGTTTTTATTTATATATATATATACACACAGCCCTCAAAATTTCCACTCGCCTACTAGCATTTGGCGAGTGGATTTAAGCTGGGGACGAGTGATGACAGGGCTGCATGACCAATCTCCCTCCAATCAGTGCCTACACTTAGAGTCCTGATGAGATTGGCGGCTGAAGAGGAAAGGCACATGCTCGGGAAAAGTAGTCTGGTGAGCCACGCACAGGCAGAGCAGTAAACAGGTGCTCTCCTTAAAATTCTCATTAAGCCATGGGACCTAACAGTATGACCTCTCTGAGCCTGCCCCCCTCCCCCCGACCAATGTAGCTGGAGAGCAGAAAGTAATGAGTAAGGTGGAGAATTGCGAAAATTACCACTCCGGAGCAGCGCTCACTGAAAGTTGCCCTGACATGAGAGCGACAGTCTTCCAGTCTATGCAGTTTTCTTCTCCTTGTGCTCTATGTACAGTAAGTGTCCAGCAGTTCAGCCTGAGCACTGTGAACAGACTGGTCTCAATGTGTGCTGTGTCAGTGTGCGCTGTGCTATGGTGTCAATGGCTGTGCAGTTGTGTGGATCTCAGCGCTAGATTGTACTCCCTCCCGCTGTGCTGCAGCTCCTCTCCTCTCTGCCAGCCTGAATAAAAGGGGGGAAGTGGGGACAGGCAAGCGTGGAGCCGCACACACACAGGCTCCTGATGATGAGATGAATGAAAGAGAGAGGATAGATGGGAGTTGCACAGATTCCCTGTCCTGGAGTAGGGCTCCAGCGGCATGACGTGCGTTACGTGACGCGCGCGTGCGGAGGGAGGGACTAGCTCGCGACGCGACCGAGGCTAGGGGAAGGAGAGAGGACGAACACCGCGCTCCGAGCGATCGATGGAGAACCGCCGTCATTTACGCAGCGTGAGAGGCTGCTACATGGAAGCGGGACGCCGGACGGCTCCTTCCCACCCCACCAGCGCATAACATCAGCGCGCCATCCCCATCTCTCCCGCACAACCACCGGGGCTGACGCGGACCGTGCAGGGATGGCTCGTCCGTGACCTGGCCGGATCCGTGATAGGGGACAGCTCTGGTTTTCCCTCCCGAACCCCCCCCCCCCATCATACCCAGAGGCCATAGTGCGGACCAGGTAACCCAGCTCCCGCCGTCTGCTATAGCAACTACGCATCAGAGACAGAATTGTGATGAGAAGGGAAGCCCTCTGGTAAGAACATTCCAATTATTAATGTTTACTGTCTGATATGCATCTTCATCACGGACCTCTTTTCAACGTAATATATGCTCTGTAGTAAGTCTCCGTTTAAGTGCTGGGTAAAGGCTTCAGGGGAAACACCAGTATCACCATAGGATCAATAGTATCAGCTCAATCGAACAGTGTTAACAGAACTCACCTACTCCCAGGGGAGGAAGGGGAGAGGGGCGGTCCGAGGAAAGTAGTCGGGTGCATTTCTGTTTTCCAACGGATGGGAGGTGAATGGCCATATATACGACCCGATACTAAGCCAGACCCGACAAACATAAAGTTAATGATTTCTCCTCTCCCTAAACTCCAAAGGAAATAGCTACTTACCCACCAGTCAGGAGGGGCGTTTTAGCGGTGAGCTCATAAACACCCTGAGCCCCCACACGTCCTAATCCATTCCCTCCTTGCTGAAAACCAACAACATTCTATAGGAGTACCGGGCCGCAATCAAATAATAAATATATGGTGACAGACCGTGTTTCCACTCCAAAGCGACCACGATACCGCCGGGCAAATAACACCTAACGGATCCTAGTCGTGATACCCCTTCCCCGGGTGTAACAGAGCGGAAAAACTGGGGAAGCGCATTAGAGCTAGATCTAAGTATAATATGAGCAAGATAACCAGGGGCTCGGCCCCTAAAACCCCTAAAGACCCCCCAGTAACCTCTACCATTAGACAATACATGTCCCAGGGTGCTGGCATCAACAGCCCTGCGCACGAAAAGAAAACTGGTAAAACAGGCACCGCCAGAAAGGGTGGAGGGGGAGTACAGCAACAGTCTACAGATGTATCAACGGACGGAGATATAGAAACAAGCCACGGGGGGGAAGAACAGCACATGATCTCGATGGATGACCTAGATAGAATGCTAAGGAGACTGGAAGACACCATCAAAGAGGAAATCAAGGGCCTGAGAGTAGACATAAACCATGTCTTGCCGAGAGTAGAAGAAATAGAAAAAAATGTGGATAAAATAGACTCAGTGCTAGACCAATTAAAAAACCAAGTCCGGGAAATGAAGGTCAATCAAAGGAACTTACAATATCGCCTAGAGGACCAGGAGAACAGGCACCGTAGACAGAATTTGAGAATTAGATCTATTAAGGAAGTAAGGGGGGAAGATCTAAAAAACATCATGAACATTCTGTTCACCCCTCTACTGGAGGACAAGGCGGGGAAACCCCTTAAAATAGAGCGAGTCCATCGCCTAGGCAGACTCAAAGAGAACACGAGCGAACGACCAAGAGATGTAATCATAAGGTTCAGGCATTATGAAGACAAGGAGGAGATCTGGCAGAGACTAAGAGGAAAACCGCCTTTAATCTATAACGACTCTGAGATACAAATTTTTCCAGACCTGGCCTGGGAGACCCTAGCAAGGAGGAGACATCTAAAATCACTTACAGAGCAATTGAGGATCCACAATATCAAGTACCAGTGGGGCTTCCCGGCATGTTTACTGGCTCAAAAAGACGGGAACTTTCCCAGAAGATCTTCCCATCTTCTGCGACAAACTGGACTTACCTAAAATAGAAACCCCAGGATGGTCCGAATGAGCGGGGTGGGGGGGGGGAGGGCGGGGGAGGGGGGAGGGGAGTGGGGAAACCCCTAGCCCAGGCCAGCCTCCTGCCTAATAAAAATCAGGGCCAAGGCGAAGGAGAAGAGCCCTAGGCGGGAGAAGCTCGGGTTAGTGCCACCTCGACATCTCGATCTAGTGGGATGGGGCACGATGACCCCCACAGATCTGAGGCCTTAGACAGGCTGGGGAGGGGGGGGGGGTGGGGGGAGGTGGGATGGGCACCTAGAGAAGGGGGTTCGAGGGAGGGGTGGGGGAAGGGCGGGGGGAGGGAAGGCGGGGGTAAGGGGAAGGTGGCTCTCAGGGACTCCATAACGCAACTTAGGATTGCCAGGGTTAAATGGCGGAGGTAAGGTTTTTATCCTATAACGTCAAGGGATTGCACTCAAAGGGCAAAAGAATGCAGATCCTTGAGGAAATTAAACAATACAGAGCAGATGTGATCCTCATCCAGGAAACACACCTGACCCTGAACTCAAATATTAAACTTTACTCCCCCACATACCCCATCTGGTATTATGGCGACGCGATTACTAGCCGAGCTAGAGGGGTTGCTATCGGCTTCACCAGGGGGGTGGGTTTCTCCCTGATGGCAAGACTGGCAGACCCTGAGGGCAGGTTCTTATTCCTCAAAGGATCTATCGGAAACAGGGTTTATACACTAGCCAATATCTACGCCCCCAATCGACACCCCATAAAGTATCTATGCAAGATCCTAGACAAAATAAATACATTCGCTGAGGGTTATCTAATTCTTATGGGGGATTTAAATTTTGTCATAGATCCCAAGGAGGATAGCACCTGCCCGAGGAGAGATGTCAACAACTCGAATCTAAGGCGATTCACACAAAAAATGGGGGACGGCCAGGTGGTCGATGCCTGGAGGGCTTTCCACCCGGGGGAGCGGGACTATACGTTCTTCTCAACCCCTCATGGAACGTACTCCAGGATCGACTACGCATTGGTAGCTCACTGGTTGTTGGACTACATCTCTGAAATCAGCATAGGGATAATGACCATATCTGACCACGCCCCTATAATGATGAAAATCAAAACTGCAACTACAGATTTCAAGCGTATGCCCTGGCGATTAAATGACTATCTGATTAGAGACGACGAGGGAGTGGCGAGGGTCGGGATAGAACTAAAGCAATTCTTTGACATAAACGATACAGACGAAATCTCCATGGCAACCGTATGGGAATCACATAAGGCCTATATCAGAGGGATTCTAATTAGGGAAGGCTCACGAAGGAAAAAGGAGAAAAATAAGCAGAGGGCAACACTGATCAGAGAAATAGCGGACCTAGAGAAAAGGCATAAAGACAGAGGGCAAAAAAATACATATCTTAAACTAATAATAAAGAGAAATGAACTTAAGGATATAATGGAAACAGAAACAAGGATTAAACTAAATAATATTACTAGGGAGAGATACGTGTGGGGAAACAAACCAAACAAATACCTTGCTAAAATGGCAAAAAAGAAAACTACTAGGAATTATATTGAAAAGATCAAGCGACAAAATGGGGAATTAGTATACGCAACTGCAGATATAGCTGACACTTTTAAAAAGTATTACGAAGAACTCTACGCGATACAAAGATCCGACGGGCAAGAAGCTGTAAGGGGACAAAAATTAAGGGCCTTTTTGGACAGAGCGAAACTACCCACAATCGAAGAGGATTCACGCGCATACCTAGATAGGCCTATCACCGAAATAGAAATAAAAAATGCCCTCAAAAACATGACAGTCGATAAGAGTCCGGGCCCAGATGGGTTTACGGTCCTGTACTACAAGAGGTTCGGTGAAATCTTGATCCCCAGACTGTGTAGGTACTTTAATGGTCTGGGCATGCAATATCAACTCAGCCTGGAGGCTTCAGCCGCTGCAGTGGCTATTATCCACAAAGAAGGAAAAGACAGATCCCTTTGTTCGGGATATAGACCTATATCCCTTCTGAATATCGATACCAAACTTTTCTCTAAAGTTTTGGCCGACCGTCTGAAGGGTGTAATGCAGGACCTGATCCATCCAGACCAAGTGGGGTTCATACCTAACAGGGAGGGAAAGGATAACGCCATAAGAGCCCTACTGTTGATGCAAAAGACCCAGACAGAGGAGATCCCCAGTCTATTCCTGTCAATTGATGCCGAGAAGGCCTTTGACAGGGTAGACTGGGGACTCATGACTCACACTCTTGACGCAGTGGGAATGGGGAACAGATTCTTAAACTGGACTAAGACATTATATTATCAGCCGACAGCAAGATGTAAGATTAATGGCACCCTATCAGATACCATAAAGTTGAGCAACGGGACAAGACAGGGGTGCCCCTTATCTCCCCTCCTTTTTATCTTGTCCCTTGAACCCCTCCTGTCCGTGATCAGAAATGACCCTGAAATCACAGGAATCCGGGTCGGTGAGGAAGAGCATAAGCTGTCCGCCTTTGCGGACGACATATTGTTCTATATCACCAACCCGGAAAAAACCATCCCCAAGATCCTTCTGACGTTAGAACAATACGGAGTAATTTCTAATTTCAAAATTAATACGACCAAATCAGAAATTTTAAACATCAATCTCAATAAAAACCAAGTCAGACGGGTAAAGGAGATCTCCCCCTTTCCCTGGCAAAAAGAACTCAACTACCTGGGGATTAAGCTGGCAAATACAGAAAGGAAGATCTACAAGATCAACTTCATTTCTTTATTAAATGAAATTAAAGGTGAACTAACAAAAATGAAAAATAAACCCATCTCTTGGATGGGCAGAATAAATATCCTAAAGATGATATATATTCCTAAAATACTATATAAATTTCAGCTATTACCAATCCCTCTACCCTCTCAGTATCTGAATAAATTAAACTCTGTGGCAATGAACTTCATCTGGAAAAACAAAAAGTATAGAATCTCCCTATTAAACTTGAAACAGGACAAACTGGAGGGAGGCTTGGCTGTTCCAGACATTAAAGGTTACTATAAGGCGGCAGTACTCTCCCGAGCAGTAGAATGGGCTAGAGATAAAAATGAGAAAAGGTGGGTCCAAATCGAGAAATCCCTAACCCAGAACCAACTAAGTAAAATTCTATGGATCCCCACACAAAAACGACCACTGCAGCACAAACTACTAAAACTCACAAAAAGTACTTTGAGAGTGTGGGACAGGGCCCTGACATTCATTAAAATTCCACTTAATTCTCCACTTATGAATTTAAAAAATAACCCATATTTTGCACCGGGTGAAGAAAAAATCGGAGGGAAGTGGATTAAAAAAGATACGGTATATCTAGGGGATGTTATCAAGGGAGGTGAATTGATGACCTTCGAGGATTTGAAATTAAGGGTAGACACATGGAACTTAGATTTTTGGCACTATTCACAAATCAAACACTTCACTGGGAAGCTTCCACAGCCTTTGCGAGCGGGGACGGAGCTGACTCCCTTGGAAAGGCTGTGCACTACTGGTAACACTAGGGGCACGATATCTAAGCTATATAAAATACTCACTAAGATAGGAGCACGAGGTGCTACACCACTAGTAGAAAAATGGGAAAAGGAATTAGGGATAGATAGAGGGAATAACTCGATTAATAGGATAATGCATCTGACCCACGCCTCCGCAATCGATACCTCGATGGCGGAGATGAATTACAAATGTATCTCCGGATGGTACCTCACCCCTGTACAAATGAGTAAGTACAAAAAAGATCAGTCAGCGGACTGCTGGAGGGGGTGCGGTGAGAGAGGCACAATGGCCCATCTTTGGTGGACATGCCCCATAATCAAAAAGTACTGGGCCTCGGTATTGTCGTTTATAAACGAGATTACGGGAGTCAAATTGAAGTTAGATCCGTGGACCTGCCTTTTCCATTGTAATGAGGAAGGAGTGAAGAGATATAAACGATCGCTACTCCCGCACCTTCTGAATGCAGCTAAAAAGATGATCCCAATGAAATGGCAGGAAAGGGAAGGCCCACGGATCTGGGAGTGGATAGAAGCTGTGGACCAAATACACAGGATGGAGGAACTGAAAGACTCTGCCACGGGAATGAATAATGACTATTGCTCCAAATGGAGCAAGTGGGGACTTTTTAAGACAACATGGAACTTTGTAGAGGGACAGAGGAGGTAGAGGGAGTTGGCTGTAAATGAAATGTATGGTAGGGGCCCTGAGACGCTATCTCTTGCAACATACCCAAATTTTCTTTTTTTTTTTTTTTTCCTAGTGGCAAATAGAGAATATAGGGGGGGTCCCGGGAGCCACCTAGGGCAAGGGGGGAGGGGGGAGGGGTCTTCGGGGGGGGGGGTGGAAAAATTTTCTTTGTATCTCTTGATGAAGACAAGGAAGGAAAAAAAAAAAAAAAAAAAATTTTTCCGCAAAGGTTAATAATCTAGCGATACAAGCACAGCCTTAAAACGATTCACAAATGATGCAACCGCTAGTAGAGACGATTGAAGCCTCAAGCATGAGCGGGTCTCACATATATGGTATGAGCTGATGTGAAAAAAAAAAAAAAGAAAAAAAAAAAAAAAAAAAAAAAAAAAAAAAAAAGATGGGAGTTGCAGAGGAGACAACAAGAGAATAGGGAAGAGACCCAGTTCTAGTGCCATGTCCCTCTGGTCTGCTCCCAGTGCCCTGTCCCATTTTGTTAAAGTTGTTGTTGGTAATATTTAATTTTGTAACTTGATTCTGCATAAAACATTGTCATTCCATGAGATAATCTACGAGGGCGTGTTTACAGGTGCAATTAGGCACCGTGCAGTGTATGAATTAGGTGGGGCAACTGGTGGCAAGTAACACTTGAGGCCTGGCTAGTAGCTCAGGACTTGAAATTTTGAGCCCTGTATATATATATATATATATATATATATACACATTATTATTATTAAAGGACCCAGAGGTCTCCAGGGCCCCCGGATAGCAACCCCCCTTTTTTTATATTTTTTATATTTATATTTTCTTTACATTTTTTATAAATGTTTTTTTATTTTTATTAAAGGGCCCAGAGGTTTCTTTTTTCTTTTTATTAAAGGGCCCAGAGATCCCCAGGGCCCCGTATGGCTACCCCCCGGTTCTCTGCTCCAAGGGGCCCATGTCTTAAGCTGTGTAAGGGGCCCCAAAATTCCTGATGGCGGCCTTTCCGCTTCTTCCCGCAGTCCCACGAAAGGGTTAATTTTCCCGCACTGCAATAGGAGGCAGCACGGAAGCAGGAGGAACCGGAGCGTTGTGTGGAGGACTGTGGCTGCTGAAGGGAAGAAAACCGACAGACGGGCTAATGACAGTCTGTGGCCCTGACTGTCGGCACAGGTGAGAGGCACTCTCACCCCCCGCTCAACAACTGCAAAACCTCCCCCCAGGAGGAACCGGAGCGTTGTGGGGATATCTGCTGAAGGAAAGAGAGCCGACACATTCTGTGCACAGCTGAGTAATTCGGCCCCCCCCCGCTCAACAACTTTAATGCGGCCCCTTCAACACTCAAGCCCAGGGGCCCCCACCACACTAAGTCCTGCCCTGACCGTTTTCATCGGTCAAAACCGATCATGTGGGCCCCATAGGTTATTTAAACTTCGGTTAAAAAAAAAGCCAATTTGCTTTAAAAATTAACCGATGGACGCCTAACCGATAGGTCAAAACCGATCGTTAGTAGGCACGATCATCAGTTAAAAATCCACGCATGCTCAGAATCAAGTCGATACATGCTTGGAAGCATTGAACTTCATTTTTTCCAGCACGTCGTTGTGTTTTATGTCACCGTGTTCTGACACGATCCTTTTTGGTGTGTAGGCACATCAGACCATCAGTCAGCTTCATCGGTTAACCGCTGACAACGGTTCATCAGAGCGTTCTCATCGGATGGACCGATCGTGTGTACGAGGCTTTACAGGATGTGGCAACAAGGTCACAGAGGGGCCCATTCACAATGCACTTGCTCTATGTGCCATATGATGAAGTGCCATTCATTATGATTGGCATCTCAACACATTGTACAGTAGGGTCCAACACACAGCACACAACAATGTTCCACCAACACATATAATGTCCATTGTGGTGCTCTTGCTAATGAATACGTGACGCAATGTGCATTAACGTGTGTGCAGTGTAATGAGTGTTAATGAGCCTCCTACAGTTCTCACAAGAACCCTGCTGGGTCTTCCAGGATTCCTAGGACTTCCACTACCAGAGCTACCTGCCCTCTGCCATGACGTCTGTCTGTACCTGACTACTCTCTTACCTGTCGCCTGCCATGACCTCTGTCTGTACCTGACTACTCTCTTACCTGTCGCCTGCCATGACCTCTGTCTGTACCTGACTACTCTCTTACCTGTCGCCTGCCATGACCTCTGTACCTGACTACTTTCTTACCTGCTGCCTGCCATGACCTCTGTCTGTACCTGACTACTCTCTTACCTGTCGATTGCCATGACCTCTGTACCTGACTACTCTCTTACCTGCCGCCTGCCATGACCTCTGTCTGTACCTGACTACTCTCTTACCTGTCGCCTGCCATGAGCTCTGTACCTGACTACTCTCTTACCTGTCCTCTGCCATGACGTCTGTCTGTACCTGACTACTCTCTTACCTGTCGCCTGCCATGACCTCTGTACCTGACTACTCTCTTAGGCCTCGTACACACGATCAAATCTGTCTGCTGGAAACGGTCTGCTAGACCGTTTCAGCAGACAGATTAGATCGTGTGTACGGGCAAACAGACGGATTTGGCCACCTGACAGATTTCAAAGCATGCTTTGAAATCTGTCGGCTGGGAACCCGTCCGCCCGACATGTCTGCTGGTTAGTACGCTAACCAGCAGACATGTCTTCTCGCACACGCGCCGAATGGTTTCGACGCATGCACGGAAGTGTTTTACTTCCTGGTGCGGTGACGTGGCGGTGTCAACGTCACCGCCATGTCACCGACACGTCAGCGCGCTGTCTGCTGGCGGGGATCTTGGTTTGCTTGTATGTACACGCGAGCAAACCAAAATGCCAGCAGACAGATTTGTTCAAATCGATCGGACAGACCGTTTTGAACAAATCTATTTACTCGTGTGTACGAGGCCTTACCTGTCGCCCGCCATGACCTCTGTCTGTACCTGACTTCTCTCTTACCTGTCGCCTGCCATGACCTCTGTCTGTACCTGACTACTCTCTTACCTGTCGCCTGCCATGACCTCTGTCTGTACCTGACTACTCTCTTACCTGCCGCCTGCCATGACCTCTGTCTGTACCTGACTACTCTCTTACCTGCCATGACCTCTGTCTGTACCTGACTACTCTGTTACCTGCCCTCTTCCATGACCTCTGTCTGTACCTGACTACTCTGTTACCTGCCCTCTTCCATGACCTCTGTCTGTACCTGACTACTCTCTTACCTGCCCTCTTCCATGACCTCTGTCTGTACCTGACTACTCTCTTACCTGCCCTCTGCCATGACCTCTGTCTGTACCTGACTACTCTCTTACCTGTCGCCTGCCATGACCTCTGTCTGTACCTGACTACTCTCTTACCTGTTGCCTGCCATGACCTCTGTCTGTATCTGACTACTCTCTTACCTGTCGCCTGCCATGACCTCTGTCTGTACCTGACTATTCTCTTACCTGCCGCCTGCCATGACCTCTGTCTGTACCTGACCACTCTCTTACCTGCCCTCTGCCATGACCTCTGTCTGTACCTGACTACTCTCTTACCTGCCCTCTGCCATGACCTCTGTCTGTACCTGACTACTCTCTTACCTGCCATGACCTCTGTCTGTACCTGACTACTCTCTTACCTGCCATGACCTCTGTCTGTACCTGACTACTCTCTTACCTGCCCTCTGTCATGACCTCTGTCTGTACCTGACTACTCCTCTTACATGTCGCCTGCCATGACCTCTGTCTGTACCTGACTACTCTCTTACCTGTCGCCTGCCATGACCTCTGTCTGTACCTGACTACTCTTTTACCTGCCACCTGCCATGACTTGTGTCTGAACCTGACTTCTCTCTTACCTGCCATGACCTCTGTCTGTACCTGACTACTCTCTTACCTGCCCTCTGCCATGACCTCTGTTTGTACCTGACTACTCTCTTACCTGTCGCCTGCCATGACCTCTGTCTGTACCTGACTACTCTTTTACCTGCCGCCTGCCATAACTTCTGTCTGAACCTGACTTCTCTCTTACCTGCCATGACCTCTGTCTGTACCTGACTACTCTCTTACCTGCCATGACCTCTGTCTGTACCTGACTACTCTCTTACCTGCCATGACCTCTGTCTGTACCTGACTACTCTCTTACCTGCCATGACCTCTGTCTGTATCTGACTACTCTCTTACCTGCCATGACCTCTGTCTGTACCTGACTACTCTCTTACCTGCCGCCTGCCATGACTCCTGTCTAGAACCAACTACTCTCTTACCTGCCGCCTGCCATGACTCCTGTCTAGAAGCGACTACTCTCTTACCTGCCGCCTGCCATGACTCCTGTCTAGAACCAACTACTCTCTTACCTGCTAACTGCCATGACTCCAGACTGGACCCGACTACTCTCTTCTCTGGCACCTGCTCTCTTCCATGACCTCTGTCTGTACCTAAATACTCTCTTACCTGCCCTCTGCCATGACCTCTGTCTGTACCTGACTACTCTCTTACCTGCCATGACCTCTGTCTGTACCTGACTACTCTCTTACCTGTCGCCTGCCATGACCTCTGTCTGTACCTGACTACTCTCTTACCTGTCGCCTGCCATGACCTCTGTCTGTACCTGACTACTCTCTTACCTGCCGCCTGCCATGACCTCTGTCTGTACCTGACTACTCTCTTACCTGCCATGACCTCTGTCTGTACCTGACTACTCTCTTACCTGCCATGACCTCTGTCTGTACCTGACTACTCTGATACCTGCCATGACCTCTGTCTGTACCCGACTACTCTCTTACCTGCCGCCTGCCATGACTCCTGTCTAGAACCAACTACTCTCTTACCTGCTAACTGCCATGACTCCAGACTGGACCCGACTACTCTCATCTCTGGCACCTGACATGACCCCCTGTCTGGACCGGACTGTTCTCTTACCTGCCATGACCTCTGTCTGTACCTGACTGTTCTCTTACCTGCCATTACCCCTGTTTGTACCTGCCATTACCTCTATTTGTACCACCTTGGCACACCCTAATCAACCTGTGCAGTGCTGATTTCCCCTGTTTCCTGGCACCCCCTGTCTTCTGTCGGCTTCTGCGGCGGATATTTCAGGGTGGAGCCAGTTAATATTTAATTAACCGGCCCCTTCCTTTTCTGAATGAACACAGGGAGTGATCTGTACTGGGCGCTCCTGTGTTGAATATTAACTGAAGAATAGTAAACTATGTTTATTGTGCTTCGGTTTGTTGAGGCTGCAGGGAATCTCTGTCCTCAGTCTCTTACTCTGTCTCAAGAGTGAGACGTAAGGGGTCTGTTTTGACCCCTGATATTTCACCAAAGACCCCAAACAGGGCTCCAATATATATATATATATATATATATATATATATATATATATATATATATATATATATATAAAATGTAATTGAATTTTTTTTCAAAAAATGTAATTTAAAAAAAATGTAAAATAATAAAAGTTGTAAAAAATAATTAAAAATAAAATAAAAAACCCTCTGTTTAACCACTTTCCATATATTGACGTCCAGGAAGTGGTTGTGTTATCCTAACTGGATGTCTATTGACGTCCAGCAGGATAACATGCCGGCGTGAGCCCGTGTCTGACACCCTGCATCTCCGATCTCGGTAAAGAGCCTCCGGCGTGATCATCCGTGTCCAATCACCGCTGATCACGATGTAAACAGGAAGAGCCGTTGATTGGCACAGACGCGAGTAGAGGAGAGCCGATCGCCGGCTCTCCTGACAGGGGGGGGGGGTCTCGCTGATTGTTTATCAGTGCAACCTCGCCTCGGATGCCCACACTGGACCACCGGGGAAGCCGCCAGGACGCAATAATAGGCAACAATAACAATTAAAAAATGAGCATAATAGATGCTAATCAGTGCCCACAAATGGGCACTGACTGGCAACATGGGCACTGACCGAAGTGATGCCCAGCAGTGCCACCCCACAGTGTCCATCAGTGCCACCCCTCAGTGTCTATCAGTGCCATCTCTCAGTGCCCATCCATGCAGGGTGCCCACCTATCAGTGCCCATCTGTGCCATCCATCAGTGCCACCTATGAGTGCCCATCAGTGCTGCCTATGAGTGCCCAGTGCCGCCTGTGAGTGCCCATCAGTGCCGCCCATGAGTGCCCATCAGTGCCGCCTATGAGTGCCCATCAGTGCCACCTATGAGTGCCAATCAGTGCCGCATACCAGCGCCGCCTATCAGTGCCCATAAGTGCCGCCTATCAGTGCCCAAAAATGAATAAAGAAAATATTGTAAAAAATAATTAAAATAATTGGAATTTAAAAAAACGTATTAACCACTTGCCCACCGCAGTACGAGAATATACGTCCTCGGCTTTGTGCGGTCATATCTGAATGATGGGTGCAGCTACAGGCATCATTCAGATATTACCGCCTTTAGCCGGCGATTTTGTGCACAATAGGAACGATCAAAGCGGCAGTTTTGCGGTAGCTCGTGAGCAGAAGCGAACACACATGCAAGTCCCGCCCACATATGTAAACGTCGTTCAAACCCCACATGTGAGGTATCATCACGTGCGTTAGAGCTTGTGCAACAATTCTAGCACTAGACCTCCTCTGTAACTCGAAAAAAGTAACCTGTAAAAAAATTAAAGCGTCACCTATGGACATTTATAAGTACCGAAGTTTGGCGCCATTCCATGAGTGTGCGAAATTTTAAAGCGTGACATGTTAGGTATCTATTTACTCAGCGTAACATCATCTTTCACATTATACAAAAAAATTGGGCTAACTTAATTCATGAAACACCCAAAAAAAAGGTGTTTGAAAAATTATTGCGCAAATACTGTGCAAGAAAACAAGTTGGAATGACTGCCATTTTATTCCCTAGGATGTCTGCTAAAATATATATATATATAATGTTTGGGGGTTCTGATTTATTTTCTAGCAAAAAAAATTAGATTTTTACATGAAGGAAAGTAGTGCCAGAATAGGCCTGTTGGTCAAGTGGTTAAAATGATAAAATTGTAAAACAAACAATAAAAAAATAATATTGTAAAAAATAATTAAAACATTTTTTTTAAATATTTTTTTTTTTAAATACTAAAAAAAATACTAAAGAATAAAAATGGTAAACAAAAATACTAAAAATGATATTGTAAAAGAAATAAAAATGGTGAAAAAATAATATTGTTAAAAATAATAAAAAGAATGTAAAAAATAGTAATATTTGTCTTAGCCTTTACTAGTAACTTTTGACATGTTTGGGGGTATTAGTTAAAAAAATGTGCTCCGTCAACAAATTTTTCATGTTTTGTCGGTAAAAAACGCTAAAGGGTTTACATACATTACAAGAAGTAAAGAGTTTAAAAATGAAAATGAAGACAGATACACAGGGGTTACCTTTGTGGGACTGCTGGCAAAGGAGTGGGGACCGGAAGAAAAGGTAAGTTTAGCTTTAACCACTTGCCCACTGGCCACTTATACCCCCTTCCTACTCAAGCCAATTTTCAGCTTTCAGCGCTGTCGCAGTCGCAGTCATGCTACACTACCCAAATGACATTTTTATTTTTTTCACACATATAGCTTTCTTTTAATGGTATTTAATCTCTTCTGGGTTTATTTTTTTTTTTGCTAAATAAACAAACACCGAAAATAGTGGAAAAAAAATGTTCATAGTTTGTTTTTACCACTTCCATAGAGGGCACTTTGAATGACAATTGCGCGGTCATGCTACCCTGTACCCGAACTATATTTGTATCATTTTTTTCCACAAATAGAGCTTTCTTTTGCTGGTATTTGATCACCTCTGGGATTTTTATTTTCTAAAAAAAAAAAAAGAAAAAAGACCAAAAGTTTTGAAAAACAAATGCTTTTTTTTTTGTTTCTGTTACAAAACTTTGTAAATAAGAACATTTTCTCCTTCACTGATGGGGCTGCACTGACGGGCACTGATAAGGCGGCACTGATGGGCACCGATGAGGTGGAATTGATGGGGTACAGATAGGCAGCACGGATGGGTACAGATAGGCAGCACGGATGGGAGCAGATAGGCGGCACGGATGTGCACTGATAGGTGGCACAGATTGGCATTGATTGGCACTGATAGATGACACGGATGGGCATGGATGTACGGTATTATATTGTACTTATGGATGCCAATCAGTGCCAAACAACAATGCCTTCCAATCAGTTATGCTCATTGTGGGCACTGATTGACATCCATTTTGGGCACTGATTGGCATCCCTGGTGGTCTAGGGTGGCATTCCTGGTGGTCTGGTGGCATCCCTGGTGGTCTAGTGGCATCCCTGGTGGTCTAGTGTGGTCATCCTCGGGGAGGGGGAGGGGGGCCGTGCTGATAATCGATCAGCACAAACCCCCCTGTCAGAGGAGCAGCCGATCGCCTCTCCTCTACTCACGTCTCACAGACACGAGTGAGGAAAAGCCGATAGCCGGCTCTTCTTGTTTACATCGTGATCAGCCGTGATTGGACACGGCTGATCACGTGGTACTCAGTCGCTGTCATAGACTCGTTACCTAGATCGGTGCTGCGAGGTGTCAGACTGACACCCTGCAACAACGATCGCCGGGGAGCGTGCATCAGCTCAATATCCTGAGGACATCATGTAACGTCCACTCAGGATATTGAAACCACTTTGCCGCCGTTGTTTTGTTATTGGACGGGCGGCAAGTGGTTAACATTTTGAAAACAATTAATATTTCTGTTTTACTGATGACGTGGCACTGATAGGCTGCACTGATGATCACTAATGTCCTGCACTGATGAGGTGGCACTGGTGGCCACTGATAAAGAGACACTGATGAGGCTGCACTAAAAGGGGGCCCTGATGGGCAGATGGGTATTGGTAGGCGACACTGATAGATGGCATTTATTGGCACTGATAGATGACACGGATGGGCATGGATGTACGGTATTATATTGTACTTATGGATGCCAACCAGTGCCAAACAACAATGCCTTCCAATCAGTTATGCTCATTGTGGGCACTGATTGACATCCATTTTGGGCACTGATTGGCATCCCTGGTGGTCTAGGCTGGCATCCCTGGTGGTCTGGTGGCATCCCTGGTGGTCTAGTGGCATCCCTGGTGGTCTAGTGTGGTAATCCTCGGGGAGGGGGGCCGTGCTGATAATCGATCAGCACAAACCCCCCCGTCAGAGGAGCAGCCGATCGGCTCTCCTCTACTCGCATCTGACAGACACGAGTGAGGAAAAGCCGATAACCGGCTCTTCTTGTTTACATCGTGATCACCCGTGATTGGACACGGCTGATCACGTGGTACAGAGTCGCTGTCAGAGACTCTTTACCTAGATCGGTGCTGCGAGGTGTCAGACTGACACCCTGCAACAACGATCGCCGGGGAGCGCTCATCAGCTCAATATCCTGAGGACATCATGTGACGTCCACTCAGGATATTGAAACCACTTTGCCGCCGTCGTTTTGTTATAGGGCGGGCGGCAAGTGGTTAACATTTTGAAAACAATTAATATTTCTGTTTTACTGATGACGTGGCACTGATAGGCTGCACTGATGATCACTAATGTCCTGCACTAATGAGGTGGCACTGGTGGCCACTGATAAAGAGACACTGATGAGGCTGCACTAAAAGCGGGCCCTGATGGGCAGATGGGTACTGGTAGGCGACACTGATGGGCACTGATAGGTGACATCGATGAGGAGACAGTGGTGGGCACAGATTGGCAGCAGAGGTGGGTACAGATTGGCAGGAGTGGTGGGCACAGATTGGCAGCAGAGGTAGGTACAGATTGGCAGCAGTGGTGGGCACAGATTGGCAGCACTTTTACAGGAGTCGATTATCGGCTCTTTTCTCCTCTCCTTGACACGCTGACAGCATGAGAAGGTTCGGTGAAGAGAGCCGGTAACCGGTTTCTGTTGACATGGACACAGCTGATCACGTGGTAAAGAGGAGCTGATTGGCTCTTTACATCAATCTGTGTTTGGCAGTGTCCAAAGGACATAAAACAAAAAACACATACACTGCATTAAAAAAAATGCGTACAGCGCGTTTACTTTACCCTAAAAAGCCTCTAGCATTCAAAAAATGTATGGACTGCGGAAAGAAGCTGTTTTGCAGCCTGATGGTAAGAGAGGAAATACCCCTAAATTGCCTGCTAGAGGGGAAAACTGTACAGAAGGCATTCACAGGGTGGGAGCTATTCAGGATATTACCAGCTCTCTGAAGGCGCCTCCTCTCCCCCAATTCAATGTTCTGTAAAAATACCCCCTTATGCCTTGATGTACTTCCATAGAACCCGTCTGTCTAGACAGTATGATTACCTGCTGACTTGGCACCAACCACAGGCAGCTTACATTTTCAATAGGACAAAAGTTGAATCCAACACAATTTCACATCAGATAGTACCAGTAAAGTACCATAGTTGCCAACAGTCCCGATTTGCCCGGGACATTCCCGGAAATCAGGTCAATGTCTCAATCTGAAATGTCCAGGGCAAAATCCCAAAAACCCGCCTTTGTCCCGGACATCAGGACAGAGGCGGGTGGCAGGGGAGTGATGCCAGTTTAGCACCAAGATCGGTATTCACTTGCAGCATCTGTGCCGGTTTGAGCCACAACAAGCCGAAGGCAGAGCTGCTGCCGCTGCCGAGCAAGGGACAAGGCGGACAGCTCGACACAGTCCGCAGATAGTGAGCGGAGGACAGCTCTGGGACTGCATTGATGGGCTCTGGTGACAGCTCTGATCGGCTCTGATGAAACGTCTCTGATCTGCACTGATGACGGCTCTAATCGGCACTGGCTCTAATAGGCACTGATGAGACGGCTCTGATCGCCACTGATGAGACGGCTCTGATCGCCACTGATGAGACGGCTCTGATCTGCACTGATGACGGCTCTGATCGGCACTGATGAGACGGCTCTGATCGCCACTGATGAGACGGCTCTGATCTGCACTGATGAGACGGCTCTGATCCCACTGATGAGATGGCTCTGATCGCCACTGATGAGACGGCAGTGGTGGGTTCTGATGAGACTGCATTGATGGGCTCTGATGAGACAGCTCTGAAGGGCACTGATAAGACTGCATTGATGGGCAATAATGAGACAGCAGTGCAGGGCACTATTGAGACTGCATTGATGGGCACTAATGAGACAACAGTGATGGGCTCTGATGAGACTTCGTTGATGAGCTCTGAAGAGACTGCATTGATGGGCACTGAGACAGCAGTGATGGGCTCTGATGAGACTGCATTGATGGGCTCTGATGAGACAGCTCTGAAGGGCACTGATAAGACTGCATTGATGGGCACTAATGGAGACAGCAGTGATGGGCACTAATGAGAAGCAGTGAAGGGCACTAATGAGACTGCATTGATGGGCACTAATGAGACAACAGTGATGGGCTCTGATGAGACTCCGTTGATGAGCTCTGAAGAGACTGCATTGATGGGCACTGAGACAGCAGTGATGGGCTCTGATGAGACTGCATTGATGGGCTCTGTAGAAAAAATGATCCGTACTTTTGTTGTTGCTCTTAAAATTTCTTAATTTTATTGAATAGCCGCAGTGGCTATTCAATAAAATGAAGACATTTTAAGAGCAACAACCGAAGTGCGGATCATTTTTTCTACATTACTCTACTCAGCCAGTGACTGTGGATCGAGCACCCGGGAGCTCTGCTATCTATGTGTTGTATGGGTAGTTGCACTGACTTTTCTGTTTATACATTGATAAGCTCTGATGAGACAGCTCTGAAGGGCACTGATGAGATTTCATTGATGGGATCTGATGGACACCAATGAGACAGCATTGATGGGCTCTGATGAGACTGCATTGATGGGCTCCGATGGGCACTAATGGGACAGCAATGATGGGCACTGATGAGATGGCTCTGATGGGCACTAATGAGACTGCAGTGATGGGCACTAATGAGACTGCAGTGATGGGCTCTGATGAGACAGCAGTGATGGGCTCTGATGAGATGGCTCTGATAGGCACTGATTAGACAGCATTGATGGGCACTGATGAGACAGCATTGATGGGCACTGATGAGACAGCATTGATGGGCTCTGATGAGATGGCTCTGATGGGCACTAATAAGGCAGCAGTGATGGGCACTGAGACAGCATTGGTGGGCACTAATGGGACAACATTGATGGGCTCTGATGGGCACTAATGAGATGGCAGTGATGGGCTCTGATGAGACTGCATTGGTGAGCACTGATGAAACTGCATTGATGGGCTCTGATGAGACTGCATTGGTGGGCTCCGATGGGCACTGATGAGATGGCTCTGATGGGCACTAATAAGGCAGCATTGATGGGCACTAATGGGACAACATTGATGGGCTCTTATGGGCACTAATGAGATGGCAGTGATGGGCTCTGATGAGACTGCATTGGTGGGCTCTGATGAGACTGCATTGGTGGGCTCTGATGGGTACTGATGAAACTGCATTGATGGGCTCTGGTGTGATAGCTATGATGGGCACTAATGAGACAACATTGATGGGCAATGATGAGACAGCAATGATGGCCTTTGATGAGCTTGCACTGATGAGCTCTGATGAGACTGCATTGATGGGCACCGATGAAACTGCATTGATGAGCACTAAATGAGACTGCATTTCAGGGCTCTGATGAGACTGTATTGATAGGCTCTGATGGGCACTGATGAGACTGCATTGTTGATCACCAATGAGACTGCAGTGATGGGCTCTGATGAGGCTGCACCAATGGGCACTGGTGAGGCTGCACCAATGGGCACTGATGAGAATGCACCAATGGGCACTAATGACACTTTAAAGGTAAAGGTTTATTTTATCCAGTAGTCACTGGACTGTGAATATTGGGTTTAAAACTGCACTGCCCAATTTCTCACAGTCAGGAGAGTGCTACATGTCAGCTAACAGCACTCTTTTATTTCTATCTTTTAGGTTTAGATAGAAGTAAATAAATGCTGTTAGCTGACAAAGATGAAAAAATAGTAGAGGAATCGGCGCTACGGATAATTAAATATAATTTAAATGTAATAAATAAGAAAATGAGTGTTAGCGTTGGTGGCTGCCTATACATGTATACTCCACCTAAATGGAGTGAGGATGAATGAAAATAAGGTATGCAGGGGGTGGCGCCTCCTCTAATAGGTAGAATGTAAAAAGTGCAACAATAAATGGATTCCCAATCAATGAATATAATAAAGTGCTAGTGCTCTAATAGTGCTAACCATATATTCTGTTAGACAAATGCATAAATAATGAAATAAATGGATAAATAAATATCACATCACTGAAAACAAAATAGAAAATAGTTGAAAAGTCCATTTCCCAAAATGTAATCCAACTTCATGCAAAAAGTGCTGCGCGCTGCGTGCAAAAATAAATAATATCTTCAGTGAATCACTCAGTGCTCTCTCCCTGTGGTCTCCACCACCAGAGTAAGTGAATCTGCTTACCAAATTCCCAGCGCTCCCTTAATCATAGGGGACCCCAGGTAGCATGTAGGTTTTAAACTGAAGGAGCCGCAGGCTGGATGGACGCAGTATGATGACAATCACTGCCTCATTCCAAAAAACCTTAGATGCCGTGTAACATAGAAAAAAACATAGGGGGCCGCAATAGT
Source organism: Rana kukunoris (assembly GCA_029574335.1). Lineage (NCBI taxonomy): Eukaryota > Metazoa > Chordata > Amphibia > Anura > Ranidae > Rana > Rana kukunoris. Next base: position 304,738,491 of record CM056051.1, on the reverse strand, counting down.
GTAAAACCATTGGATAACATTTTTATTTAAAACAAGACAAGAAAACACTCACATAGCCATTCAGTCTGGTACTTCGTCCGGAAACAAACAGACTACCCGTCCAAAAAGGATAGAACTACGCAGTCAAAGGGGGGTGATGCCGATGTACCGCACTTTCCGCCCAACCACTTTCCAATTGCGCGGTCATGCTACACTGTACCCAAACTACATTTTTATTATTTTGATTTTCATTTTCTGCAAAAAAAAAAATACTGAACATTTAGAAAAAAATATGTTTTTTTGTTTCAGATATAAAACATTGTAAATAAGTAAGTTTTCTCCTTCACGGATGGGCACTGATGGTACTGCACTGACGGGCACTGATAAGGCGGCACTGATGGGCACTGATGAGGTGGCACTGATGATGGGCACTAATAGGCTGCACGGATGGTCACGGATAGGCACGGATAGACGGCATGGATGGGCACGGATTAGCGACACGGATAGGTGGCATGGATGTGCACTGATAGGCGGCATGGATGGGCACTGATAGGCAGCATGGATTGGGCACTGATAGGCGGCACGGATGGGCATAGATGGGCACTGATAGGTGGCACTAACGTACTAATGTATGTGTTGTACTAATGGATGCCAATCAGTGCCAAACAATGTCTGCCAATCAGTGATATAAAACATTGTAAATAAGTACGTTTTCTCCTTCACGGATGGGCACTGATGGTACTGCACTGATGGGCACTGATAAGGGCGCTGGCACCGAAGGCGGCACCGATGAGGTGGCGCTGATGTGGTGGTGCTGGCGATGGGCACTAAATATGCGGCAATGATAGCCGGCATGGATGGTCACGGATAGGTGGCATGGATGGTCACGGATAGACGGCATGGATGGGCACGGATAGGCGGCATGGATGGGCACGGATAGATGACATGGATAGGCACGGATAGGCGGCACAGATGGGCACTGATAGGCGGCATGGATGGGCACTGATAGGTGGCACGGATGGGCATAGATGGGCACTGATAGGTGGCACTAACGTACTAATGTATGTGTTGTACTAATAGATGCCAATCAGTGCCAAACATTGCCTGCCAATCAGTGATGCCCATTGTGGGCATTGATTGGCATCCATTGTATGCACTGATTGGCATCCATTATTTGTGATTGTCATCCCTGGTGGTCTAGGGTGGCATACCTGTGGTGGGCATCCCTGGTGGTCTAGTGGCATCCCTGGTGGTCCAGTGTGGGCATCCTCAGTGGGGCGGCTGTGCTCAAACCCCCCCTGTCAGAGGAGCAGCCGATCGGCTCTCCACTACTCGCGTCTGACAGACTGGCTGATCACGTAGTAAAGAGTCTCCTTCAGATTGACACCCTGCAACAATGATCGCCGCAATGCGCAACCCCGGGGACGCACATCGGCTCAATATCCTGAGGACGTCATATGACGTCCACTCAGGATATTGAAACCACTTTGCCGATGTCTTTTTGCATAAGGCGGGCGGCGAGTGGTTAATCACCATTCTGCTCCGCCTACATTGCCTTTCCACCAAAAGGTGTCCCTATACATTTTTGCCAAATGTTGGCAGCCATGCATGCCACAGAGGGTGTTTTTCTAGTCTTTTTGAAGTGTAATAAGACAATGACTTTCCTAAAGCCTGTATGTGGAGACCTAACAGCATAGAAGAAACAGGGAAAGTCTAGTTAGGAGCAGTGGCGTAGTGTGGGTTAAAAACACCCGGGGCAAGGTAAGTCATTTGTGCCCCCCTAATCTTCCCTTCCTACAATAATACTTTTAGTACTTCCTGAGTCCCTTCCCTTCTTACAATAGTACTGACCCCCCCCCCCGATTCCTCCACTACACTACCCACAACACTATTCACACACCAATACACTACCCACAACACTATACACACATCACTACACTACCCACAACACTATTCACACACCAATACACTACCCACAACACTATACACACACCACTACACTACCCACAACACTATTCACACACCAATACACTACCCACAACACTATACACACACCACTACACTACCCACAACACTATTCACACACCACTACACTACCCACAACACTATACACACACCACTACACTACCCACAACACTATTCACACACCAATCCACTACCCACAACACTATACACACACCACTACACTACCCACAACACTATACACACACCACTACAGACAGTCCTATTGGTGTCAACTGGGGTGCAGCGGCTGTGCCCAATATGACATCTGTGTGGGTGCCGATGCAGGGTGTGTACACGCAGGGTGTGTACCTTTTGGGGTAGATGCAGTCCCCACACAGGGTACATAGTCATACACATCATGTGAGTGAGGCCTTGGACTTCTCCATGAAGGATCTTACTGGCGGGAAGAGTTCTCATTTCCCCAGCAGAGAAAGCCTAAAGAAAGCTGGAAAGACTCCTCCGACCTCTGAAGACAAGAAGAGTTCCAACCTCCCCTTATAGCCGGTCCAACAAATGCCTGAAAAACATTCTGGCCTCCAACCTCCCCTCATAGCCAGTCCAACACATGGCAAAAAAACATACTGGACTCCAAACTTCACAACATAATCAACTACTTAATGTCGATAGACAATACATCATTCAAATATAACCACCTATAAAAAAGTGCCTGAGATGTTGGTGTTAAACAGCCTGCTAGGCCCAGGGGAAACCAAACCAAGCCCCCCCAAAAGTTGCCTCATATCAAAGAATTGCCAAGAGTGTAAATGTAGATATTAAGATTTAAGGTTAATCAAAAATATCACATTGGAAAGGGTAAGGTAGAACAGGGGGGTGTGTGGAAGAGGGAGGGGGGTTGCACTCTGGTGTATCTTTGATGCGTTTATATGCACGGTAGTGAGTTTCTGATGCATTTAGATGCACTCTGGTGTATTTTTAAATGCGTTTAGTTGCTTTCTTGTGTTTTTTTGATGCATTTTAGATGCACTGTGGTGTATATTTTATGCCTCTTCTGGTGTGTTTTTAATGCGTTTAGATGCACTCTTGTGGATTTTCAATACATTTAGATGCTCTTTGGTGTACTTTTGATGCATTTAGATGCTCTCTGATGCGTTTAGATGCACTTGTGTGTTTTTGATGCCTTTAGATACACCGTGGTGTATTTTTGATGCATTTAGATGCTCTCTGTTGTATTTGTTATGCATTTAGATGCACCCTGGTGTATTTCTAATTCATTTAGATGCCCTCTGGTGTTTTTGATGCTTTTAGATTCTTTCTGTGTATTTTTTTATATGTTTAGATGTACTCTGGTGTATATTTGATGCGTTTAGGTGCTATCTGGTGTATTTTTGATGCATTTAGATGCTCTCTGGTGTGTTTTTGATGAGTTTAGATGAACTCTATTGTATATATGATGTGTTTAGATGCTCCCTGTTGTATTTTTTATGCGTTTAGATGCACTCTGGTGTGTTTTTGATGCGTTCCTTCTTTATTCCACTGATAATATATGCTCAGCATTGACCTTCTATAGTGCTTTTCTCTCTGGGGACTCCAAGTACTTGGAGATGGCATTGGCCGGGAATTGAACCCAGGTCAGCTGCTGGGAAGGCAGCTATGCTCACCACTGCACCACCAATGCAAGATAGGATGTCTTTGTTGTGTGTGAGGAAACCAGAGTAATCTGGAGGAAACCCACGCAAACACAGGGAGAACATGCAGATAGTGTCCTGGTCAGGATTTGAACCAAGGACCCCTGTGTTGCAAGGCCAACCACTAAGCCTCTGTGCTGCCCATAAACAGACTCTATTCTCTAAGGCCTGCCCCCGTGCGGAGTACAATCAGTACATCAGTTCATACACATTATGCGAGTGAGGCCTTGGATTTCTCCATGAAGCACCTCAGTAGTGGGAAGAGTTCTAATTTTCCCAGCAAAGAAAGCCTAAAGAAAGCTGGAAATACTCCTACCACCTCTGAAGACAAGAAGAGTTCCAACCTCCCCTCATAGCCGGTCCAACACATGCCTGAGAAACATACCGGCCTTCAACCTCCCCTCATAGCCAGTCTAACACACTCCTGAAAAACATACCGGCCTCCAACCTCCCCTTATAGCCGGCCCAACACACGCCTCAAAAACATACTGGCTTCCAACCTCCCCTGTGTAGCTCAGACAATCCGCGCTTCCCCCCCAAAGTGCACAGTGCTGAAAGTGCAAACAAATAAATAAATTGCTCTCTTGTGTTTTTTTAGGTGTCCGGAGGTCCCCAGGGGCCCGGAGGCCCGTAGGGCCCCAGATGGTAACCCCCTCTTTTTTTATTTATTTTTTATAAAACAAATATATTTTTTTAATATATTTTTCTTTTCTTTTTTTATTAAAGGGCCATTTTTTTTTTTTTTGGGGGGTCTGTTTTTTTAGATAAAAAAATATTTTTTATATATTTTTACTTTTTTTTATTTTATTATTATTATTGTTATTACAGGGCCCAGAGGTCCCCAGGGCCCCGGATGACAACCTTCCTTTTTTTATATATATTTTTTTCTTTTTATTTCTTTTATATATATATATATATATATATATATATATATATATATATATATATATATATATATATATATATATATATATATATATATATATATTAGGGTTGTCCCGATACCACTTTTTTAGGACCGAGTACAAGTACCTATACTTTTTTTCAAGTAGTCGCCGATACCGAATACTGATACTTTTTTTTAAATGTGTCCCCAAATGCAGCCATGTCCCCCACATATTGCAGCCATGTATGTCCCCCACATATGCAGCCATGTATGTCCCCCACATATGCTGCCATGTATGGTCCCCCACATATGCAGCCATGTATGTCCCACACATATTGCAGCCATGTATGTCCCCCACATATGCAGCCATGTATGGTCCCCCACATATGCAGCCATGTATGGTCCCCCACATAATGCAGCCATGTATGGTCCCCCACATAATGCAGCCATGTATGGTCCCCCACATAATGCAGCCATGTATGGTCCCCCACACCTGTATATATGATGCTGCCGCCACCGGCGTTAATCCCCCTGCATTATAGCGTAGGGCCGCGCGCATTACAAGCTTTCATTGTGAATACTTGTAAATTGCGCGCCGCCATGTATAGAAACTCCCCTTCTCGGGATTGGAGGGATCCGTCCAATCACAAGCAAGGGGGAGTGTCTATGCATGGCAGCGCGCGCTTTACAAGTTTTCACAACGAAAGCTTGTAATGCGCGCGCGGCCCTACGCTATAATGCAGGGGGATTAACGGCAGTGGCGGCGGCATCATATATACAGGTATTGGGGACAGGACATGGCTGCAATATGGGGGGGGAAGTATTCTATTTCAGTATCGGGGGTATTTGCGGGAGTACAAGTACTCCCGCAAATACTCGGCATCGGTCCCGATACCGATACTGGTATCGGTATCGGGACAACCCTAATATATTTATATATATATATATGTATAATCAATTTCTCTGCTGTGTAAGGGGCCCCATAATTCCTGATGGCGGCCCTGGGTCCAACACACGCCTGCAGGAAAGAAAAAATCTTCTGGATTTCAACCTCCCTTCACAGCCGGTCCAACTCGTACTGTCTTTTTTTTTCTACTTATGTTTCTTTTTCTGGTTTTTCTTTTGTCCATGATGATCGAGGGTTCTGCAGGGGGGGCTGATGACACTTCTGGTCTTTGAATTTCTTTCTTGTTATCTTTCTTGTTATCTTTCTTGTTTTCTTTCTTGTTATCTTTCTTGTTTTCTTTCTTGTTATCTTTCTTGTTTTCTTTCTTGTTCTCTTTCTGACAGCGAGCGCCACTTTTTTGGGGAGTTCCAGTGTCATTGTTGCTTTCTGGAGGAAGCGTAGGGCGATCACGACGTTTTAGTGGAATCGGTTGGTGGAGGTATTTCTTTAAAGCTTTCTGAAATTCACGGCTATGTTTTCGTCGAGTATCAGTTCCATCGTCCATTCCTGGAGGAATCATAAAGCGAACATGACGTTCTGGTTTCTTTTTGTAGAAGTCGCCCTCTGCTTGAGTCTCCTTGTGAAAGTCACACTCTGGTGGAGTCTCCTTGTGGAAGTGGCACTCTGGTGGAGTCTCCTTGTGGAATTGGCACTCTGGTTGAGTGGCCTCATCTGGGGTGCACTCTGGTGGAGTGGCCTCGTCTGGGGCGCACTCTAGGGGAGTGGCCTCATCAAGGGTGCACTCTGGGGGAGTGGCCTCGCCTGGGGCACACTCTGGTTGAGTGGCCATGTCTAGGGAGCACTCTGGTGGAGTGGCCTTGTCTGGGGCGCACTCTGGTGGAGTAGCCTCGTCTAGGGTACACTCTGGTGGAGTGGCCTCATCTGGGGCGTACTCTGGTGGAGTGGCCTCGTCTGGGGTGCACTCTGGTGGAGTGGCCTCGTCTGGGGTGCACTCTGGTGGAGTGGCCTTGTCTGGGGTGCACTCTGGTCGAGTGGCCTCATCTGGGGCGCATTCTGGGGGAGTGGCCTTGTCTGGGGCGCACTCTGGGGGAGTGGCCTCGTCTGGGGCGCACTCTGGGGGAGTGGCCTCGCCTGGGGCACACTCTGGTTGAGTGGCCATGTCTAGGGCACACTCTGGTGGAGTGGCCTCATCTGGGGCACACTCTGGTTGAGTGGCCTCGTCTGGGGTGCACTCTGGTGGAGTGGCCTCGTCTGGGGTGCACTCTGGTGGAGTGGCCTTGTCTGGGGTGCACTCTGGTCGAGTGGCCTCGTCTGGGGCGCATTCTGGGGGAGTGACCTTGTCTGGGGCGCACTCTGGGGGAGTGGCCTCGTCTGGGGCACACTCTGGGGGAGTGGCCTCACCTGGGGCGCACTCTGGTGGAGTGGCCTCGCCTGGGGCACACTCTGGGGGAGTGGCCTTACCTGGGCCGCACTCTGGGGGAGTGGCCTCACTTGGGCCGCACTCTGGGGGAGTGGTCTCACTTGGGCCGCACTCTAGTGGATTGACCTCGCCTGGGGCGCACTCATGCTGTCTTTTATTTTTTCTATTTTTGTTTCTTTTTCTGGTTCTTTTTCCTTTGTCCGGTTCTGTGATGATCGAGGGTTGTTCTGATGGAGTCACCTTGTGGAAGTCGAACTCTGGAGTGGCCATGTCTGGGGCGCACTCTGGTGGAGTGGCCACGTCTGGGGCGCACTCTGGTGGAGTGGCCTTGCCTGGGGTGCACTCTGGTGGAGTGGCCTCATCTGGGGCGCACTCTGTTGGAGTGGAGTCACCTGGGGCGCACTCTGGAAGAGTGGCCTCATCTGGGGCGCACTCTGGAAGAGTGGCCTCATCTGGGGCGCACTCTGGAAGAGTGGCCTCATCTGGGGCGCACTCTGGGGGAGTGGCCTCGCCTGGGGCGCACTCTGGGGGAGTAGCCTCGCCTGGGGCACACTCTGGGGGAGTAGCCTCGCCTGGGGCACACTCTGGGGTACTGGCCTCTTCTGATGGAGTGGCCATGTCTGGGGCGCACTCTGTTGGAGTGGCCATGTCTGGGACGCACTCTGTTGGAGTGGCCATGTCTGGGGCGCACTCTGTTGGAGTGGCCATGTCTGGGGCGCACTCTGTTGGAGTGGCCACGTCTGGGGCGCACTCTGGTGGAGTGGCCTTGCCTGGGGTGCACTCTGGTGGAGTGGCCTCATCTGGGGCGCACTCTGTTAGAGTGGAGTCACCTGGGGCGCACTCTGGAAGAGTGGCCTCATCTGGGGCGCACTCTGGGGGAGTGGCCTCATCTGTGGTGCACTCTGGGGGAGTGGCCTCGCCTGGGGCGCACTCTGGGGGAGTAGCCTCGTCTGGGGCACACTCTGGGGGAGTAGCCTCGCCTGGGGCACACTCTGGGGTACTGGCCTCTTCTGATGGAGTGGCCATGTCTGGGGCGCACTCTGTTGGAGTGGCCATGTCTGGGTCGCACTCTGTTGGAGTGGCCATGTCTGGGACGCACTCTGTTGGAGTGACCATGTCTGGGGCGCACTCTGTTGGAGTGGCCATGTCTGGGGCGCACTCTGTTGGAGTGGCCATGTCTGGGGCGCACTCTGTTGGAGTGGCCATGTCTGGGGCGCACTCTGTTGGAGTGGCCATGTCTGGGGCGCACTCTGTTGGAGTGGCCATGTCTGGGGCGCACTCTGTTGGAGTGGCCATGTCTGGGGCGCACTCTGTTGGAGTGGCCATGTCTGGGGCGCACTCTGTTGGAGTGGCCATGTCTGGGGCGCACTCTGATGGAGTGGCCATGTCTGGGGCGCACTCTGATGGAGTGGCCATGTCTGGGGCGCACTCTGTTGGAGTGGCCATGTCTGGGGCGCACTCTGTTGGAGTGGCCATGTCTGGGGCGCACTCTGATGGAGTGGCCTTGTCTGGGGCGCACTCTGATGGAGTGGCCATGTCTGGGGCGCACTCTGTTGGAGTGGCCATGTCTGGGGCGCACTCTGATGGAGTGGCCATGTCTGGGGCGCACTCTGATGGAGTGGCCATGTCTGGGGCGCACTCTGATGGAGTGGCCATGTCTGGGGCGCACTCTGATGGAGTGGCCATGTCTGGGGCGCACTCTGATGGAGTGGCCATGTCTGGGACGCACTCTGATGGAGTGGCCATGTCTGGGGCTGTCTCCATGTGAACGTCACATGCTTGTGGCGTCTCCGTATGAACGTCACATGCTGGTTGAGCCTCAATGTAGCTTTCACATTCTGTCTTGCTCACTGGGGCAGGCCTGCCTTGTGAGCTGTCTCTGCAGTAAATACCGCGTACACCTGCAATTAAAAAGAAGAATGAGGTTTAGCACTTTCACCTACATTTCTTATATTTTTTATACAACATCAAATTATCAAATATTATCAACATCAAATTATAGAGAGAAAAGTTCAAAATTCCAAAATGACTAATGTCCTTCATATACAAATTCTGGTTGCCTGGCAGTTATGCCGACCCACTAAAATGAATGGAGTCAGAAAGGGGACTGATTCTTCACTTGCAGGTGCAGTGGAGTAATCTGCAGTGTTTCTGTTTCTTATTATTAAACGCCCGGCCTCTTTTATTGTCATCCCTCAAATTGTTGTGGTGGATTGATATAGAAGAGGCCGGGACCAGGAACCTCTGCATTGCAGATTACTCCGCCACACCTCATAGTGAAAAAAATAGTCCTGCGATTCTGTCATGTGACAACCGTGACAAGATCTTGCCATGTTTGGGGGGCCATTAAGAATAATCCGAATGCTTGCTTCACATTTTCCCATGATTTGGAATTTCAGGCAGTATCATAGCACTTCTGCCGGCCCTTCCAAATCGCCAAGTGTGGGCGGGGTCTAAGGCAGATTTCCAGGCAAATGATGAAATAGTTACTGTCTGTGGGAGCTGCTTTACTGCACAGCCCTGCAGCAACTTACTAGGAGTTGTCAGTGAGGAGAGGAGAGCGGATTGTAGAAGCCGGCCGGTGCTCAGTGAGTATGAGCTGCTTTTTACACTTCACTATCCATAGTACTTACCAATCTCGGTGTCGGTATCCCGGTGATGTCCATTGCCTTTACAGCCGCATCCGAAACGTCCAACAATGGCTCTGAAACAGCCGCGTACAAACGCTCGGGTCCTCTTCATTATGGGGCGCTTTTTAGGGGTATCTGCAGGCTGGTCACTGATACCTCCTTCCATAGCTGCCCTTCCTTCGCTGGATTTCTCTTTGGTGTTTTTCAGAGAAAAAAGCTTTTTACATTTAAATCGGTTCATTATTAAGAATAAAGAAACACTCTTTAAATGTAAAAGAATAGAAATCGCGATGAAATTCAAACGAATTAATTAAAATCCAAATGAATCGCAAGAAAAATCTCAGGAGAGATCAGAAGCACGTCTTCACTGGTCAGCAAACACTCGGCTTCTGCTGCCAGCTCCCTCTGCACTTCCTTATAAGGGCTCAGCCAATGACATCACAGGGCAGCTCTGGGCTTTTTTTTTTTTTTTTAAATCTCAACTGACGATTTTTCTTAAAGGGGCCTGGTCCTTGTTTGTGAGCTTTGTGAATTCAGCCTGTAGGCTCAGTATACGGCTCCTTTATGAACATGTTATTGTGAATGAGATTTAACCCTTACAGTCCCATGGCTGAAATAATGATGTGTATTCCTCTGATAACACTGTGAATGGAGCCTTATAAATGTTTTCATTTATTTTATGTTATCATTATTACACACCAATTATTTCTCCCATTTTAACCCTTTAACCACTTAAAGAATCACTAAAGGAAAAACATTTATTAGCTAAATAGCTTCCTTTACCTTACTGCAGTACTGGTTTCATGTCCTCATTGTTTGTTTGTTTTTGCTTTGAAGTTGCTGTAATCCTGCTCTGTTCTCCACACTTCCTGCTTGTCTGTTTCCTTATAACCACAGTGCTGGGAGCTTTCTCACTGTGGTCTGAGCTGTCATTACTGTGTGTCTAAAACTTCCCAGAACCAATCGGATTCATTTTAAAAACAAAACACTGCCCTGGATTTGTTTGTTTTTGTTCTGTGTGTCTATTTCTAGTTCACAGAAACATGAAGCCAGTTCAAAAGTGAAACTAACCTGCAGGCACATTATATGATTGATTTTTATCTATTTTTAATCATTTTGAAAAGGAATCAGTTAACTTTTAAGTCTCTATACCCTGTAAACAGTCATTTCAGCAAAAAAAATGTTTTCCTTTAGTGACCCTTTAACGACCGCCCACTGTATATATACGTCCCGATTTTAAAGAAGGATATCTCGGTAACGGCAGCAGCTGCTGCCACAACCGAGATATCCATCTCTTCAGTGGGCTGTCCTGTCAACGATAGGCCCCCCTCCCGCCGCTCTCCCGCGCCCTCCGCCGTTTACTGTAGCGGCAGAGGCCATCGGGTTCGCTCGGCTGCTGTGTGGGGATGCGAGTGAGGCCAACATGGCACCCACCTGTCCCCATAGCTCTGCTGGGCGGAAGTGACGTCAAAACGTCAGTCCCGCCCAGCGTCTTTTTTTTTTAATTGTAAAATAAATTAAAAACATTTTTTTTTTTTTTAAAGCGCCCCGTCCCGACGAGCTTGTGCACAAAAGCGAACGCATACGGTGAACGGTGTTCAAACCACACAAGTGAGGTATCGCTGTGATCGTTAGAGCGAGAGCAATAATTCTAGCCCTAGACCTCCTCTGTAACTCAAAAAATGCAACCTATAGAATTTTTTAAACGCCGCCTATCGAGATTTTTAAGGGTAAAAGTTTGACGCCATGCCATGAGCGGGCGTAATTTTTAAGCGTGACATGTTGGGTATCATTTTCCTTGGCGTAACATTATCTTTCACAATATGTAAAAAAATTGGGCCAAATTTATTGTTGTCTTATTTTTTAATTAAAAAAAGTGATTTTTTTCCAAAAAAAGTGCGCTTGTAAGACCACTGCGCAAATGCGGTGTGACAAAAAGTATTGCACTGACTGCCATTTTATTCTCTAGGGTGTTAGGAAGAATATATATATAATGTTTGGGTGTTTTAAGTAATTTTATAGCAAAAAAAAAATTTTAGTCTCGTAAACACCGAATCTGAAAAACAGGCTCGGTGCTTAAGTGGTTAACTGCCAATGTGGTTGGTGCTGCATTCATGGCAATGCGGGTGTTGTATTAACCACTTCCTGCCCGGTCAATCGCAGATTGACGTCCGGAAAGTGGTTCTGAAATCCTGACTGGACGTCTATTGAGGCCCTGCAGGATTTCATCCAGCGCGCGCCCGTGGGGCCGCACAGCGCGGCGATCGGTGATGCGGGGTGTCAGTCTCACACCCTGCATCTCCGATCTCAGTAACGAGTCTCCGGCGGAGGCTCGTTACCACGTGATCAGCCGTGTCCAATCGCGGCTGATCACAATGTAAACAGGAAGAGCCGTAGATGGCTCTTCCTCACTCACGTCTGACAGGCGCAGGTAGAGGAGATGCCACACATGGGCACTGACTGGCAACATTGATCCATCAGTGCCACCCCTCAGTGTCCATCAGTGCCATCCCACAGTGTCCATCAGTGCCACCCCACAGTGTCAATCCATGCCCAGTGCCCACCTATCAGTGCCCATCTGTGCCACCCATAAGTACCCATCAGTGCCACCATAATTGCCACCCATGAGTGCCAATCTGTGCTGCCTATGAGTGCCCAGTGCCGCCTATGAGTGCCCATCAGTGTCGCCCATGAGTGCCCATCAGTGCCGCCTGTGAGTGCCCATCAGTGCCGCCTGTGAGTGCCCATCAGTGCTGCCTATGAGTGCCCATCAGTGCCGCATACCAAGCACCGCCTATCAGTGCCCATCAGTGCCACCTCATCGGTGCCCATCAGTACTATCTCATCGGTGTCCATCAGTGTAACCTCATTGGTGCCCATCAGTGCTGCCATATCGGTGCCCGTAATTGAAAGAGAAAACTTACTTATTTACAAAAATAATTAACAGAAACAAATAAAAAAAAAATTCAGTCTTTTATTAGTTGTTGCGCAAAAAATAAAAACCGCAGAGGTGATCAAATACCACCAAAAGAAAGCTCTATTTGTGGGGAAAAAAGGACGCCAATTTTGTTTGGGTACAGTGTAGCATGACTGCGCAATTGTCATTCAAAGTGCGACATGGCTGAAAGCTGAAAATTTGCTTGGGCGGGTAGGTGCGTAAGTGCCCGGTATGGAAGTGGTTAATGGCAATACAGGGGGTGCTGCATTAATGGCAATGGAGTATGGCATTCATGGCAATGGAGTGGGTGCTGCATTCTTGGCAATATAGTGGGTGCTGCATTCATGGCACTTGTGAGGCTGCAGATGGGCACTGATTAGGCTGCATTGATGGGCACTGACCCCTATTTTGCTTCACAGTTCTTTATTTAAAATGTAAAATTTTTAAGCCAATAAATACGGTATATCCACATAACGCGCCTAAGCTCTTCACCACACACAGCCACAAGTTTTAATAGTTTAACCACTTAAGGACCTTGGGTGTTTTTCAGATTTGGTGTTTACAAGACTAAAACAGTTTTTTCTGCTCGAAAATTACTTAAAACACCCAAACATTATATATTTTTTTCCCTAACACCCTAGAGAATAAAATGGCGGTCATTGCAATACTTTTTGTCACACATCCCCACACAGCACAACAGAGAACCCGATCGGGGGGAGCCCTCTCCTGTCACCGATAACGCCGATCTTGCGGCGAATCCGCCGCGGAGACCACCGTTATCGTGTACAGGACCGCTCACTTAAAAGATGGATATCTCGGTTGTGGCAGCAGCTACTGCCGTTACCAAGAAATCCATCTTTAAAAAAAGGACGTATATATACAGTGAGGGGTCCTTAAGTGGTTAAAGAACGTCAAGCAAAATGGTCGGCCCTCAAGCATGTTCACTTTATCAAATCTGGCCCTCTGTGAAAAAAGTTTGGACAGCCCTGGTATAAGTAGTTTGATACTGTTTATGTATCAATATTTTTTTTTTTTGTATAATTGATTCTTTGAGTTTTTTTGCACCTTAAAACTCTGCTTTTCTGTTATACTTTATAGGAGGTGGTGCATTTATTAAAATCTCTGGGGAAATCTCTTCATGAATAATTTGTCAAACTATCAGGAAACACACTGGCTTGGCTGGCAGCCAAGCCTGGAAACCTACCTACTTACCTACCACCAGGGCTTTTTTTCAGGGGGAACTTGGGGGAACTCAGTTCCACCACCTCTGGCTCAGACCCTTTGGTGCCTGCTCACCACAATCACTTGTAAACACATAAGTCTGGTTTCTGTGTTTACAAGTGACAGCTCTGCACTCTGTGTGTAACCCCCCTGAACTCTGTACTCTGTATGTAATGCAATTCTGGTATTTAATGCCCCTTTAAGACCCTTCTACTGTTTGTGAAATCTGAACGGGGTCATGGTTGAGTTCCTGCACCTATTTTCTGAGAAAAAAAGCTCTGACTATTACTACAAAAAAAACTCTTTACACTTCTAGCACACTAAAGGGTACTAACTACACACCAGGGGTGTCAAACTCAAATTCATCGGGGGCCACATCAGCAGTTTGGTTGCCCTCAAAGGGCCGGTTGTATCTGCACTCCAGTTTTCTTGCACTGCATAGGGAGCGCAGGGTTCAGGAGTGCGCTGCTTGCTCCTCTCTAGTGTCACTGGTGTCCCCCCCTCCTCTCTTCTCTGGTGTCACTGGGGTCCCCCTCCTCTCCTCTTTGGTGTCACCCTCCTCTCCTCACTGGTGCCACTGGGGTCCCCCTCCTCTCCTCAGTGACACCAGAGAGGAGAGGACGGGTACCACAGTGACACCAGAGAGGAGAGGAGGGGGACCCCAAAGACACCAGTGACACTGGTCCCCTTCCTCTCCTCTCTGGTGTCCCCCTCCTCCGCTCAGTACAGACAGCCATGCTCCCCGGGTGATGGTGTCACTGGGGTCCCCCTCCTCTCCTCTCCGGTGTCACTGGGGTACCCCTCCTCTACTCTCTGGTGTCACTGAGGAGAGGAGGGGGACACAAAAGAGGAGAGGAGGGGTACCCTAGTGACACCAGAGAGGAGAGGAGGGGTACCCCAGTGACACCAGAGAGGAGAGGAGGGGGACCCCGGTGACACCAGAGAGGAGAGAAGGAGGACCCCGGTGACACCAGAGAGGAGAGAAGGGGGACCCCGGGGACACCAGAGAGGAGAGAAGGGGGACCCCAGTGACACCAGAGAGGAGAGAAGGGGGACCCAAGTGACACTGGTCCCCTTCCTCTTCTCTCTGGTGTCCCCCTCCTCTGCTCAGTACAGACAGCCATGTTCCCCGGGTGATGGTGTCTCTCCTACCCACAGGTGCAGATCTCAGATACTTTCTCCTCATGTCCCTCGTTCTGAAAACACCATGTGACCCCCACCAGGTAACAGCCCCCCCCCCTCATTCCCAAAACACCATGCGATCCCCACCAGGTAACAGCCTCCTCTCATTCCCAAAACACCATGCGACCCCCACCAGATAACAGCCCCCCCTCATTCCCAAAACACCATGTGACCCCCCCAGATTACAGCCCCCCCCCTGTCATCTCCGTCCTCTGGCTCACCTGTTGCTCAAACTGGTTGCAGGGGAAGCCGAGCACCTGGATCCGGTCCCGGAAGTCGCTCTGCAGCTGGTTGAGTTGTCGGTAATCCCTCTCAGTTGTCCCTCAGAGTGACGCCACATTCTCAATGAGAAGGATCTTCCCCGGTACCTTACTGCGCCCACACCTGGGGACAGACCCGCCTCTATCGATCTAATTGACCAATAGTGAGGTACGGGAGGGCGGAGATGGAGGCGGCGAAAAGTCACTTCCTGACGAGACAGCCGCCGACGGGTGTACCAAGATGGCCGCCTCTCCGGAGCTAGGCCGAAGCCAGGGACTTTCCTATGGCCGAAGCTTCGGAGCGTTCCGCGAATCGCGTGTTGTGACGCCTGCGCAGCGGTGGACAAAACGTTGCACCCACCGCGTGGGCCACATGGCAAGGACTGGCAGGCTGGATTCGGCCCGCGGGCCTTGTGTTTGCCACCCCTGCTACACACCTTTGGGATGAATTAGAGCGGAGACTGCGAGACAGGCCTTCTCGTCCAACATCAGTGCCTGACCTCACAATTATGCTTCTGGAAGAACGGTAACACGTTCTCATAGACACACTCCTAAACCTTGTGGACAGCCTTCCCAGAAGAGTTGAAGCTGTTATAGCTGCAAGGGGGGGGGGGGGGGGGGGGGGCAACACAATATTGAACCCTACGGGCGAAGACTGGGACGTCATTAAAGTTCATTTGCGTGTAAAGGCAGGTGTCCCAATACTTTTGGTAATACAGCGTATATGAGACAAAATAGTGAACACTCTACAGGGCTTGACAAAAATAGCATTAGGGGGTTTTAATAGTATCGATGTTGGTGCTATTAATAACCTCTTATGCTATTTGTGCCTATTTTAAGTCCAGTGGAGTGTAAACTGTTTGGTCTGCTGGATACAAGTTTACTGTGTGATGAACCCAGAAAATGCGGGTAACACCTTCTATTGCTATATACTATACGTTTATACTGTATGTCAATACATGGAAGTAGGATAAGTAATGTTAAAAGTCAATAGTCCCATAGCTGTAATGTAAAAATGGATTGGTCCATAAGAGGTGAGGAAGTGGTTATAAGTATAATGCCGCGTACACATGACCATTTTTCGGGTTGTAAAAAACAACGTTTTTTAACCACTTCAATACCGGGCTTTTATACCCACCTCAATACCGGGCTTATTCTGGCACTTCTCTCCTACATGTACAATTCATCATTCTTTTGCTCGAAAATTACACAGAACCCCCAAACATTATATATGTTTTTTTAGCAGACACCCTAGGGAATAAAACGACGGTCATTGCAACGTTTTATCTTGCACGATATTTGCGCAATAATTTTTCAAACATTTTTTTTTTTTGGAAAAAAATTGTTTCATGAATTAAAAAAAAGAAAAAAATTAAAAAAATAACAAAACAGTAAATTTAGCCCAATTTTTTTGTAAAATATGAAAGATTATGTTACACCGAGTAAATAAATACCTAACATGTCACGCTTTAAAATTGCGCACAATCATGGAATGGCGCCAAACTTCGGTACTTAAAAATCTCCATAGGCAACGCTTTGAAATGTTTTACAGGTTACCAATTTAGATTTACAGAGGAGATCTAGTGCTAGAATTGTAGCTGAAACGCTAACGCACGCGGCGATACCTCACATATGTGGTTTAAATGGCGTTTACATATGTCGGCGGGACCTTACGTGTGCGTTCGCTTCTATGCGCGAGCTACCGGGGACAGGGGCGTTTTAATTTTTTTTTTTACACTTTTTTTTTTTATTTGTAACTTTTATTCCTATTGCAAGGAATGTAAACATCCCTTGTAATAGGTAATGTGTGTGACAGGTCCTCTTTATGGAGAGACGGGGGGTCAATAAGACCTCACATCTCTCCTCCAGGCTGGGAAGCATGAGATCGGTGAAAAAAATCTCATGATCGGTGTTGCTCACTAGTCGCAATCGCGGCTTTGTTTACTTACGGGGACCCGGGCGTGACGTCATCACATCGCGCCCGGGTTCTCCGACGGTTATAGAGATGACTGGTGACCATCTGGTCACCAGTCATCTATATGCTTCCTGCCAGCGCCGGACGATTCCTTCTCTGGGCCCCCGATGGCACGGGAGAGCCAGGAGAAGCACCGGATGGCGGCGGGAGGGGGGATGTCCCCTCCCGCCGCCTATAAGAAGGATCAAGCGGCGGAACCGCCGCTATCATCGTATGGTGCGCAGGATCGCCGGCTGAAGACATGGATATCTGAATGATGCCACTAGCTGCAGGCATCATTCAGATATCCCCTGGCAAAGCCCAGGACATCATATGACAATGGGCGGGTATTGAAGTGGTTAAAAATGTCATTTAAAACAATCGTGTGTGGGCGTCAGAGCATTTTTCGGGTTCTGAAAAACGGGCAATTTTTTTTCCGAACATGCTGTATTTTTTTCACGACGTTTTAAACAATGTTTTTTTTCAGGTTGTAAAAAATGGTCGTGTGTGGGCTTTAACAACGTGAAAAAAACGGGCATGCTCAGAAGCAAGTTATGAGATTGGAGCGCTCGTTCTGGTAAAACTAGCGTTCGTAATGGACATAGCACATTCGTCACGCTGTAACAGACAGAAAAGCGTGAATCGTCTCTCACCAAACTTTCACTAACACAAAATCAGCAAAAGCAGCCCCAAGGGTGGCGCTATCCGAATGGTACTTCCCCTTTATAGTGCCGTCGTACGCGTTGTACGTCACTGCGCTTTTCTCCAGCATTTTTTTTTTCACGATTGTGTGTAGGCAAGGCAAGCTTGACATGAATCAGGTCGAAAAAAACAATGTTTTTTCTAGACCATTAAAAATGGCCGTGTGTATACAGCATAAGTCTTCCAATGAGGACACAAGCTCTGGTGACCACCAAGGATTTCCCTTACTTCCTGTTTTGGCTATGCAACAGGAAGTGAAGTGAAATCTCCCCAATGGGATACAGATGGCAAAAAAATAAAACTGACAGGAGTTATTATGCCCCCCCCACCCATCCTTACTCTATCCAAACATTTTTGCTTTCAGTTCTACTTTATTACTATATAATGATAACTAATATCCTTGGTGATTCTGTGGTAGACCCATGTCTATACATACAATCGTACTCAACCACCAGACATTAACCACTTCAGCCCCGGTGGATTTGGCCGCCAAAGGACCTGGTCACTTTTTGTAATTCGGCACTGCTTCGCTTTAACTGACAACAAACAAATTTGACGTCCTTTTTTCCCCACAAATAAAGGTTTCTTTTGGTGGTATTTGATCACCTCTGCGGTTTTTATTTTTTGCGCTATAAACCAAAATAGAGCAAAAAAAAAAAAAGCAATACAGTATATTTAACTTTTTGCTATAATAAATAAAAAACATAAAAAAAAATGTTTTCTTCAGTTTAGGCTGATACGTATTCTTCTACATATTTTTGGTAAAATTAAATTGCAATAAGCGTTTATTGATTGGTTTGTGCAAAAGTTATAGCGTCTACAAAATAGGGGATAGATTTATGGCATTTTTATTAATATTTTTTTTTTATACTAGTAATGACGGCAATCAGAGATTTTTATCGTGACTGCGACATTATGGCGGAAACACATCGGGCACTTTTGGGGACCATTCACATTTTTTTTTTTTTTTTTTTATAAAGTGTATATTTTTGTGCGTGAACTCGTGAGAGAGGAGCCGGACTGCAGGAGTTGGGAGTAGGCAGACCCTCCCCCCGGAGGCAATCGCCATCCTTCTCCATGCCCCTGGTGGCAATGGCGGGTGTGAAGGGGGGCCTCCCACTCACCCCGCCCTACCTGCTCCTCTTGGGAGCCCAACTGGGGCCCAACGGGACCCCAATGGGGCAGAGGGACTCCCCCTATGAGGGAGTGAGGGGGCCTAGCCCACCCAGCCAGCCCCGTAGGTCCTTCGCCTCTCTTTATTTTAGGAGACCGCATGGCCAAAGTGCGTGTGTTTTAAACCAATTTTGTGTGCGTGCAAGTGTGGTGGTTTTTGTGGGGGGGGGTGGGCATACTAAGCACAGGCGTACCTTGCATAGCACACCCACCGGGAGCCGGGCTGAGACCACCAAACTCAATTCACATGTAGCCGAGACCGGGATTCCGAACCCATGGCTGCAGAGGTGAATGGCATGTCAGGGCAGTGCCAATCACGTTGAGCCACCACAGCTCCCTCATTCACATTTATACAGCGATCAGTGCTATAAAAATGCACTGATTACTGTATAAGGCTTGGTTCACACTGGTGTGACCCGACAGTCGTACTACTTTGGATCTGACTAAACACTAGATATAGTGTGAAACGCGTCAGCTGTCTGAGGTTCGAGTGCTGTGACTTGTAGTGCTCTTCCTATTTTAAATAAAGGCGACTATTGTTCAAGAGTGCGGCTGTCCAGAAATACATCCTTGTTATTCCTGCCTTGCTGATTGCATTTCCTGCACCTGGGATCTCTGTGGGGTGGATTATTGCCAAGGTCTCCACCTGGAGCGGCCATCTCTCCTTCTACTTTGGATCCGACTTTGCCGTGCGACTTGAAGCCGACTTACGTCCCACTTTAACCACTTTCCGACCAGCCGCCGCAGTAATACGGCGGCAGGTCGGCTCGCCCAGGCGAGAGCCCGTAGCTCTACGTCGGGCGCGTGAACGGCCAGGGAGCGCGCGCGCGCGCCTCCCCGCCGTTCCTGACGATCGGATTCGATACAGAACCGATCACTCACCAGGTCCAGGCCAATAAAATCTGGCCTGGACCTGGTGATCACCCTCAGCCAATGGTTGTTCTCCCCTGCCAATGTTTTGTAAACATTGACAGGGGAAATGCTGCTCTCTCCCTCGTGTCGGTCTTTCCGTTCCTGACCGTGAGGGAGAGAGCATCTAACTGTGAGTTGCACAACACTACACTGACACCAGGTCACGTAGGCACACAATTCACCCCTGTTAACCCCCCGATCGCCCCCCAAATTAACCCCTTCACTGCCTGTCACTGTGTCACTCAGTACAGCAATCAGATTTTTTTTTGATGGCTGTACAAGTGTCATTAGTGACTAAAATAATTGTTAGGGTAATTAGCCTTAGACCCTAATAAGTCTAGGGACCCCCCTAACCCCCCCCAATAAAGGTTTAACCCCTTGATTACCCCCTGTCACCAGTGATCACAGTATAAGTGTCACGGGTGACGCAGTTTAGCTAGTTTATTTTTTATAGCATCAAGGCACCCGCCATATTTTTTGCAATAAAGTTTTAACCCCCTGATTGCCCGGCGGGTGATCAAAGTTTGGTTTTAGCGCCGGATAGGGTCTGCGTTGCCCCAGGCAGCGTCAGATTAATGCCAGTAGCGCTAACACCCACGCACGCACCATACACCCCCCCTTAGTGGTATAGTATCTGAACTGATCGATACCTGATCTGATCAGATCTATACTAGCGTCCCCTGCAGTTTAGGGTTCCCAAAAACGCATTGTTAGCGGGATCAGCCCAGATACCTGCTAGCACCTGCGTTTAGCACCTTCGCCCAGCCCAGCCCAACCAAGTGCAGTATCGATCAATCGATCACTGACACAAAACACAAAAACACATAACTGCAGCGTTCGCAGAGTCAGGCCTGATCTCTGCGATCACTAACAGTTTTTTGGTAGCGTTTGACTGTCGCTAACAGGTCAGGTGCTTTTTTTCCTGTGAATCTCACCACCGTACCCCTAAATTTAGAGCCCAAAATGGCAAATAGAATGTACGGTGATGACGAGGCCTACTTGTTCATGAGCCTGTCAGATAGTGATGAGGAGGTCACGCATCTGTCAAATTCTAGCTCATATGATCCTGTAGACGACAGTGGCTCCCTGACAGATAGCTCTGATGACGGAGTGGTCCCTGCTAGGGTCAGGCGTACCAGATCCCGATCTTCTGCTGTCGCTGAGGTGCAAGAACCGCAGGGCTCTCGTATGGGGCAGAGTAGTACTAGCGCCACTATTCCTTCGGGTGATCTGGCAAGCACCAGCGGCCTAGTACATCCTGGTCATACATCCAGCACTGCAGTAACACTTGGTGACGTGGCGAGTCCCATAAGTGCAGTTCAAGCTGGCGAGGTGGCAAGCACAAGTAGTGTCCCGCTGCCACCAAGAAGAAGAAGACGACAAAGACAGGCCCGTCATGCCCATAGTGCCCTTCCTGCTGCATTAGCCAATCCTGATTGGGTCCCCGCCACTTCTGCAGCACCCGTACTTCCCCCATTCACTGGCCAACCTGGAATTCAGGTGGAAACAGTTGATTTTACGCCACTGGATTTTTATTCACTGTTTTTCACGGAAGATCTCTATAGATCTATTGTGGACCAAAGCAATTTGTATGCTTGTCAATACATCGCCGCTAATCCCCAGCTGTCCCTTGCCAGAGATTGGAAGCCAATTACGGTTTCCGAATTTAAGATCTTTCTGGGCCTTACCCTCCTCATGGGCATTACTAAAAAGAGTGAATTGCGGTTGTATTGGTCCACGCGCCCAATTTACTATATGCCCATTTTCTCTGCCTCCATGACCAGGACACGATACGAGCAGATCTTGCGGTTCATGCATTTTAGTGACAATCAACTCTGTCGTCCTCGGGGAGACCCTGAATTCGATCGGCTCTACAAAATTCGGCCCCTCGTAAACCACTTCAACGAACGGTTTGCAGCCTTGTATAATCCCAATCAAGTTGTCTGCGTTGATGAGTCCCTGATTAAGTTTTCTGGTTGCTTGTCATTCAAACAGTTCCTTCCCAGCAAGCGTGCCAGATACGGGGTCAAGTTGTATAAGCTCTGTGACAGGGCAACAGGCTATACATCTAGCTTTATGGTTTACGAGGGAAAAGACAGTCACGTAGAGCCGGAAAATTGCCCTGATTACATAGGGAGCGCTGGTAAGATAGTCTGGGAATTGGTGTCACCCTTATTCGGAAAGGGGTACCACTTGTACGTGGACAATTATTACACGAGCGTGCCACTTTTTAGTCATCTTTTTGATTATGGAATTGGCGCATGTGGCACCGTGCGACCTAATCGCCGGGGCATCCCCCAACGGCTTGTAGAATCCCGTCTTAGTCGGGGGAGAGAGCCTGCTTACAGTGTAACAATTTGTTAGCAGTGAAGTGGAGGGATTCACGGAATGTTTTCGTTCTGTCCTCGCTTCACGCAGACACGGCAGTCCAAATTCCTACGGCGACTGGTGTTGTGGAGAAACCCCTCTGTATCCACGAGTACAACCTTAACATGGGAGGGGTGGACCTCAATGACCAGTTGTTGGCGCCGTACCTAATTACCCGTAAGACCAAACGCTGGTACAAAAAAGTGTCGGTTTATTTGTTTCAATTGGCTTTGCTGAACGCTCATGTGCTATACACAGCTTCAGGACAGGCTGGATCCTTCCTAAAATTCCAGGAAGAGATCGCCGAAGCCCTTCTGTTTCCAGACGGTGCTTTGCCCCACCTTCCCAATGCAAATGCAGTGAGCCGGCTGTATGAGAGGCATTTTCCTTTTATCATCCCTAGTACCCCTACCCAAAGAACCCGCCAAAGAAGATGTCGTGTCTGCAGCAAACTCGGATTTAGGCGTGACACCCGCTTTTATTGTCCCGACTGTCCTGACCAACCTGGTCTTTGCATTGGTGTATGTTTCAAACGCTACCACACACTAATTGAGTTTTAGCGTAGGGTACAGCACCACACAGTCCTAGGCACATAAACACAGGGTTTCGGAAGATGTGATGGCCATCACATTTTGAGAGACCATAATCTGCAACGTTCAGTTTACAGTTTATAAAAGTGAAAAAAAGTGGAAAAAATTAAACTCGCACAAAAACACAAAAAAAATATAAAATAAAAAATCCAAAAATAGTTGTGGTTGTATATTTCTCCTCTATTTGTTGTTCTCTTATGTTCACTCTCTACTGTCTACTCACTATTGTTCTATATCTATTCTCTCTATTTTTTTTTATAGTATTTGCTTTGCAGGTATGGTATGTTATACTGTAATGTTTGTTTTATTGTTAACCATCATTTACTTAGCAGGTACGCCATTTAGTTGCATCGCGTATTTATTTAGCGTGACAGCAACAGCGTTTGCTCCCACGATATATAAAGCCACGACTCCAACACTGTGGGAGGTGATTTCACCACCACAGCTAAAAAAAGAGCATATATGCCGAAGCATGGGGGCATTAGGGGCGGAGGAGCGATTTTGCTCCTAATGCCGCATACATACGATCGAAATTCCGTCGGAAGCTTTCCCGTGGAAAAGTTCAACCGTGTGTACGCGGCATAACTTTTTTTGAGGGAGGATGCCCCCATGCTTCGGCATATATATTTTTTAGGCACAGGTTGCGTTAATTTATTTTTTACTGTTTTTTTATTTTTTGGTATTTGATTTGCAGGTATGGTATGGTAAGATCTTACTGTTAGAATGTAATGTTACTTTGTTTTAATGTTAACCATCATTTGCTTAGCAGGTACGCCATCCAGTTGCATCGCCGATTTATTTAGCGTGACAGCAACAGCGTTTGCTCCCACGATATTTAAAGCCGTGATTCCAACACTGTAGGAGGTGATTTCACCACCACAGTTAAAAAAAGAGCATATATGCCGAAGCATGGGGGCATTAGGGGCGGAGGAGCGATTTTGCTCCTAATGCACGTACATACGGTCGAAATTCCGTCGGAAGCTTGTCCGTGGAAAAGTCCGACCGTGTGTATGCGCCATAACTTTTTATGCAGCGTACATACGTCTGTGAGCGGCATAACTTTTTTGAGGGAGGATGCCCCCATGCTTCGGCATATATAACTGGTGCATGTATGCCCATCATTAGAAGTGGGTGTATGAAGGGAGGTATTCTAATGGTGGGCATACCCACCGATCAATCAATTTTTTTCGTTCAGCCAACAGGCTGAATGAAAAAAAAAAGATTACAATACATGTCCAACAAGAACCATCAACGTATGGTATGTTGCTGGACTTTGAATGGTTATACCAGAATGATGCCTGCGGGTTTAGGTATCATCTTGGTATCATTCTCTTCAGCCAGCGGTCGGCTTTCATGTAAAAGCAATTCTAGCGGCTAATTAGCCTCTAGACTGCTTTTAAAAGCAGTGGGAGGGTATGCCCCCCCCCCGGATATAAACTGCGCCATTGGGAAAGTGGGAAAACATTTTATCACACCGATCTTGGTGTGGTCAGATGCTATGAGGGCAGAGGAGAGACCTAGGGTCTGATAGACCCCAATTTTTTCAAAAAAGAGTACCTGTCACTAACTATTGCTATTATAGGGGATATTTACATGCCCTAAGATAACAATAAAAATTATAAAAAAAAAATAAAAAAAGGAAGGAACAGTCTAAAATAAAATTAAAAAAGCAAAATAAATAATAATAAAAAAAAAAAAAAAGCACCCCTGTCCCCCCCTGCTCTCACGCAAAGGCGAACGCAAGCGTCGGTATGGCGTCATATGTAAACAGCAATTGTACCATGCATGTGAGGTATCACCGCGAAGGCCAGATCGAGGGTAATAATTTTAGCAGTAGACCTCCTCCGTAAATCTAATGTGGTAACCTGTAGAGGCTTTTAAAGGCTTTTAAAAATGTATGTTGTTTGTCGCCACTGCGCATTTGTGGGAAATTTTAAAGTATGTCGTGTTTGGTATCTGTGTACTCGGCCTACGATCATCTTTTTTATTTCATGAAATATTTGGGCAATATAGTGTGTTTTAGTGCTTTAAAATAAAAAAAAGTGTATTTTTTCCCCAAAAAATGCGTTTAAAAAATCGCTGCGCAAATACTGCGTGGAAAAAAAAAATGCAACACCCACCATTTTAATCTGTAGGGCCTTTGCTTTAAAAAAATATATAATGTTTGGGGGTTCAACTTAAATTTCTTGCAAAAAAAAAAAAAGTTTTTATGTAAACAAACAGTGTCAGAAAGGGCTTTGTCTTCAAGTGGTTAGAAGAGTGGATGATGTGCGACTTAAGCTTCTAAATGTTGTGCATAAAATGCCAGGACAGTTCAAAATCCCCCCAAATGACCCCATTTTGGAAAGTAGACACCCCAAGCTATTTTCTGAGAGGTATGTTGAGTACATGGAATATTTTATATTTTGCCACCAGTTGCTGGAATATGACAAACTTTTTTTTTTTTTTTTTGCACAAAGTTGCCACTAAATGATATATTGCTCAAACATGCCATGGTTATATGTGGAATTACACCCCAAAATACATTCTGCTGCTTCTCCCGAGTACGGGGATACCACATGTGTGAGACTTTTTGGGAGCCTAGACGCGTACGGGACCCCAAAAACCAATCACCACCTTCAGGCTTTCTAAGGGCGCAAATCTTTGATTTTACCCCTCACTGCCTATCACAGTTTCGGAGGCCATGGAATGCCCAGATGGCACAAACCCCCCCCCAAATGACCCCATTTTGGAAAGTAGACACCCCAACCTATTTGCTGAGAGGTATGGTGAGTATTTTGCAGTTCTTGCTTTTTGTCACAAAGATTTAAAAAAAAAAAAAAGAGAAAAAAAAAAAAATAATAATATCTTTCTTCATTTTCAAAAATAAATGAGCGCTGTAAAATACTCGCCATGCCTCTCATCAAATAGCTTGGGGTGTCTACTTTCCAAAATGGGGTCATTTGGGGGGGTTTAGTGCCATCTGGGATTTCCATGGCCTCCAAAACTGTGATAGGCAGTGAGGGGTAAAATCAAAGATTTGCGCCCTTAGAAATCCTGAAAGCGGTGCTTGGTTTTCGGGGTCCCGTAAGCGGCTAGGCTCCCAACAAGTCCCACACATGTGGTATCCCCGTACTCAGGAGAAGCAGTAGAATGTATTTTGGGGTGTAATTCCACATATGCCCATGGCATGTTTGAGCAATATATCATTTAGTGGCAACTTTGTGCAAAAAAATAAAATAAAATAAAAGTTTGTCATATTCCAGCAACTGGTGGCAAAATATAAAATATTCCATGTACTCAACATACCTCTCAGAAAATAGCTTGGGGTGTCTACTTTCCAAAATGGGGTCATTTGGGGGGGTTTTGTGTCACCTTGGCATTTTATGGCCTTCAAAACGGTGATAGGTAGTGATAGGTAGTGAGGAGTGAAATCAAAAATGTATGCCCTTAGAAATCCTGAAGGCGGTTCTTGGTTTTCGGGGTCCCGTACGCGGCTAGGCTCCC
The DNA here is from genome assembly GCA_029574335.1 of Rana kukunoris. NCBI lineage: Eukaryota > Metazoa > Chordata > Amphibia > Anura > Ranidae > Rana > Rana kukunoris. The sequence goes on along the minus strand of CM056051.1, from coordinate 304,712,234 downwards.
AAAAAGTCCCACACATGTGGTATCCCCATACTCAGGAGAAGCAGCAGAATGTATTTTGGGGTGCAATTCCACATATGCCCATGACATGTGTGAGCAATATATAATTTAGTGACAACTTTGTGCAAAAAAAAAAAAAAATTCATATTCCCGCAACTTGTGGCAAAATATAGAATATTCCATGGACTCAAAATGCCTCTCAGCAAATAGCCTGGGGTGTCTACTTTCCAAAATTGGGTCATTTGGGGGGGGTTTGTGCTATTTGGGCATTTTATGGCCTTCAAAACTGTCATAGGTAGTGAGAAGTGAAATCAAAAATTTGTGACCTTAGAAATCCTGAAGCCCATGCTTGGTTTAGGGGCCCTGCACGCAGCTAGGCTCCCCAAAAAGTCCCACACATGTGGTATCCCCGTACTCAGGAGAAGCAGCAGAATGTATTTTGGGGTGTAATTCCACATATAACCATGGCATGTGTGAGCAATTTATCATTTAGTGACAACTTTTTGTAAAATTTTTTTTTTTTTTTGTCATTATTCAATCACTTGGTACAAAAAAAAAAAATATTCAGTGGGCTCAACATGCCCCTTAGTAATTTCCTTGGGGTGTCTACTTTCCAAAATGGGGTCATTTGGGGGGGTTTTGTACTGCTCTGCCATTTTGGCACCTCAAGAAATTAGATAGGCAGTCACAAAATAAAAGCTGTGTAAATTCCAGAAAATGTACCCTAGTTTGTAGACGCTATAACTTTTGCGAAAACCAATAATTATACGCTTATTGCGATTTTTTTTACTAAAGACATGTGGCTGAATACATTTTGGCCTAAATGTTTGACTAAAATTTAGTTTATTCGATATTTTTTACTTTTTGTTATAAGAAAAAACATTTTTTTTCAAAATTTATGGTCTTTTTCCGTTTATATCGAAAAAAATAAAAATCGCAGAGGCAATCAAATACCATCAAAAGAAAGCTCTATTTGTGGGAAAAAAAGGACGCAAGTTTCGTTTCGGTATAACATTGCATGACCGCGCAATTACCAGTTAAAGTAACGCAGTTCCAAATTGTAAAAACACCTCTGGTCTTTAGGCTGACAAATGGTCCGGGGGGAAAGTGGTTAATGAACAGGGATCCGACTCGGATTCCACACCAATACCAGGCACTGTGTTTGGTATGAATCTTGAGGGGGAACACTACTTCAAATTTTAAATAAAAAACTGGGCCAGCATGGGTTCCCCCTCCAAGCGCATGCCAGGCCCTTCGGTATGGATTTTAAGGGGAACCCCCCACGCCGAAGGGCCTGGATTGCCTTTGAAGGGGAACCCATGCCGTTTTTTTATATAAAATTTGGCGTTGAGTTCCCCCTCAAGATCAGCAGAGTACAAGTCGCATGCCAAAGTTGAGCATGCAAGATGGCGTTCCGACTTTGATCTGACTTCAATGATATTCAATGGGCTGAAGTAGGATCAAAGTCGGACCAAAGTAGTACAAGGACTTGTGTCGGACCAGTTAAGACGACTTTCATAGGAAAACATTGATTTTGATACGTCATGTGACATGAGCTCCCAATGTCGGAGCGTTTGTCGCACCAGTGTGAACCCGGCCTAAATGTGACTGTCAGGGAAGGGGTTAACCACTAGGGGGCTAAGAAGGGGTTATGTGTGTCCTAGGGAGTGATTCTAACTGTGTGGGGGCAGGGCTTACTGTGACACGACACTGATCACTGCTCCCGATGAGAGGGAACAGACGATCAGTTTCCTGTCACTAGGCAGAATGTGGAAAAGCCTTGTTTACACAGGCATCCCAATGTTCTGCTGCTCTGTGACCTGATCGCGGTAGGGTGACCACATTTCCAAACTGGCATTCAGGGACACACCCCCTCTCTCAAGTTCCCCAAGGCACTGCCCGAGGGCCCCATGCCACTAGGGGGCCCCATCAGGGTTGCCAGGCTCAGTAAATCTAGGGACAGTATGTCAAAATCTGTGTTTTTTTTTTACATCTGTCCCTGATATGTCAGAAACCGACATGCTTTTGATGTGAAAATCCTGAGATTTTAGCTGCCCTGCCTCTGCACTGCCTCCTGGCGTGGTGGCCATCTGTAAGCCCAGGAGCCCCATAATCTTCTATTGCCCGGGGGCCCCATGAGTTGTCAGTCCGCCCCTGGGCGGTGGGAAAATGTAGTCTCAGGGTTGTGCCACTTGCCACCAGATGCAGTGCTGCTTGCCACCCATAGCCTGCCACCAGATGCAGTGCCGCTGTCACTCCCTCTGCATGAGCCGCATGTGTAGAAGGAAAGGAGTGGCATCACTATCTATAGAGTGAAGATCACACCAGTCCCTCCTGCTTGCCGCTGGGTGCTGGAGAAGGAGGAGTTGCTGAGGTGGGTGGGGACAGCAGTGCTGCACTAGCATACCTCCCAACTTTTTGAGATGGGAGTGAGGGACACCTTGTTGAGCAGGGGGGGGGGGGGTTTCGCGGATCTGAGTTGTTGAGCGGAGGGTTCCTTCCACGGGATCTGAGTTGTTGGGCGGGGGTTTGGCAGATCAAAGTTGTTGAGGGGGGGGTCGCGGGACCGCTGGATTTACTGCGAATCACGGTAATTGCGCACGGGGGGGGGGGGGGGGTTCCGCGGGTCCACGGGACTCCAGCCCTAATCGCACGACAGCAGGATTTACCGCGAATCGTGGGACATTCCCGCAAAATCCGGGACGGTTGGGAGGTATGCACTAGGCACAGGCCTCGCTCCCGGTCTAACTGTCTGATAATAAATTGTCATTGGTTGCAAGATGTCAGGCAGCGAGGGGCCTTAGAAACCAGTTCCGGAAATGTAGTTATTTGTTAGTAGCGGGTGGCTGTGTCCTCTATTTCATTCCGGGACATTGTATTGTCCCGGGAATGAAGGTGCCCAGGACAGACATGTCAATTGTGGGACAGTCCCGGGCGATCCGGGACACGTGGGCACCCTAGATCGCCGGACACTGGCGGACATCGAGTCCGCGGGTCACGTGGGCACAGAGCTTCCGGCAGGGGCATATGCACGCGTACAGTGCGAAATTCAAAGTAACGTAAATATACGTTACTTTGCGCAGCCGTGCCATTCTGCCAACGTAGAAGTACATAGCAAGTACTGAAAGCAGCAGTTACTACAATGATAAATACATCAGATTACATTATTTCATATGCAATAATAAAAAAAAAAAAGCATGGTTAGAGGAAACTCCTCATAACGGGCACATCAAGTGTATAGAACCAGAATCTCATCAACAGTCCCCGAGAAATAGAAGGTGCTTTACCCCTCCGACATCCACCACAAACTGAAATCTAGGCTTCCGATGGACCAATTTTTTTAAATATCACGAGTTTCTACTGGTCTCCTCCCTGCGTAATAATAATACATCTGTAATTCTATATACATAACAGCCTCCCTGTAACAGTACAGAGATAATGATATGTTTTCTCCGGTTCATTCACCACCACCTGTCTGCAGAGCTGTATCCTGGCCTAGGCCAACAAGGCCCAGGCCTAGGGCAGCACTTTGCAGGGGGGCAGCACAAAAAGAGTCCCCGCCGGCTTGCGCTACACTGTTAAAAAAATTAGTCTAGCGCCCCTATAAAGCGGCCGCGCTGCTTCTGGTATGCGGGGAGCGGCCAGCATTCTGCAACTGTGGGGGGGGGGGGGGGCACTTCCAATTTTGACCTTCCTCACTGTGCTATATGTTTCTGCTGCACCATCTACTTAAAGTAGAACTATAGGCAACACTTTTTTTCATTTTGGGTAGAGTAAGGGAGGGTTATAGCTCCTGTCAGTTTATTTTTTACCATCCCTGTCCCATTGCGAAGATTTCCCTTAACTTCCTGCTCTATGGGCAACCAGGAAGTAAGAGGAAATCTAAGCAAATTAAGGGAATCCATTGCCCCCCCCCCCCCCCAGGCCCTCAGAACTAGTTAAATTAGGGGGTGTACGAGTTTAGTCAGGCCTAAGGCAGCACAAAACCTAAATACACCTCTGCCTGTCTGCACAATAGATTTGTCATTTCTTCTTCATATCAACATAACGCAATATAATCCCTGTGCACAATGCCGAAAAACATGCAGGAAACTGGAAGACAAAATATTTTTGGGAAGGCTTGGAATGTGGTCAGTGGCTGGAGCCTGTTTATCTATGTTTGTGACCACCGAAGATGTTATCACCTCTGTCTCAGGACGATTCAGCAAAGGTTGGAAAAACAGAATTATAGCGATAAACTAATTATTAGAGAAATAAAAATAAATAAAGTGTTAAAGTGATCCTGTATTTTCCCCTTAGGCCTCGTACACACGATCGGTTAACCTAGAGGACAATGGTCTGATGGACCGATTTCAGGGCCGGACTTACCATTGGGCTTGACTGGGCTCAAGCCCATGGGCCCCGCCCAATAGGGGGCCCCTCTAAAAAAAATACAAAAAAAAATTTTTTTTTAGGGGTCCGAAGGTCCCCTACTTTTATTTATTTATTTTTTATAAAAAAAAATATATTTATATATATATATATATATATATATATATATATATATATATATATATATATATATATATATAATTATTATTATTATTATTTTTATTAAAGGGCCCCCTTTTTTTATAAATGTTTATTTTTTTATTAAAAGGCCCAGAGGTCCCCAGGGCCCCCGGATAGCAACCTCCCTTTTTTATGTATTTTTTATAAATGTTTATTTTTTTTATTTTTTTTTTAGGGGTCTGGAGGTCCCCAGGGCCCTTGACAGCAACCCCCATTTATTTTTTTATAAAAAAATATGTTTTTATTTATATATATATATATATACACACAGCCCTCAAAATTTCCACTCGCCTACTAGCATTTGGCGAGTGGATTTAAGCTGGGGACGAGTGATGACAGGGCTGCATGACCAATCTCCCTCCAATCAGTGCCTACACTTAGAGTCCTGATGAGATTGGCGGCTGAAGAGGAAAGGCACATGCTCGGGAAAAGTAGTCTGGTGAGCCACGCACAGGCAGAGCAGTAAACAGGTGCTCTCCTTACAATTCTCATTAAGCCATGGGACCTAACAGTATGACCTCTCTGAGCCTGCCCCCCTCCCCCCGACCAATGTAGCTGGAGAGCAGAAAGTAATGAGTAAGGTGGAGAATTGCGAAAATTACCACTCCGGAGCAGCGCTCACTGAAAGTTGCCCTGACATGAGAGCGGCAGTCTTCCAGTCTATGCATTTTTCTTCTCCTTGTGCTCTATGTACAGTAAGTGTCCAGCAGTTCAGCCTGAGCACTGTGAACAGACTGGTCTCAATGTGCGGTGTCAGTGTGTGCTGTGCTATGGTGTCAATGGCTGTGCAGTTGTGTGGATCTCAGCGCTAGATTGTACTCCCTCCCGCTGTGCTGCAGCTCCTCTCCTCTCTGCCAGCCTGAATAAAAGGGGGGAAGTGGGGACAGGCAAGCGTGGAGCCGCACACACAGGCTCCTGATGATGAGATGAATGAAAGAGAGAGGATAGATGGGAGTTGCAGAGGAGACAACAAGAGAATAGGGAAGAGACCCAGTTCTAGTGCCATGTCCCTCTGGTCTGCTCCCAGTGCCCTGTCCCATTTTGTTAAAGTTGTTGTTGGTAATATTTAATTTTGTAACTTGATTCTGCATAAAACATTGTCATTCCATGAGATAATCTATGAGGGCGTGTTTACAGGTGCAATTAGGCACCGTGCAGTGTATGAATTAGGTGGGGCAACTGGTGGCAAGTAACACTTGAGGCCTGGCTAGTAGCTCAGGACTTGAAATTTTGAGCCCTGTATATATATATATATATATATATATACACATTATTATTATTAAAGGACCCAGAGGTCTCCAGGGCCCCCGGATAGCAACCCCCCTTTTTTTATATTTTTTATATTTATATTTTCTTTACATTTTTTATAAATGTTTTTTTATTTTTATTAAAGGGCCCAGAGGTTTCTTTTTTCTTTTTATTAAAGGGCCCAGAGATCCCCAGGGCCCCGTATGGCTACCCCCCGGTTCTCTGCTCCAAGGGGCCCATGTCTTAAGCTGTGTAAGGGGCCCCAAAATTCCTGATGGCGGCCTTTCCGCTTCTACCCGCAGTCCCACGAAAGGGTTAATTTTCCCGCACTGCAATAGGAGGCAGCACGGAAGCAGGAGGAACCGGAGCGTTGTGTGGAGGACTGTGGCTGCTGAAGGGAAGAAAACCGACAGCCGGGCTAATGACAGTCTGTGGCCCTGACTGTCGGCACAGGTGAGAGGCACTCTCACCCCCCGCTCAACAACTGCAAAACCTCCCCCCAGGAGGAACCGGAGCGTTGTGGGGATGTCTGCTGAAGGAAAGAGAGCCGACACATTCTGTGCACAGGTGAGTAATTCGGCCCCCCCCCCCCGCTCAACAACTTTAATGCGGCCCCTTCAACACTCAAGCCCAGGGGCCCCCACCACACTAAGTCCTGCCCTGACCGTTTTCATCGGTCAAAACCGATCATGTGGGCCCCATAGGTTATTTAAACTTTGGTTAAAAAAAAAGCCAATTTGCTTTAAAAATTAACCGATGGACGCCTAACCGATAGGTCAAAACCGATCGTTAGTAGGCACAATCATCAGTTAAAAATCCACGCATGCTCAGAATCAAGTCGATACATGCTTGGAAGCATTGAACTTCATTTTTTCCAGCACGTCGTTGTGTTTTATGTCACCGTGTTCTGACACGATCCTTTTTGGTGTGTAGGCACATCAGACCATCAGTCAGCTTCATCGGTTAACCGCTGACAACGGTTCATCAGAGCGTTCTCATCGGATGGACCGATCGTGTGTACGAGGCTTTACAGGATGTGGCAACAAGGTCACAGAGGGGCCCATTCACAATGCACTTGCTCTATGTGCCATATGATGAAGTGCCATTCATTATGATTGGCATCTCAACACATTGTACAGTAGGGTCCAACACACAGCACACAACAATGTTCCACCAACACATATAATGTCCATTGTGGTGCTCTTGCTAATGAATACGTGACGCAATGTGCATTAACGTGTGTGCAGTGTAATGAGTGTTAATGAGCCTCCTACAGTTCTCACAAGAACCCTGCTGGGTCTTCCAGGATTCCTAGGACTTCCACTACCAGAGCTACCTGCCCTCTGCCATGACGTCTGTCTGTACCTGACTACTCTCTTACCTGTCGCCTGCCATGACCTCTGTCTGTACCTGACTACTCTCTTACCTGTCGCCTGCCATGACCTCTGTCTGTACCTGACTACTCTCTTACCTGTCGCCTGCCATGACCTCTGTACCTGACTACTTTCTTACCTGCTGCCTGCCATGACCTCTGTCTGTACCTGACTACTCTCTTACCTGTCGCCTGCCATGACCTCTGTACCTGACTACTCTCTTACCTGCCGCCTGCCATGACCTCTGTCTGTACCTGACTACTCTCTTACCTGTCGCCTGCCATGAGCTCTGTACCTGACTACTCTCTTACCTGCCCTCTGCCATGACGTCTGTCTGTACCTGACTACTCTCTTACCTGTCGCCTGCCATGACCTCTGTACCTGACTACTCTCTTAGGCCTCGTACACACGATCAAATCTGTCTGCTGGAAACGGTCTGCTAGACCGTTTCAGCAGACAGATTCGATCGTGTGTACGGGCAAACAGACGGATTTGGCCACCTGACAGATTTCAAAGCATGCTTTGAAATCTGTCGGCTGGGAACCCGTCCGCCCGACATGTCTGCTGGTTAGTACGCTAACCAGCAGACATGTCTTCTCGCACACGCGCCGAATGGTTTCGACGCATGCGCGGAAGTGTTTTACTTCCTGGTGCGGTGACGTGGCGGCGTCAACGTCACCGCCATGTCACCGACACGTCAGCGCGCTGTCTGCTGGCGGGGATCTTGGTTTGCTCGTATGTACACGCGAGCAAACCAAAATGCCAGCAGACAGATTTGTTCAAATCGATCGGACAGACCGTTTTGAACAAATCTATTTACTCGTGTGTACGAGGCCTTACCTGTCGCCCGCCATGACCTCTGTCTGTACCTGACTTCTCTCTTACCTGTCGCCTGCCATGACCTCTGTCTGTACCTGACTACTCTCTTACCTGTCGCCTGCCATGACCTCTGTCTGTACCTGACTACTCTCTTACCTGCCGCCTGCCATGACCTCTGTCTGTACCTGACTACTCTCTTACCTGCCATGACCTCTGTCTGTACCTGACTACTCTGTTACCTGCCCTCTTCCATGACCTCTGTCTGTACCTGACTACTCTGTTACCTGCCCTCTTCCATGACCTCTGTCTGTACCTGACTACTCTCTTACCTGCCCTCTTCCATGACCTCTGTCTGTACCTGACTACTCTCTTACCTGCCCTCTGCCATGACCTCTGTCTGTACCTGACTACTCTCTTACCTGTCGCCTGCCATGACCTCTGTCTGTACCTGACTACTCTCTTACCTGTCGCCTGCCATGACCTCTGTCTGTATCTGACTACTCTCTTACCTGTCGCCTGCCATGACCTCTGTCTGTACCTGACTATTCTCTTACCTGCCGCCTGCCATGACCTCTGTCTGTACCTGACCACTCTCTTACCTGCCCTCTGCCATGACCTCTGTCTGTACCTGACTACTCTCTTACCTGCCCTCTGCCATGACCTCTGTCTGTACCTGACTACTCTCTTACCTGCCATGACCTCTGTCTGTACCTGACTACTCTCTTACCTGCCATGACCTCTGTCTGTACCTGACTACTCTCTTACCTGCCCTCTGCCATGACCTCTGTCTGTACCTGACTACTCCTCTTACATGTCGCCTGCCATGACCTCTGTCTGTACCTGACTACTCTCTTACCTGTCGCCTGCCATGACCTCTGTCTGTACCTGACTACTCTTTTACCTGCCACCTGCCATGACTTGTGTCTGAACCTGACTTCTCTCTTACCTGCCATGACCTCTGTCTGTACCTGACTACTCTCTTACCTGCCCTCTGCCATGACCTCTGTTTGTACCTGACTACTCTCTTACCTGTCGCCTGCCATGACCTCTGTCTGTACCTGACTACTCTTTTACCTGCCGCCTGCCATAACTTCTGTCTGAACCTGACTTCTCTCTTACCTGCCATGACCTCTGTCTGTACCTGACTACTCTCTTACCTGCCATGACCTCTGTCTGTACCTGACTACTCTCTTACCTGCCATGACCTCTGTCTGTACCTGACTACTCTCTTACCTGCCATGACCTCTGTCTGTACCTGACTACTCTCTTACCTGCCATGACCTCTGTCTGTATCTGACTACTCTCTTACCTGCCATGACCTCTGTCTGTACCTGACTACTCTCTTACCTGCCGCCTGCCATGACTCCTGTCTAGAACCAACTACTCTCTTACCTGCCGCCTGCCATGACTCCTGTCTAGAACCAACTACTCTCTTACCTGCCGCCTGCCATGACTCCTGTCTAGAACCAACTACTCTCTTACCTGCTAACTGCCATGACTCCAGACTGGACCCGACTACTCACCTGCTCTCTTCCATGACCTCTGTCTGTACCTAAATACTCTCTTACCTGCCCTCTGCCATGACCTCTGTCTGTACCTGACTACTCTCTTACCTGCCATGACCTCTGTCTGTACCTGACTACTCTCTTACCTGTCGCCTGCCATGACCTCTGTCTGTACCTGACTACTCTCTTACCTGTCGCCTGCCATGACCTCTGTCTGTACCTGACTACTCTCTTACCTGCCGCCTGCCATGACCTCTGTCTGTACCTGACTACTCTCTTACCTGCCATGACCTCTGTCTGTACCTGACTACTCTCTTACCTGCCATGACCTCTGTCTGTACCTGACTACTCTCTTACCTGCCATGACCTCTGTCTGTACCCGACTACTCTCTTACCTGCCGCCTGCCATGACTCCTGTCTAGAACCAACTACTCTCTTACCTGCTAACTGCCATGACTCCAGACTGGACCCGACTACTCTCATCTCTGGCACCTGACATGACCCCCTGTCTGGACCGGACTGTTCTCTTACCTGCCATGACCTCTGTCTGTACCTGACTGTTCTCTTACCTGCCATTACCCCTGTTTGTACCTGCCATTACCTCTATTTGTACCACCTTGGCACACCCTAATCAACCTGTGCAGTGCTGATTTCCCCTGTTTCCTGGCACCCCCTGTCTTCTGTCGGCTTCTGCGGCGGATATTTCAGGGTACTGGGCGCTCCTGTGTTGAATATTAACTGAAGAATAGTAAACTATGTTTATTGTGCTTCGGTTTGTTGAGGCTGCAGGGAATCTCTGTCCTCAGTCTCTTACTCTGTCTCAAGAGTGAGACGTGAGGGGTCTGTTTTGACCCCTGATATTTCACCAAAGACCCCAAACAGGGCTCCAATATATATTATATATATATATATATATATATATATAAAATGTAATTGAATTTTTTTTCAAAAAATGTAATTTAAAAAAAATGTAAAATAATAAAAGTTGTAAAAAATAATTAAAAATAAAATAAAAAACCCTCTGTTTAACCACTTTCCGTATATTGACGTCCGGGAAGTGGTTGTGTTATCCTAACTGGATGTCTATTGACGTCCAGCAGGATAACATGCCGGCGTGAGCCCGTGTCTGACACCCTGCATCTCCGATCTCGGTAAAGAGCCTCCGGCGTGATCAGCCGTGTCCAATCACCGCTGATCACGATGTAAACAGGAAGAGCCGTTGATTGGCACATCCTCACTCACGTCTGACAGACGCGAGTAGAGGAGAGCCGATCGCCGGCTCTCCTGACAGGGGGAGGGGGTCTCGCTGATTGTTTATCAGTGCAACCTCCCCTCGGATGCCCACACTGGACCACCGGGGAAGCCGCCAGGACGCAATAATAGGCAACAATAACAATTAAAAAATGAGCATAATAGATGCTAATCAGTGCCCACAAATGGGCACTGACTGGCAACATGGGCACTGACCGAAGTGATGCCCAGCAGTGCCACCCCACAGTGTCCATCAGTGCCACCCCTCAGTGTCTATCAGTGCCATCTCTCAGTGCCCATCCATGCAGGGTGCCCACCTATCAGTGCCCATCTGTGCCATCCATCAGTGCCACCTATGAGTGCCCATCAGTGCTGCCTATGAGTGCCCAGTGCCGCCTGTGAGTGCCCATCAGTGCCGCCCATGAGTGCCCATCAGTGCCGCCTATGAGTGCCCATCAGTGCCACCTATGAGTGCCAATCAGTGCCGCATACCAGCGCCGCCTATCAGTGCCCATAAGTGCCGCCTATCAGTGCCCAAAAATGAATAAAGAAAATATTGTAAAAAATAATTAAAATAATTGGAATTTAAAAAAACGTATTAACCACTTGCCCACCGCAGTACGAGAATATACGTCCTCGGCTTTGTGCGGTCATATCTGAATGATGGGTGCAGCTACAGGCATCATTCAGATATTACCGCCTTCAGCCAGCGATTTTGTGCACAATAGGAACGATCAAAGCGGCAGTTTTGCGGTAGCTCGTGAGCAGAAGCGAACACACATGCAAGTCCCGCCCACATATGTAAACGTCGTTCAAACCCCACATGTGAGGTATCATCACGTGCGTTAGAGCTTGTGCAACAATTCTAGCACTAGACCTCCTCTGTAACTCGAAAAAAGTAACCTGTAAAAAAATTAAAGCGTCACCTATGGACATTTATAAGTACCGAAGTTTGGCGCCATTCCATGAGTGTGCGAAATTTTAAAGCGTGACATGTTAGGTATCTATTTACTCAGCGTAACATCATCTTTCACATTATACAAAACAATTGGGCTAACTTAATTCATGAAACACCCAAAAAAAAGGTGTTTGAAAAATTATTGCGCAAATACTGTGCAAGAAAACAAGTTGGAATGACTGCCATTTTATTCCCTAGGATGTCTGCTAAAATATATATATATATATAATGTTTGGGGGTTCTGATTTATTTTCTAGCAAAAAAAATTAGATTTTTACATGAAGGAAAGTAGTGCCAGAATAGGCCTGTTGGTCAAGTGGTTAAAATGATAAAATTGTAAAACAAACAATAAAAAAATAATATTGTAAAAAATAATTAAAACATTTTTTTTAAATATTTTTTTTTTTAAATACTAAAAAAAATACTAAAGAATAAAAATGGTAAAAAAAATACTAAAAATGATATTGTAAAAGAAATAAAAATGGTGAAAAAATAATATTGTTAAAAATAATAAAAAGAATGTAAAAAATAGTAATATTTGTCTTAGCCTTTACTAGTAACTTTTGACATGTTTGGGGGTATTAGTTAAAAAAATGTGCTCCGTCAACAAATTTTTCATGTTTTGTCGGTAAAAAACGCTAAAGGGTTTACATACATTACAAGAAGTAAAGAGTTTAAAAATGAAAATGAAGACAGATACACAGGGGTTACCTTTGTGGGACTGCTGGCAAAGGAGTGGGGACCGGAAGAAAAGGTAAGTTTAGCTTTAACCACTTGCCCACTGGCTACTTATACCCCCTTCCTACTCAAGCCAATTTTCAGCTTTCAGCGCTGTCGCAGTCGCAGTCATGCTACACTACCCAAATGACATTTTTATTTTTTTCACACATATAGCTTTCTTTTAATGGTATTTAATCTCTTCTGAGTTTTTTTTTTTTTTTGCTAAATAAACAAACACCGAAAATAGTGGAAAAAAAATGTTCATAGTTTGTTTTTACCACTTCCATAGAGGGCACTTTGAATGACAATTGCGCGGTCATGCTACCCTGTACCCGAACTATATTTGTATCATTTTTTTCCACAAATAGAGCTTTCTTTTGCTGGTATTTGATCACCTCTGGGATTTTTATTTTCTAAAAAAAAAAAAAGAAAAAAGACCAAAAGTTTTGAAAAACAAATGCTTTTTTTTTTGTTTCTGTTACAAAACTTTGTAAATAAGAACATTTTCTCCTTCACTGATGGGGCTGCACTGACGGGCACTGATAAGGCGGCACTGATGGGCACCGATGAGGTGGAATTGATGGGGTACAGATAGGCAGCACGGATGGGTACAGATAGGCAGCACGGATGGGAGCAGATAGGCGGCACGTATGTGCACTGATAGGTGGCACAGATTGGCATTGATTGGCACTGATAGATGACACGGATGGGCATGGATGTACGGTAATATATTGTACTTATGGATGCCAATCAGTGCCAAACAACAATGCCTTCCAATCAGTTATGCTCATTGTGGGCACTGATTGACATCCATTTTGGGCACTGATTGGCATCCCTGGTGGTCTAGGGTGGCATTCCTGGTGGTCTGGTGGCATCCCTGGTGGTCTAGTGGCATCCCTGGTGGTCTAGTGTGGTCATCCTCGGGGAGGGGGAGGGGGGCCGTGCTGATAATCGATCAGCACAAACCCCCCTGTCAGAGGAGCAGCCGATCGCCTCTCCTCTACTCACGTCTCACAGACACGAGTGAGGAAAAGCCGATAGCCGGCTCTTCTTGTTTACATCGTGATCAGCCGTGATTTGGACACGGCTGATCACGTGGTACTCAGTCGCTGTCATAGACTCGTTACCTAGATCGGTGCTGCGAGGTGTCAGACTGACACCCTGCAACAACGATCGCCGGGGAGCGTGCATCAGCTCAATATCCTGAGGACATCATGTAACGTCCACTCAGGATATTGAAACCACTTTGCCGCCGTTGTTTTGTTATTGGACGGGCGGCAAGTGGTTAACATTTTGAAAACAATTAATATTTCTGTTTTACTGATGACGTGGCACTGATAGGCTGCACTGATGATCACTAATGTCCTGCACTGATGAGGTGGCACTGGTGGCCACTGATAAAGAGACACTGATGAGGCTGCACTAAAAGGGGGCCCTGATGGGCAGATGGGTATTGGTAGGCGACACTGATAGATGGCATTTATTGGCACTGATAGATGACACGGATGGGCATGGATGTACGGTATTATATTGTACTTATGGATGCCAAACAGTGCCAAACAACAATGCCTTCCAATCAGTTATGCTCATTGTGGGCACTGATTGACATCCATTTTGGGCACTGATTGGCATCCCTGGTGGTCTAGGCTGGCATCCCTGGTGGTCTGGTGGCATCCCTGGTGGTCTAGTGGCATCCCTGGTGGTCTAGTGTGGTAATCCTCGGGGAGGGGGGCCGTGCTGATAATCGATCAGCACAAACCCCCCCGTCAGAGGAGCAGCCGATCGGCTCTCCTCTACTCGCATCTGACAGACACGAGTGAGGAAAAGCCGATAACCGGCTCTTCTTGTTTACATCGTGATCACCCGTGATTGGACACGGCTGATCACGTGGTACAGAGTCGCTGTCAGAGACTTTTACCTAGATCGGTGCTGCGAGGTGTCAGACTGACACCCTGCAACAACGATCACCGGGGAGCGCGCATCAGCTCAATATCCTGAGGACATCATGTGACGTCCACTCAGGATATTGAAACCACTTTGCCGCCGTCGTTTTGTTATAGGGCGGGCGGCAAGTGGTTAACATTTTGAAAACAATTAATATTTCTGTTTTACTGATGACGTGGCACTGATAGGCTGCACTGATGATCACTAATGTCCTGCACTAATGAGGTGGCACTGGTGGCCACTGATAAAGAGACACTGATGAGGCTGCACTAAAAGCGGGCCCTGATGGGCAGATGGGTACTGGTAGGCGACACTGATGGGCACTGATAGGTGACATCGATGAGGAGACAGTGGTGGGCACAGATTGGCAGCAGAGGTGGGTACAGATTGGCAGGAGTGGTGGGCACAGATTGGCAGCAGAGGTAGGTACAGATTGGCAGCAGTGGTGGGCACAGATTGGCAGCACTTTTACAGGAGTCGATTATCGGCTCTTTTCTCCTCTCCTTGACACGCTGACAGCATGAGAAGGTTCGGTGAAGAGAGCCGGTAACCGGTTTCTGTTGACATGGACACAGCTGATCACGTGGTAAAGAGGAGCTGATTGGCTCTTTACATCAATCTGTGTTTGGCAGTGTCCAAAGGACATAAAACAAAAAAACACATACACTGCATTAAAAAAAATGCGTACAGCGCGTTTACTTTACCCTAAAAAGCCTCTAGCATTCAAAAAATGTATGGACTGCGGAAAGAAGCTGTTTTGCAGCCTGATGGTAAGAGAGGAAATACCCCTAAATTGCCTGCTAGAGGGGAAAACTGTACAGAAGGCATTCACAGGGTGGGAGCTATTCAGGATATTACCAGCTCTCTGAAGGCGCCTCCTCTCCCCCAATTCAATGTTCTGTAAAAATACCCCCTTATGCCTTGATGTACTTCCATAGAACCCGTCTGTCTAGACAGTATGATTACCTGCTGACTTGGCACCAACCACAGGCAGCTTACATTTTCAATAGGACAAAAGTTGAATCCAACACAATTTCACATCAGATAGTACCAGTAAAGTACCATAGTTGCCAACAGTCCCGATTTGCCCGGGACATTCCCGGAAATCAGGTCAATGTCTCAATCTGAAATGTCCAGGGCAAAATCCCAAAAACCCGCCTTTGTCCCGGACATCAGGACAGAGGCGGGTGGCAGGGGAGTGATGCCAGTTTAGCACCAAGATCGGTATTCACTTGCAGCATCTGTGCCGGTTTGAGCCACAACAAGCCGAAGGCAGAGCTGCTGCCGCTGCCGAGCAAGGGACAAGGCGGACAGCTCGACACAGTCCGCAGATAGTGAGCGGAGGACAGCTCTGGGACTGCATTGATGGGCTCTGGTGACAGCTCTGATCGGCTCTGATGAAACGTCTCTGATCTGCACTGATGACGGCTCTAATCGGCACTGGCTCTAATAGGCACTGATGAGACGGCTCTGATCGCCACTGATGAGACGGCTCTGATCGCCACTGATGAGACGGCTCTGATCGCCACTGATGAGACGGCTCTGATCGGCACTGATGAGACGGCTCTGATCGCCACTGATGAGACGGCTCTGATCTGCACTGATGAGACGGCTCTGATCCCACTGATGAGACGGCTCTGATCGCCACTGATGAGACGGCAGTGGTGGGTTCTGATGAGACTGCATTGATGGGCTCTGATGAGACAGCTCTGAAGGGCACTGATAAGACTGCATTGATGGGCAATAATGAGACAGCAGTGCAGGGCACTATTGAGACTGCATTGATGGGCACTAATGATGACAACACTGATTGATGACTGATGATGGGCTCTGATGAGACTGCATCGATTCTGAATGAGACTGCTGAAGAGACTGCATTGATGGGCACTGAGACTGCATTGATGGGCACTAATGAGACAACAGTGATGGGCTCTGATGAGACTGCTCTGAAGAGACTGCATTGATGGGCTGAGACAGCAGTGATGATGAGACTGCATTGCTCTGAAGGCTCTGCACTGATAAGACTGCATTGATGGGCACTAAGGGAGACAGCAGTGATGGGCACTAATGAGAAGCAGTGAAGGGCACTAATGAGACTGCATTGATGGGCACTAATGAGACAACAGTGATGGGCTCTGATGAGACTCCGTTGATGAGCTCTGAAGAGACTGCATTGATGGGCACTGAGACAGCAGTGATGGGCTCTGATGAGACTGCATTGATGGGCTCTGTAGAAAAAATGATCCGTACTTTTGTTGTTGCTCTTAAAATTTCTTAATTTTATTGAATAGCCGCAGTTGCTATTCAATAAAATGAAGACATTTTAAGAGCAACAACCGAAGTGCGGATCATTTTTTCTACATTACTCTACTCAGCCAGTGACTGTGGATCGAGCACCCGGGAGCTCTGCTATCTATGTGTTGTATGGGTAGTTGCACTGACTTTTCTGTTTATACATTGATAAGCTCTGATGAGACAGCTCTGAAGGGCACTGATGAGATTTCATTGATGGGATCTGATGGACACCAATGAGACAGCATTGATGGGCTCTGATGAGACAGCATTGATGGGGTCCGATGGGCACTAATGGGACAGCAATGATGGGCACTGATGAGATGGCTCTGATGGGCACTAATGAGACTGCAGTGATGGGCACTAATGAGACTGCAGTGATGGGCTCTGATGAGACAGCAGTGATGGGCTCTGATGAGATGGCTCTGATAGGCACTGATTAGACAGCATTGATGGGCACTGATGAGACAGCATTGATGGGCACTGATGAGACAGCATTGATGGGCTCTGATGAGATGGCTCTGATGGGCACTAATAAGGCAGCAGTGATGGGCACTGAGACAGCATTGGTGGGCACTAATGGGACAACATTGATGGGCTCTGATGGGCACTAATGAGATGGCAGTGATGGGCTCTGATGAGACTGCATTGGTGAGCACTGATGAAACTGCATTGATGGGCTCTGATGAGACTGCATTGGTGGGCTCCGATGGGCACTGATGAGATGGCTCTGATGGGCACTAATAAGGCAGCAGTGATGGGCACTGAGACAGCATTGATGGGCACTAATGGGACAACATTGATGGGCTCTTATGGGCACTAATGAGATGGCAGTGATGGGCTCTGATGAGACTGCATTGGTGGGCTCTGATGAGACTGCATTGGTGGGCTCTGATGGGTACTGATGAAACTGCATTGATGGGCTCTGGTGTGATAGCTATGATGGGCACTAATGAGACAACATTGATGGGCAATGATGAGACAGCAATGATGGCCTTTGATGAGCTTGCACTGATGAGCTCTGATGAGACTGCATTGATGGGCACCGATGAAACTGCATTGATGAGCACTAAATGAGACTGCATTTCAGGGCTCTGATGAGACTGTATTGATAGGCTCTGATGGGCACTGATGAGACTGCATTGTTGATCACCAATGAGACTGCAGTGATGGGCTCTGATGAGGCTGCACCAATGGGCACTGGTGAGGCTGCACCAATGGGCACTGATGAGAATGCACCAATGGGCACTAATGACACTTTAAAGGTAAAGGTTTATTTTATCCAGTAGTCACTGGACTGTGAATATTGGGTTTAAAACTGCACTGCACAATTTCTCACAGTCAGGAGAGTGCTACATGTCAGCTAACAGCACTCTTTTATTTCTATCTTTTAGGTTTAGATAGAAGTAAATAAATGCTGTTAGCTGACAAAGATGAAAAAATAGTAGAGGAATCGGCGCTACGGATAATTAAATATAATTTAAATGTAATAAATAAGAAAATGAGTGTTAGCGTTGGTGGCTGCCTCTACATGTATACTCCACCTAAATGGAGTGAGGATGAATGAAAATAAGGTATGCAGGGGGTGGCGCCTCCTCTAATAGGTAGAATGTAAAAAGTGCAACAATAAATGGATTCCCAATCAATGAATATAATAAAGTGCTAGTGCTCTAATAGTGCTAACCATATATTCTGTTAGACAAATGCATAAATAATGAAATAAATGGATAAATAAATATCACATCACTGAAAACAAAATAGAAAATAGTTGAAAAGTCCATTTCCCAAAATGTAATCCAACTTCATGCAAAAAGTGCTGCGCGCTGCGTGCAAAAATAAATAATATCTTCAGTGAATCACTCAGTGCTCTCTCCCTGTGGTCTCCACCACCAGAGTAAGTGAATCTGCTTACCAAATTCCCAGCGCTCCCTTAATCATAGGGGACCCCAGGTAGCATGTAGGTTTTAAACTGAAGGAGCCGCAGGCTGGATGGACGCAGTATGATGACAATCACTGCCTCATTCCAAAAAACCTTAGATGCCGTGTAACATAGAAAAAAACATAGGGGGCCGCAATAGTGTAAAACCATTGGATAACATTTTTATTTAAAACAAGACAAGAAAACACTCACATAGCCATTCAGTCTGGTACTTCGTCCGGAAACAAACAGACTACCCGTCCAAAAAGGATAGAACTACGCAGTCAAAGGGGGGTGATGCCGATGTACCGCACTTTCCGCCCAACCACTTTCCAATTGCGCGGTCATGCTACACTGTACCCAAACTACATTTTTATTATTTTGATTTTCATTTTCTGCAAAAAAAAAATACTGAACATTTAGAAAAAAATATGTTTTTTTGTTTCAGATATAAAACATTGTAAATAAGTACGTTTTCTCCTTCACGGATGGGCACTGATGGTACTGCACTGACGGGCACTGATAAGGCGGCACTGATGGGCACTGATGAGGTGGCACTGATGATGGGCACTAATAGGCTGCACGGATGGTCACGGATAGGCACGGATAGACGGCATGGATGGGCACGGATTAGCGACACGGATAGGTGGCATGGATGTGCACTGATAGGCGGCATGGATGGGCACTGATAGGCAGCATGGATTGGGCACTGATAGGCGGCACGGATGGGCATAGATGGGCACCGATAGGTGGCACTAACGTACTAATGTATGTGTTGTACTAATGGATGCCAATCAGTGCCAAACAATGTCTGCCAATCAGTGATATAAAACATTGTAAATAAGTACGTTTTCTCCTTCACGGATGGGCACTGATGGTACTGCACTGATGGGCGCTGATAAGGCGGCACCGATGAGGTGGCGCTGATGTGGTGGTGCTGGCGATGGGCACTAAATATGCGGCAATGATAGCCGGCATGGATGGTCACGGATAGGTGGCATGGATGGTCACGGATAGACGGCATGGATGGGCACGGATAGGCGGCATGGATGGGCACGGATAGATGACATGGATAGGCACGGATAGGCGGCACAGATGGGCACTGATAGGCGGCATGGATGGGCACTGATAGGTGGCACGGATGGGCATAGATGGGCACTGATAGGTGGCACTAACGTACTAATGTATGTGTTGTACTAATAGATGCCAATCAGTGCCAAACATTGCCTGCCAATCAGTGATGCCCATTGTGGGCATTGATTGGCATCCATTGTTACATAGTTACATAGTTAGTCAGGTTGAAAAAAGACACAAGTCCATCCAGTTCAACCATAAAAATAAATAAAAATAAAACAAAGTAAAACACAGTACATCCTCCCATACACCCAACTCCATACCCACAGTTGATCCAGAGGAAGGCAAAAAACCCCAGCAGAGCGATGATCCAATTTGCTACCGGAGGGGAAAAAATTCCTTCCTGATCCCCCGAAAGGCAATCGGATTTACCCCGGACCAACTTTACCTACAAAACTTAGTACTCAGTTATATTATGTGCATTTAGGAAAGAATCCAGGCCTCTCTTAAAGCAATCTACCGAGCTGGCCAGAACCACCTCCGGAGGGAGTCTGTTCCACACTTTCACAGCTCTTACTGTGAAGAAACCTTTCCGTATTTGGAGGTGAAATCTCTTTTCCTCCAGACGTAAAGAGTGCCCCCTTGTCCTCAGTGTTGACCTTAAAGTGAATAACTCAACACCAAGTTCACTATATGGACCTCTTATGTATTTGTACATGTTGATCATATCCCCCCTTATTCTCCTCTTCTCAAGAGTGAATAAATTCAGTTCCTCTAATCTTTCCTCATAGCTGAGCTCCTTCATGCCTCTTATCAGTTTGGTTGCCCTTCTCTGCACTTTCTCCAGTTCTCCGATATCCTTTTTGAGAACTGGTGCCCAAAACTGGACTGCATATTCCAGATGAGGTCTTACTAATGATTTGTACAGGGGCAAAATGATATCTCTATCTCTGGAGTCCATACCTCTCTTAATACAAGAAAGGACTTTGCTCGCTTTGGAAACCGCAGCTTGGCATTGCATGCCATTATTGAGCTTATGATCAACTAAAACACCCAGATCCTTCTCCACTACAGATTCCCCCAGTTGTACTCCCCCTAGCATGTATGATGCATGAATATTCTTAGCCCCTAAGTGCATAACTTTACATTTATCAACATTAAACCTCATCTGCCACTTAGTCGCCCAATTAGACAGAGCATTGAGGTCGGCTTGTAAATTGGAGACATCCTGCAAGGACATTATTCCACTGCATAGCTTGGTGTCATCTGCAAAAACAGAAATGTTACTTTTGATCTCAGACCCAATATCATTTATAAATATATTGAAAAGTAAGGGACCCAACACTGAACCTTGGGGTACACCGCTGATAACCTTGGACCATTCAGAGTAAGAATCATTAACCACAACTCTCTGAATTCTGTCTTTCAGCCAGTTTTCTATCCATTTACAAACTGATATATCTAATCCTGTAGACCTTACCTTACACATGAGCCGTGTGTGGGGAACTGTATCGAACGCTTTTGCAAAATCCAAGTATACCACGTCCACTGCCACGCCTCTGTCCAGGGTTTTACTTACCTCTTCATAAAAGGAAATCAGGTTTGTCTGACAACTTCTGTCCTTCATGAATCCATGCTGTCTGCTGCTTAAATAGTTTGTTTCCAGCAAGAACTCATCCACGTGGTCTTTTATTAAACGTTCCAGTATCTTTCCAACTATAGAAGTTAAACTAACAGGTCTATAGTTACTAGGTAAAGACTTTGTTCCCTTTTTAAATATGGGCACCACATTGGCTTTATGCCAATCCAGTGGTACTATTCCTGTCATTAATGAGTCCCTAAATATTAGATACAGTGGCTTTGAAATTTCAGAGCTCAATTCTTTTAGGATCCGTGGGTGGATGCCATCTGGTCCAGGTGCTTTATCCACCTTTATTCTGTCTAAATATTTCTGGACCATATCACTTTTGAGCCATTGTGGATTTGGGGCTGTGTCACTCCCACCCCCTATATCGACATGAGCTCCCCCATTCTCCATTGTATACACAGAGCTGAAGAAAGCATTTAATACATTTGCCTTCTCTATGTCCTTAGTCACCCACTCTAGATTATTTTGTAAAGGGCCTACATGCTCAGACTTGACCTTTTTACTATTAATATATTTAAAGAATTTTTTGGGGTTTGTCCTACTATCTTTTGCAATCTGTCGTTCATTTTGAATTTTTGCATCCTTGATTTCCTTTTTACATATTCTATTATATTCTTTGTAACATTTAAACGACACTAGTGTTCCTTCATTTTTATATTTTTTAAAAGCTATTTTCTTATTGTTTATAGCTTTTTTAACTTTAACCGTGAGCCACATAGGTTTTATCTGTAGCCTTTTAAACTTATTGCCCATGGGAATATACTTTGCAGTGAGGTTCCAAAGAGTCTTTTTGAAGAATTCCCATTTCTGTTCTGTGTTCATCGGTGCCAATATTCCCTCCCAGTCCAAGCCCTGGAGAGCAGTCCTCATGCTTTGAAAATTTGCTCTCTTGAAATTAAGTGTTTTTATCTTTCCTGTATGTATTTCTTGCTTATAGTTTACATTAAACGAAATCATGTTATGATCACTGCTACCCAGGTGTTCCTTTATCTGAACATTAGTAATGAGCTCTGCATGGTTTGAGATTACCAGGTCCAACAGAGCATCACTCCTAGTTGGGGCCTCAATAAACTGGACCATAAAATTGTCCTGCAATAGGTTTTTAAATTTTTGTCCTTTAACTGTCCCAGAAATTCCATTATTCCAGTCAATTTCTGGGTAGTTAAAATCCCCCATTATTATCACCGTCCCTGCCCTTGCAGCCGTTTCCATCTGTGCAAGGAGCTGAGTCTCCACCTCCTCATTAACATGATTGGCATCCATTATTTGTGATTGTCATCCCTGGTGGTCTAGGGTGGCATACCTGTGGTGGGCATCCCTGGTGGTCTAGTGGCATCCCTGGTGGTCCAGTGTGGGCATCCTCAGTGGGGCGGCTGTGCTCAAACCCCCCCTGTCAGAGGAGCAGCCGATCGGCTCTCCTCTACACGCGTCTGACAGACTGGCTGATCACGTAGTAAAGAGTCTCCGTCAGATTGACACCCTGCAACAATGATCGCCGCAATGCGCAACCCCGGGGACGCACATCGGCTCAATATCCTGAGGACGTCATATGACGTCCACTCAGGATATTGAAACCACTTTGCCGATGTCTTTTTGCATAAGGCGGGCGGCGAGTGGTTAATCACCATTCTGCTCCGCCTACATTGCCTTTCCACCAAAAGGTGTCCCTATACATTTTTGCCAAATGTTGGCAGCCATGCATGCCACAGAGGGTGTTTTTCTAGTCTTTTTGAAGTGTAATAAGACAATGACTTTCCTAAAGCCTGTATGTGGAGACCTAACAGCATAGAAGAAACAGGGAAAGTCTAGTTAGGAGCAGTGGCGTAGTGTGGGTTAAAAACACCCGGGGCAAGGTAAGTCATTTGTGCCCCCCTAATCTTCCCTTCCTACAATAATACTTTTAGTACTTCCTGAGTCCCTTCCCTTCTTACAATAGTACTGACCCCCCCCCCCCCCGATTCCTCCACTACACTACCCACAACACTATTCACACACCAATACACTACCCACAACACTATACACACATCACTACACTACCCACAACACTATTCACACACCAATACACTACCCACAACACTATACACACACCACTACACTACCCACAACACTATTCACACACCAATACACTACCCACAACACTATACACACACCACTACACTACCCACAACACTATTCACACACCACTACACTACCCACAACACTATACACACACCACTACACTACCCACAACACTATTCACACACCAATCCACTACCCACAACACTATACACACACCACTACACTACCCACAACACTATACACACACCACTACAGACAGTCCTATTGGTGTCAACTGGGGTGCAGCGGCTGTGCCCAATATGACATCTGTGTGGGTGCCGATGCAGGGTGTGTACACGCAGGATGTGTACCTTTTGGGGTAGATGCAGTCCCCACACAGGGTACATAGTCATACACATCATGTGAGTGAGGCCTTGGACTTCTCCATGAAGGATCTTACTGGCGGGAAGAGTTCTCATTTCCCCAGCAGAGAAAGCCTAAAGAAAGCTGGAAAGACTCCTCCGACCTCTGAAGACAAGAAGAGTTCCAACCTCCCCTTATAGCCGGTCCAACAAATGCCTGAAAAACATTCTGGCCTCCAACCTCCCCTCATAGCCAGTCCAACACATGGCAAAAAAACATACTGGACTCCAAACTTCACAACATAATCAACTACTTAATGTCGATAGACAATACATCATTCAAATATAACCACCTATAAAAAAGTGCCTGAGATGTTGGTGTTAAACAGCCTGCTAGGCCCAGGGGAAACCAAACCAAGCCCCCCCAAAAGTTGCCTCATATCAAAGAATTGCCAAGAGTGTAAATGTAGATATTAAGATTTAAGGTTAATCAAAAAATATCACATTGGAAAGGGTAAGGTAGAACAGGGGGGTGTGTGGAAGAGGGAGGGGGGTTGCACTCTGGTGTATCTTTGATGCGTTTATATGCACGGTAGTGAGTTTCTGATGCATTTAGATGCACTCTGGTGTATTTTTAAATGCGTTTAGTTGCTCTCTTGTGTTTTTTTGATGCGTTTTAGATGCACTGTGGTGTATATTTTATGCCTCTTCTGGTGTGTTTTTAATGCGTTTAGATGCACTCTTGTGGATTTTCAATAAATTTAGATGCTCTTTGGTGTACTTTTGATGCATTTAGATGCTCTCTGATGCGTTTAGATGCACTTGTGTGTTTTTGATGCCTTTAGATACACCGTGGTGTATTTTTGATGCATTTAGATGCTCTCTGTTGTATTTTTTATGCATTTAGATGCACCCTGGTGTATTTCTAATTCATTTAGATGCCCTCTGGTGTTTTTGATGCTTTTAGATTCTTTCTGTGTATTTTTTTATATGTTTAGATGTACTCTGGTGTATATTTGATGCGTTTAGGTGCTATCTGGTGTATTTTTGATGCATTTAGATGCTCTCTGGTGTGTTTTTGATGAGTTTAGATGAACTCTATTGTATATATGATGTGTTTAGATGCTCCCTGTTGTATTTTTTATGCGTTTAGATGCACTCTGGTGTGTTTTTGATGCGTTCCTTCTTTATTCCACTGATAATATATGCTCAGCATTGACCTTCTATAGTGCTTTTCTCTCTGGGGACTCCAAGTACTTGGAGATGGCATTGGCCGGGAATTGAACCCAGGTCAGCTGCTGGGAAGGCAGCTATGCTCACCACTGCACCACCAATGCAAGATAGGATGTCTTTGTTGTGTGTGAGGAAACCAGAGTAATCTGGAGGAAACCCACGCAAACACAGGGAGAACATGCAGATAGTGTCCTGGTCAGGATTTGAACCAAGGACCCCTGTGTTGCAAGGCCAACCACTAAGCCTCTGTGCTGCCCATAAACAGACTCTATTCTCTAAGGCCTGCCCCCGTGCGGAGTACAATCAGTACATCAGTTCATACACATTATGCGAGTGAGGCCTTGGATTTCTCCATGAAGCACCTCAGTGGTGGGAAGAGTTCTAATTTTCCCAGCAAAGAAAGCCTAAAGAAAGCTGGAAATACTCCTACCACCTCTGAAGACAAGAAGAGTTCCAACCTCCCCTCATAGCCGGTCCAACACATGCCTGAGAAACATACCGGCCTTCAACCTCCCCTCATAGCCAGTCTAACACACTCCTGAAAAACATACCGGCCTCCAACCTCCCCTTATAGCCGTCCCAACACACGCCTCAAAAACATACTGGCTTCCAACCTCCCCTGTGTAGCTCAGACAATCCGCGCTTCCCCCCCAAAGTACACAGTGCTGAAAGTGCAAACAAATAAATAAATTGCTCTCTTGTGTTTTTTTAGGTGTCCGGAGGTCCCCAGGGGCCCGGAGGCCCATAGGGCCCCAGATGGCAACCCCCTCTTTTTTTATTTATTTTTTATAAAACAAATATATTTTTTTAATATATTTTTCTTTTATTTTTTTATTAAAGGGCCATTTTTTTTTTTTGGGGGGGGTCTGTTTTTTTAGATAAAAAAATATTTTTTATATATTTTTACTTTTTTTTATTTTTATTTTATTATTATTATTGTTATTACAGGGCCCAGAGGTCCCCAGGGCCCCGGATGACAACCTTCCTTTTTTTATATATTTTTTTTTCTTTTTATTTCTTTTATATATATATATATATATATATATATATATATATATATTAGGGTTGTCCCGATACCACTTTTTTAGGACCGAGTACAAGTACCTATACTTTTTTTCAAGTAGTCGCCGATACCGAATACTGATACTTTTTTTTAAATGTGTCCCCAAATGCAGCCATGTCCCCCACATATTGCAGCCATGTATGTCCCCCACATATTGCAGCCATGTATGTCCCCCACATATGCAGCCATGTATGTCCCCCACATATGCTGCCATGTATGGTCCCCCACATATGCAGCCATGTATGTCCCACACATATTGCAGCCATGTATGTCCCCCACATATGCAGCCATGTATGGTCCCCCACATATGCAGCCATGTATGGTCCCCCACATAATGCAGCCATGTATGGTCCCCCACATAATGCAGCCATGTATGGTCCCCCACATAATGCAGCCATGTATGGTCCCCCACACCTGTATATATGATGCTGCCGCCACCGGCGTTAATCCCCCTGCATTATAGCGTAGGGCCGCGCGCATTACAAGCTTTCATTGTGAATACTTGCAAATTGCGCGCCGCCATGTATAGACACTCCCCTTCTCGGGATTGGAGGGATCCGTCCAATCACAAGCAAGGGGGAGTGTCTATGCATGGCGGCGCGCGCTTTACAAGTATTCACAACGAAAGCTTGTAATGCGCGAGGGGCCCTACGCTATAATGCAGGGGGATTAACGGCAGTGGCGGCGGCATCATATATACAGGTATTGGGGACAGGACATGGCTGCAATATGGGGGGGGAAGTATTCTATTTCAGTATCGGGGGTATTTGCGGGAGTACAAGTACTCCCGCAAATACTCGGCATCGGTCCCGATACCGATACTAGTATCGGTATCGGGACAACCCTAATATATTTATATATATATATATGTATAATCAATTTCTCTGCTGTGTAAGGGGCCCCATAATTCCTGATGGCGGCCCTGGGTCCAACACACGCCTGCAGGAAAGAAAAAATCTTCTGGATTTCAACCTCCCTTCACAGCCGGTCCAACTCGTACTGTCTTTTTTTTTCTACTTATGTTTCTTTTTCTGGTTTTTCTTTTGTCCATGATGATCGAGGGTTCTGCAGGGGGGGGCTGATGACACTTCTGGTCTTTGAATTTCTTTCTTGTTATCTTTCTTGTTATCTTTCTTGTTTTCTTTCTTGTTATCTTTCTTGTTTTCTTTCTTGTTCTCTTTCTGACAGCGAGCGCCACTTTTTTGGGGAGTTCCAGTGTCATTGTTGCTTTCTGGAGGAAGCGTAGGGCGATCACGACGTTTTAGTGGAACCGGTTGGTGGAGGTATTTCTTTAAAGCTTTCTGAAATTCACGGCTATGTTTTCGTCGAGTATCAGTTCCATCGTCCATTCCTGGAGGAATCATAAAGCGAACATGACGTTCTGGTTTCTTTTTGTAGAAGTCGCCCTCTGCTTGAGTCTCCTTGTGAAAGTCACACTCTGGTGGAGTCTCCTTGTGAAAGTGGCACTCTGGTTGAGTGGCCTCATCTGGGGTGCACTCTGGTGGAGTGGCCTCGTCTGGGGCACACTCTGGGGGAGTGGCCTCATCAAGGGTGCACTCTGGGGGAGTGGCCTCGCCTGGGGCACACTCTGGTTGAGTGGCCATGTCTAGGGAGCACTCTGGTGGAGTGGCCTTGTCCGGGGCGCATTCTGGTGGAGTAGCCTCGTATAGGGTACACTCTGGTGGAGTGGCCTCATCTGGGGCGCACTCTGGTGGAGTGGCCTCGTCTGGGGTGCACTCTGGTGGAGTGGCCTCGTCTGGGGTGCACTCTGGTGGAGTGGCCTTGTCTGGGGTGCACTCTGGTCGAGTGGCCTCATCTGGGGCGCATTCTGGGGGAGTGGCCTTGTCTGGGGCGCACTCTGGGGGAGTGGCCTCGTCTGGGGCGCACTCTGGGGGAGTGGCCTCGCCTGGGGCACACTCTGGTTGAGTGGCCATGTCTAGGGCACACTCTGGTGGAGTGGCCTCATCTGGGGCACACTCTCGTGGAGTGGCCTCGTCTGGGGTGCACTCTGGTGGAGTGGCCTCGTCTGGGGTGCACTCTGGTGAAGTGGCCTTGTCTGGGGTGCACTCTGGTCGAGTGGCCTCGTCTGGGGCGCATTCTGGGGGAGTGGCCTTGTCTGGGGCACACTCTGGGGGAGTGGCCTCGTCTGGGGCACACTCTGGGGGAGTGGCCTCACCTGGGGCGCACTCTGGTGGAGTGGCCTCGCCTGGGGCACACTCTGGGGGAGTGGCCTTACCTGGGCCGCACTCTGGGGGAGTGGCCTCACTTGGGCCGCACTCTGGGGGAGTGGCCTCACTTGGGCCGCACTCTAGTGGATTGACCTCGCCTGGGGCGCACTCATGCTGTCTTTTATTTTTTCTATTTTTGTTTCTTTTTCTGGTTCTTTTTCCTTTGTCCGGTTCTGTGATGATCGAGGGTTGTTCTGATGGAGTCACCTTGTGGAAGTCGAACTCTGGAGTGGCCATGTCTGGGGCGCACTCTGGTGGAGTGGCCACGTCTGGGGCGCACTCTGGTGGAGTGGCCTTGCCTGGGGTGCACTCTGGTGGAGTGGCCTCATCTGGGGCGCACTCTGTTGGAGTGGAGTCACCTGGGGCGCACTCTGGAAGAGTGGCCTCATCTGGGGCGCACTCTGGGGGAGTGGCCTCATCTGGGGCGCACTCTGGGGGAGTAGCCTCATCTGGGGTGCACTCTGGGGGAGTGGCCTCGCCTGGGGCGCACTCTGGGGGAGTAGCCTCGCCTGGGGCACACTCTGGAGTACTGGCCTCTTCTGATGGAGTGGCCATGTCTGGGCCGCACTCTGTTGGAGTGGCCATGTCTGGGACGCACTCTGTTGGAGTGGCCATGTATGGGGCGCACTCTGTTGGAGTGGCCATGTCTGGGGCGCACTCTGTTGGAGTGGCCATGTCTGGGGCACACTCTGTTGGAGTGGCCATGTCTGGGGCGCACTCTGTTGGAGTGGCCATGTCTGGGGCGCACTCTGTTGGAGTGGCCATGTCTGGGGCGCACTCTGTTGGAGTGGCCATGTCTGGGGCGCACTCTGATGGAGTGGCCATGTCTGGGGCGCACTCTGATGGAGTGGCCATGTCTGGGGCGCACTCTGATGGAGTGGCCATGTCTGGGGCGCACTCTATTGGAGTGGCAATGTCTGGGGCGCACTCTGTTGGATTGGCCATGTCTGGGGCGCACTCTGGTGGAGTGGCCTCGCCTGGGGTGCAGTCTGGTGGAGTGGCCTCATCTGGGGCGCACTCTGTTGGAGTGGCCTCGCCTGGGGCGCACTCTGGAAGAGTGGCCTCATCTGGGGCGCACTCTGGGGGAGTGGCCTCATCTGGGGCGCACTCTGGGGGAGTAGCCTCATCTGGGGTGCACTCTGGGGGAGTGGCCTCGCCTGGGGCGCACTCTGGGGGAGTAGCCTCGCCTGGGGCACACACTGGGGGAGTAGCCTCGCCTGGGGCACACTCTGGGGTACTGGCCTCTTCTGATGGAGTGGCCATGTCTGGGGCGCACTCTGATGGAGTGGCCATGTCTGGGGCGCACTCTGTTGGAGTGGCCATGTCTGGGGCACACTCTGTTGGAGTGGCCATGTCTGGGGTGCACTCTGATGGAGTGGCCATGTCTGGGGCGCACTCTGATGGAGTGGCCATGTCTGGGGCGCACTCTGATGGAGTGGCCATGTCTGGGGCGCACTCTGATGGAGTGGCCATGTCTGGGGCGCACTCTGATGGAGTGGCCATGTCTGGGGCGCACTCAGATGGAGTGGCCATGTCTGGGGCTGTCTCCATGTGAACGTCACATGCTTGTGGCGTCTCCGTATGAACGTCACATGCTGGTTGAGCCTCAATGTAGCTTTCACATTCTGTCTTGCTCACTGGGGCAGGCCTGCCTTGTGAGCTGTCTCTGCAGTAAATACCGCGTACACCTGCAATTAAAAAGAAGAATGAGGTTTAGCACTTTCACCTACATTTCTTATATTTTTTATACAACATCAAATTATCAAATATTATCAACATCAAATTATAGAGAGAAAAGTTCAAAATTCCAAAATGACTAATGTTGTCCTTCATATACAAATTCTGGTTGCCTGGCAGTTATGCCGACCCACTAAAATGAATGGAGTCAGAAAGGGGACTGATTCTTCACTTGCAGGTGCAGTGGAGTAATCTGCAGTGTTTCTGTTTCTTATTATTAAACGCCCGGCCTCTTTTATTGTCATCCCTCAAATTGTTGTGGTGGATTGATATAGAAGCGGCCGGGACCAGGAACCTCTGCATTGCAGATTACTCCGCCACACCTCATAGTGAAAAAAATAGTCCTCTGCACATTATGGACCGATTGCCATGCGATTCTGTCATGTGACAACCGTGACAAGATCTTGCCATGTTTGGGGGGCCATTAAGAATAATCCGAATGCTTGCTTCACATTTTCCCATGATTTGGAATTGCAGGCAGTATCATAGCACTTCTGCCGGCCCTTCCAAATCGCCAAGTGTGGGTGGGGTCTAAGGCAGATTTCCAGGCAAATGATGAAATAGTTACTGTCTGAGGGAGCTGCTTTACAGCACAGCCCTGCAGCAACCTACTAGGAGTTGTCAGTGAGGAGAGGAGAGCGGATTGTAGAAGCCGGCCGGTGCTCAGTGAGTAAGAGCTGCTTTTTACACTTCACTAGCCATAGTACTTACCAATCTCGGTGTCGGTATCCCGGTGATGTCCATTGCCTTTACAGCCGCATCCGAAACGTCCAACAATGGCTCTGAAACAGCCGCGTACAAACGCTCGGGTCCTCTTCATTATGGGGCGCTTTTTAGGGGTATCTGCAGGCTGGTCACTGATACCTCCTTCCATAGCTGCCCTTCCTTTGCTGGATTTCTCTTTGGTGTTTTTCAGAGAAAAAAGCTTTTTACATTTAAATCGGTTCATTATTAAGAATAAAGAAACACGCTTTAAATGTAAAAGAATAGAAATCGCGATGAAATTCAAACGAATTAATTAAAATCCAAATGAATCGCAAGAAAAATCTCAGGAGAGATCAGAAGCACGTCTTCACTGGTCAGCAAACACTCGGCTTCTGCTGCCAGCTCCCTCTGCACTTCCTTATAAGGGCTCAGCCAATGACATCACAGGGCAGCTCTGGGCTTTTTTTTTTTTTTTTAAATCTCAACTGACGATTTTTCTTAAAGGGGCCTGGTCCTTGTTTGTGAGCTTTGTGAATTCAGCCTGTAGGCTCAGTATACGGCTCCTTTAAGAACATGTTATTGTGAATGAGATTTAACTCTTACAGTCCCATGGCTGAAATAATGATGTGTATTCCTCTGATAACACTGTGAATGGAGCCTTATAAATGTTTTCATTTATTTTATGTTATCATTATTACACACCAATTATTTCTCCCATTTTAACTCTTTAACCACTTAAAGAATCACTAAAGGAAACATTTTTATTAGCTAAATAGCTTCCTTTACCTTACTGCAGTACTGGTTTCATGTCCTCATTGTTCGTTTTTTCTTTCTTTGAAGTTGCTGTAATCCTGCTCTGTTCTCCACACTTCCTGCTTGTCTGTTTCCTTATAACCACAGTGCTGGGAGCTTTCTCACTGTGGTCTGAGCTGTCATTACTGTGTGTCTAAAACTTCCCAGAACCAATCGGATTCATTTTAAAAACAAAACACTGCCCTGGATTTGTTTGTTTTTGTTCTGTGTGTCTATTTCTAGTTCACAGAAACATGAAGCCAGTTCAAAAGTGAAACTAACCTGCAGGCACATTATATGATTGATTTTTATCTATTTTTAATCATTTTGAAAAGGAATCAGTTAACTTTTAAGTCTCTATACCCTGTAAACAGTAATTTCAGCAAAAAAAATGTTTTCCTTTAGTGACCCTTTAACGACCGCCCACTGTATATATACGTCCCGATTTTAAAGAAGGATATCTCGGTAACGGCAGCAGCTGCTGCCACAACCGAGATATCCATCTCTTCAGTGGGCTGTCCTGTCAACGATAGGCCCCCCTCCCGCCGCTCTCCCGCGCCCTCCGCCGTTTACTGTAGCGGCAGAGGCCATCGGGTTCGCTCGGCTGCTGTGTGGGGATGCGAGTGAGGCCAACATGGCACCCACCTGTCCCCATAGCTCTGCTGGGCGGAAGTGACGTCAAAACGTCAGTCCCGCCCAGCGTTTTAAAGAGTGCCCAGTGCCGCCTATGAGTGCCCATCAGTGTCGCCCATGAGTGCCCATCAATGCCACCTATGAGTGCCCATCAGTGCCGCCTGTGAGTGCCCATCAGTGCTGCCTATGAGTGCCCATCAGTGCCGCATACCAAGCACCGCCTATCAGTGCCCATCAGTGCCACCTCATCGGTGCCCATCAGTACTATCTCATCGGTGTCCATCAGTGTAACCTCATCGATGCCCATCAGTGCTGCCATATCGGTGACCGTAATTGAAAGAGAAAACTTACTTATTTACAAAAATAATTAACAGAAACAAATAAAAAAAAAAAAAAATTCAGTCTTTTATTAGTTGTTGCGCAAAAAATAAAAACCGCAGAGGTGATCAAATACCACCAAAAGAAAGCTCTATTTGTGGGGAAAAAAGGACGCCAATTTTGTTTGGGTACAGTGTAGCATGACTGCGCAATTGTCATTCAAAGTGCGACATGGCTGAAAGCTGAAAATTTGCTTGGGCGGGAAGGTGCGTAAGTGCCCGGTATGGAAGTGGTTAATGGCAATACAGGGGGTGCTGCATTAATGGCAATGGAGTATGGCATTCATGGCAATGGAGTGGGTGCTGCATTCTTGGCAATATAGTGGGTGCTGCATTCATGGCACTTGTGAGGCTGCAGATGGGCACTGATTAGGCTGCATTGATGGGCACTGACCCCTATTTTGCTTCACAGTTCTTAATTTAAAATGTAAAATTTTTAAGCCAATAAATACGGTATATCCACATAACGCGCCTAAGCTCTTCACCACACACAGCCACAAGTTATAATAGTTTAACCACTTAAGGACCTTGGGTGTTTTTCAGATTTGGTGTTTACAAGACTAAAACTGTTTTTTCTGCTCGAAAATTACTTAAAACACCCAAACATTATATATTTTTTTTCCCTAACACCCTAGAGAATAAAATGGCGATCATTGCAATACTTTTTGTCACACATCCCCACACAGCACAACAGAGAACCCGATAGGGGGGAGCCCTCTCCTGTCACCGATAACGCCGATCTTGCGGCGAATTTGACTGGAATAATGGAATTTCTGGGACAGTTAAAGGACAAAAATTTAAAAACCTATTGCAGGACAATTTTATGGTCCAGTTTATTGAGGCTCCAACTAGGAATGATGCTCTGTTGGACCTGGTAATCTCAAACCATGCAGAGCTCATTACTAATGTTCAGATAAAGGAACACCTGGGTAGCAGTGATCATAACATGATTTCGTTTAATGTAAACTATAAGCAAAAAATACATACAGGAAAGATAAAAACACTTAATTTCAAGAGAGCAAATTATCAACGCATGAGGACTGCTCTCCAGGGCTTGGACTGGGAGGGAATATTGGCACAGATGAACACAGAACAGAAATGGGAATTCTTCAAAAAGACTCTTTGGAACCTCACTGCAAAGTATATTCCCATGGGCAATAAGTTTAAAAGGCTAAAGATAAAACCTATGTGGCTCACGGTCAAAGTTAAAAAAGCTATAAACAATAAGAAAATAGCTTTTAAAAAATATAAAAATGAAGGAACACTAGTGTCGTTTAAATGTTACAAAGAATATAATAGAATATGTAAAAAGGAAATCAAGGATGCAAAAATTCAAAATGAACGACAGATTGCAAAAGATAGTAGGACAAACCCCAAAAAATTCTTTAAATATATTAATAGTAAAAAGGTCAAGTCTGAGCATGTAGGCCCTTTACAAAATAATCTAGAGTGGGTGACTGAGGACATAGAGAAGGCAAATTTATTAAATGCTTTCTTCAGCTCTGTGTATACAATGGAGAATGGGGGAGCTCATGTCCATAATGGGGGTGGGAGTGACACAGCCCCCAAATCCACAATGGCTCAAAAGTGATATGGTCCAGAAATATTTAGACAGAATAAAGGTGGATAAAGCACCTGGACCAGATGGCATCCACCCACGGATCCTAAAAGAATTGAGCTCTGAAATTTCAAAGCCACTGTATCTAATATTTAGGGACTCATTAATGACAGGAATAGTACCACTGGATTGGCATAAAGCCAATGTGGTGCCCATATTTAAAAAGGGAACAAAGTCTTTACCAAGTAACTATAGACCTGTTAGTTTAACTTCTATAGTTGGGAAGATACTGGAACGTTTAATAAAAGACCACATGGATGAGTTCTTGCTGGAAACAAACTATTTAAGCAACAGACAGCATGGATTCATGAAAGACAGAAGTTGTCAGACAAACCTGATTTCCTTTTATGAAGAGGTAAGTAAAACCCTGGACAGAGGCGTGGCAGTGGACGTGGTATACTTGGATTTTGCAAAAGCGTTCGATACAGTTCCCCACACACGGCTCATGTGTAAGGTAAGGTCTACAGGATTGGATATATCGGTTTGTAAATGGATAGAAAACTGGCTGAAAGACAGGATTCAGAGAGT
Source organism: Rana kukunoris (assembly GCA_029574335.1). Taxonomy (NCBI): domain Eukaryota; kingdom Metazoa; phylum Chordata; class Amphibia; order Anura; family Ranidae; genus Rana; species Rana kukunoris. Next base: position 304,677,623 of record CM056051.1, on the reverse strand, counting down.
TGTGGTTAATGATTCTTACTCTGAATGGTCCAAGGTTATCAGCGGTGTACCCCAAGGTTCAGTGTTGGGTCCCTTACTTTTGAATATATTTATAAATGATATTGGGTCTGAGATCAAAAGTAACATTTCTGTTTTTGCAGATGACACCAAGCTATGCAGTGGAATAATGTCCTTACAGGATGTCTCCAATTTACAAGCCGACCTCAATGCTCTGTCTAATTGGGCGACTAAGTGGCAGATGAGGTTTAATGTTGATAAATGTAAAGTTATGCACTTGGGGGCTAAGAATATTCATGCATCATACATGCTAGGGGGAGTACAACTGGGGGATCTGTAGTGGAGAAGGATCTGGGGGTTTTAGTTGATCATAAGCTCAATAATGGCATGCAATGCCAAGCTGCGGTTTCCAAAGTGAGCAAAGTCCTTTCTTGTATTAAGAGAGGTATGGACTCCAGAGATAGAGATATCATTTTGCCCCTGTATAAATCATTAATAAGACCTCATCTGGAATATGCAGTCCAGTTTTGGGCACCAGTTCTCAAAAGGATATCGGAGAACTGGAGAAAGTGCAGAGAAGGGCAACCAAACTGATAAGAGGCATGGAGGAGCTCAGCTATGAGGAAAGATTAGAGGAACTGAATTTATTCACTCTTGAGAAGAGGAGAATAAGGGGGGATATGATCAACATGTACAAATACATAAGAGGTCCATATAGTGAACTTGGTGTTGAGTTATTCACTTTAAGGTCAACACTGAGGACAAGGGGGCACTCTTTACGTCTGGAGGAAAAGAGATTTCACGTCCAAATACGGAAAGGCTTCTTCACAGTAAGAGCTGTGAAAATGTGGAACAGACTCCCTCCAGAGGTGGTTCTGGCCAGCTCAGTAGATTGCTTTAAGAGAGGCCTGGATTCTTTCCTAAATGCACATAATATAACTGAGTACTAAGTTTTGTAGGTAAAGTTGATCCGGGGTAAATCCGATTGCCTCTCGGGGGATCAGGAAGGAATTTTTTCCCCTCCGGTAGCAAATTGGATCATCGCTCTGCTGGGGTTTTTTGCCTTCCTCTGGATCAACTGTGGGTGTGGAGTTGGGTGTATGGGAGGATGTGCTGTGTTTTACTTTTTTTTTTTTTTTTATGGTTGAACTGGATGGACTTTTTTCAACCTGACTAACTATGTAACTATGTAACTATGTAACTATGAATCAGCCGCTGAGACCACCGTTATCGTGTACAGGACCGCTCACTTAAAAGATGGATATCTCGGTTGTGGCAGCAGCTACTGCCGTTACCAAGATATCCATCTTTAAAAAAAAGGACGTATATATACAGTGAGGGGTCCTTAAGTGGTTAAAGAACGTCAAGCAAAATGGTCGGCCCTCAAGCATGTTCACTTTATCAAATCTGGCCCTCTGTGAAAAAAGTTTGGACAGCCCTGGTATAAGTAGTTTGATACTGTTTATGTATCAATATTTTTTTTTTTTGTATAATTGATTCTTTGAGTTTTTTTGCACCTTAAAACTTTGCTTTTCTGTTATACTTTATAGGAGGTGGTGCATTTATTAAAATCTCTGGGGAAATCTCTTCATGAATAATTTGTCAAACTATCAGGAAACACACTGGCTTGGCTGGCAGCCAAGCCTGGAAACCTACCTACTTACCTACCACCAGGGCATTTTTTCAGGGGGAACTTGGGGGAACTCAGTTCCACCACCTCTGGCTCAGACCCTTTGGTGCCTGCTCACCACAATCACTTGTAAACACATAAGTCTGGTTTCTGTGTTTACAAGTGACAGCTCTGCACTCTGTGTGTAACCCCCCTGAACTCTGTACTCTGTATGTAATGCAATTCTGGTATTTAATGCCCCTTTAAGACCCTTCTACTGTCTGTGAAATCTGAACGGGGTCATGGTTGAGTTCCTGCACCTATTTTCTGAGAAAAAAAGCTCTGACTATTACTACAAAAAAAAACCTTTACACTTCTAGCACACTAAAGGGTACTAACTACACACCAGGGGTGTCAAACTCAAATTAATCGGGGGCCACATCAGCAGTTTGGTTGCCCTCAAAGGGCCGGATGTATCTGCACTCCAGTTTTCTTGCGCTGCATAGGGAGCGCAGGGTTCAGGAGTGCGCTGCTTGCTCCTCTCTGGTGTCACTGGTGTCCCCCCCTCCTCTCTTCTCTGGTGTCACTGGGGTCCCCCTCCTCTCCTCTTTGGTGTCACCCTCCTCTCCTCACTGGTGCCACTGGGGTCCCCCTCCTCTCCTCAGTGACACCAGAGAGGAGAGGACAGGTACCACAGTGACACCAGAGAGGAGAGGAGGGGGACCCCAGTGACACCAGAGAGGATTGGAGGGGGACCCCAGTGACACCAGAGAGGAGAGAAGGGTGACACCAGAGAAGAAAGAAGGGGGACCCCGGTGACACCAGAGAGGAGAGAAGGGGGACCCCAGTGACACCAGAGTGGAGAGAAGGGGGACCCCAGTGACACCAGAGGGGAGAGAAGGGGGACCCCAGTGACACTGGTCCCCTTCCTCTCCTCTCTGGTGTCCCCCTCCTCCGCTCAGTACAGACAGCCATGCTCCCCGGGTGATGGTGTCACTGGGGTCCCCCTCCTCTCCTCTCTGGTGTCACTGTGGTACCCCTCCTCTACTCTCTGGTGTCACTGAGGAGAGGAGGGGGACACAAAAGAGGAGAGGAGGGGTACCCTAGTGACACCAGAGAGGAGAGGAGGGGTACCCCAGTGACACCAGAGAGGAGAGGAGGGGGACCCCGGTGACACCAGAGAGGAGAGAAGGAGGACCCCGGTGACACCAGAGAGGAGAGAAGGGGGACCCCGGGGACACCAGAGAGGAGAGAAGGGGGACCCCAGTGACACCAGAGAGGAGAGAAGGGGGACCCCAGTGACACTGGTCCCCTTCCTCTCCTCTCTGGTGTCCCCCTCCTCCGCTCAGTACAGACAGCCATGTTCCCCGGGTGATGGTGTCTCTCCTACCCACAGGTGCAGATCTCAGATACTTTCTCCTCATGTCCCTCGTTCTGAAAACACCATGTGACCCCCACCAGGTAACAGCCCCCCCCCCTCATTCCCAAAACACCATGCGATCCCCACCAGGTAACAGCCTCCCCTCATTCCCAAAACACCATGCGACCCCCACCAGATAACAGCCCCCCCTCATTCCCAAAACACCATGTGACCCCCCAGATAACAGCCCCCCCCCTGTCATCTCCGTCCTCTGGCTCACCTGTTGCTCAAACAGGTTGCAGGGGAAGCCGAGCACCTGGATCCGGTCCCGAAAGTCGCTCTGCAGCTGGTTGAGTTGTCGGTAATCCCTCTCAGTTGTCCCTCAGAGTGACGCCACATTCTCAATGAGAAGGATCTTCCCCGGTACCTTACTGCGCCCACACCTGGGGACAGACCCGCCTCTATCGATCTAATTGACCAATAGTGAGGTACGGGAGGGCGGAGATGGCGGCGGCGAAAAGTCACTTCCTGACGAGACAGCCGCCGACGGGTGTACCAAGATGGCCGCCTCTCCGGAGCTAGGCCGAAGCCAAGGACTTTCCTATGGCCGAAGCTTCGGAGCGTTCCGCGAATCGCGTGTTGTGACGCCTGCGCAGCGGTGGACAAAACGTTGCACCCACCACGTGGGCCACATGGCAAGGCCTGGCAGGCTGGATTCGGCCCGCGGGCCTTGTGTTTGCCACCCCTGCTACACACCTTTGGGATGAATTAGAGCGGAGACTGCGAGACAGGCCTTCTCGTCCAACATCAGTGCCTGACCTCACAATTACGCTTCTGGAATAATGGTTACACGTTCTCATAGACACACTCCTAAACCTTGTGGACAGCCTTCCCAGAAGAGTTGAAGCTGTTTTAGCTGCAAGGGGGGGGCAACTCAATATTGAACCCTACGGGCGAAGACTGGGACGTCATTAAAGTTCATTTGCGTGTAAAGGCAGGTGCAGGGGTGTATTTAGGGTTTGTGCTGCCCTAGGCCTGACTAAACTTGTGCATCCCATAATTTAAATATGACCGTCAAGGCCACATCCCTTGCGGTTTAAGACCCACCCTGAAATTTTCAAATGGGAACACTAGTTCTGATGGCCTGGGGGGGAGGGCAATGGATTCCCTTAATTTGCATAGATTTCCTCTCACTTCCTCACTTCCCCTTCCCCACATTTGCAGAATGCCAACCACCCACATACTGGAAGAAGCGCGGCCGATTTATGGGGGGCGCTAAACAAATTTGCCTAACAGTGTAGCGCAAGCTGGCGGGGACACTGTCCGTGCTGCCCCCCTGCAAAGTGCTGCCCTAGGCCTGGGCCTTGTTGGCCTAGGCCAGGATACAGCATTGGGTATGCATATGCTGTGTGTGAGAAATAACCCTCTAATATGAAAATTTTGTGGAAAGAAAATAAAAATGAAAAAAATCTTGATTTTGCAAAGAATTGTGGGAAAAAAATTACAACTTCAAAAAACTCACAATGCCTCTTTCTAAATACCGTGGAATGTCTTCTTTCCAAAAAGGGGTCATTTGGGGGGTATTTGTACTTTTCTGGCATGTTAGGGTCTCAAGAAATGAGAGAGGCTGTCAGTACATCAGGTGTGATCAAATTGATACATTTTCAGTAATTGGTACCATAGCTTTTAGACCCTATAACTTTCACCCAGACTAAATAATATCTACATTTTTTTTGTTTTGTTACCAAAGATATGTAGCAGTATACATTTTAGGCCAAGTTTATGAAGAAAAATTACTTTTTTGCAAAATGTTATAATAGAAATGAAGAAAAATTCATTTTTTTTACAAAATTTTCGTTCTTTTTTCATTTATAGTGAAAAAAATAAAAACCGCAGAGGTGATAAAATACCACCAAAAGAAAGCTCTATTTGTGGGAAAAAAAGGACAAAAATTTCATTTGGTTACAGTGTTGTATGACTGAGTTATTGTCATTCAAAATGTGAGAGCACCGAAAGCTGAAAATTGGTCTGGTTATTAAGTGGGTTTAAGTGCCCAGTAGTCAAGTGGTTAAATATCGTACCTGGGAGGGGGGTGTCTAAAGTATGCCTGTAAATTAGCGCATGTTTCCCATGTTTAGAACAGTCCCTGCACAAAATGACATTTCTAAAGGAAAAAAGTAATTTAAAACTACTCTCGGCTATAATGAATTGTCGAGTCCTGGCAATACAGATAAAAGTAATTGAAAAAAAAATGCATGGGTTCCCCCCTACTTGGGTTGCTAGGCTACCACATTGTATTTAACCTGGGTAATGTAGAAAGGTGGCACCACTCTAGATGACGTCTTGATGACAAAACGCATAGGGAAGAGCCACAGCATCATTGCGTCACTTCCGTTTTTCATTTTAGGAACGCAGAGGAAGCTAATTACTTCGTGTTCCTAACTGCAAACATGATTTTAACCAAATGTAAGTGCATAACTACCCTTGTAAGGAAATAAAGGTGGTATAAACATTTACTATGGAGTGTTACGTTCTCTCTACATATACAGAGCATTAACGAGGAGAAAGGGCAGACAGGAGGCGTTTCCTTGGGAGGTCTGTTCCAAACACACAGCAGGGTGGCTGTAAAGGCGCAATACCCCCTAGAGGGGATAACCGTCTGGTAAGTGCACACACATAAGAAGAGCACTGAGTGGAGCATCAGCACAGCTTAAAGCGGATCTCCACCCTAAAGTGAAGATCCGCTGATCGGAACCCTCCCCCCCTCCGGTGTCACATTTGACACCTTTCAGGGGGGAGGGGGGTGCAGATTCGCACCCACTTCCGGCCCGCAGTCTCGGGCAAAAGACGGGCTTTTCCCGTTGTATGCTGGGAACTCTCGGCTCCCAGCACACAGCGGGAGCCAATCGCGGGTGCAGCGCGACTCGCGCATGCGCCGTAGGGAACCGGGCAGTGAAGCCGGAGCGCTTCACTTCCTGGTTCCCTCGCCGTGGATGGAGGGGGGAGCAGCAGGGTGACGAGCGATCGCTCATCCTCTGCTGCGGACGCCGCTGGACTCCAGGACAGGTAAGTGTCCTAATATTAAAAGTCAGCAGCTGCAGTATTTGTTGCTGCTGGCTTTTAATATGTGTTTTTGGTGAACCATCCGCTTTAACTAACATCTTTTCAAGGCACTGAAGGGTTTTTAGTCACCAGTCACTTGATTTATTGAACTTTTTTCAACGATTTGTTGGCAATTATATGGACTGTTTATTTACAGAGTTGAGGACTTGGAATTCTCTATTTACAACACTAGAAGACATTTGTGATTTTTTGACATTTTGTTTTGTTTTTGAATTTTTGATATTTTGTTTTTTGTTTTGTTTTTTGATTAATTGTGTCGGAAAGATTCCATTTTTCACTTTGAGGATTACACTTATCACGTTCATGGTACCATAATACACTGCACCTTATTGCAAAAGTCACTTTATATTGATATAGTAACGAAATCGTAATTGTTTGATCTCATTTAATCAAATGCATATATTTATTTATTTATATTGTCTCACCAGTATTTCTGCACACATCAACATAAGTTGATCAGAAACCATGTGTCACTTATTACACTTTAGTATATCACGTGGCACTTTATCCAGTAATTTGGAACAGCGCCATTACCGCCATCAATTATATCCCTTTATGGAGATTTTTAAGTTCCAAAGTTTGGCACCATTCCATGAACATACACAATTTTAATTTTGAAGCGTGACATGTTAGGTATCTATTTACTCAGCGTAACATTATCTTTCACATTATACAAACAAATTATGCTAACTTTACAATTTATTTTTATTTTTTTATTAATGAAACCCAAAAAAAAAATTTCCCCCAAAAAACACGTTTGAAAAATTGCTGTGCAAAGACTGTGTGACATAAAAAGTTGCAACGACCGCCATTTTATTCCCAAGAGTCTCTGCTAAATATATATATACTGTATATATATATATATATATATATATATATAGGCCCGGATTCACGTAGCACTTTCGCCAACGTATCTACAGATACGCCGCGTAAGTACAAATGTGCGCTGTCGTATTAATGCGCCGGACCCACAAACTTACGTCGAAAAATAGGCTTCTTCTGACTGACGTAACTTTCCTACGCTGGCGTATCATGGGCGCATATTTACGCTGGATGCATATGGAAGTTTTGATTCAGATATGCAAATGAGGGAGATAAGCTGATTCACAAATGTAGGTGCACCCGGCGCAATGTTTTAAGCGATTTGCGTAAGGGTTACGTCCGGCGTAAAGTTATTCCTCACATAGGAGGCGCAACCCATGCAAAGGTATGGACCAGGGAACGGACGCCGTCGAATTTTACATTGTGTACGCCGTTTACGTAGTACCTGAATAGGGCTGGGGGTAGGTTATGTTCACGTCGTAGGCAGTGTTTTGATGTATCTTAGGCAGTTATTTCGACGTGACTGTGAGCATGCGCACTGGGATGCGTCCAAGAGACGATGCATGCACTGTTCGTTTTTTGAAGCTCAGCCCATCATTTGCATGGGGTCACGCTTCATTTTAATATATCACGCCCAGTGTTGCTCATCTTACTTTAAAAAAGTAATTAGTTACAGTTACAAATTACTTCTCTGAAAAAGTAATTGCGTTAGTGACTCAGTTACTACATTGAAAAAGTAATTAGTTACTTAGCAAAGTAACTGACTTTTTTTTTTATATTCTACAATGCTTTGTTGAGAAGCAGATGACGGGCGCTTGCCTGGGAGCAGCGAGTTAATACTCCAAGACAAAAGAATGCCAGATCCTTGAGAGAAGAAAACCGGAAACAAATGGCGATCTCGTGTGTATCCCAGCCTAGGTGCATCCGTCCCACCATGTATGTGTAGCTAATAGGACTTAAAACCCTTATCCAATTGCTACATATTACATCCAAATTATAAGCTGGATTAAAATGTATGTTTATAATATACATTCCCTTGACGTTTACAGAGTGGACTTTATTTAACACTCTTTGAATGGACTTGAGTTTATTTATTTATTTATTCATTCATCTTTTTTTGTACAATCTATTTCCATTTCACTATTTTCAGTGTGTTGCTGTTCACTAAGTCTGCTATTGTTGGTTCAGACGGACCATTTATTAGATTTCACTTTATTGTTTATTCTCTTATTATTCTTTATTAGCGCTCCCTCTATATACCATTACTGTTCAGTTCAGACCTTTTTATGAGGTCTCAATTTTAGGGGAGCTGCTTATTCATTATAATTATTTGTTCTTGTCACATTAACTATTGGCGCGAGATACCACACCTTCTCTTTCAATAGTTTTTATTAATTTTTCAAGAAAAGGATTAAAGTTCGAACAGGTAGAGCAGCGAACAATCCTCGCTTGCTCTGCAAGTGTAAAGTCGTATGGAAAAAAAAAGGAAAATGAACAAAACACAATAAAGAACAAAATAAAATAATTCTGGTTAACAAACTAAAAAAAAAATGGTAATAATAATAATAATATGGACCCCACTCACAGGATAGGTCCCGAATTGCGGCCCACTGCATAATGCAGTGAATGCTGGAGGCCAATCAGCAAACAGTATCAAGACATTGAAATTCCACGGATCTATCTGTATGCAATATTAAAAAATGAAAAAAAATAAAATAAAAAATAAAACATTTTAATAGGCAACACGGTTCAGATAGTTAGAGTAACTAGGCCATTGAATAGAATTCCGGTTTGAGTAACTTCGCAGCAAGAGAATCTGGGCAGCGTGAAAGCAGCAAATAACGTACATTCAACGTTTATTTAAGCCATTTGTCCCCAATAGGGGAACCTGTAATTACCAACATAATGGAAGAGGTCCAGGTTAACCAAAAAAAGAAAAAAAGAAAATAAAATAAAAAGAGGGGGGGGGGTAGGGGGGGAATTCAGCAAGTTTGTGAAGGTAAAGCCCTAGGAGTAGAAGAAAGAAGAAGAAGAAGAAGAAGAGAGAGGAGTGTGTCCATCCGGGAATCTCCGATCGATCATCAGAAAAAAAAATAAATAAAAAAAATAAAAAAAAAAAAAAAAAGGGGGGGGGGTATCTTTATGTCTCGGGGGCCTGTAAATAAGTGAGCCAGGGTGACCAAATTTTTTCGAAAAGGGGTTGTTTGTCATTTAAAACGCTCACTATTTTCTCATTCAAAAAGAATAAAGGCAAAGCCCCCTAGTCGGACTTTAAAGGCACTGTGGTGTGTCAAATGTAGTTAGAGAAAACATAGTATTACAATATAATTTATTGAAGAAGTATCAGATAAAAGTTGATTACATGATCTATAACAAATACAAAAAATACAAAATAATGAAATATAGTTCAACATATATTGCTGTGTGATGTGATGCCCTGTGTGGTCCCGACGTTTCAGGGAGACATAGTCCCTTTCTTCAGGGGTATTACAGGATTCACAGCTCTAAAAATGTATCGGAAATGATCAGGATAATCCTAATAATGTTGATGATGTTGTTATATAGATTAATACTGAAGTACTTACAGTGAACTGTATGGTACTTCAAGTCAGTAGATCATGTATTTAAAAGCATGGGTTTCCGGATGATCCGAGTCTGCTGGCCTGGCCACTGACGACAGAGCAGAATTGTGAGCAGGGTGTGTTGTTGCCAGATATAAATATGCTGCTGGAATCAGAGGACATTGGAGCCTAAAGTTGTAATGATGTGTGTTAATATTTATGGACATAGTTGTAATAATAAAATGTGAAATAAATTGTGTTTTATAACATTGTGTTTTATAACATTTTCTTGGAGGGATATGGTATGGCTTACCTAGTAAATAGCGATGGAGAGGCTCGTATTAGGCTGGAAGTGTACAAAAGTAATAAGAAATAATGAGTAAATATGTACAATGTATGTAAGTAAAAATATCCATGTTATATTAATGTGGTTAAACCATATATAGTTAAATGTTATAGCAAAAATTGCTCAATAGATGGCGTTCAATGGGGATATTTAGATGTTATAGCAAAAAATGCTCAATAGGTGGCGTTTAAAGGAGTATTAAGGAGTTGATTAAAAAGGACATTTTTTTTTTTTTTTTTTTTTTTTCCATTTTGTTTTTTCATTTTTTTCCATTTTTTTTTTTTCATTTTTTTTTTTTTCCATTTTTTTTCCATTTTACGAGCGTAAAATGGAAATAAGGTCGATCGCCCTCCTTATCTGGTCAGCTGCCTGTCTGTGTGGTAGAAAGCCCACCTGATCAGGGTGAATATAGTCGGCTAAAAAGGTCAACATCCTATTTGCCAATATTTTCGTGAGTAGCTTTAGATCTGTGTTGATTAAGGATATTGGTCGGTAGTTGGCCACATCACTATGGTCCTTGTGGGGTTTGGGAATAAGGGTTATGAAGGCTCTGTTGGAATCAGTGTCTATGGGGCCGCATTTCTGTATGTCCCTAAAGACTCGCACTAAAGAGGGGGCCAGTAGGGTGGACATTTTTTTATAATAAAGGGTCGTGAACCCATCCGGTCCTGGCGCTTTACCCTTGGGGGCCTGTTTGATAGCAGCCAAAACCTCCTCGACTGTGATGTCCTTATCTAAGAAGGTTCTGTGGTCCTCCGTTAAGGACGGGATAGGCAGGTGTTCAACAAATGTGTCGAACTCCCGTTGTCCCGAGTCCCTACCATCATTATATATCTTATGATAGAAAGCTTGGAATTCCCGTAGTACCATTTCAGGATTCTGAGTAAAGGAACCGTCGGATTTTCTGATTTTGGGGACATGGGGAGGGGGCCGCCTAGGGGCCAACCTGGTTGACAACAATTTACCTGGCTTATCAGATTGGGAGTAAAATCGTGCCTGAGTCCAGCGTAGTTGTTTTTCTGCCGTTGTAGTAAGGCAGATGTTTAATTCCAAGCGGGCAGACTCAATTCTGTCTCTTAAGTCAAGGTGGGGATTACGTTTGTGTTCCTTCAGTAGGGCAGCTAACTCTACCTCTTTTTGCTCCAGTAGGGCCTTGTAGTGTTTCCTATACCTGGCAGCTATCTGGATCAAAATGCCTCTGATCGTAGCTTTGTGTGCGGCCCATGTGCACATAGAAGAAGTGTGCGACGGATCGTTCAAAGAAAAAAATTCTTTCAGCGCAATTTCAATATCCTGGCATGTAGCCGGATTACTGAGGTGGGACTCATTTAGACGCCAAGTATAGGAAGCAGTAGGGCAACGCAGGGAAGTCAATGTAACCACTACAGGGGAATGGTCTGACCAGGAAGTTTCTAATATTTTAGAAGAGGAACAGCCTGGCAGAAACCTAGCAGACGTGAAGACATGGTCTATCCGCGAATACGTCAAATGGACATGCGAAAAATAGGTATAGTCACGATTAGAGCCATTGAATTCTCGCCATATGTCCACCAGGTCACTATCATGTAGTAGTTTCGCAAATCTGGTACCAAGTTTTGAGGGCCTCAAAACTTGGGAACCCGGAGGACGCGTCTTATCAAGCATCGCGTCCAGGGCAATGTTGGAATCCCCACCCATCAATAGTATACCTTCGGTAAGGCGTGTCAGCTGCTGGAGTAAATTATGGAAAAAAGGGAGTTGGTCAGTGTTTGGGGCGTAGTAGGACAGAAAGGTTACCTGGGTTCCTTCCAAGTTCCCCTTAACTAATAGGTAGCGCCCATCTGGGTCTGAAATGACCTGTGAGGGGGTAAAAGATAAACTTTTGGCGAGGCAAATCGCTACTCCCCGAGTCTTATCAGGGGCATTTGCAAGGAAAAAGTTAGGGTATTGCTTGTGTATATAAGAGGGTTTGTACGAGGAGGGGAAATGGGTCTCCTGAAGAAACACTATTTCAGCCCCTACCGAATGAAAATAGTTAAAGGCTTTCCGCCGAGATACCACACCTTCTAATTGTTTTCTATACTGTATGTTTTGCACATTGCCCTCACTGTGCACACGGCACTAATAATGTTTTCAGTACATGTTTGTATTCTTTCGAGTGCTGATTAGAATTAGTCTGCCTATGTTACGCCCCTTGTAACCATAAAAGTACAATTGTAATATTAATGTGATACCTACGTAATGATGTGTATAAAACCTTCAATTGCATCATAATAAAATACAATGGTTATTTGGAAAGATGCTGAGTGTATCTTTTGTGTCTGTTCCCTACTGCAGTAGTTATTCTTAATTTGGAACCACTAATCAATATGAGGATAGGAGTTGCCTGTCTATAAAATGTCCATGTCACTAACAATGTGCAAGAATGTTGAATAAACATTCTCAGTTTATTGGTTATTGAATGACTCAATTTTTATTTAGGCCGCGTACACACGATCAAATCTATCTGCTGGAAATGGTCGGCCCACCGTCCCAGCAGACAGATTCGATCGTGTGTACGGGCGAGCCGACGGATTTGGCCAGCCGACAGATTTTAAAGCATGCTTTAAAATCTGTCGGCTGGGAATCCGTCCGCCTGATATGTCTGCTGGTTAGTACGCTAACCAGCAGACATATCTTCTCGCACATGCGTCAAATGGATTCGATGCATGCGCGGAAGTAATTCACTTTCTGGTGCGGTGACGTGGCGGCATCAACGTCACCGCCACGTCACCGACACGTGAGCGCGCCATCTGCCGGCGGGGATTTTGGTTTGATCGTGTGTACACGATCAAACCAATACATCCCAGCAGACAGATTTGTTCAAATCGGTCTGTCCGACCGATTTGAACAAATCTGTCTGCTCGTGTGTACAGGGCCTTAGACTGCTACATTCAGTTCTTAATTTTTAATACAACTTCTAACGAATGCATTGTAAAGCAGACTTAATTTGAGTAGGTTTTTACACCCCATTCTACCACTAGAGTCCTATCAAAGACCTAGGGGTAGATTCAGGATGGAGAGTAGGGATGAGCTCCGTGTACGCTTGACGAATTTCGAACAAAACGCGTCGTTCGTGCCAAATTCGAGTGACACGCAACGGCCCATAATTTACTGCGGCATTGCGTGCTGATGATTGGCCAAACATGCACTATGACCCTGCATGCTTGGCCAATCACAGCGCGCAAAAAATGGAGAGCCATAATTGGCCAAAGCCAGGTTGGCTTTGGCCAATTATGGCTCAGGGCTTTAGCACACGCCCCACACTATATGAGGCCGCCTGCAGGGGGGCCTCGTGTAGTGTGTTGCGGTTGTTAATGAGAGCAGTCAGAGAGACAGAGAGATCGTCTTTTTATACAGCTAGATAGAGCAGGCAGGCAGGCTAGTCAGTTTAGCTTAATTTACAGTGTGTAGAGGATATATATACATCCCTAGGAGTTGTACATATATTTATACACTGTATAGCTTAGCTAGATCAGTTCTTCCTTATTTACTGGCAGGCAGGTGATTGTGCTATTTAAAGACGTTATCACAGGTATAGACACCCAGCAGGTACAACATTTAAAGGAATTTTTATTTTATTTTTATTTAAGCATCAATAAAATCACCGCTCCTGGAGCAGTGATTTTAATGATGCTTAACTTAAAAAAAAAAAAAAATGAAAAATTCCTTTAAATATTGTACCTGCTGGGTGTCTATAGTTTGCCTGTGAAAACATCTTTGAGAACCCGGTTCTTGCCCGAGGGAATATGTATCATTGGAAAAGAGTCCTGCTTCTGAAAAAACGATTGGGCTTTAAAATTATCGTTTTTGAATTCGAACCTTCGAGTCCCATAGACTTCAATGGGGTTCTTAATGTTCGCGCGAATGGTCGGTCTGTTCGACGGTTCTGGTGCGAACCGAACGGGGGGGTGTTTGGCTCATCCCTAATGGAGAGCCTATCTTTAAATTGGCCTAACGTATCTAATTTACGTTAGGCCGTCACAACTTTTTTAGGCAAGTGCTTTATTCATAAAGCACTTGCCTGTATAGTTGAGGCGCGCAGCGTAAATCACCCGGCCGAATTCAAATTCGGCGGGTAGGAGGCGTGTATCATTTAAATGAAGCGCGTCCCCGCGCCGAACGAACTGCGCATGCGCCAGCGGTAATTGGTTCCCAGTGCGCATGTTCCAAATCTCAACATCAATTAAACGTGTAAACGACGTGAACGGCACTTACGCAAAGCCCTATTCGCGAACGTTTTATGTAAACGACGTAAACGCCAAGAAAAAAAGCATTGTCACGCCGTCCATACTTAACATTGCGCCTCATATAGCAGGAATAACATTACGACGGTACTATGCTAACGCAAATGACGTAATAGAATAGCGCCGGCCGGGCGTACGTTCGGGAATCGGCGAATAGGCTAATTTACATATTTTAGACGGGAACGCCACCTAGCGGCTAGCCTAAAATTTGAAAATAATATTCAACGGCGTAAGAGACTTATGCCTGTTGGGTCTTATGGAAATCTATGCTTAACTGATTCTATGAATCAGGAGCATAGATAGGAGGGCCAGACGCTAAAATAAGACAGCTTATCTGGAGATAAGCCGTCTTATTTCTTTCCTGAATCTGCCCCTTAGTGCTTTAGGTATGGGTCGCAGCCCCCCTAATCCAGTACTCAGTGCTTAAGGGGCTTTCCCCATGCTGAGAGCTGTAAGGTGGGGGACAGGTGAATATATCAAGTCCTATGGTTATGGCCATTTTCAGTAAATCTGAAGTTGAAGATGAGAGTAGGCACTGTAAAGTGTCTTTAAGTTTATGAATTATACACCTAAGCTTGCAGAACATAAAAAAGCAATTGAAACCTAACTTGAAGATAAAAAAAAATGACTTTAGGCCCAGCAAGCCTCTTCAATACTTTCATTTAAAAAAATAACATTTACAAATCTGAAATACCTATCTTCCTGCCTGAGCAGCTATTCATTTCCACTGTAAAATACAGAGCTCCTCTATTGATGAAGTAGAGTACTAAAAATGTCAGAAGCAAAGGCTAGTTAGGACCAGGAGGGAGCCACTCCTGCTGAGTAAGTAATTTACGGTTCTTACTTTTATTTTATGGAAGTAGAAAAAAGGGTATTAGGTTTGCATTATTATGGAATGTTGGGACAGAAGGGCCTATGGCCTTCTGAAACAAAAATGTGAATAAAGTACAGTTCAGTTAAGTTACAACACTATAGCAGTAAACAGTTCCAGCAAATGATTGAAAATGTGAATGATTTTACCTTAATCATGCAAATCTATTTGCAATATATATATATGTATATATATATATATATATATATATATATATATATATATATATATATATATATATATAAATATATATATATATATATATATATTATAAATAAAATACCTCAAAAATGTGTTCCACTGAATGTAAACCTCCAATGTGCAACTCTTTCTTACAATAAAGAATTTAGATCCAAAGGGGGAAAACTTGAATGAAGCAGCTGCCAGAACAAATGGAGTCTGCTTATCAGAGTGATTATTTGTGAAATGTTACATGAATAAAAACTATCCTGTACATAAATAGACCATATGTTCAATTTATTTTCCCAGAAACGGTAGGGAAAACAAAAGAGCGCTCAAAGCAGAAATGCAATAATCAAACCATTAAACATCTTGGGAAAAGAGAGTCACCATAATTAAGTTGTACAATAAAATAACAAGCAAAGAAATCAAATAATTACAATGCTGTAACAATTTTTCATGTATGAACTTTTTCCCATTTAAAGTGGTTGTAAAGACTGAAGTTTTTTTTTTTACCTTCATGCATTCTTTGCAAAAAAACGTCTGTGTTTGCGGGAGCTCATTGGCTCCCACCTTTTGTGAATCGCAGCCAGTGGGCCAATGTGGAGAGAGCGGAGTCTGGGCCGAGCCACGGCTCTATGCATCTTATGGGTGCATAGAGCAGTGGCTCAGGAGCGAGCCTGCAGCGGTGCCTCCAATGCAAGCATCTTTCTTTGGGGGAACTACTCAAGGCGGAGAAGCCAGGAGTGCCAGCAAGGGCCCTGAAAAACGTAATATACATTGACGGACAGGTGTAAAAATCAATGCCTGTGACAGTTGTTAACCCTGCTAGGAAGTCAGAAAAAAGATTTGGTGAGTACATGGAAATATTTCTGTTTTTTCTTTAGAAAGGTTCAACATTGATAAAGGCAAGGAAGAAAAGATCAAAAAAAGATAAAGAACAAAAGAGCAGATGGCATACTAACCCACATACTTTTTTTTAGCTGATTATAAACCTTGCTATCCTAGTCAGTGTTTAGGAGAAAATATGCTACAAAACTGAAAAACAAAAAAACTTGAGCCTGACAATATATTACATATATACTGTACTACTGATAAAACAATAAAAATGTAACATGACATAGCCCAGCATGGCTTCCTTTATACAATATGTTTGTTCAAAAAATATAATACATAAAAGATTTGCCAATTTGTTTCACAGCTTGTCTAAGATCAACGGCAAGCTGTGAAACAAATTTGCAATACTTTTAGGTAACATGTTACTTTTATAAATCAATGACATTTTAACAGTAATGTATATGTAATATATTGTCAGGCACCTTTAAAGTCCCATGTATGGTGGAGTTTTTTGTTATTTTGTAATTTTAGGGATGTGGTGCCTATACTGGCAAATCTGGCAATATACGCTGTATATATGTATGCAGATTTATGACAGAAAACTGTTTATCTCTTTTAATTTATATGGATGCAATTGGTGACACCTACAGTGCCTTGAAAAAGTATCCAGACCCCTTGAAACGTTCCACATTGTGTTATGTAACAACCAAAAACATAAATGTATTTTTATTGGGATTTTATGTGATAGACCAACACAAAGTGGCACATAGTTGTGAAATGGAAGAAAAAATATAAAAGTTTTACAAGATTTTTTACAAAAAAAATCTGAAAAGTGTGCCATGCATTTGTATTCAGACCCCTTTTCTCTGATACCCCTAACTTAAAGGAGTTGTAAATATATATTTTTTTTTTTTGTTGAAATAACTGTTTACAGGGTATAGAGACATAATAGTTAACTGATTCCTTTTAAAAACGATTAAAAATAGATACAAAATCAATCATATAATGTACCTGTAGTTTCTAGTTTTGTTTTTGCATGTTTCCTGCTTCTCTGCTATACAGAGCCACAGAGCCAATACAGGGCAGTGATGGTTTGGAAAACGAAACTGATTGGTGCTGTGGGGTTTTAGACACACAATAATCACACCTCCTTGATTAGTGACCACAGAGAGAAAGCTCCCAGTACTGTGGTTATCAGGAAACAGACAACCAGGAAGTGTGGAGATCAGAGAAGAATTAGAGGAACTTGAGAGCAAAAACGAACAATGAGGACATGAAAACAGCACTGCATTAAGGTAAAGGAAGCTATTACGATAAAAAAAAAAATCCTTTACAAACCCTTTAAATCTAGTAGAACCAATTGCCTTTAGAAGTCACCTAATTAGTATTTTATTTTCACAATCCAGGTTTATTAAAAGAATACATGAAGAAAAAAACAGTAAGTGTATTTGTAATACATATAACAAACTTCTGTTAACAAAAGCGTCAAACAGATGAAGTTTGACTAAAATGCATAAATACAATAGAATTGTAAGGCACAATTATGGAATAGTGTAGAGAAGAGGGGATATAAAAAGCAGAAAGAGAGGGGAAGAGGAAATGAGTGAAGAGGGGGGGAAAGGGAAAGTAAGGAATGGCTGGGGATGATGGAGACCGATAGTACATAGAGAGAAGGCATATATTCATTTAAGCAATGTCAATTCACATTTATAACTTTTAAAGGCAAATGTCATACTAAGAGGAGGAAAATCTATCAAGCGACAAGGAACCCAAATTCGTTTGAATAAGTGAAAGAGACCCAAGGTTGCCAAGTTTCAATGAAGCCAATGCTACATTTATTTTTCATAGCAAGTAATTCCTCCATATTGTAAATGTAACAGACTTTTTTTTTCAGCCAATCTCTGACGGTTGGGACACGGTTGGTTTTCCAATGCAACGGAACCAATGATTTTACTGCAGTGAGCAAGTGTCTAGTTAAAGACTTTTTGTATTTTTGTATTGAAAAATAATTGATGTGTAATAAGCAAGCAGCTGTGTTTAGAATTATATTAGTATCCGTAATGTGCTTAGTCCATTTGGAGATTTCTTCCCAAAAACCGTGTATCATAGGGCACTCCCACCAAATATGCAGGAACGTACCCACATCTGCATTGCAGTGCCAACATATGTCAGAGATTGTCGGAGACCATGTTTTAGCTTTTAATGGAGTCACGTACCATTGTGTTAGTAACTTGTAAGAGGTTTCTTGGTGCTTGGTGCTCAGCGAACATTTGTATGCAAATATACAGGCCCTCTCCTATTGGCGCTCGCTTATCGGGTGTCCAAGATCCCTTACCATCTCTCTTTTTGTGGGTTAGTGTCTCTCGAGTCAAAAGAGCACAGCCATTCATAAGCTAAAAATTTCGTTTTTAGGACCAACGACCTCTTGAGGCAGATATCTTCTAGGGGAGTCAGGTTTTGGAAGTAAGAAATTTTGTGCTTGCTATTGACAAGAAAGTCCCTCAATTGTAAATATAACCAAGCATCTGGGAATGAGTCTCCATACTCGGCTTTAAGGGTTGGGAGTGATTTGACCGAATTGCCTGACATGCAATGAGCGACTGGAAATTTTGCGGCGGGTTCAGGGGATGGAGGGGTTTTTTGATTCATGCCAGGTAGGAAGTCAGGGTTTCCCACAATTACAGATCTGTAAAGTGTTTGCTATTAGGGGGTGGAAAGTGTTCTTAGGTGATTTAGAATGCAAGGTTCAGGGGTAGTACAGGAGGGGTTGAGTTGAGTAGTTAAGTTCCAATTGGACCCAATCTTTATTTAAGCCGTGTCTGGAAGGCCGATACCTCCCTTACTTTTAGAGAGCGTGAGAGTCTTCATTGATTGATTTTGTGTTTGCCCAAAGGAACCCTCTTTGAGCTCTTTGAAGTTTAGAGAAAAAAGAATTTGGAATGTGAATTGGGAGAGCATTAAATAAAATATTGCAATCTTGGCAGGACCATCATTTTTAAAACGGCAGCCCTCCCAAACCAGGAGAAGAGCTTAGGAGTCCATCTCTTCAGATCCCTAGAGATGGAGTCCAGCAAGGGTATAAAATTGGTTTTGTACAGTGAGTCAGTGTTGGGCGTAAGTTTAACCCCCAGGTACTTAAGAGAATTATTTTCCCATTTGAATTTGTATTTATTTTAAGAGAATTGTATTTGTCAGGCGGGAGAGTGAGATTAAGTGCTTTAGACTTAGTTTGGTTGATCTTAAAATTTGAAATGAAGCCAAATGTTTTGAAGACCTTAGTGAGGGTAGAAATGTGGGGGTGGGTGATAAAAAATAAAAAGTCGTCAGCATAGGCAGCTAGTTTAAATTCTCTATCCCGTACCATGAAGCCTCTAATCTCAGTAGATAGGGTGATTGTCCTAATAAGGGGTTTAAAGCGGAGGTTCACCCAAAAATCCACTTTCTCTAACTAGATCCAGTATACTGCTGACACCTGCAGTATGCTGGATTTTTTTTCCCCGTACTTATCGTTTTAGCCGGGTTTAGGTGGGTTTCTTCTCCGGCTCCGAGCGGGGAATGCTGCGGGGAGTAGGCGTTCCTAAATCAAGCCCAGTTGATTGACGGGCTTGGATAGCGCGTCACGCCTTCTGAAAATAGCCGAAGTGACACTCGGCTGTTTACGGGGCCTGCGCTTGCCGTGTAGAGCTGACTGCGCAGGCGCCGTAAACCCTCAAGCGTCACTTCGGGTATTTTCGGAAGGCGTGACGCGCTATCCAAGCCCGTCAATCAACTGGGCTTAATTTAGGAATGCCTACTACCCAGAAGGATACGCCGCTCGGAGCCGGAGAAGAAACCCGGCTAATACGATAAGTACGGAAAAAAAAAATCCAGCATACTGCAGGTGTCAGCAGTATGCTGGATCTAGTTAGAGAAAGTTGATTTTCGGTGAACCCCCGCTTTAAGCGATAAGATAAATAGCAGGGGGGATAGGGGACATCCCTGATGGGTGCCATTCCAGATGTTTATGGGCTCAGAAAGAGTAGAATTTTAATGTGTGCCGTGGGATTTTGGTAAAGGGCTTTGATCCAACTTAGCATGTTTCTTTTCAGTCCAATGTGGGAGCATGTTGCAAACATATATTCCCAGGAGACCCTGTCAAAGGCCCTCTCCGCATCAGTAGACAGGCCTTCCATCTTCGAGTCTCTTACGTAGTGTATAAGGTTCAGGGACTTAGTGATATTGTCCCTGGCTTCTCTGCCCGGCATAAAGCCAACCTGTTCAGGGCCTATGATTGTTGGGAGAAGGGGTTTAAGTCTGTTGGCCAATATCTTTGCTAAGATTTTTTTTTTTTTTTTTAAACATCAAGAGTTTATTAGTGAAGTTATTGAGCAATACAGGTCATAGCATATACACCGTATAGATAGCATTGTACATTCCAAACAGCAGTAACATGTCATTTTCATAGCAGGGCAAAAAGATATAACCTAAGGCGCTATAGTAAAACATAAGGCCCCTTCAACGATAACGGTCGCCCTTACAATAAGGGTGTGGACATTGGCTATATTGCCGTAAAGATTATTGTTATAACATTTGTCTAACAACCGTAACTATCCATAGGTAAATGCTAAGCGAAATATTGGGAATTTCGATTTCAATCAATCAAGAACAGCGAGAACAGATATGAATAAGAAGAGGAGAGAAGTTAAGGTGGGGAGTAGGGGGGGGAGAGGTGGAGGGGAGGGATCTGAGGGGTGTGACCCCATTCAACACGGCCAAGGGTTACCATCAAGGAAAAAACTACGGACCTCAGATCTCATTTCAGTAGTCACAGGTGTGGGGTACACTGTCCATTCCTCGCATTCTACAGAGCCAGTAATGTGTCATACTGGCGTGAAAATCTAAAGGCAAACCACAGGGACCATGTGTCATGGTATTTTTCAGCTCCGTCAGTGGCTTGGGCGAAAGTGTCCTCCATGTAGCAAGTCTCCGACACCCTCCTCAGCCATTCTGGTATTGAGGGGGGAGAAGTGCTCTTCCAGTGGAGAGGAATCAGGGACTTGGCTGCGTTCAGCAGGTGTTTGGTCAAGGAATGCTTATAACGTCTGAGTGGTGAGTCAGAGATATGGAGTAGGCAGCAGGCCGCGGAGAGGTTCAGTGTGGTCCCCGTGATCTGCCTCACGACCTCCCTAACCTCATCCCAGAAGGGGCTCAGAACCCCACAGTCCCACCAGACATGGATGAAGGTTCCTGTTTCGGTACCACACCTCCAACACAAATCTGAGGTACCAGGGTACCATTTCTTGAGCTTGTCTGGTGTGGCATACCACTGTGTGAGGAGCTTATATGAGGTTTCTTGTGTCCTGGTGTTGATTGAGCACTTGTGTGAAAGGATGCATGCCGTCGTCCACTGCCTATCAGTGATGTCAGTGTGAAGAGCACTGGACCATGACCTGCAAAACCTGTCCGGAGAGTCTGTATGGGAAGTCTGCAACCAGGTGTAAGCAAGTGAGGTCGCCCTGTCGCATCGGTTCCCCTTGGCACAAGTGTCCTCCAAGGCAGTCAGTGTCCTGGAGAAGTCAGGTGCTCTCGAGACCTTATTAGCGTAGTTGCGGATTTGTAGGTAAGTCCACCAGTGAAGTTTCAGGAGGCTATTGTCCTCTCTGAGTGCTATGTGACTTTTGAATTGTCCTCCCCTGAAACAGTCCCCCATCTTGAGCTGCCTCCTACCGTCCTCAGATAAGAGGATGGAGCTATCAGTACCAGGCGGGAAGTCAGGGTTGTCCGTCAGAAGCGATAATGGGCTGAGAGTCGAAGTCAGGTCAGTTTTGTCAGCTATTGTCCTAAACAGACTGAGAGTGGTGCCTGTCAGCGGGTGATTCTTAAGGAGTGTCCTCTGATTCTGCCAGGACGTCCATGGGGAGAATTTCAGGCAGCACTGCGTTAGGGCATTCTCAAGAGGTACCCAGTCCTTTGAATCACCGTGGCAGTGCCAATCGATGACCCTAGTCAGGTGTGAAGCTAAGTAATAATTGTGGAAGTTGGGCAACCCCATTCCTCCGCGTTCTTTCGGCCTGGTGAGTAGTAAGAATTTGATTCTGGGCTTTTTCTGTTTCCATAGAAAGTGCAGGAGGGTAGATTGCAGGGTGCTAAAGAATTTCTGAGGAATCTTAACAGGAAGCGCTCTAAACAGATATAGCAATCTCGGAAGGACGACCATCTTTATGATCGCAGCCCTTCCGAACCACGAGAAGAATTTAGGCTGCCAACCCTGCAGGTCTCTCCTGATTTCCGAAAGCAATTTGGGGAAATTGCGTTCAAAAATTGATGTCAATTTTGGCGTCAACCACGTACCTAGATACTTGAGCTCGGTAGTAACCCACCGGAAGGGGCAATTAATTGTTGCCCCATGCAGTGGGCCCGCACCCCGGGAAATGTTCATCGCCTCCGATTTTTCAAAGTTTATTTTGAGGTTTGACAAAAAGCCGTATACTGTAAAATGCTGCATCAGGTTGGGGATCGTTGTCTGGGGGTCAGTCAAAAAGAACAGAAGGTCGTCGGCATATGCCGCGACCTTGTATTCAGAGCCTGCTATGTCAAGTCCGGTAACTGTCCTGTCCTTGTTCACCATTCTAATGAGCGGTTCCAGTGTCAGGATGAATAGTAATGGGGATAGTGGGCACCCCTGGCGTGTCCCATTCCTGATCCTGACCTCCTTGGACAAAGTGCCGTTAATTTTCAGTCTAGCGGTCGGGTCACTATACAGGGCAGCCACCCAAGACAACATGCTCGTGCCTAGTCCCACATGCCGGAACACGGCCATCATGTAGTCCCAAGCGACTCTATCGAAGGCCTTCTCCGCGTCCGTAGACAGGAGAAGGCCTCCAGAATCCCGACCACTCCCCTCATGAATCAGGAGTAGCGCTTTAATCACGTTGTCCCTGGCCTCCCTGCCCGGCATGAAACCCACCTGTTCAGGGCCTATCAGGGTTGGAAGGAGCGGACGTAGCCTGTTGGCTATCACTTTCGCTAGTATCTTAAGGTCTAGGTTCAGTAAAGAAATGGGCCTATAGCTGGAGCATGCATTTGGGTCCTTGCCCGGTTTTGGGATGACGGTGATGTGGGCAGAGAGGAAGTCAGGAGGAATAGGTCTGGGGGAGGACAGGGAGTTCAATGCCGTCAAGAGGGGCGGGGACAAAGTGTCACTAAACGTTTTGTAGTAGAGAGACGTAAAGCCGTCAGGACCCGGACTCTTCCCTGCTTTGAGTCCCTTGATTGCTAGTCTAATCTCGGATTCCGAGATTGGTTCTTCTAGGGGGGCTAGTTCCTCGGGTCTTAGTTTTGGCAAGCCACTTTCCAGTAAATAATCCTGAATAGCTTGGGGTCTATCAGGACCTACTCCTTGGGGCCTATGTTGTTTTGGTAAGTTGTAAAGTTTTGTGTAGTACTGGTGGAAGTGAGTGGCAATGGAGTCTGTCGTGACGTCCAGGGTCCCCTCCTGAGATCTAATCCCTGTTATATGGTTAGTAGAGCTGACTTCCTTCAGGGCCCTGGCCAAGATCCTGCCCGATTTGTCACCCGCCTCATAGAATAATTTCTTCCTGAAAAACAGCAGTCGTTTGGCTTTGTCCTCAAATATTTGTTGCAGTCGCTTGCGGGTCTCTAGCAGTTCTTTCGCAGACTGCACCGAGAGAGATTGTTTATGTAGCCCCTCTAGACTGCGGATTTTGTCCGCCAGTCTCTTAACTTCTTGCTCCTGCTTCTTTTTCCTCTGGGCCCCCAATCTGATCAACTCCCCCCTGACACAGCATTTATGTGCTTGCCACACCATCATCGGGTCCATGCCCGGTGTGCTATTTAGTGTGAAGTAGTCTGTCAATTTAGTGGTCACCTGGGGGAGCAGGTCAGGGTCCGTCAGCAGTGAGGCGTTCAGTCTCCAGGTGTCCGGTCTAGGAGGTTGAGCTCCCAGATCGGCCACCAGCGAAATCGGAGCGTGGTCCGAAATCGACTGCACGCCTATATGTGCACCCTTTACAATCTGTAGATCTCTTTGGGTGACAAATAGATAGTCCAACCTGGAGTAGCGGTCATGCGGGATCGAGTGGAACGTGAAGTCCCTGGAGTCCGGGTGTTTAAATCTCCAGGTGTCTATCAGGTGTAAAGAGCTCAGTAGTGATTTTATCTTCCTAAGTGCTCTATATGTCATACAGGACTTCCCCGAAGAGGAATCAACTGTGGGGTCAAGAGTTAGATTGAAGTCGCCTCCTAAGATCACCATTCCTGTTGCAAAACCCTTCAATTCCCTGACCAATTTCTGACAAAAAGTTACTTGTTACTTATTGGGGAAGTACACGTTAGCTAGTGTTACAGTCTTGTCGTAGTAAGTGCCCCTCAGAAAGACATAACGACCCTCGGGGTCCGTCAGGCAGTCCGAAAGCGTAAAGGGGGCTCGTCTGCTGATCAGAGTCGAGACCCCTTTAGTCTTTGCCAGGTCATTTGTGGAGTGGTATGCTGATGTGAAAAAGGGATCAGTGAGTTTCTGTATGTGGCCTGTCTTGAAATGGGTTTCCTGTAAGAAAACAAAATGTGGCTTACCCTTCTTAATCTCCCTGAGTAACGTTGACCTCTTTTCAGGGACATTCAGGCCTTTCAGATTGTGGGAGACCACCATGGGATGTCGGCCCAACGAGGAGTATGCCATTTGTGCGGTCCTTGTGTCAGATGGTATTGGTATAACCTGTAATATATCTACTGTGAGCTGTTATATATCAAAACTCAGAGGGGTGGCCCCTATATAATAGGCGCCGGGGGGGGGGGGTGGGGGTTATGGACAGAGAGGGACAGTGGATAGGGATAGGGTAAACCAGGAGAGTAAGGAAAAGATCTAGAAAAGGGAGGAAGAGGAAGCAGTGAATTTGGTTAGTCAAAACCAACTATAGAGAGAGTAAATCACGTCACACTGCTGGCGAAATCAATGTCCGCCAACAGAGGAAATAGTGTACCGGAGCGAGAAAATTCCCAAACCGGCACTCTGTGTGGTGGCGTGGGAAGCAAGCAAACAGTGAACCAAAACAGTTACGGAGAACTAATGAGTAGTCCGTAAGTATTTCAAATGTAAAATAACAAGTATAGAGTCGTAAGACACAGCCTCTAGAAGCTGAATGGTCAACTGGCCCATATTGGGCGAACAAAATGCAAATATAAATGAGCAAGATATGAACATCAAAACATATCGTGTATTATCAAACAGCACCCGGGGTAAAGTAGGTAGGGCTTAGGGCGGGTATGGCGGGGTCCCACATCCCAGCTTCAAGAGCAACAACAGCAAGGTGATGGGGGAGGTATACACACACAAAAAAAAAAAAGAGAAAAAAAAAAAAAGGAGGGGATAGAGCCCCCCCATTCTGAAGTCCTCGCTCCCGCCGCATTAGCGGGATGAAGCCTAAGGTAGGTGCGGGTCCTTCCCTAATCTGGTGTTCTTCATAGACATCCCTGTGTCAGCCTCAAAGGGAAAACTGAGTTCAGACCCATCTGGTGGGGATAGCTGGGTGCCTTTTTCACATCAGACCGTCATACCTCCTATTCGTACCGGCACATACGTCCCCATGGGGTACAACAAATAAAATAAAAATAAAATAAAAGAACCGAAACAAAACAAAAACCCCCAGCAAAAACAGGAGAGTCGATGCAAAGCCTTTCTTAGAGCATATGTAGGGAGGGAGCCTCTTAAGACATCCCGGGGGGTTGGCTTGACAGTATCACATCAAAGTCAGTGTAAAAATTCCGGGCAGGGAGGGGAACATCAAACCGCATTGCGTGATCTGGAGGGGGTAGCGCGTGATGCAGGGGTCCCGGCCTGTGATCCGCCGCCATGGCGCAGTTTTTTGTACGCCTGCTTGTCAGGGGTGGAGAACGGTGAATCGGGTGGGCTCCGAACCGGGGGTGGCAGGATGAATTCCTGGTACCATTCAGGGAGGGCAATCGGGTCCAAGTCCAGGGCATCACAAAAGGCAGGCAGCTCAGAAGGGAAACGCAAAACATGTTGTTTACCAGCAGTCGTGACAACCAGGGCGAACGGGAAGCGCCACGTGTACCTAATGTCTCTCTCCCTGAGCTTGTCCAGTAGAGGCCGTAGGGCCCGCCTGTTCTTCAGCGTGATCTGGGACAGGTCCTGGTAAAGCATTATTTGCGCGCCATTAAAGATAATTTGATCGTTTCTCCTCGCTTTCCTCATAATCTCCTCTTTAAGTGGGTAGTTCTGTAGGCAGCAAATAACATCCCTTGGGGGTGCATTGTCTGGACCTTTGGGCCTAAGAGCCCTATGAGCTCTAACAAACTCAATGGCCGAGTCCTCTTGGCGTTCCAGCAGGCTGTTGAACACCCTCTGGAGAGCGGGGATAATCTGTTCCGCTTCCACAGACTCAGGGATTCCCCTCACCCGTATGTTCTTTCTCCTCCCCCTGTTATCGAGGTCCTCTAAATGGCGGTTAACCTCAATAAAGTGCGAGGCGTGCATGTCTGCTACTTTTTCTAGCCTATGCAGAGCCCTGTCCCTTTGCTTCCCACGGACCTCCACCTCCTCCATCTTGTCCGAGAGGACCAGCAAGCTAGACTTCAGGTCTGTGACAGCTGCAGAGAATGTAGCTTTTATGTCGGCTGCAAAGCCTGACATATCCGCGTACGTGAGCGGTTTGTTTGAGCGAGCCCGACTCCTACCTGAGTCCTCCATTGCTGACTGCGAGTCTTCGCTGAAGTCCTCCTCCTCTGCTTGGGACCGCGCCATCTTGTGTGCGGCCACGTTGCTCCGCTCTGAGGCCTTGAAGCCGAAGAGATCGGGGATGCTCCTGCTCGCGGATGCGATCGAGCCTCGGCGGGATCTGGTGTGCGGGGTCTGGTGGGACAGCTTGCCCATTTCCAGAGCCAGGAGAGCTGGTGAAGTGTGCTGGCGGCTGTGTCTTTCACGGAGCTCCGTTAATGTGCGTCCATCTCGTTCGCTCGGTAGGCCACGCCCCTCCTTTGCTAAGATTTTTATGTCCACATTTAAAAGTGAAATGGGTCTAAAATTCACACACTCGGAATGGTCCTTGTCTGGTTTAGGGACCCCAGCGATATGAGCAGAAAGGAGGGAGCTAGAATTATGTGCATTTTGTGCCAAGTAATTTAAGGCATTGAGCAGCGGATCTGTGAGAATTTAAGAGTACGTTTTGTAATATTGGGATGTATAACCATCCGGGCCTGGGCTCGTTCCCATTTTCAGATCTTTGATCACTGATTGGAGTTCAATAGCAGTAATGGGTGCATTCAGAGCAGCTATATCATCGTCTTGAAGTGATGGTAGATTGCTATCTGTCAGGAAGTTATGTATCATTTCTGCTTTGGAGGTTTGTATATGCCGGGATCTATGCTGAGGAGGAAGATCATAGAGTCCAGCATAAAAGTTGTGAAATGTCTGATGTAAGCCTTGGAAGAATCAACCTCAGTCTGTGCACTGGAGAGATGTACTGTTTGTTTAACTATGTTTTTGAATCAGTAAAACTTTTCTGATTTAAAAAAAATATAAAAGTTGTGGAAGATTTTTGTTATTTTTCCCAGTGAATTCTCAAGAGTGCCTGAACTATTGCGTATCGAGTAAACTTGATTCGCCAAAGTGGCGTCCTTCAGAGCCTTGGCAAGTTGTTTCCCACGTTTATGTCCATGTTCATAGAAGATACTTCTCTTGAAGAACAGGGATTTTTGGGTTTGGAGATTTAGCAGCTGATTAAGAGAGGTCCTATGTCGGGTGAGTTTGTCTGCTCCTTTGTCCGAAAGGGACTTTTTGTGTAGTGTCTCGAGCCTGGCTATGGTACGGGACAGAGAGGAAATTTCTTCGGCCCTCTCTCTCTTCTTTCTAGCACCCCATTTTATGAGTTTAACCCTAATTACGCTCTTATGTGCTTGCCAATTGTTGAGTGGGTCTGTGTCTGAGTCTTTATTAAACTAAGTAAGATTTAATGGATTCATGAATTCTGTAATGAACATTTGGGTCAGTCAGTAATGATGTGTTGAGCCTCCAGTTGAAAAGGGGATCTCTGATTGGGGCCTAGGGACAGTGTCACGCTACAGGAGCGTGGTCAGAGAGTGCGATAATACCAATTTCCACCTTGGATAAAGCGTTTAAGTTTCTTTGGGATATAAAGATCAAATCTAACCCAGAGTACTTTTTGTGGGGGGGTGAAAAGAAGGAGAAGTCTCTGCCTGAGGGGTGTAGGAGTCTCCACGTGTCTACTAGCATGGGTGATTGCAACAAGACCTTAATCCATTTCAAGATCTTATAGGAAACGTGAGAGTGACCATTAGAAGTGTCTTGAGAAGGTGAGAGAAGGAATGTTGAAGTCCACCCCCCCCCCCCCCCCCAAAATGATACAACCCTCAGCAAACCATTTCAGTTCTGATACGATTTTGTTGCAAAATGTGATGTGCAATTTATTAGGAAAATATACATTCGCTAAGGTGACAGGGGTGCCTTCCCACATGCCTTTGAGAAAAATGTACCAGCCATCAGGAAACGTCAGTTCGAATGGAGAATGTTTGTTTAGAAGAATGGAAGTCCCTTTGGTTTTTGCCAAGGGGTTTGTAGCGTGGTATGCCTTGGTAAAAAGTTTGTCAGTGAGCTTCGGAATGTTTTGGCCTTTAAAGTGCGTCTCCTGTATAAAAACTATAGACGGATTTGCTTTCTTGAGTTCTCTCAGAAGTTTTGTGCTTTTTTCTGGGACATTGAGGCCCTTTACATTATGCGAAACGACCATGGGTGATTTGCCTAAGTGGGAATATGTCATTCTGGGTGAGGTACAAGCGAGTGACTGAGGGTAGAAACTAGTAGGAGAAGCAGGGATAGAAGCTAGTAAAAATAAATAAATAAATAAACAAAAATATATAAAAAGGGGGAGGGAGGAGGTGTTTTGGGGTTGGTGGAAAGGGGGAAGTAGAAAGAAAGAAAATATAGAAGAGTAAGTTGAAGAGAAGATTAAGGAGGAGTAAGTGCACTGAGTTTAAGGCTAAACTCTGGTTATCACTTGTAGAAGCGCAGAGCTGAAAGGTGTTACAGAGTAAACACCTAAAACACCTCTTGGGGGTGGGTGGGAGGAGCCAGTATGGGTAAGGGTGTCTCAAAGAAGTGTATTGGAATGTTCTGTAAGAGACAAGGAATCCAGGGGTACCATTGAAAGTAGGGTATGAACAGTATGTAATTATCACAACCCGCAACAAGGAGTATAACAATTAAGTTTAGTAATACCTATGTATCAAATGCAAAAAGGACCATAGTAGGTCAAAATAGAACAAAGCCTCCAACAGGTAAGGTGAGAGGTCAGTTCGATGCAAGAAAACATTTGACTGCATTGAAGAGTAAATCTAATGTCCCTTGAGGCAGGTTAAAAAGGAATAAACTAAGATGACATTGCTAGGAAACGACTGGATGAAAACAGATATAAGAACTGACTGCAAAGTAAATTCACCAAGATAGGTCTAAGTTCAGCATGAAGACAATAAGATCTGGAAAAAAAAAATTGGTGACAATGAGCAGCCTGTAGGGTTTTGCCTACAGCGAAAGATAGCAATAGCAAGCAAAAAAACAAACAAACAGTCATTACAGTGCTCTGATGCCATCTAGTGGAGAGAGTTCGCAAGACATCCAGTAAGTAGAAGTTCACTCAAACTGCTGAGCAGCAAGGAAAAACAAAACCTGCATAGGGTATGAGTTGCACAACAAGGATTAAACCTAGGGAGTCTATGTTGTTGAGAAAACAAGGTGTAATGGTGAGGCCTTCCATGTGGTAACTGATAAGGCGAAATAAAACATCAAATGTAGAGGGCCTCTATCTGGGACCACCAAGTCGAGGGCTTTTAGCTGCCGAGGAGTTGTAGTTGCTCCTGTTGGCACTTCTTCTGGAGTTGCCCTGACTGAAGGGTGATTTAACAGGAGATGGACCCTGTTTAAGTGGATTATTAAGATTATTAACTTCTGGTGGCAAGCGGAACTCAGCGTACCATTCAGGCAGATCCACCGGAGCGATCTGTAAGAATTCACAAAACTTCAGTAGATCGTCCGGAGTTTTAAGTATGTATTGTCTGCCGTTGTAAGTAGCCTTCAAGGCGAATGGAAATTTCCATCTATAAGTGATGCCCTTGCCTTTGAGCACTTCAAGTAG
This sequence comes from Rana kukunoris, assembly GCA_029574335.1. Classification (NCBI taxonomy): domain Eukaryota; kingdom Metazoa; phylum Chordata; class Amphibia; order Anura; family Ranidae; genus Rana; species Rana kukunoris. The sequence continues at coordinate 304,647,490 of CM056051.1, read as the reverse complement.
TGGACGCAGGGCCCTCCTGTTTTTCAGTGTGATAGGGGATAACTCCTAAAAAAGCTGAATTTCAGCTTCATTAAATTAAATTATCTGATCCCTCTGACGTGCCTTCTGCAGAATTTCCTCCTTTAGATTGAAGTTTGGGAAGCAGCAAATCATGTCTCTCGGAGGATTATCATCAGGGGCTTTAGGCCTGAAAGCTCTGTGAGCTCTGTCAAACTCAATAGGCGAGGCTTCGGGCCTATCCATGAGGCCGTTGAAAATGGAGGTGAGTGTGGGCTTGATCTGATCTGGAGCGATAGACTCAGGGACCACCTCACCCTAATATTATTTCTTCTGCCTCTGTTATCGAGATCTTCTAAATGCCTATTCATGGCAATTAGGTGATTGGAGTGATCGATCGCTATGTCATCCAGTCTTATTAGCGCCCCGCCTCTCTGTTTTCCAGCTCTGTCATTAACCGCCATCTGCTCTGTTAGCCTCAGCAGCTCAGATTTAATGTCAGTGATCGCAGTAGCAAAGGAATTCTTTATGTCTGCTGCAATGTCTGTCATTATTGCATAGTTCAGGGGGTGATCACTGGGGATGTTACCTCTGGATGACTCTTCTGAGGCTGGCAGAGAGATCTCGTCACCCTCCATTTCTTCCGCTCTGTCAGGGCTTTGAGTCAGCGCTATCTTGGAGCCCTTGCCTCCTCCGTTGTAGCGATATTTGTTTAAGTTAGCCAGGGACAGCTTACTTTTTGGGGTGGCCATCGAGCGCAGGGAACGATTGTGGAGCCCTTTCTTTTTTTTTTTTTTAAATAAATTTTTATTGAAATTTTCACAGTACAGTGGAATAAAACAAGGTATGCTCAAATGCATATAGAAGCATGTACAAAATAAGATAGAAAAAAAAAAAAAAGAGGAGGAAAAACACATTCAAACCAGTGGCACTGTGATTACTTGTATAACAATATTACAGCAGCAAGAAGATGTGTCAGTACAAGGCCTAGTACTTACAGGGGCGGAAGCAACAATTGGAGTATTAGAAACACAAAAAATAAATACAATACACCATTAGGAACCCCGGATGATAAACTGACTGTGAACGTTGCGATAGGTGAAGCCAACAGATAAGGGCATGCACATATCAGGAACGTCAAGGGGTCTCTAGAATGCGTTGTCATGGCTCAGGGTGGCAGAAACGTAGAGGGGTCAGACAGGTTGGAGACTTTAAGGTTGCCCAAGGAGTTTGTTAGGTCCCGTTTGAGATACCAATCTGTATAGCGGAACGGTTGCATGAGTTTTTGCAGATCATCGTGGGTGAACGAGTGTTCCATGAAGCTACGCCATCTCGTAAAAAAACGTGAGGTGGAACGAAAGTTCAACACAATGGTGTCCAACCTTTCCAGATAGAAAAGCGATAAGAGGGCTTTTTTCACTACTACTAGATTAGGTGGTGTTGGGCTAATCCAGTGAGACATTATAGTCCTGCGGGCCACCAGAAGGCAGATATGTGCCCAGGGGGAGACGTGAAGTGAGCTCTTCGATTGTGGTGTGTGTGAGGGTGGATCACAGCCGAATAAACATATCAGGTGGTGCCTGGGATCAGTAGTTTAGCGATCTTGTGGATAAAGGACAGCACAGAGTCCCAGTAGGTAACGATAGGTTTGCACTGCCAGAGGCGGTGGAGCAGTGTTGGGTGCGGAGCAGAGCACCAGGGGCAGTGTTCTTGTGACGGTTCCGCCTTGTTAATACGGAAGGGGTAGTAAGCTCTGTGAATGATTTTGAATTGCGTCTCACGCCATGTTTCGCATACGGTGAGTTCGCGAACTCGTCTGTACCCCTCAAGGATTTTCTCCGAGAGGTCTGCATCCTCGAATATTTGGGACCATTTCTGGAATGGTTTAAGATATTTAGTAGTCTGATGTTCGATGAGGTGGGAATACAGGCTGGAAATGGAGTAATCATCCCTGTGTAACACACTATCAATAAAGGACTTCTGTAGGGGGTCTGTCCCAGGTAGGTGGCATGAACGTAAATAGCTGACCAACTGATGGTAGAAGAAGACATGTGTAGCTGGTAAGGAGAATTCCCTTGACAAGGTTTGGAAGGATTTAAACTTGCCAGGGGTAGCGAGGTACACTGAGGTGATGTTAGTAAGGCCCTTATCGTTCCATTGTTCAAATGCTTTGTGTATAGTGGACGGTAGAAACATGGGATTACCCAGAATTGGCAGGTGAGAAGAAATACTGGAGGGTAACCCCAACAGTCTCCGTATCTCTCTCCAGGCAATAATTGTATCCCTAAGGAGTACACTCGACCTGAGGCACGTTGGTAGTTTGTTAGGGTTCGAGTGAAGAATAGCTGGAAGAGCATACGGAGAGGCTGAGGCACCCTCCAGGAGAGTATTGGAGTACTTAGATTTGCCAGCTAACCAGTCCAGGCCCTGCCTGAGTAAGCAGGCAAGATTATAAAAACGTATATTGGGCAGGCCCGCCCCGCCCTCAGACTTCGGGAGACATAGCTTTTGCAGGGAAATGCACGGTTTCTTGCGAGACCATAGAAAGGCAGAAAATGCCGTATGGATTTTTGTCACATCAGAGTGCTTCAATAACAGTGGTATGGTCTGCATAGGATAGAGTAGGCGCGCAAACGACACCATTTTAAAAAGGTGACATCTCCCAAAGAGCGAGAGGGGAAGGGCCGCCCAGGCTTCCAACTCCTTTACAATTTTTGTTATCAACGGTGGGAAGTTAAGTGTATATAAAGTGGAAGGTTCTCGGCCAATGTGAATACCCAGATATGTAATATGATGTGCTGCTATGGCAAAGGGAGATTGGTGGCGCCATTTGGCCGCAAGTCTGGGATGAAGTGATAGAACTTCGCTTTTGTCAAAGTTAATTCGAAAGCCTGAACACAATTGGAAGGTATGAAAGAGCTGTCGGAGCCTGTCAAAGTCAGTGAGGGGTTGTGTGGAGAATAACAATATGTCGTCCGCAAATAGAGCAGCACGGAGGGTGTGGGTACCTATCGGGATGCCACTGATCCCATCAGCCGAATTGAGTAGTCTGGATAAAGGTTCTATCGCGAGATTAAAAAGTAAAGGGGAAAGGGGGCAGCCCTGTCTAGTCCCTTTCGTCAGGGGGATCGTGTCAGAGATGAAGTCGGGAGTGACCAGTCGTGCAGTTGGAGATTCATACATACGCCGTAAAAAACGCATAATTGGCCCCGAAAAACCAAAATCCGCCATCACCCTGAACAACTGATGTTGTCAAAAGCCTTCTCGGCATCAAGTGACAATATGGCAACGTCTTGTTCCGGGTTCATTCTAGCATATTCTAGCGCCAGAAGAACTTTGCGTATGTTTAGGGTGGCTGAGCGTCCTTGGACGAATCCTGACTGCGCCGGGTGTAATATAGAGGGGAGTAGGTGGGCTAAGCGAGATGCAAAGATCCTGGAAGTGAGGGGTCCTTACCCTTTTTGGCGATTAGCCTTATATGGGCCTGTGTTCCCGTAGGGAGATAGGGGCCCCCATCCCACATGTTTGCATAAACAAGTGCAAGGGTATCAGGAATAAAATCTTTAGCTAGCTTATAGAATTCGGCTGTGTAGCCATCAGGGCCTGGGGCTTTAGCAGACGCCAGGGACTCGATTGTCTGTTGGATATCCTCAACAGTTATGGGTGCGTTAAGGGCAGCTAAACGATCCTCCTGGAGTTTAGGCAGGCGGATCCTAGACAGAAGGGCTTCGGCTGCGGGTTGGTCATTTGGGTCCGCCGAGTATAGGGAGGTATAATAATCAGCCAGTAATTTACTAATTTCAGTAGGCGAGGTAACTAGATTGCCATCCGGGTTTTTCAGGGCAGAGATATGCTTGGGACGTCGTGGTCCCGCGCAGAGCTTCGCCAGTAGTTTGCCCGCCTTGTTACCAAACCTATGAAAGTGTACAGTAGAATAGGAGCTCTTAGCCAGTTCTTGTTGTTCAGCCCAGAGGTCAAATTCTCGTTTGGCTGCTCTCCAAGTGCGTATGTTGTCAGGCGTGCGATTAAGTGTAAGTGATTCGTGAGCCGAGCGTAGAGCTGCGCTCGCTCGCATGTAATGTTGCTTGGCATTCTTCTTAAATTGCGTGGCGTAAGAAATTATTTTTCCTCTCAGGAAGACTTTTCCAGCCTCCCAAAACAGGTTTGGGTCCGTGAGGTGTGGTGCGTTAGCAGAGGCATATTCCGACCACGCTCCATAGAGCATTTGGCGGAAGTCCTCATTGTCCGCCAAGTATGAGGGGAAGCGCCATATGTGTGAGGGAGAAGAAGGTTGGGTAGTAATCAACTGTATTGCAATGGGGCTGTGGTCTGAGATTCTGGCGTCTGTGATTTCCGCGTCGCATAGCAGCGGGAGAAGCGCAGGGGAGGCAAAAAAATAGTCGATGCGAGAAAAGGAGTTGTGGGGGGGGGGAGTAGAAAGTGTAGTCCCGGTCAGTCGGGTGTGCCAAACGCCATGCATCGATGAATTGCATAGAATCTATGGCTTGTGTTAGGAGCGTCGGGGTCAAGGACGGTGTGAGAGGTCTGATCGGGTTACGCGTTGTGTCCCCTACTCGGTCGATTGTCGTGGACATAACTGAATTAAAGTCCCCACCCACTAGATGTAGGGTATCCGAGGCAGCCAATATCCAGGCCACCATGTCTTTTTTTTTTTCACAATAGAAGTTTTTATTGGAGTTTTACAAAATACAAAGATCAGAAAGAAAAAATATGAAGGTAAAACGTAAATCAAAAACAAAAACATACCACTCATGTAACAATCTAAGTGGATCAGGTATTAACAGTAACAGAGGAAGCAGAGGTTCTCATGGAAGCATTCAGTAGATTAAATTATACAGAAAAAGTAAGCGAGACACATAGTCATCCAGTGGTATATTTAGCGGTCCAGAATTCCCATTGTTTATCAAAGGAAGAGCATTTTAGTGCATTGATTGCTATTAGTCGTTCAAAAGTATGGTGTTGGTGGACTTTTCTAGTCAGGTCAGTAACGTTAAGTGGAGTGGTGTGTTTCCAATTTTGTAGTATCAGAGACCTAGCTGCTAGCAGGATGTGGGACACTACTTGTCTCGTTTCGTGAGGGAAGGATTCCATCCCAATGTGTAGGATAGCCAATGCTGGGTCAGGGGGGGTCAATATCCCGGTAATGTTAGATAGGAGTGTGAAAGTTTGATTCCAAAAACTAGTCAGGCTAGGGCATTCCCAGAACATGTGGAATAAGTGGCCTTTGTGTCCACAATTCCTCCAGCAGAGGTGTGAGGTGTCGGGGAACATAAGTGCAAGTCTACAGGGGGTATATTGCCAACGATTGATAATTTTGGTCATTAATTCCCAGTGGCCCGTGCAGTGGGAAGCCATTTGTAAGCAAATTTCCACTGGGCTTCAGTAAACGTTAACCCCAAGTCTTGCTCCCATTTTATATGTGTTTTCTGTTTATGAAAGGTTTTCTTAGTTTGTAGTAAGTTATAGTAAATGGCTATGCCTTTATTGTGAGTTTGACCTCCCGTTAAGTGTGACCATACAGCTGTCGGAAGGCAAATGTCAGGGGGTGGGTGCGTCTTTAGGAAGTGGATCACTCTTGTGCACGTAAAGAGCGTATTTGCCGGTAGGTTGTGTTCCTGCATTATTTGTTGCACTGGCTTAGTTCTCCCATCTTTCATGAAGTCGTGTACTGTGTATATACCATGGGTGTCGAAAACTTTGAGTGATATCATTGGTATATGAGCCTCCGTTCCAGCTTAGGGAGAACTTATGTTGTACAGGCCTCCGGTTGGGGAGTTGGGATTTCAGGAGGGATCTCCATGCCTGTATTGAGGTAGCTATAGTCGGGGGTGTGGAAGTCAAATCCCATGGTATCCATGAATCCCCTAGAAGGAGTGATGGGAGGTCGTGTGTGGGGGCCAGGTCCTTCTCAATGTCTACCCATAGTGGTGCGTCAGAAGGGGAGAACCAGTACTTGAGTTGATCAAGCCTAGTCGCTTTAAGGTAATCTGGAATGTCCACCAAGCCCGCTCCCCCCACGCTTTTATGGGGTAGTAGGGTGATGCGTGAGCACCGTGCCCGTTTCGTGCCCCACAGAAAACGCCATTGGATATTGGAAAGTGCTTTGGTGTATTTTGGTGCAATGGCAATCGGTAGTGATCTAAAAATATACAAAATCTGTGGCAATATGAGCATTTTAAATGCAGCTAACCTACCCATCCAGGACAGTTATTTATGGGACAGTTCATTGATCTGTGTATTGATTTTCTGTAATCAGGCCACCATGTCTTGAAAAAATGAGGCGTTTGGCGAGTTGGGAGCATAGATATTAGTGATAGCTATATCCTTGTCAGCTAAGGTCAGGTGAAGCGTGATCTTACGTCCGGTCTTGTCAGTCTTCACGTCCTTAACAGTGTGTTTCAGGTGTTTGTGTAGGAGAATGGCCACTCCAGCTTTGCGCCCTACGGCTGGTGAGCCATATACAGTTCCCACCCACAATTTGCATAAACGGGTCAAATCGTCTGCAGAAAGATGGGTCTCCTGAAGCAGGGCCACATCTGTCCGGAGACGCTTTAAGTGCCTAAGAATGGACATGCGCTTACTTGGAGAACGAAGGCCCTTAACGTTCCACGAGACAATCTTTAGGTGATTCCCATCGGCTGAGGAGGCCATGTCCGGACTGGAGGTAAGTATTGTGCTCGAAGCGTGGAATGAAGTTTCACCACAGGCACCGCATCATCGGACCGAGGGTCACCCAAATATTGCGTGCTTCCTGAGGGTATGTGCATAAAGTAAGTAATCACAAACAGTGCAAACATTAAACTAACAGAACAGAAAAACAATAAAACAAAGGTCTGGTGCATGAAGCACCTATCAGACAACAAGGACCTCACTTTTTTCCACATGAGGGTAGAGCGCCTGGTAGAGCGCCCGCCATATGCCAGCCCCCTTTTCAAAAACGTGGTGTGAGCTTCAAAGGAGGAAGGGTAGGGGGAGGGGAAGAAGGGTAGAGGGGGACAGGGAAGGGTAAAGGGGTGATTGCATACCGGGCGGGGATTAGATGTTAGGCAATGCATAGAAGAGCAGAAGAGCTTGTCTATGAAAAGTTACTGTGTATATAGAGGGTCATCTCAAGGTGGGAAAAAGAGTGATGAGCATACTACCCGTCACCCGTGGGGCTCCGCCAAAAGACAGTCTCTGAGATTCCCCGTCAGCGAGTGTCCGAAAGATCCGCCCGTTGATTAAAGCAGCTCCGCTTGTACGGTTGTTTAATCGGGCTGCCGGGTTGTTTGCGGGATGCAGGAGAAGTAGCCGGAGGTGAAGAGGGGTCATCTGCAGAGTTGGCATGGTCCATTTCTGAGCCGGCCGATGCAAGGTACCGGTCTGCTTCTTCAGGCGAGTAAAAGTAAGGTGTTCCCCAGACTGCGTTTGGATGCGCAGGATGGCCGGGTATGCCAGAGAGAATTTCACTCGATCACGGTGTAAAGTTGAGCAGATAGCGGAGAACGCTTTACGTTGTTTCATCACCTCGACCGAATAGTCTGCAAAAAGCAATAATTTTGTCCCATCCAGTGAGAGGGAGCGCGTGCGGCGGAATGCCTGCATAATGGCGCTTTTGTCAGCATAGTTCAGATATTTAACGATGACATGTCTGGGCTTAGTGCGATTTTCCACATACTGACCGATGCGATGAGCACGTTCAACAGTGCAAGGTATGCGAAGCCCCAGTTGTTCAGGGATAACTTTAGCGCATATATTTGTAAGCTGGGCACTGGACACTGACTCTGGCAGTCCGATTACGCGCAAATTGTTCCTTCTGGAACGACATTCAAGATCATCTAATTTGCTCCATAGTTCTCTGTTTTCAGCGGTAATGAGGGCTAGAATTGCTGACTGGGCAGTGGAATCATCTTCCAGGGAAGATATCCTGTCTTCCGCCTGTGTGATCCTCTGGGCTTGTGCCTGCACTTCTAGGTGGAGCTGTTCTAGCCCCCTGTGTACCGCGGCATCAACTGTGGCAGTCAGAGTGGGTCCTAGCAGGGCGACCACCTCATGAGCAATGCCCGCTGGTGAGGTAGGATCCACCGTTTGTGTGACCTGGGCAGCGTGCGGCTGTGAGGACTCACCCGTGCATGGAGCGGCTGCCATTTTGGCTGCGTCTGGAGCCACGTCTCCAGCGAGGGGTGTTGATATCACCGCTCGAGCGTACGATCGCTCCAGAAAGCGGTCCATGTGTGCCCACTATGTAGTGGGCTCGGATGGGGGTTCCCCCGAGGCTCTGGCCGGGCTCTGTAGCAGAGAATAGGAGGATGGCGGTGGGAGCAGCGTCTGACTACCGCTGTCTCATGTGGCGCCGGAACCGGAAGTGGAGTCCTTTCTTGATAAGGGTGGACATAGTCAGCTTCCCACCGGGTTATAATCGCACTCGGTTCTTCCTGGATACCGGAGCTCCGCTATACTGCGGCCATCCACGCTGCGCACCAAGCCACATCCCTAATTAGTAAATAGAGCACACCTGTGTGTAATTTAATATCAGTATAAATACAGCTGTTCTGCGAGGCCCTCAGAGGTTTGTTAACGAACCTTAGCAAACGAACAGCATCATGAAGGCCAAGAAACACACCAGACAGGTCAGGGATAAAGTCGTGGAGAAGTTTAAAGCAGGGTTAGGTTATAAAAGCAATATGCCAAGCTTTGAACATCTCACAGATTACTGTTCAATCCATCATCCAAAAATGGAAAGAGTATGGCACAACTGCAAACCTACCAAGACATGGCTGTCCACCTAAACTGACAGGCTGGGCAAGGAGAGCATTAATCAGAGAAGCAGCCAAGAGACCCATGGTAACTCTGGAGGAGATCCACAGCTCGGGTGGGAGAATCTGTCCACAGGACAACTATTAGTCATGCCTTCCACATATCTGGCCTTTATGGAAGAGTGGCAAAAAGAAAGCCATTGTTGAAAGAAAGCCTTAGGCAGTCCTGTTTTTAGTTTGCGAGAAGCCATGTGGAGACAGAACAAACATGTGGAAGAAGGGGTTTTGAACAGATGAGACCAAAATTGAACTTTTTGGCCTAAAAGCAAAGCGCTATGTGTGGTGGAAAACTAACACTGCACATTACCCTGAACATACCATCCCCACCGTGAAACATGCTGGTGGCAACATCCTGTTGTAGGGATGCATCCTGTTGTAGGGATGCTTTTCTTCAGCGGGAAGCTAGTGATAGTTACTGGGAAGATGGATGAAACCAAATACAGGTCAAACTTAGAAGAAAACCTGTAATGCCACGTACACACGCTCGGAATTTCCAACAACAAAGGTTCGATGGGAGCTTGTTGTTGGAAATTCCGACTGTGTGGAGGCTCCATCGGACATTTGCTGTTGAAATTTCCAACAACAGAAATTTGAGTTTTGAGTTCTGACAACAAAATCTTGTAAATTCCGAGCTTGTGTAGAGAATTTTGTCACACAAAATTCCACACATGCTCTAAATCAAGTACGAGACGGAAGCAATCCATCTGGTAAAACTAGTGTTCATAATGGAGATAGCAATGGGAGCTGTGGTGGCTCAACGTGATTGGCACTGCGCTGACAAGCCATTCACCTCTGCAGCCAAGGGTTCGGATCCCGGTCTCGGCTACATGTGAATTGAGTTTGGTGGTCTCAGCCCGGCTCCCGGTGGGTGTGCTATGCAAGATACGCCTGTGCTTAGTACGCCCACCCCCCCCCCCACAAAAACCACCACACTTGCACGCACACGAAATTGGTTTAAAAACACATGCACTTTGGCCATGCGGTCTCTTAAAATAAAGAGAGGCGAAGGACATACGGGGCTGGCTGGGTGGGCTAGGCCCCCTCACTCCCTCATAGGGGGAGTCCCTCTGCCCCATTGGGGTCCCGTTGGGCCCCAGTTGGGCTCCCAAGAGGAGCAGGTAGGGCGGGGTGAGTGGGAGGCCCCCCTTCACACCCGCCATTGCCACCAGGGGCATGGAGAAGGATGGCGATTGCCTCCGGGGGGAGGGTCTGCCTACTCCCAACTCCTGCAGTCCGGCTCCTCTCTCTCGAGTTCACGCACAAAATACACTTTAAAAAAGAAAAAAAAAAAAAAAAAAAAAAAAAAAAAATAATGGAGATAGCACATTCGTCACGCTGCAAATTTTAAAATCTTTTAATGCAGCACATTATCTTCTTCTTTATAATTCTAGGATAATTACGTTGTATTGCTGCTGATATTCACACAGAGTTCTGACAAACTGATTTATTTATTATTTCTTGTGATCTCCTGAATAATCTTTTTATCTTTTTAAGCCAGATCTCCATAATAATATTTAGAATTTATTTTTATAGTGATCATTTTTTTAATCAAGATCTCCTGTTTTTTTTAAAACATAATATTTGTTTTCGTTTTGTGTGTCAAGTTACCACAACACCATTATTATCATTATTACTGATATTATTATCCATTATTATTTTTTAAACTCAAGGAGGTTGGTTGGTGTTGGTGTCCCTTGTTAATTTGACATTGTATTTTTGAAATGTACCTGCCAACTCACAAACTGTCCTTTTTGAAGTAAAACACATAGGCAAGTATTTCTGAAAAAAAATAGACATTTATTAGGGGTCATAACAAAATAAGGAGGAAGGCAACACAGGATAAACTGGTAAAATTGGCACATATCAACTATTTGACAGGCAAAATTGGTAGCCTGAGTACTCCATAAAATAGGGAGCACAATCTGGTCCAGGACCCGGGAACAGCAGCAAATATATATGTCCCCAGGCTGTGGTCATACAACATTCTGCGTCTTTTGTCAGACCAGACTGAACCCAGGCCATTGCTTTATTGTTTTCCTTCCACACTTCCTTTCAGGCTTGCTTCCTGGCTGTGGCACTCGTGTTGGAGTTGTGGCAGGAGGTGGAGGAGGAGGAGGAGGATGGTTGAACTCACAAACATTGCTTTTGCTTGTGATTTTGCCCCTCAACCCCTTATTTAGAGCCAGATAGATCACTTCTTTACAGAAGAGGTGTTGGCTTTCCTCCATTTCCTGCATTTTGCAGGCTGCCATGCAAGCATAGGCCTCTTGAAGATTGGGGGGTTCTGAGGGCCGCATTAGCCTGCCGAATTAACCCAAGTGCTGCCTCCTCCACTTCCTGGGCCTTTTGGTTGGAAGGTGGAGGGGAGGGACCTGGGATTCGGTCGGCTACTGGGCCCGGCTGCCATTTTCCTCTGCCACCTCTTGGCTGCCACTTTCACAGCCTCCTTCTGGCTGCCACATTCCACAGCCTCCTCCTGGCTGAGGCTTTCCTGTGTATGAAAAAGTATGAAAAAGGGACAGTTAGTTTTAGTTTTTGGTTCATAAATCACACACAATTTTCAGCTCATGCCTGTTGCAAACTGAATGTTAATAAATAGAAAAACTATCATTCTGACCCCAGCATTTTTAATTCTTGTCCCAAGCATGTTTGGCCACTACTGTCTATTGATATGTAAAACACTTTGTTAAATCAGAAATTAGTGATCAATAATAACATTTAGTTAACATCATACATTTTTAGGACAAGAAATATGTTGAACAATGCTATACCTGGCTCAAGCTGGGCTCTTCCACTTCTACCTGAGTGGAAGGCCCAGGTTGGACGTCAGAAGCCTCAGCTGGGGTGGAAGGAAGCGTTGAAGGAAGAGTGGAAAGTGATGGCCTGATTTCACTCTGGTCTGACAAAAACCGCAGTCTGTCATAGTACCACAGCCTGGGTACATAAATGTCATCTGCTGCAGCTCCTGATCTCTGGGAATCCTGGACCTTCTTGCACTCCCTATTATAAGTGCTCCTCATGCCACCAATTTTTGCCTTCAAATAGGGGATGGTTGCCTTGGGGATCTGCAGCTTCACTAATTTCAGCAATTGATCCAACGCTGCCTTCCTCTTCCTTTTATTAGTATAAAAGGGTGTTTTATATGCCACAGACAGGGCAGCTCCCTGTACTTATCAATGAATAGGGGGAGAAAGTCATGATAGTTGAAGCGATCCATTCTCTGCAAGTCAAACCCTACTGTCAGGCTAAACTCTCATAATCTTGTCCCAATATAGGCCATTTATAAGCAGTATAGGCCACTGATGCACCAAATTAAAATTGTACCTTCGTTATCACAATCGGCGCTTCCGCTACTCCTTCCTTGGCTCACAGATTGTACGTACTACGCACACGTGTTACGCTTTATATACACTGTGACTGCGTGAAACTCCGCCCGCCCCTGACCTTCTTTCTAGTATATTCCCTGCCCCTTCTCTTTCAGCGCAGTGGGAGAGCACATGGAGGAGACATAGCAGATGCGTGATAATACCAGTAACGAGGAGAAAAGCCAGAAATGTCCCAATCCAGGAGGAGATATAAGGCCTCAAATATGTCCTTTCTAGAGATGGTGGAGATGATGGACATCTTGAAGAGGACCAACTATGATAGGAAGCATGGACCGTACCCAAACCCAAATGTGAGAAAGGCCAAGATCGTGACTAAAGTTGTGAGAAGTCTGCACAGGAATTTTGGGGTATGACGATCCAAGGAGAAATTGAGGAAACGCTGGTCAGACCTGAAATTGAGGGAGAATGATCAGTACAGAAGGATAAGGAAACTGCGTCTAAAAGTAAGTATTTGTCCTGTGTTCATATTATTATTACTTGCATGTTGCTCCATGTTCTTTTCTTCACTGTTGTACAGTTTAAAATGTCAACTTTCAGGTTCGTGGGGAACAGTAATTAGTTGTAGTAAACATTGTTCGTTCACCCACTAATACAATGTTTTTGGCAGTGTAGTAGTGTGGTACCCCAGGGGTGTGGTGACCCCGGGTTCTCAACCGGTCGGGTTGAGGGGCTCCAGCGTATTTACTGGTTTCAGAGAAAACTGGCATTTCAGTTCCCTCAATTTGTAGTAAAGTACACTTTGGGACCTAGAGCCCGGGGATTTCAAAGAGATCTGGGTGGGATGAAATCCCCAGTCCTGGGTCCAGATTTTCAGATAGATCAGCACACTGATTGTGTAGGTGTGTGTGGGCCTGATAGGAGACTCAGGACCAGCATTCTGGGCTCCACCTTCCCGAGGAGTCCAGGCATGCAAGGGAGAGTGCAGGTGTGCACTGAACAAGCTGGAGTGCAGGCCGTACTGTAATAGACCAGAGTCTGAGGTGGCTGACAGGAGTCAGGCTACTGCTGAGGATAGCCAGGTGGCTCGGTATTTTTGTTGCACGGGTAAGCCAAGAGGCTGAACGTATCATTTTTCATGGACAGTAAAGAACCCCTGTGTGGGAATACTATGTTTGGATTTTTTTTGTTTATTTTTGCCTTTTGAATAAAAGTGGGCCAACAACCCCTTAAAACATAGTTCCGGACTGGCGTGGATCACTGAAACGCTTATACCACAAGAGTTTATAACCCCCAATATTACAAGTGGTGGATTCAGCGGGCACAAGACGGAGTAATCCGGGTCCTTGCTCTACAGTGATTTCACGTCAGGAACTGTTGGCTGTGTGCGGAAGTGCAGCCAGGCAAAAGGCATTGCATGTTGCTGTGAAAGGTGAATCTTGGCAGAACTGGAGATCCCTGCAAAAGCAAGTTCATCTGTTATATGAACTGTGTTTGTGTACTTGAGACAGCACAATCTGTGTGTGCAGCTGAGGAGAGCTTGCACAAACTGAAAATCAACTTGTTTTAAAGTGACAGTGCTTCATTTTTTGCTGAATGGCGCAAAAGTTTGGTGGAGTGACTGCGAAGATGATGCAAGGATTTGAACCTGCCGGAGAGTATTGCAGACTGTTTTTTGCTACACCCACACCAGTTAAAGGGGAAGTGCATGCTGTTGCCCCTGGTAACGCTGTGAAAGGTGAATCTTGGCAGAACTGGAGATCCCTGCAAAAGTAAGTTCATCTGTTATATGAACTGTGTTAAAAGTTAAAAGTGAAAAGTCCCATGCCTACAAGAGGATACAGTTGGGGAAGTCCTGCTAAGGCTCTGAAGCAAGAGCGCTGTTTGTGGTGCAGAGAGTGGGGGCATGTTGCCTCCAAGTGCCCTTTGTCTCAGTCGCCAAGACAAGGTGACATCGCTAAACAAAGAATTGCGACAATTTTTGGAAAACCTGATTTGAGTGCCAGGAGTGTCCAAAAGGCGGATCAGAAGTTCGAGAGGTATGTGTTTACCCATAGCAACGATGGTGATATCAAGTCTGCAAACCATGTGAGAAACGTATTGCCGACAGAGGAGCATAGCAAGTTGAAAGCAACAATGCGTCAAAGATCGCAAAGTCGCTGCGTTTGGGAGAGTCAGCAAAGTACAGCTGGAAGAGTGCCATCTCCCTTAGCAACAAAAGATCGAATGTCAACTGGAAGGAGGAGCTACAGTGGAGATGTGGAGAGGCGTCCCACTAAAGATATGTGCAAAAATGTACCATGCCTGGAATGTGGTCGGCTTGGGCATGGCATTTTTTCTTGTCCCAGGTTATGTAACATGTCTGGAGATATTGCTACTGGGCAGAAGTCTTTGTCTGCTAGCCCAGATCCTTATGCAAGCGTGTTTGCAATCACCTCTGACAACAGTGAGGAAGTACCTGTTGTGCCTGCTGGGGGTGCTAAGAAGTCAGACATTGCTGCTGCAGTTTCATTCCATGGCCACCAGTGAGAGTTGGCCAGTGAAAGTACGATAAAGGATAGACAACGTACTCAAATGAACATGACAACCCCTGGTACAGTGATCGGTAAGACTGTTGCTGGTAAATGCATTTAGGAGATTGACTATGTGAATGTGCACACTGGAGTTGCAGTGACCCCAAATGGGAGACCCACTGTCTGTGTGGAAAAGGACTTGCCTCGCTGCAGTGCCCTTTTCAGTGGGGAGGCAAGTGGTAAACTTGAATATGACAATATGATGGGTAAAACTGATAATATTGTGTTGGCTAAAGTTGATGGCCCAGCTGCTAATGTGCTAGTGCAACTCACTAGAGATAAAAATGTTGATATGAATACAGTTAAACATGTACTATATCCCCTAGCAACCGTGATGAAGGCCACAGAGGTGTACCTAGAAACCCCCAGGGAGCTCTGCGTTTTAGAGCCAGAGGTTGCCCGGGACAACTATGGTGCCGCTCTGAGGTATAAGACGGTACCTGAACATGATGATAATTAAATGTTTGAAAGCGCTCATGATGGTTATGGGTTAATGCAGTCTGGCAATGACAGGTGTGAAGGTCTTCATGCATTTAATGAAGCGCCACCAGAAGGTGAGAGTGTGGTATTGCAGCCTGCGATGGTTAAAAATGTATTACCACAGTCTGGTTTAAACAAAAGTGACGTTTGCAATGTGTCTGTTGCTGTGCCACTCTGTCCCTCTGGTAGCACAGAGATAATAGACTGGGACAGATTGGCAAAAAGCCTGTTGGCTTTGTTGGAAAAGGCCTCTGTTGGTAAGAGTGGAGCAGACATGATTTCTGCAGTGCCAGATGAATGACCTGCAGAGCAACTTGTATGCGACGGTGCATTTGTTGCTGCAGATGATGTTGCTCACAAGATAGAAACGCCAAGTAACGGCGACCGCACAGAGGAAGTCATGTCTGTGATCCACAAAGGGCCTAATGATGTGGTAATGGCTGATGCTGTGCCAAATGAGCTGGTGTTGGTGGAAGTGCCAGATGGCACAGCAATAAATGAAGTGATGGTAGTCAAAGGTCCAAATGTTGTGTTATGTGATGATGTTCAGCGGTCGGGACAGTTGCTGGCAGAGGATCTCATGCCAATGGAGTTGATGTATAGTGAAGTTGCCATAGACAACCACTCCGCTGGGTGCAGTTCCTCTCCAGACACTGCCCTGCCAAACATGAGTGAAATGAAATATGACCAATGCATTGATATTTCTGACCATGATGAAAAACGCAGCATGTTGGCGATTTTTGATGGTTTGGTTACCATGGGTGACAACAAAAACAATGGTAGACCTGATGGTCTTGGTCAAGTTGATATGGTTGTAGAAAACCATGAAAATGGTAGTGAGACAGGGAATGGTATGTTTGACACAGAGGTAAAAGGTAAAGCAGAATTAGGCACCCTACAGGTTCAGAAGGGTAATTCTGAGGAAGGTTTCCTGAGGTTTGAGGAACTTCTAGGATCTGAGAAGGATCCTGGTAAACAATGGTCAGAAGGAAATGGCCCAAAGCTTAGCAAGGTGTCACATGACTTAAAAACCCCAGAGTGACGAGAAAGTCAGGATGTCCTTCAGAGGGAGACTAGGACGAGGCCGCAGTCTTATGAAGGTGTTAGTGATGAAACTGACAGAACGAAGCATGCAGTGTACATGGGGAAACAAGTGACGCTAAGTTTGGACAGTAAGCGGGTGCCCGTACATAGAGCTCAGAGAGGGACCAGTGTCACCCCAATAAAAGAGCCCCTGCTTATCGCTAAACAAAGGTTTAAAAATCTGATCCCTTCCAAATTAAATGAAGGGAAAAGGGGTGGTCTATTGGAAACTGAGAGAGCCCTTGGTAACCTTAATGGTATCGGACCCTCAAAGCTCAGAAATCAGCCTTGGGTGCAAAAAGGTGCCAAGAGTAGTAAACTCCCTACTGATAAGGTGTCTAGTGTAGCTCCAAGGGAAATGGGAAGACAGCGCTTTTGGAAGCGTACACGTAAAAAGGCATGGGAGTGTCTTTGCAGACCCCGAGTAAATGTAGCAGGGGGACACGGAGAAAGTCACCTGATGGGACAAGGTTTGGCCCATGTGGGTAGTAGCTTGCATGGGCATGCCAAAGTGAGGAGGTTGTACTGGTGTGTTCTGCCCTCTGGGTCGAAACAAGGGGGGGAGGTATGTAGTAGTGTGGTACCCCAGGGGTGTGGTGACCCAGGGTTCTCAACCGGTCGGGTTGAGGGGCTCCAGCGTATTTACTGGTTTCAGAGGAAACTGGCATTTCAGTTCCCTCAATTTGTAGTAAAGTACACTTTGGGACCTGGAGCCCGGGGATTTCAAAGAGATCTGGGTGGGATGAAATCCCCAGTCCTGGGTCCAGATTTTCAGATAGATCAGCACACTGATTGTGCAGGTGTGTGTGGGCCTGAAAGGAGACTCAGGACCAGCATTCCGGGCTCCACCTTCCTGAGGAGTCCAGGCATGCAAGGGAGAGTGCAGGTGTGCACTGAACAAGCTGGAGAGCAGGCTGCACTGTAATAGATCAGAGTCTGAGGTGGCTGACAGGAGTCAGGCTACTGCTGAGGAGAGCCAGGTGGCTCGGTATTTTTGTTGCACGGGTAAGCCAAGAGGCTGAACGTATCATTTTGCGTGGACAGTAAAGAACCCCTGTGTGGGAATACTATGTTTGGATTTTTTTTGTTTATTTTTGCCTTTTGAATAAAAGTGGGCCAACAAGCCCTTAAAACATAGTTCCGGACTGGCGTGGATCAGTGAAACACTTATACCACGAGAGTTAATAACCCCCAATATTACAGCAGATACAGGTTAACTACATTTTGTCATGCCTATTTGTATTAAAAAACGTTTAGTACATTGTTGTCTAGATGTAACTAGAATGAAATGCAAACTTGATTCAGTGTAAGGAGAGGACATTTAGCAGCTGTTTACACATCTGGACTCAGGAGCACTAGTGTGGAACACCAGAACAACCTTTTTAGGGTGTCCTACACAGGTGCTCCAGTGGATGCTTGGGGTGTCTCCATGTGTGAAACTTGCCCAAAAAGGGTAAGTATTCAAGCTTTGATAAGGGAAAAAATAATGTCTTCAGCTTGGAACACTGCCAAAACAGTAAATTGTACCACACTTTCAAGCACTGTTTCATATTCCTATTTCTGGCCTCAAATATCTGTGTGCTAAGTATACCTTTTGTTTAATTCACATAGGGGGGAAAGACTTGGGACATCTCAGGACACCAGGAACCCCACACCTCATAAAGAAGGGGAACTCAGCACACCCCAACCTGAGGATGTGGAGGGAGGAGAGGTTTATGAGGTGGGCGAAATAGTGACCTCAACAGGTCAGTGAGTGTCTGAGACCACAGCATCAGGTAATAGATGTATGCATGCATATTTATAATGCAAGGTGTTTTTATTTTATTTTAGGTGATGTGGATGTTGTGGAAGAAGAAACTAATCACTACGTGGTTTAGAGCTGTTAAAGGAAAACACCAATGCTGTTCAAAAAAAAAAAAATGAAGAACATCATTGATATTTTAAGAACCTAAACCACAAAAATTATACTGTTTTGTTGTGGAATTTTTTCTTTTAAATCAAGTTTTAAAGTATTTTAAAAGACATATTTTGAAGATGCACACAGTGGGGGTTATTTATGAAAGTCAAATCTACTTCGCACTACAAGTGCAAAGTGCACTTGAAATTGCACTGAAAGTGCACTTGGAAGTGCAGTCGCTGTAAATCTGAGGGGTAGATCTGAAATGAGGGGAAGCTGCTGGTTTTATTATCCAATCATGTGCAAGCTAAAATGCTGTTTTTTATTTTCCTTGCATGTTCCAAGTGCACTTTCAGTGCAATTTCAAGTGCACTTTGCACTTGTAGTGCAAAGTGGATTTGCCTTTCGTAAATAACCCCCACTGTATGCATCTTCAAAATTTGGCTTTTAGTTTGCACTTTTTGCACTTGTAGTTTGCACTTGTAGTGCAATATGGATTTTCCTTTAGTAAATAACCCTTAGTGTGTCAATATGTGCTATCTACCATCACGGTATATCAATGAGTGCTTTTTTTGGGTGCAACCCCTTCCTCGCAACTTAAGAAGGTGAGAGGAAGGGGTTGCACCCCCGAAACACGTCCATTGATTCTCCATGATAGGAGATAGCACATGTTGACATTAAGCATGGGAACCGGAGGGAAATCCACATTTTGACTCCCAATTTGTGTGCATCTTCAAAATTTGTTTTTTACAGGGGCAAGATCAACACAGTTTTGACATAATGTCTGATATTGCCTTCACTTTTTCAAAGTTGAACTTTGTAAGTTCCTGAGTTGTGTATGTTATGGTTTTAAACATGCCTGTTTTACAAAAAAACAAAGATGTCGGTTTGTTCAAAAACCCTTTTCCAATGCACACGTGAATGGGCACGGAGTAAAATGTTTTCTACTCAACAATGTGTTGGTTCTTCTTTCAATACTCAATACCAGTTTTTGGAGTAAGTTGGTGTTTACAGTGACAATGGGGGTTATTTACTGAAGGCAAATCCACTTGGCACTTCAAGTGCAATTGTAGTGCCAAGTGGATTTTCCTTTAGTAACTAACCCCCCACAGTGCTATAACATTTTCCACAATCAGGCCATTTTCGGGACTCTAAACAATTAATTCATGGTGCTGAAAACTTTTTTTTTTTTTATAATCATTAATACATTAATAACAAAAACAATGTGTGTGTGTGTGTGTGTGTGTGTACCAGACCCACAACATAATAGTTAGCCGAAGAAGAGATTGTCATCTCATGTATCCAATAAATTACGTTTGCATGTAGTGATGTGATCATTTCTTTGCCCATTTACCAAGTGTATACTCTTGTTATGCAGTGTTTGTTTGCCCTTGTTATGCAGTGTTTGTTTGCCCTTTTCCGATATGGTTTCTATGCTCTCTCTCACCAAGGATGAGGTCATCAAGAAGCGCAAAGGATGGCAAGGGGTTTTGTGGGTAATTGGGTGGGGAGACAGACATGTGAAGAGAGAAAGAACAATGAATTCCTGCTAAGATAACACAGGTTGTGTAAGTGCTGCTGCTGCATTTTCCTCTCACCAAGACATACATAGAGACTGATAATGATTTCATGTTCCTGTTTGGAAAATACTTTATGTTGGATGGTTCACTGAATGTTAATTCTTCAATACATGGATTTTCAAATGCAATGCTGTGTGGATTACTGTCTATGTGAAGATATATTTCTCAATTGGGATTTCGCTTGCTATTCACAAGCTCCAATTGAGTGGAAGCACAGTGCTTGTTAAAGTTCCTGTCCTGATCACACAGATTATAAAGACTCTGCTCCTAAATACTATACAGGTGACGCCATCATACCTCAGTAGCTGCAGTAAGAGAGAAAAATAGTGCTACACACTATTGAAGAAAATGGGCAAAAAAAAGAAAAGCCCATTGGAGAATCTAGGAGGCACAAGCAGTACATCAAATTAATTATTAGTTCAGATTAAAAAAAAATCATTATTTAAAAAAATTATCACACATTTGCTGGTATATCAATGGCCCCCCTACCCGCAAAGTATTCCATATATTTTTGACAGACTTTGGGGGGGCAAGCCAGGATGGCCAGCATCAAGTATCGTCAGGGTTATCTGTTCAGGAAATCCGGCCTCAGGCACAACTGAGGCCACATAGTTTGGTGAATTTTTTCTTAATAAATTATGGAGTATGCAGCATTGAAGGACAATATGATTTAGTTTATATTCTACCATGTTGATTGCAGTGAGGAATAGGCGGAACCAGCTGTCCATAAACCACAAAAGCATTCTCCACCATTCTTCTGGCTCTGGCCAGCCAGTAGTTAAAATCACTCATGTCCAGGGTGAGGGTCCTCATGGGGAATGGCCGCCTCAGGTGTTCACCCAGCCCAAACGTTCATCAGCGACGAAGACAAACAAAACCCCTGCCATGCCATATCTTCAGCAGGTGGCAATCCCAAGCCACCATTCTGGAGCTGTCTGTAGAACTCGGTCTGGGCGATGACTCCACCATCCGACATCCGGCCATTCTTCCCCATGTCCTCATACAAAAACTTGTATGTCGCTCACACCACCTCCAACATCACTATACTATTAAACCACTTGTAATTATAATAGTATGACCCCGAGTTGGGGGTGGGACGATGTAAACAACTACTTTTGCACATAACATTGCAAGCAGATTAGACACAAACATTCTTGGCCAACATCAGTATAACATTTATTTTAATGAGTATTTATTTAGGGTGGGGGGAGGGTTCCAAATGAGTTTGGAACCCCAAAAAAAGGCTCTGGCACTGAATTTAAGGACACCAATAACATTTGTACACATTTTAAGGGGTGTTTAGGGAAAAGCACTACAATGGAGCTGACAAAATACATTGTTAAGTGACTAGGCTAGGTGTGTATGGGCCCAGGATAGCATTCCGTAGAGGTTAGTGAAGGCAAATATGCATGAAGGACAAAAAAAAGGAGCATTAAAAGCTTACAGCATGCATGTGGACAAAGGGGACATTCACAGTATATTACAATCATGGTAATTAGGGAATGATGAAAGAAATACAATACATTAGCAAACACTAAATACATAGAATGTGATGTTAAAGAAGAAAACTTACCTTCAACTAACTGGAAGCACTAGGTCTGCAGCAACTAATAAATGCTTCCATGCATGTTTCGGTCACACCTTCGACCTCATCTGCAAACAAAATATGGACATCAACACTTTGGACAACACGCCATTGCCATGGACTGACCACCACGCCATCGAATTCAAAATAACCACCAACACCATCTTTCAAAAACAACACACTCAACAACAACACACTGGACAAGATCACAGAAGATCACTCACAACTCTTCAAAACCACACGATTGAACAAAATAGCAATGCTAACTCAAAACTACTCAACTGAAGAAATACTCAACTCCCTCAACAAAGCATTACTACAGACAGCAGACACAGTCGCACCAAGATGCAGAGCACTCATTCGCAAAAACAATTCAGGCTGGTTCAATAACGCTCGTACATTACTGAAACGAGAACGCAGAAGAGCTGAAGGAATTCAACAAAGGAAACCAACACAAACTACAAATTATAAATTACTCACCAATAAATACCACAAAGCAATCTTCAAAAAAAATTAACACTTCTCTAACACCATCTCAAAAGCCATAAACCGTCCCCGCGACTATGTACCCCACCTGCCTAGAGCCTCCAGGAAACGAAACACAATAATTCTGCAATAAACTATCTGATTTTTTTTGACAAAACCACAAACAGTCGGGAAATAGTTCAGCAGAAAAAAACAAACAATCAACCTCACTCAGCCAGAGCAAGAAGAAAAAAGCCACATAAATACTCTACAATCAACAAAATTTACTCTGGTCCCAATCACCATCGACACCATCAAAATCATTATCAGAAGTCTCAGAGACAGCACATCACCAAATGACATTATTTCTACAAAACTTCTGAAAGTATGTAACAACATCTTGACAGTGCACACACCATAACACACCTCATAAATAAATCAAAGAAGGTATTGTTCCGATCTCCCTCAAGCAAGGCATAATCAATCCTCTCCTAAAGAAACCCAACCTCGACCACATAGAGCCAAACTACCGCAGACCAGTAATAAGCCTTAACACCATCTCCAAGATCATTGAGGAAGCAGTAGTACAATAGCTACAACTCCATTTGGACACCTACAAACTCCTGGACCCACTATAATCTGGTTTCCGCCCATTCCACAGGACAGAAACTGCACTTCTCAAAATATGGGATGACGCCCACGAAGCAGCAGATGACGGAGAATCATGTCTCCTGGTGCTGCTGGACCTCAGCGCAGCTTTCGACACAGTAGACCACAAAACTCTGCTCACTCGTCTCACAGAAGTAGCCGGAGTCGCAGACTATGACCTACCCTGGTTTGCATCCCTCCTAGAGAATCACTCCCAGACACTGAAACTAGAAGCCTTCACTTCGGAAGCACGAACAATTACATGCAGAGTCCCTCAAGGTAAGAGGTACTATATGGTTTATGTGAGTGGCTCTTCAAGGCCGATAGGGATAACTGACAGGTACCCAAGGCAGCTTTTCTCAGGAGCGAAGCCATCTCAGGATATACATAACTGAGCTGTACGTGAACTGTTTAAAGTAACAGATTAGTATATCCCACACTTACATACTGTAATAGTAAATGAAGCGGGATGGGACAATGGCTATAATGGCTGCTCGGAGCAGTTCACTCACACATCTATACACACCTTGCACCCATTTTTACAATTAAACTATCCACATTCATTTATATACTATTATAGATTTCAAATGTGCCTTTTCTCTTGTTTAATACATTTTTGTCATTGCTAATTTGCGCTCATATGTTATTGCATTTTGTTTTGTCCATCTAATCAAGGAATAATTGGTTGGCCGTCTCCCACAGCAGAAGCATTTAAATCCTCCCCCTCTCTTCCTTCCCTACACTTGACAAAGGAGCGCGCATGCTCTGTTCTCGAACCTGCGCATGCTCCGAATCGCGTAGTGGTTCCCTGTTCGTCTAGATGACGTCACACGCCAGTCCACGAGACTCCGGTACAGCCGCCACTTCCACCTACGAACACAGCCGGTTCTCCCCGGCTCTGATCGGCCATTATAACTTGGACCTGAGGACACCCCTGGATGCACCCTCTGTCTCTGGACCTTATACCAGCTAGAACATCGCCATTGTCCCGGTCCCGAGCATCGTTTCATTTACTATTATGTAAGTGTGGGATATACTAATTTGTTACTTCATTAAAACAGATCACTCAGAGGCGCTTTTCTTGTTTGTTTTTTCTCTAATAATTGGATGACGGAGAGCTCCCTCAAACTTAATAGATCCAAAACAGAACTTCTCTTTCGCAAACCGAAAGAACCGAAAGAAAAACTCTAGGACAATATGCACACCACCCAACGTCCTTGGGCAAACCATCACCCCAAGCACCAAAGTCAAAAACCTCAGAGTCATCTTTGACTCAGATATGACTATGGACGCACAAATAGGATCAGTAGTCAGTGGATCTCACTACCTTCTCCGCCTGCTGTGTAGACTCATCCCCTTTATCCCGGAACAAGACACAGCAGTAGTAGTTGGAACATTCACCAATTCCTGACTCGACTACACAAACTCCCTCTACCTCGGACTCACCAAATACCAAATTTTGCATCTACAAGGTGTCTAGAACACAGCAGCCAGACTGGTAATGGGAAAAAAAATCTGGGAATCAATCACCCCGTCCCTGAGGATCCTCCATTGGCTAGCCACGAAGGATCGGGGTACATTAAAGACCCTCTGCCTCACTCACAAAAAATGCACACAAGACAACGCTCCTCAATACCTATGCGAGAAAATAAATCACTACACCCCTATTCGCACCCTCTGGTCAACAAACCAAAACATCCTCCACATCCCCAAGACCGCTACAAATCTAAAGGAGAAGATTTGCAGTCCAAGGACCACGGCTATGGAACGCTCTACCCATGGACATCCACAGGGAAGAAAACAATCGGGCCTTCAGAAAAAAACATAAGACCCACCCACCCCTGAAGACACAGGACAGAACTGGATGCAAAAAGTGCCTTAAGGCGATTTAGTTTGCATTCGTAGCGCTATACAAGTTACTCACTCACTTAATATACAGTAGTCCTTCTGCAGGACATGAATTATGGCAGAACAGGTCTCTGTAATAAGGATCCCCAGAGCCTGGGGGGGATGCCTGTCAAGAACTTGATGTCCTGCAGACTTCTCCTCGTCACTAAGTACCGCAACATGGCTACTAGCCTTTGTTCCGGAGTGATGGCATTTGCCGCATGCATGTATCCTTTTTTCATAATATAGGGGGACACCAAAGCCAACAAACGGTGAAAAACGTGGGTCCTTCATCTGGAGATAATTCCTGAAATCATCAGGATTATTCTCCTGGATCTCCCGTAAAAAAAAAAGGCATATAAGAGAATTGGTCACGCTGGGGCAACCAATTCTTTGTCCATGAACTCCTCCGCACCCTGTTCATGGATTGGGCTTGGGTCAAAGTAAGAACCCCAATACCAATCCCCTGCACAGCACAAACTCTACGACGAGTATGTACCCACAAAATGTCTAGAAAATGATCGGCTGGTCAGAACGGACTAACAGAACGCATTGAAAAACAGAAAGACCTGAGAAGAGCGAGAAACGAGCGGACAAGAATGCACTGAAAACCAGATACGAACTGACAGCATGCACTGAAAAACAGATACAAACCACAAGCACAAACTGAAGCGCAGTAACGGACTGAAAAGCACAAGGCTTAAAAGCGCGAATCGCCTCTCACTAAATTTCTACTAACACAAGATTAGCAGTAGGAGCCCAAATGGAGGTGCACTTGGTATTGAACTTCCCTTTTATAGTGCCGTTGTACATGTTGCACGTGACCACGTTCTTGGCGAATGGAATTTTTGACAACATTTGTGAGACCTGTGTGTATGCAAGACAAGTTTGAGCCAACATCCGTCAGAAAAAAATCTACGGTTGTGTTGTCTGAATGTCCGATCGTGTGTACGCGGCATTAGAGTCTGAAAAAGACTTGAGACTGGGGTGAAGGTTCACCTTCCAGCTGGACAACAACCCTAAACATACAGCCAGGGCTACAATGGAACGGTTTAGATCAAAGCATATTCATGTGTTAGAAGGGCCAAGTCAAAGTTCAGACCTAAATCCAATTGAGAATCTGTGGCAAGACTTGAAAATTGCTGTTCACAGATGCTCTTCATTCAATCTGATAGAGCTTGAGCTATTTTACAAAGAAGAATGGGCAAAAATGTCACTCTCTAGATGTGCAAAGCTGGTAGAGACATACCCAAAAAGACTTGCAGCTGAAATTGCAAAGTAGACATGTGCACAACAAAAAATTTCGTATTTTTTTGTTCCGTTTTGTCTCGTTCCGTAGATTCGTAAAGATTCGTAATTTCGTAAGATTCAAGTTTTCCTATTCGGACCCGTTCGTATTTTGTAAGACGCAAGTTTTCCTATTCGGATCCGTTCGTATTTTCGTAACAGTTTTATTTTCGTTTATACTGAATGATTCGTAATTCTGTCTACTTTATGTTTGTTGATTCGAAATTTGTAATTTTGTTAGATAATAATTTTCATTTAATGGATTCGTAATTTTGTACTTTCTTAAATACATAGCAACACGCGGCTAATCCATATTAAGATATGCTTTCTCTTAAGCCCCGTACACACGGTCGGACTTTTTGCCAACAAGGTGACTCAGCACAAAAGAGATAAGCTGATTGGCTAAGATATTAAGTAAGATACATCACTCACTAACTACACTGCCCATTCGAAAGAACGTTACAACTTACAAGTACACAAATTTACGAACAGACAAAAAAACTGATTTACAAAACGCACAAATGAAAATACGAACATACGAATGAAAATACTAACAGACAAAGGATTTAAAATGCGGAATGCAAATCGTTCGTTATAGATGTAATTTTCGTTCTTTTGCTTTTTCTGTGTTTCGTATTTTAGTAAGATTGTCCATTCGTACTTTCGTATTTTCGTTTGTTCGTTATTTTGCTTATTCGTAATTCCGTAATTTTTGTATTTTGGGTCTTTCAGCTATTCGGATTTTCGAATTGATACGAATGTACGAATACTAACAAATTCGTATGAAAATCCATTCGTTACGAACGGGAACGCACATATCTATTTCAAAGAAAGGTGGCTCTAGAAAGTATTGACTTAGGGGGGCTATATACAAATGCACACCACACTTTTCACATATTTATTTTTAAAAGAAAATGAAAACCATTTATCATTTTCCTTCCACTTCATAATTATGTTACACTTTGTGTTGGTTTAACACATAAAATCCCAATAAAATACATTTACGTTTTTGGTTGCAACATGGCAAAATGTAGAAAATTTCAAGGGGTATAAATACTTTTTCAAGTTACTGTATAAGGTGCATAAAGGCTTAGTATGGCTGTGCTAAAAAAAAAATATTTTGTCAACAGAATGATGTGAGTCCTAGTGTGCAGTGGGACAACAAATATATTGGGCTGTGGATCAAGCTGATGGCACAGCTTAGGGTTGTGTCAGTCCTTTCAGGGGTAGATAGCACTTTAGGATTTTGGTAGTAAACTGTGCAAAAGAAAGGCTACTGCAAGCAGTACTGCTGTTTTGGTGACATGTGCTGTTTTCAGATGAGAATGCTCCACATGCACAGTTTGTCAAGATGTTTTTTTTTTTTTTTTTTTATACTCCCTGGTAGACCACTGAACCCATGAAAAAAAGGGGGAGAACACCAATAAAACTGTTTGTAGGATGCTACCACATATAAATAGGAATCCTATCTTTCTAGCTTCCCATTTTGTATCAGAAAAGTTTGAAAAAGAAGTGGAATTAGGGAGAATGACAGGCCCATTTAATGAAGTCCCCATACCTAACTTACATCTATTAAGAGTTATCCCTAGAAAGGATCCAAATAAGGCTAATCCACCATGTTTTATATTCCAAAGGGGTATCCTTGAATGATGCAACTTGCAAAGAATTATGTTTGGTGTAATTTACTTAGTTTGATAGAGCAGTGGTCTGGGTGCCACAGAATTGATAAGCCTTTCTATGGGGAAAAAATTACACTGTGGTGGCATTTCATCTTTTGCTGGTTTGTCCTGACAATCAAAATGTGTTACGTTGATATTGGAATTGGCATTTTTTTATTGTTTAATCTTGCAGTGGATTGTTCTATTTTTTGTTCAGTTGTTCATACTGCCCACTGTCATACCTTCTGCACTCCTCTCCTGTATATATTGTCCACTGTCATACCCTCTGCACTCCTCTCCTGTACAGACTGCCTACTGTCATACCCTCCCCGCACTCCTCTCCTGTACATAATGCCCACTGTCATACCCTTCGCACTCCCCTCTTGTACATACTGCTCACTGTCATACCTTCTACACTCCTCTCCTATACCTACTGCCCACTGTCATACCCTCCGCACTCCTCTCCTGTACATACTGCCTAATGTCATACCCTCTGTAATGGGAGGGCTTGTGGAATCCAGAAGCACTTAGAAAGTATGAGATACTCCTGTTTCAGCTTCACCAATGCCACTTGTGTGTAGATCACCCTGTATCTCTAAGGCCTCGTACACACGATCGGACATATCCGATGAAAATGGTCCGCGGACCATTTCCATCGGATATGTCCGATCTGGAGTTTGATCCGATTGCGTGTACACACCATCGGATCAAATTCCCCGCCGGCGGACGGCGCGGTGACGTGTCGGTGACGCGGCGGTGACGTTGACGCCGCCACGTCACCGCTACGTCACGCACCAGGAAGTAAACACTTCCGCGCGCATGCGTCGGATCCATTCACAGGATACGACGCATGTGTGGGAGGATATGTCCGCTGGTTTACCGTACTAACCAGCGGACATATCCGACGGACAGGTTTGTAGCGGACAAATTTCAAAGCATGCTTTGAAATTTGTCCAATGGACAAATCTGTCCGCTAGCCCATACACACGAGCGGAGATGTCTGCTGAAACGGTCCATCGGACCGTTTTCAGCGGACATATCCCCTCGTGTGTACGAGGCCTAATAGGAGCACAGGGTGAATGAGAACCCCACTATGGTCTGTGCTAGTCACATTTAATGTGGTATAGATATTGTATATATATTGTATGTTGGCTGATGTGTACTATTAAGCTTGCTGTGTTAATGTCGTCTGCTACTGTGATGACAATGAACCTTAGTATAGCTCCTAAGAACCTTTCATTGTGTTATGCTAATTGACGCTGTATTGTGTGAACGTTCTATTGATGATAGTGGTGTGTTGTGAGTTAGCACAGTCTAAAGGTCAGATGTCTGACTTGTCAGCTGTAGTTATTTAGCTCATGTAAAATTATGACTACTAAAGGAATGTGTATTGTATAGCAGGTGTCTATCTTGAAAGGTCATATCTCAGAGTCACCTTGTCTGGGTAAATGATGTGTACTAAGGGGGGCTCGTTAGGAACAATTGTATGATGTTGTGGGTGGAGTGTGTCATTGTCAATTTGATTACTGCAATATTCTTTTTGATGTATATACGAGCCTGCCCCCTCAATAAAGATTGTCTATTCGTTTTGAACCAAAGAACAGAGCTGTGTGTCTCGATTTTGGGGGAATCCGTATGGGTCGTGTTTGCCGGATTGTGGAGGGTCGATAAGCTGTCTTGGGTTCGGAATGTAATATCTTAAACAACGTTAACCCCTGTCTCATTTGGGGTTCCATTACACCCTCCACACTCCTCTCCTGTATATACTGCCTACTGTCATACCCCCACACTCCTCTCTTGTACATACTGCCTACTGTCATACCCTCAGCACTCCTCTGCTGCATATTCTGGTCACTGTTCCACCCTCCTCACTCCTCTCCTTAAAATATTACACACCCTCTGCACTCACTTCCTGTAAATAATGTCTTTCACTTTGCACTCCTTTACTACACATACCATTATACGCTCCACACTATTTACTGCTGTAAATTCTGCCCTCATTTCCTGCACATACCGTAATGTCCCCTGTATATAATAAAAAGGTGAACTAACGACCCTGGTCTCCACTGCACTTACCTCCATAGTAATGGAAGAGTTTATTTTATTTTTTATGATTGTGCTGAGGTTTTTACATGTCAATGAGACTCTTGCTTGTGGCACAGCAAAGTAAGCATATTTTATGGTTACAAGAATGCTTTTTTTTTCTTTAATCATGCCCCTTTAGGTCACTCCCATTGGTTAACACAATATGGCTACACCCACTGCATGCCGTGGCATGTTCGGGTTTGGCTTGAAGATACGGTGGCAAGCCTAGGCACAGAGCACAGAAGGTCCTGTTATTTAAAAGCTGACCTGATTACAGATTGACTGCAGCTAGAAGACAGGTGGAGCCAGAGTCCCAGAGGTACGAGCATCAAGAAGAGTGTATGCTGAAGAGATTTAGACTCTCAGGAGGCAGAGCAGACTGAGCTGTAGCATAGCACCAGAAGGTTCCAGGTGCAAAACCAGGCAGCCATGTGACAGTTCTGTTGTGCATTTTGAAAAGTGAAGGAACAATGAAATTGTTTCATGTGGTGTTTACATGTGCATTGCATTTAGCACTTTTTAAAGGTAAGGGAACATGAACAGGGTCTTCACTTTAAAACACAAGGACAATTCTGCATTGTCCAGTTTACAGTTTGTGGCTGTTTTGTAAAGATGCCTGGATAGAATAGGCAAAAACAACCAATAGTGAAAATTGTTTTCATTCAGAGTAGTGGCAGCTATGAAAGCAGTCAGGTGGGTTTGGGACATCAACTTAGTAAAACATATAGGGTGATTGGTGTCAAAACATGTCAAGGCTTATGTTCATCCACATCTTTTGTAAAACAGAATTTACTTTCAAGTTATTGGGTTTGGTTTAACTAGTGAACACTTTTCTTCAGAAGTTTGTATGTTTTTGTTACAGATTTTTCATAAAGACTGGTGTGAATCATGGATGACTCCTACGATTTTTTGGTACAATTAGGTCAGAAGCATGGTGGGAAGGGAGACAATTATGTGTTCCTTTGAGGGAGGTAGTAGTTTGTTGGCTTCAGAGGCATGCTGTGGGATTGAATTTTGACAAATTTCCACTATTATACCAGAATAGAAACCCCCCTTGACATAGTGCTACTGCATGTTGGAACAACAACATAGGAAGTTTGGGCCACAAGGGGTTTCATCAGGAAAATGTATTTCAACCAGCTGTGACTACAGTGTTGCACATTAAAAAAAAACTGGCTCATAGAGGGCATTAGCTCTAAAACAATAGTACATCTTCATTTAGTGATTCCCGATGCTGGCAGAGAGATAAGTCTAACAGCTACACAGCTACACGGACCAAAGCCGCCAGCCCACTGTGATGATTAGGATGTGATTTCAGAGTGCTCCAGCCTTCAGTGTTGATAAGGACAAGTTTTGGGCTCCTCCCCTTCCTCAGCCTGGCTACAAGGGTTGACTCTAAGACTTAAAATATCTCCATTCTGATTCCCCATTAACCCCTGCTAGGAAAAACATTAGTAGTAGGAGACAACGGGAGATCTGTGGGAGCCCACGTATCATAAATACTGGGGATTTGAAGGGATGATGCATTTGAATGTGGTTGATATGGACATTTGTTTTTTGGATCTGGGAGTCCATTGTATAGATTGGTGATTCCCTTTACCAAGTGTGTGGTGTTTCTATTGGTGGCTTAGTATCTTAGAAAAAGTAAGACATATTCAGTTTGGAACCGTCCTTGAGTAAGTGGGGAGTGACCGGGGACAGGGGTAGATCATAGTCAAGCCTTTAGGGTAGTTACATTTCCTGACAGTGTGTATTTTTGTATGGTTGTTTATAGTGACTTTATGGAATTGCTAATAATTGTGAATAAAGGTGTTGCTGTAGTCAATGTTGACTGTCACGTATGGTTGGGATAGTAAACAACCCTCCATGTAGACCTAGTACAGGAAAGTACTTAATACATGGACCTGGAGCACAAAACAGGACTCATGGGAATCACTAGTGTTGAGCAGAATATGCCATATTCGTATTCGCGATATATCTCGAATATATAGTCGAATATTCGACAGATATTCGCTAAATACGAATATTCGTGATATATTTTCGAAATGAAATTATTGCGAATTTTCGCTATCGCGAATGCGAATTGCGATTGCGAATTGCGCATGCGAATTGCGAATATTCGAGAAATGCGGAATGGAGCACTCTGATTGGCACAGAATATTCGTGATATATTACAATATAAAATAATTGCGAATATTCGAGAAATGCGGAAGGAGCACTCTGATTGGCTCAGAATATTCGTGATATATTACAATACACAGTAATTGCGAATATTCGGCAAATGCGGAAGGAGCACTCTGATTGGCTCAGAATATTCGTGATATATTACAATACACAATAATTGCGAATATTCGAGAAATGCGGAATGGAGCACTCTGATTGGCTCAGAATATTCGTGATATATTACAATACAAAATAATTTCGAAATTTCGAGAAATGCGGAATGGAGCACTCTGATTGGCTCAGAATATTTGTGATATATTACAATACAAAATAATTTCGAAATTTCGAGAAATGCGGAATGGAGTACTCTGATTGGCTCAGAATATTCGTGATATATTACAATATAAAATAATCGCGCGATATCGCTATTTGCCGAATAATCGCATTGCGATTTTTCGGCAATATAAAATGAGCGCTGCAGCTACTCGGCCCAAGGTCTCTAATCATACCAGCAATGCTTTTAGACGTCGATGGGGATCTCTAGGATGTGATCTGTTCCAAAAAATGTTTTAAAACATTCGAATATTCGAAATAGCGAATATTCGCCGCGATATTCGCGATATTCGCGAATACTCGAATATGCAATATTCGTAGCGAATATTCGCAATTCGAATATTCGTGAGCAACACTAGGAATCACAGGAGTATAGTGCTGCACTGGATGCTGGTCTTTTCAGAAGGCAGAACATGGAATACTAGTTAGACACTTACAGCACTGGGGTATAGGGCTCACAGGGAGACAGGCTTACAGCAATGTCTATCTCCAGCATTGAGATACTGCGCTTACAGCAGGAACAATAGGGTAACGTTTGTATGAGGAACACCGAGCGGCACAGTGGTTCCAGGGAATGTAGATACACAAAACGCAGTTGGGATACATTAATCTTAGACAGGAAGGATAATGATTGGTTCTGTCTGAGGAGAACACAGTGTGCCTGCATAAACAGTGAAGTGGAGTGCTCTTGGAACCCTTGGAAGGGCCAAGGCGCAAAAGCAGTAACTGCCTCATATTCTTCAGAGCTCCTGAAGTTGGAGATGGGTTACTCTACAGACAATTCCCAGGTTGTATTTTTGGACTCTCCCAAGCAAGTACTGTAGCTACTGGGAGTTAAAGACAGAAAAGCAGGTAAGAATCCCCTTGCTGAGGCAAAGGGATCACAGGATAGTAGGGAGTTCAGTCTATGCTAACAGGTTTGTACGGAAGCACACAGACATTGAGAAAGGGCAGTAATGCAAAGGGGGAAATAAGAATCACTAGTAATGAATAACAAGGCACAGGAATTATTAGAAGCAGTCAGATATGTATGGGGACACTGAGAAGGAACCAGACTGAAGACTGAAGCAGACTGGAGACACTGGAGGTGATGTTAACAAATAGCAGGCAGAAACTCACAGGGGATTGCAGAGGGTCTGTAAGACTGAAAGTTGCCAAAGGTACACAAGGGAAATGACGAGTGCAAAGGTACAGGTTGTAGACAAGAACACACAGAGAGTTACTGGGGGCAGACTGGAAGACACTAAAGACATGAGGGTATGGAGATTACACTGGGAGGTGTTGGGAGAGACTTACAAACAGACATTAAGAATAAGGAGGAGTCCAACAACAGGATCACTTGGAACCCCTGGGCTAAGTCAGACTCTAGGGGTCCTTATAATTTTCTTAGAAAGCCAGAGATGCAAGGTAGGATTGGGGGCACTAGGAATGTTCTCAAGATGCCAAGAACACAAGGAAGCACTGGAGGTTATTAGGAATCTTCTCAGGAAGTCAGAGACATTAGGAACCTTCTTAGAAATACAAACTCACCAGGGGGACCTGGTACCAAGAATACTACTGCAGTTCAGGGCATGCCTGAAGGAATTAACCCAGCTTAAAATGGAAAAGGAGACGACCTGGCTGTGCTGGGCATGTAGCTTATTGAATCAACAACAAAAAAAATCTTCACCCACAGTTTATCCAGAGGAAGCCGAAAAACCCCAGCAAAGCATGTTCCAATTTGCTACAGCAGAGGAAAACATTCCTTCCTGATCCCCCCATAGGCAATGGGATTTTCCCTGGATAAATGTTACCTAAACAGGTTAGTACCCAGTTATATTTTGTACATTTAGGAAAGAATCCAGGCCTTTTTAAAATAAATCTACTGAGCTGGGCAGAACCACCTGGGAGTTTATTACACGTTTTCACAGCTCTTACTGTGAAGAAAAATTTCCGTGTTTGAAGAGGAAATCTTTTTTCCTCTAGACGTGAAAAGTGCCCCTTATCCTCAGTGTTGACCTTAAAGTGAATAACTCAACATAAGTTCACTATATGGACCTCTTATATATTTGGACATGTTGATCATATCCCCCCTTATTCTCCTCCTCTCAAGAGTGAATAAATTCAGTTCTTCTAATCTTTCCTCAAAGCTGAGCTCCTCCATGCCTCTTATCAGTTTGGATGCCCTTCTCTGAACTTTCTCCAGTTCTCCGATATCCTTTTTGAGAACTGGTGCCCAAAACTGGACTGCATATTCCAGATGAGGTCTTACTAATAATTTGTACAGGGGCAAAATGATATCTCTCTCTCTGGAGTCCATACCTCTCTTAATACAAGAAAGGACTTTGCTCGCTTTGGAAACCGCAGCTTGGCATTGCATGCCATTATTGAGCTTATGATCAACTAAAACCCCCAGATCCTTCTCCACTACAAATCCCCCAGTTGTACTCCCCCTAGCATGTATGATGCATACATATTCCTAGCCCCTAAGTGCATAACTTTACATTTATCAACATTAAACCTCATCTGCCACTTAGTCGCCCACTTAGACAGAGCATTGAGGTTGGCTTGTAAATTGGAGTAATCCTGCAAGGACGTTGTCAGGAAAGGTTACATCCGCTGGTGCTATTTATGTTCTGTCTTGCAGTGCTGCGTCCCACAAGCAGGGGTCTCCTGGCAGTTCGGAGCTGTCAGGGGAACTTCCCCCTGCTGGTATATCACCTTTGGGACACAGTACTGGCCTCCACCAGCGGATGGATCCTGGCAGTGTGGAGCACCTGGCCCTTGCTGCGTTCAGGTGTGACCTGAACATAATTAACACGCCTCTATTTATTACCGGCAAGTTCAAGCAGAACTCGCCCTGGTATCTGTCTATTAACCGGACCCTGAGCATGATTTCTGACCCTGAGCCTGCTGTCCCCGTTCTGGACTTCTGACCCGACCAGATCCGATCTGTCCTGACCTGATCCCTCTCCTGGACATTTTCTTCCTGCCCATTCCCTGTCTGCAGCTTCTTTGATGATCTCCTGGTATTTGACCCCCGCTTGGCTTTTGGTTTATGATTACCGCATTTCCCCTGGACTTGTATATATGCTTTGTGTTATTTGTGCACTGGTTGTCGTCACCTGTTTGTTCACCCTTGTAAATAAAACACCTTTTATTCCACTATATACAGTGTTGGTCTCCTCTGTGTAGGCACACAGTACTGGTCCATTTAGAATCCCTGACAGTATACCAGGGCCCGTTGACCAGACGTGCCTGCATAGGGAACCATCCTGTTGTAGTGCGTTTTTGTTGAAACATGGATTTCAATGTAATTACTTACTTTTCTCTGCTAGCAGAGGAGGATGAGGAGTATTGTCGTCAGGTGTTGGAGGGATGGACACGTGATCAGCTGATGGAAGCCATCCGATCAGCCCATTCCATGGTGGATCTGGGTTATATGTCTTACGATGATGTTCAGCCATTAATCAAGTTATGTGTTAAACCGGCCCTGTCAGTTATTCCTGATGGTAGTGATGACTTCTCTCCCCCCTTCAGTCCTAACCAAGTTGAATCCCTGGTATGGTTGATGGAGGATGATCTAGCCTCCTTTGATGAACACTATTGCTCTTGTTCCCAGCAGAAGTTATCTGACTGCATTAGTTCAGTGCAGTCTCTGATTAAACAAGGTGTGTGTGAACCAGCCTTTGTTCAACCTGTGCTGCAGGCATGGTCAGATCTCCTGATTCCAGCCAAGCCACTGCATCCCAGCCCTGCCATTAACCACTTACCTTCCCAAGGATCTAGCCGTCCATTGCCAATGACAACCTCAGCTATAGCCCAGTTAATTCCGCTTCCTATCAAGTATTATTATCCAGTCTCTACTTGTTGTACCTACCCCGCCTTTAATCCACCTGTTTCTTCCTTTTCACCAGTAACAACTCCACAAAAACCTCCTCCAGTCACCATCCCTGTGTCTCTGCCATATTCCAATCCTTCCTCCTACTTAATTCCATCCTCTTCATATACCCCTTCTGTTAACAAACCTGCAGTGACTAAGTCTAAAAAGAAACAGAAGTACTTCCCAACCCATACCATCGTGCCAGTTACCCAACCTGTCCTAGTGCCCTCTGCTCAGCCTGTTCCAGTGCCCTCTGCTCAACCTGTCCCAGTGCCATCTGTTCCAGTGCCATCTGTTCAGCCTGTCCCAGTGCCAGCTGCCCAGCCTGTGCATGTCAACCAGCCTGTTCCAGTGCCAGTTGCTCAACCTTTCAATCCTGTGCCAGCCTGTCAGCCTGATGTTCCTGTGCCAGCCTGACAGCCTGAAGTTCCTGTGCCAGCCTGCCAGCCTGATGTTCCTATGTCAGCCTGCCAGTCTGATGTTCCTGTGCCAGCCTGCCAGCCTGATGTTTCTGTGCCAGCCTGCCAGCCTGATGTTCATGTGCCAGCCTGCTAGTCCGATGTTCCTGTGCCAGCCTGCCAGCCCGATGTTCCTGTGCCAGCCTGCCAGCCCGATGTTCCTGTGCCAGTCTGCCAGCCTGCTGTTCCTGTGCCAGCCTGCCAGCCTGCTGTTCCTGTGCCAGCCTGCCAGCCTGCTGCTCCCATGCCAGTCTGCCAGCCTGCTGTTCCCGTGCCAGTTTGCCAGCCTGCTGTTCCTGTGCTAGTCTTCCAGCCTGCTGTTCCTGCGCTAGTCTGCCAGCCTGCTGTTCCTGTGCCAGTCTGCCAGCCTGCTGTTCCTGTGCCAGTCTGCCAGCCTGCTGTTCCTGCGCCAGTCTGCCAGCCTGCTGTTCCTGCGCCAGTCTGCCAGCCTGCTGTTCCTGCGCCAGTTTGCGCGCCTGCTGTTCCTGTGCCAGTCTGCCGGACGATTTGTTCCTGTGCCTGCTGCCCAGCTCGACGACCCGGAGCCTGCTGCCCAGCTCGACGACCCGGAGCCTGCTGCCCAGTTCGATGACCCGGAGCCTGCTGCCCAGCTCGACGACCCGGAGCCTGCCGCCCAGCTCGATGACCCGGTGCCTGCCGCCCAGTTCGATGACCCGGAGCCTGCTGCCCAGCTCGATGACCCGGAGCCCGCTGCCCAGCTCGACGACCCGGATGTACCCACCTCTCGGCTCAAGCCTCCCATTGCCCAGTTGGTCACCCTGGACTTTCCCTGGCAACGGATAGTTGGAGCGTCCGGAGGCCGCTCCTTTGAGGGGGGGTACTGTCAGGAAAGGTTCCATCCGCTGGTGCTATTTATGTTCTGTCTTGCAGTGCTGCGTCCCACCAGCAGGGGTCTCCTGGCAGTTTGGAGCTGTCAGGGGAACTTCCCCCTGCTGGTATATCACCTTTGGGACGCAGTACTGGCCTCCACCAGCGGATGGATCCTGGCAGTGTGGAGCACCTGGCCCTTGCTGCGTTCAGGTGTGACCTGAACATAATTAACACGCCTCTATTTATACCCGGCAAGTTCAAGCAGAACTCGCCCTGGTATCTGTCTATTAACCGGACCCTGAGCCTGATTTCTGACCCTGAGCCTGCTGTCCCCGTTCTGGACTTCTGACCCGACCCAATCCGATCTGTCCTGACCTGATCCCTTTCCTGGACATTTTCTTTCTGCCCATTCCCTGTCTGCAGCTTCTTTGATGATCTCCTGGTATTTGACCCCGGCTTGGCTTTTTGTTTATGATTACCGCATTTCCCCTGGACTTGTATATATGCTTTGTGTTATTTGTGCACTGGTTGTCGTCACCTGTTTGTTCACTCTTGTAAAAAAAAACACCTTTTATTCCACTATATACAGTGTTGGTCTCCTCTGTGTAGGCACACAGTACTGGTCCATTTAGAATCCCTGACAGACGTTATTCCACTGCATAGCTTGGTGTCATTTGCAAAAACAGAAATGTTACTTTTGATCTCAGACCCAATATCATTTATAAATATATTGAAAAGTAAGGGACCCAGCACCGAATCTTGGGGTACACCGCTGATAACCTTGGACCATTCAGAGTAAGAATCATTAACCACAACTCTCTGAATCCTGTCTTTCAGCCAGTTTTCTATCCATTTACAAACCGATATATCCAATCCTGTAGACCTTACCTTACACATGAGCCGTGTGTGGGGAACTGTATCAACTGTAACGCTTTTGCAAAATCCAAGTATACCACGTCCACTGCCACGCCTCTGTCCAGGGTTTTACTTACCTCTTCATAAAAGGAAAGCAGGTTTGTCTGACAACTTCTGTCTTTCATTAATCCATGCTGTCTGCTGCTTAACCACTTGCTTACTGGGCACTTATACCCCCCTTCCCAGGTGATATTTCAGCTTCCGGCACTGCGTCGCTTTAACTGACAATTGCGCGGTCGTGCGACGTGGCTCCCAAACAAAATTGACGTCCTTTTTTCCCCACAATTAGAGCTTTATTTTGGTGGTATTTGATCACCTCTGCGGTTTTTATTTTTTGCGCTATAAACAAAAAAGAGTGACAATTTTGAAAAAAATACAATATTTTTTACTTGTTGCTATAATAAATATCCCAATTAAAAAAAATATATATATTTTTTTCTCAGTTTAGGGCGATGCGTATTCTTCTACATATTTTTGGTAAAAAAAAAAAAAATCGCAATAAGCGTCTGGTTTGCGCAAAATTTATAGTGCCTACAAAATAGGGGACAGAATTATTATTTTTTATAATTTTTTTTTTACTAGAAATGGCGGCGATCTGCGATTTTTATTGGGACTGCGATGTTATGGCGGACACATCGGACACTTTTGACACATTTTTGGCGTCATTCACATTTATACTGCGATCGGTGCTATAAAAATGCACTAATTACTGTATAAATGTGACTGGCATTGAAGGGGTTAACACTAGGGGGTGAGGAAGGGGTTAAATGTATTCCCTGCATAGTGTTCTAACTGTGGGGGGAGGGGGGGGGTGACTGGGGAGGTGACCGATCTGTGTCTCTATGTACAAGAGACACAGATCCGTCTCCTGCTCTCCAGAGACAGAACGCTGTCTCTATGTAAAACGGCAATGAGAGATGATCTATGAGATCATCTCTCATTCGCCGCACAGATCGCATCGCAAACGGCCCGTGTCCAAGGGACACGGGCAACACAGTGTTTCCAGTGTTTCCCCGCAGCGCGCTCTGGAGCGCGCGCCGGGAAGCAGCTAGTGACAAGCCGTCAATTGACGGCTTGTTGACAATTTAGATCTGCGCTAGAGCCATCATTCGGCTGTAGCGCGGATCTCAAGTAGTTAAATAGTTTGTTTCCAGCAAGAACTCATCCATGTGGTCTTTTATTAAACGTTCCAGTATCTTCCCAACTATAGAAGTTAAACTAACAGGTCTATAGTTACTTGGTAAAGACTTTGGCCCAGATTCACAGAGCAATTACGCCTGTCTAACTGGTGGTAGACAGGAGTAATTTCAAATTTCGCGCGCCGTATCACTAGTTTGAATCCTCAAACCATGATACGGCGGCTTCGGGCTTCGACCCGAGAGGCTTACGTCCTCGTAAGCCTTCGGATCTACGCAGCGATATTTTTGCGGCCGCTGGGAGGAGTTTGCGTCGTTTTCATGCGTCGGGATATGCAAATGACTTTTTACGGCGATCCACGAAGGTACGAGTGTCCCTCGCAATCGCCTACGTCATTTTTTGGCTACGTAATGTTAGAGGAGCTTTTTGCTGGTCCAACAGTGCATAACCCATGTAAAGTATGGCCGTCGTTCCCGCGTCGATTTTAAAATATTTTTTTTTTTTTAACGTAACTCGTTCGGGAATAGAAATGTACGTAAACGACGCTACTACGACGTGACGACGTGTTTACGCGCAATGCACGGCGGGAAATTTGCGAACGGAGCATGCGCAGTTCGATCGCCGCGGGAACGCGCCTATTTTAAATGCTTCACGCCCCCTACTCGCGCAGATGGATTGCGACGGGAGAAATACACTACGCCGCCGTCGTTTACTGGACAAAATCTACCTGGATTCCAAGTAGAGCCAGGTAGAAAACGGCAGCGTAGTGTATTTCTGATACTCTACGAGAATCTAATTCTCTGTGAATCTGCCCCTTTGTTCCCTTCTTAAATATAGGCACGACATTGGCTCTACGCCAATCCAGTGGTACTATTCCTGTCATTAATGAGTCCCTAAATATTAGATACAGTGGCTTTGAAATTTCAGAGCTCAATTCTTTTAGGATCCGTGGGTGGATACCATCTGGTCCAGGTGCTTTATCCACCTTTGTTCTGTCTAAATATTTCTGGACCATATCACTTTTGAGCCATTGTGGATATGGGGCTGTGTCACTCCCACCCCCATTATGGACATGAGCTCCCCCATGCTCCATTGTATACACAGAGCTGAATAAAGCATTTAATACATTTGCCTTCTCTTTGTCCTCAGTCACCCACTCTAGATTATTTTGAAAGGGCCTACATGCTCAGACTTGACCTTTTTACTATTAATATACATGTCGTTCTCAAAAAATTAGCATATTGTGATAAAGTTCATTATTTTCTGTAATGTACTGATAAACATTAGACTTTCATATGTTTTAGATTCATTACACACAACTGAAGTAGTTCAAGCCTTTTATTGTTTTAATATTGATGATTTTGGCATACAGCTCATGAAAACCCAAAATTCCTATCTCAAAAAATTAGCATATTTCATCCGACCAATAAAAGAAAAGTGTTTTTAATTAAAAAAAAAGTCAACCTTCAAATAATTATGTTCAGTTATGCACTCAATACTTGGTCGGGAATCCTTTTGCAGAAATGACTGCTTCAATGCGGCGTGGCATGGAGGCAATCAGCCTGTGGCACTGCTGAGGTGTTATGGAGGCCCAGGATGCTTCGGTAGCGGCCTTAAGCTCATCCAGAGTGTTGGGTCTTGCGTCTCTCAACTTTCTCTTCCCAATATCCCACAGATTCTCTATGGGGTTCAGGTCAGGAGAGTTGGCAGGCCAATTGAGCACATTAATACCATGGTCAGTAAACCATTTACCAGTGGTTTTGGCAATGTGAGCAGGTGCCAGGTCGTGCTGAAAAATGAAATCTTCATCTCCATAAAGCTTTTCACCAGATGGAAGCATGAAGTGCTCCAAAATCTCTTGATAGCTAGCTGCATTCACCCTGCCCTTGATAAAACACAGTGGACCAACACCAGCAGCTGACATGGCACCCCAGACCATCACTGACTGTGGGCAGAGCCGCTTATAGAAATCACGGGGCCCCGTACAGCCTACCTGACAGGGCCCCCGTGCTCAAATTTCCAAACAAAAATCCCCCTCCTAGCACAACCCCTTCTAAATTACCCCCCCCCCCCCCCTATTCTCTCAAAGGCTGCTCAGTGCTCACCTCCCAGCAGCAACAAATGTGGATAGGGGGCGGTGTGTGTATCAGGGGCGGATCCAGAGTCTAGTTTCAGTAGGGGCACTCCCGGAACATAAGGTGTTGCTTACAGAACTATATTTAACGTATCATACAGTCTCCTAACCTTGTTTACAACAATGACACTGTTTTAAAGTGTTACATGCATCTGATCACAATGCCGGTATCATATGTATTCCTACTGAGACACACAACCACTTAATCCCAATATGACATGCTGGTGCAGGTCCCTGAACGCACCCTGCATGTATTCTGGGACCCGCACGCATGACATATTGGGATATAGCGGCTGTGTGTCTCAGTAGAAATAAATGGGATGCTGGCATTGGGATGCATGTAACACTTTAAACATCCCCAAGCCAGTAAAAGACAGCTCTGCGTGCTAGACGCATGTCTGCAGCATGCCCTGTGTGAATGAAGCCTAACAATGATTTTTTCTGTCATTCTATATAATCATTATTATCATGATAATCACACAATACAGGTGCTGTGGCTCAATGCACCTGTACTGTGTGATGATCATAAGGATAATGATTAGTAATTGTAATATGGCACATGGAGGGAGTTAATGTACTCTCTGACCAGTGATAAATAATTAACCCCTTTGTGCTGCATTAGTGGCAATGTTTATAAACCCCTTCATGCTGTAGCATAAAAGGGTTTAATTAACACTGATGGTGCCAATGACTGTCATTAATGCAGCACACAAAGGGGTTAATTGCCACAGGTCAATAATACTTAGTTGAGCACATTAACCCCCTCCAGGCTCCATGTGCTATATTACAATTTGCATTGTAAATTACTTAACCCCCCCCCCCTTCCGCAAAGCATTAATCACTTTACATATCGAAGACGGAGGTGTTAAAGACGGCATTGTTATGCAAATGAGCTACGTGATTACTCACTTGCAGACACTGAGCTCTGGTTACAGGTCCTGACTCTTGCGAGCATCTTCT
Organism: Rana kukunoris; assembly: GCA_029574335.1. Classification (NCBI taxonomy): domain Eukaryota; kingdom Metazoa; phylum Chordata; class Amphibia; order Anura; family Ranidae; genus Rana; species Rana kukunoris. The sequence continues at coordinate 304,605,333 of CM056051.1, read as the reverse complement.
CTTCAATCCCGCGCTCCCAGCCTCTGAATCATGATGTCAGACCAGCCGGGACTAGGAAGCTCCTGTCGGGTGGAGATCACTCCGCCTGACAGAGAAGTGAAACAACACCCGCACTGTTCTGCTGCTACTCTGCAGGTGTGTAGCAGCGATCTTGGTGTCACCGCATAGTGACACTACTACTGGGCCCCTCTAAATGAACTGATGGGGCCCAGGGAATATATCTTAGGCCACCTGGGAGCCGGGGGAAGCAGAAAAATAGTCCCTTCAGATGATGCCTCGTAACGTGAATCTGTCATTCTCTGCTCCACCGATCCTCCTGCTGTCCGGGCCCCCTGTATGCCCGGGCCCCCTACAGGAGGGCTGGTGGTCCGCCCCTATCAGCGGCCCTGACTGTGGGTACTTGACACTGGACTTCAGGCATTTTGGCATTTCCCTCTCCCCAGTCTTCCTCCAGACTCTGGCACCTTGATTACCGAATTACATGCAAAATTTGCTTTCATCCGAAAAAAGTACTTTGGACCACTGAGCAACAGTCCAATGTTGCTTCTCTGTAGCCCAGGTCAGGCGCTTCTGCCGCTGTTTCTGGTTCAAAAGTGGCTTGACCTGGGGAATGCAGCACCTGTAGCCCATTTCCTGCACACGCCTGTACACGGTGGCTCTGGATGTTTCTACTCCAGACTCAGTCCACTGCTTCTGCAGGTCCCCCAAGGTCTGGAATCGGTCCTTCTCCACAATCTTCCTCAGGGTCCGGTCACCTCTTCTCATTGTGCAGCGTTTTCTGCCACACTTTTTCCTTCCCACAGACTTCCCACTGAGGTGCCTTGATACAGCACTCTGGGAACAGCCTATTCGTTCAGAAATTTCTTTCTGTGTCTTACCCTCTTGCTTGAGGGTGTCAATGATGGCCTTCTGGACAGCAGTCAGGTCGGCAGTCTTACCCATGATTGCGGATTGGAGTAACGAACCAGGCTTGGAGTTTTTAAAAGCCTCAGGAATCTTTTGCAGGTGTTTAGAGTTAATTAGTTGATTCAGATGATTAGGTTAAGAGCTCATTTAGAGAACCTTTTCATGATATGCTAATTTTTTTAGATAGGAATTTTGGGTTTTCATCAATATTAAAACAATAAAAGGCTTGAACTACTTCAGTTGTGTGTAATGCATCTAACATATATGAAAGTCTATTGTTTATCAGTACATTACAGAAAATAATGAACTTTATCACAATATGCTATTTTTTTTAAAACGACCTGTATTTAAAGATTTTTTGGGGGTTTGTCCTACTATCTTCTGCAATCTGTCGTTCATTTTTAATTTTTGCATCCCTGGTTTCCTTTTTACATATTCTATTATATTCTTTGTAACATTTAAACAACACTAGTGTTCCTTCATTTTTATATTTTTTAAAAGCTATTTTCTTATTGTTTATAGCTTTTTTAACTTTGACCGTGAGCCACATCGGTTTTATCTTTAGCCTTTTAAACTTATTGCCCATGGGAATATACTTTGCAGTGAGGTCCCAAAGAGTCTTTTTGAAGAATTCCTATTTCTGTTCTGTGTTCATCGGTGCCAATATTTCCTCCCAGTCCAAGTCCTGGAGAGCAGTCCTCATCCTTTGAAAAATTGCTCTCTTGAAATTAAGTGTTTTTATCTTTCCTGTATGTATTTCTTGCTTATAGTTAACATCAAATGAAATCATGTTATGATCACTGCTACCCAGGTGTTCCTTTATCTGAACATTAGTAATAAGCTTTGCATGGTTTGAGATTACCAGGTCCAACAGAGCATCATTCCTAGCTGGGGCCTCAATAAACTGGACCATAAAATTGTCCTGCAATAGGTTTTTAATTTTTTTTCCTTTAACTGTCCCAGAAATTCCATTATTCCAGTCAATTTCTGGGTAGTTAAAATCCCCCATTATTATCACTGTCCCAGCCCTTGCAGCCCTTTCCATCTGTGCAAGGAGTCGAGTCTCCACCTCCGAGTCTCCACCTCCTCATTAACATTGGGTGGTTTATAACAAACTCCAATGATTAACTTTGAACTACGCACATCTGTGTGCAGTTCCACCCATAATGCTTCAACTTCATCACACTCTCCATCAACCATGTCCTCTTTCACGCTTGCTTTGAGGTCACTTCTCACATAGAGACAGACCCCTCCACCTTTCCTTTTTACCCTGTCTTTCCAAAAGAGAGCATAGCCAGGAATATTAATAGCCCAGTCATGTGAGGATTGAAGCCAAGTTTCAGCAATACCGATTACATCATAGCTCTCCTCATGCACCAGAGCTTCCAACTCACCTGTTTTGCTTGGCAGGCTTCTGGCATTGGTGAACAAACACTTAAATGTATTGTTAAATTTTTCGCTGGCATTTTTCATATATTTCATATAATTTTTAGTAGTGCATATGGCACTATAATTTCTAATGGCTGTTTGCAACATGGGAACTTTCTTGTCACTTGCCATAACCCCACCTCCATCTATCCCCATTCCACTCTCCATTAAAGGGGTGTTCCAGCCAAAAAATGTGTTTATTAAAAGTCAGCAGCTACAAAAAGTGTAGCTGCTGGCTTTTAATAAACACTCACTTACCTGCTCCTGCGTTCCAGCGATGCGCCGACCGGGGCTCCGCTCCTCTCCCCCCCTCCCCAGTCGGCGTCTCCATCCCGACTGTGGGCACCCAGCCGTGACAGCCTTCGGCTTCACGGCCGAGCACCCACTGCGCATGCGCGAGCCGCACTGCGCATGCGCGCGCGGCGCGGCTCGTCGCTGATTGGACAGGCGATTGCCTAGGACCTGTCAGTGTCCTAGGCCATCGCCTACAGGGAGGGGCTGAAATAAGGCGATTACGCCTCTCGCCTTATCAGCCCCTCGGCGGAAGCAGGAAGTGGGACAGGAAGTCCCACTCCTACTGAAGCCCCCACTCCCCCCCAAAAAAAATTACATGCCAAATGTGGCATGTATGGGGGTGAGGAGTGGATTAAGAGGAAGTTCCATTTTTGGGTGGAACTCCTCTTTAATGTCTGACCCCTAACTGACCCGTGTGCCTGATGTAATTCTAGTTCACCCTTCCCCCTTAAGTCTAGTTTAAATACTCCTCCAGCATTCCCCTAAACCTCTCCCCCAGCACAGCACATGACCCAAAGAACACCATGGTGGTGGCAGTATCATGCTGTGGGGATGTTTTTCAGCAGTCGGGACTGGAAAACTGGTCAGGGTTGAGGGAAAGATGGATGGTGCTAAATACAAGGATATTCTTGGGGTTAGATTAAAGATTGCTGTTCACAAGCGCAGACCATCCAGCTTGAAGGAGCTGGAGCAGTTTTGCCAATCCCAGTGGTAAGATGTGGCAAGCTCATAGAGACTTATACAAAATGACTTGAAGTTGTGATAGCTGTGACCACAAAAGGTGGCTCCAAAAAGTATTGAGTATAGGGGGTGAATAGTTATGCACATTGACCTTTTCTGTTATTTTGTCCTATTTGTTGTTTGCTTCACAATAAATAATAAAAAAAAAAAACACATCTTCAAAGTTGTAGGCATGTTCTGTAAATTAAATTATGCAAATCCTCAGGCAGGATTCACACTTGGGCAGTGTTATCTCTGCAGAGATAACAGAGCTGTTCAGTGGTTCCTGTGTGTTGTAGCTGCAAATTTGTTGACCTGGGAGAGGGGAGGGGGGAAGTGTAGTGAGCAGGGAGAGAATTCCTGTTCAGAACGGAACACATCTGTGAATCAGATGAGTTCCCATAGAAGATAATGTGCAGACAATTCGAACCACAATGCCTAGAAAACGCACACGTTTTTTGGGCAATGCGCAGTGCGAATACATCGCATGTATGTGAACCAGCCTCATTAAAATCAATGTATTTTAAAATGTTATGCAAATTGGATGCGGTGCCGCTAGGTGTATTGGTTCCCTTCTGCACTGCACCTGTGGTGACCCACACTTATCTGGACCCAAGAATACTAACACACCTAGCGAGCGCCCCCCTCCTGAACCATACTAGGTCACTTGCCCTCAACATGGGAGGTGCTTTGGGTCTTCCCCCAAAGCACCTTGTCCCCATGTTGATAGGGACAAGAGCCTCTTCGGCGCTGGGTTCCCCCATACCAGACCTGAAGGGCCTGGTATGGAATTTGGGGGACCCCCACACAATTTTTTATTTATTTTTTGGTTCGGGGTTCCCCTTAATATTCACAAAGGGCCTGGTAATGGACTGGGGGGGGGACTTTTATTTGTATTGTCGGGACCTGACAATACATTATAGCCACGAGCAGTTTTACATGACTTTTTACCTTTAGAAATGTCATTTTGTGCAAGGACTTTTCTAAACATGGGGGAAATGCGCTACTTTACAGGCATACTATAGACACCCCCAGGTACAAAATTTAAAGCAATATTTCACTTTTATTGTTTCACTTTAAGCATTGTTAAAATCGTCAGTTTTTAAAACTTTTTTTGCACTGATACATGTCCCCTGGGACAGGACCCAGGTCCCCAATCACTTTTTATGACAATAATTTGTATATTAACCTTTAAAATTAGCACTTTTGATTTTTCATGTTCGTGTCCCTGAGGTGCCGTACACACGGCAGAGAACCTCGACGGGCAGAACACATCGTTCCGCCCGTCAAGGTTCTCTCCCGGCCGTCGGATTCGGCGACCCGCCCGTCGGGAATGGCAACCAGCCATTTTTCCAGGCGGGCCGTCGAGGAAATAGAGAGCGTGCTCTCTATTTCGGCTCGACGGGCTTCCCGACGGGAAGCTCGCTGAGACCGTACACACGACCGAGGTCCTCGCTGGAATGTGCATTCCAGCGAGGTTCTCGCTGATTTTCAGCGAGAACCTCGGCCGTAGACTTTAACGGTGTTCGCATGTTCTGCTGCGAACCGAACCAGGGAGTGTTCGGCTCATCCCTAAAGAGGAGGGGGTGGAGGAGAGAGCTGTGGCAGAATCACTGCTAGCATTTTGGAGGCACGGTGGTGGAACAAGCTTCAACAACACTGAACACTGAACACTGTCCTGCATCCTTACCAGCTGCCAGCAGAGTTACCCAGTGTGCCGTAAAGGAAAGGTAACGTCCCTGCCCATGCCTGCTGGACCATGAGTCAGTTTTAACATGAACCTTACTGCCAACCACCCAATCCAACAAGGCCAAAACATTGCCTTCCACATGCTGGTAGAGAGCCGGAATGGACTTCCGCGAAAATAAATGGCATTTTGGAACCTGTTACTAAGGTACCGCACATTCCACAAATTCATGAAAGGGGGCAGAGTCTACCAGCTGAAATGCAGCAGTTGCAATGCTAGCGATTTGGCCAAGCTAGCATTTAGACGCTGAGCATGTGGATGGCTGGGACCGAATTTCTTTTTTTACGGTTCAGCAACTGGGATAGGGAAATTTGCCTGCTAAAACTAGATGGTGGTATATTGCTAGCAGATTGGCTGAAAGTACTTGGGACAATTATTGCTATGCCTTCATTCCTCTCAGTGCAGATTTTTTAGATGACTGGAGGTATAGAAAGTTTGGAGATCCCAGATGAGGAGTAAGGAGAAGTCCACCTTTCTATGTGGGTCTTTTAAGTGCTGTTGCCAACGAACTGCATGGCAGGTTGTCATATGTCTGGTCAAAAATGTGGTGCCCAAGCGGCTGCTGTTCTGGCCACACTTGATCCGCTTCAGACAAAGACCCACACTAAGGAACTTTTAAAAGTCAGCCGGGAGTCAGCAGTGTCCTGCACCTGCGGAGCTCTGCAGTGTAATGCAACAGGGTGGCTACCCTTAAGCTGCCCCCTAGAGGACAATCTGCCTCTTTGGAGTTGTGCCTCCTCCTCTCTTCTCACTGGCACCCAAGTACAGTCAGTGGAAGGGGAGTCACCGCTCCAGGTGGGTCTTGTAAGCAATTAAGGAACCTCTCGGAACACCAAGGTGCTGGCAACGCATGAAGCAATGGTAGAAAATAGGAAAAGGGATGGACAGCCGCACTTCAGGGAAACTTCCAAAAAGTTGTCTTTATTAATTAAAAATGGGCATACAAAACAAACACAGCCACATTATCCCGGGCGTGAGTTCCAAGCCTCGTTCTAAACGGACTATATGGAACTCAACGCCAATGTTAAGTCCGCCGGATGCGTCTCAAGCCTCGGAATGAAGAGCGGGGCCATGACGTAACATCCGCAAAGTCCATAGACACGCTAGACATCGCAAGCGCGGCCAGGACGTGACGTGATGCGTTCCAAACTAGCCACGAGATTGGAACGCATCCTCCATGGTAGCCAGGATATGACGTCATGCGCTCCAAGGTAACCAAGTCCCTGGAACGCAGCGTACGCAGTAGAACAGGAACCATGCCAGTGCAAATGAATGCTATGACTGGATCGTTGCTACCGCAAACAAAACAAAAAACATGTCGAAAACCAGAAGTATAATGAATCGTCGTCCTATATTGACATGTTATTTACCTGAACTTGAAAGGAAGGGGGTTTTATTTGTGAACCTAATATAAAACTTATATAGACAAATAATAATAAATCAATTTTGACTATAATAGTAATCAATAATTACTATTATGGCTACCATGGAGGATGCGTTCCAATCTCGTGGCTAGTTTGGAACGCATCACGTCACGTCCTGGCCGCGCTTGCGATGTCTAGCGTGTCTATGGACTTTGCGGATGTTACGTCATGGCCCCGCTCTTCATTCCGAGGCTTGAGACGCATCCGGCGGACTTAACATTGGCGTTGAGTTCCATATAGTCCGTTTAGAACGAGGCTTGGAACTCACGCCCGGGATGATGGTAGTCGCAAACCGGAAGTTATCATTGCGAACCTTTTCTCCGCATAACTGAGCCATAATTAAGGTATGGGGGTATTTTGTATATAAAGAGGGTCTTTTTAGCAGTGTGTCAGTGCCCCAGATGACGTTCTAAGGGAACGAAACGCGTCGGGAGACCCCGCTGACCCCACTGCTATATTATTCTAAGCGCTTGTTGTATTCTTCTTAAATGTAAGTGCAATTATTTTTTATTAAAATTGGAGAACTTTGTTATACAGAATCACGCTGTGTACTTTTTATTTTATTTTTTCTGACAATTTGAATCACTATTACTCATGGTAATCATACTACCTGAGTTTACACGTTCATAATCAATTCAATGGTTTCCGTGGATTCAATGTACCATCTATAAGGATATTCCAGGAGTTTCATCTACAACTATATCCTGATTTCCGGATATCGTTTGAAGCCTTATTGATCTGATAAGTATATGCTTACTCAGATCCTTGTCTTCTGGTAAGCCTCTTATGTTTCACTACACTGGTGGCGGATCCTCCAAACACTCACCTTGTTATTTTACTGAGTCACTACTTGGGGTGATTGAAAAGTCTTGGATCGACAATATGAACTTTTTTTCACAAATTTGGACATTTCATTTGTTATAAGGACTATAGTTATTACTAGCCTTTTTAATTTTAATTTTAGCGCTACACTTATTCTTTGTTTGTATGTTTTCAAAATTGATCTATTTTGGAGTGTTGGCTGCTTACACTTGTGACATTCGAACAGCGCGGTAATATATATACCACGGTATATAACCCCTTTTTTTTCAAACACAGCCACATTACCCGATATCTGACGGTGAGAAGGGACCTTGCGCAGCAGGAAGACGTGATTTCCAGTATGGCTTTCAGGCGGGACTCATTACCAGAAACTTCGCACCAAGCCCCAGCAGTGTCTTCAGTGCTTACTAAAGATCTGCACAAAACGGTCGGAACAGTGGGAACAGCGGTGGTGGAGCCCGCCGAGGAGCGCTCGGGACACACAGATCCAGGAGTGGGGGATAGAGCCAGAGCCAGATATCAGGCAGCTTAGCAGGCTCATCCAGGCTCTCCCCACGAAGGATGACATGCGGAAGTTGATAAGCGGCATTAGAGGGGCTTTAACCACTTAAGACCCGGACCAAAATGCAGGTAAAGGACCTTGCCCCTTTTTGCGATTCGGCACTGCATCGCTTTAACTGACAATTGCGCGGTCGTGCGACGTGGCTCCCAAACAAAATTGGCGTCCTTTTTTCCCCACAAATAGAGCTTGCAATATTTTTTACTTTTTGCTATAATAAATATCCCCCAAAAATATATAAAAAAACATTTTTTTTTCTCAGTTTAGGCCGATACGTATTCTTCTACCTATTTTTGGTAAAAGAAATCACAATAAGCGTTGATCGGTTGGTTTTCGCAAAATTTATAGCGTTTACAAAATAAGGGATAGTTTTATTGCATTTTTATTAATTATTTTTTTTTTACTACTAATAGTGGCGATCAGCGATTTTTTTCGTGACTGCGACAATATGACACTTCGGACAATTTTGACACATTTTTGGGACAATTGTCATTTTCATAGCAAAAAATGCATTTAAATTTGCATTGTTTACTGTGGAAATGACAGTTGCAGTTTGGGAGTTAACCACAGGTGGCGCTGTAGGGGATGTGTGCCTATGTGTTGTGTTTACAACTGTAGGGGGGTGTGACGTCATCGATCGCGTCCCCCTATTACAGGGATGACGCGATCGATGCTACGGCCACAGAGAAGCACGGGGAAGCCGTGTGTACACACGGCTCTCCCCGTTCTTCCGCTTCAGGGACGGATCGCCGCACTGCAGTGGCGATCGGGTCCGCGAATCCCGCGGTCCCGGTCCTGGAGCTTCGGACCGGGTCGTGGGAACGCGCCCACGGGCGTGCGCCCGCGACCCACGGCTGGGTACTAAAATCAACGTATATATACGTTGATGTGCCCAGCCGTGCCATTCTGCCGACGTAAATGTGCAGTAGGCGGTCCTTAAGTGGTTAAGAGAGGAGATAGAGGAAGTACGCTCAAAGGTAGCGGTGGGGGACCAAAGAATGCTCCATTTGGAAAAACAGCAAAACATTTCTGAGTCGAGGTTGGAAGCGATAGAGGAGAAGTTAGAAAAGCAACATCAAAGCTTAGTTATGCTGCAGTTACAAGCAGAAGAGGCGGAAAATAGGAGCAGACGGAATAATATCCGGATTAAGGGGATACCAGAGAGGTTTGAGGGGGCCGTCTTAAGAGATACGGTCATGGCTATCTTTAATAAGGTGTTGAAAAACTCCCCGGGGATCTCCATTGAACTAGACCGCATGCATAAGATCCCGACTTTCCGCAACCTGACCCAGGTTAACCCTCTAGATGTCCTATGTAGGGAATTTTTTTTCAGATAAAGGAGGACATATTAAGGGCAGCATGGAAAGAGGGCACATTGATCTGGGAAGGAGGAGAAATATAGATATACCCTGATCTATACAAACAAACTAAGACTCGGTGACGTATGTTAAAGCCCCTGCTGGAATATTGTACATGCTTTCTAAGGGGGGCACATACCATTGGGGTCACCCATTGGCAGTAATCGTTAAAAGGGGGGAACGGAGCTTCAATTTAAAGGACCCCGTCCAACTCCCGGAGCTCTTTCAGTTCCTGGGTGCTAAAGCCATGGAAGTACCTAATTGGTTGGACCTTTCAGTAACAACAGATAGGGTTTTTTTCTAATAACGATATTAACTTTGAAAGGGGGGAAGAGACAGTCTGGAAGGTATACAGTACATTTACAGTATACAGTCTGTAAATCTCTCTCAGGAGTCACAAAGACTTATGCCGCGTACACACGATCACTTTTTGCGATGAAAAAAAACGACGTTTTCTCTCATGAAAAAAAACGACGTTTTTCAAACTTCATTTTCCAAAACGACGTTGCGTACACACCATCGTTTTTCACAAAAGCTCGAGCAGTGCGCGGTGACGTCCATCACGTACGACGGGACTATAAAGGGTCATTTCCATGCGGAAGATGGCCTCTTTTGCTGATATCGTGTTGCTGCGTGTTAGTAAAAGTTTGGTGAGAGACGATTCGCGCTTTTCAGTCTTCGTGCTTTAAAAAATGTTTTCTGTCTTACAGTTTGTGCTTTTGGGTTCGTATCTGTGTTACAGTGCTTGTTTTCCGATCGTATCTGTTTTGGCAGTGCGTTCTTGTTTGCACGTTACTGTTTTGCAGGTCGTTCTTCAGAGGCCTTTCTGTTCTTCAGCGCGTTTTTTTTTAGTCCGATCTGATTTGACGACCGTTTTCTAACCATGTTGCGGGTACGTTCTCGTCGCCGAGAGCGTGATTTGCATCTTGTTAGGATGTGTGCTGCATCCCGGCTCCGGTCCTTGAGGAGGGCGAGAAGGACTTTGTGGGCCAAGGACTGGTTTCTTCGCAGGGACCAGTTCTCTCATATCCCTCTGCTGCGGGAGATCCAAGAAAATAACCCTGATGATTTCAGGAATTTTCTTCGGATGTCTGACCCCGTATTCCAGCAGCTTTTGGCTTCGGTGTCGCCTTATATCACCAGGCAGGACACCGTTATGCGGGAAGCCATCACTGCTGAGCAGCGGCTAGTTGCCACCTTGCGGTACCTGGCAACAGGGAGAAGTCTGCAGGACTTGAAGTTCTCGACGGGCATCTCCCCCCAGGCTCTGGGCCTCATAATCCCGGACACCTGTTGTGCCATAATCCAGGTTTTGCAGGAGGAGTATATTAAGGTAAGTGGTGTCCTTTAAATGCACAAACTGTTCTTATTTTTCATATTTTTGAGTAATGTACAAGCCCACCTAGCCTAGTCCCTATATCCCCCTTGATTTTTGTTCCCTATTGTTGTTCAGTATTTTGTAGTCCCTATATCCCCCTTGATTTTTGTTCCCTATTGTTGTTCAGTATTTTGAAGTCCCTATATCCCCCTTGATTTTTGTTCCCTATTGTTGTTCAGTATTTTGAAGTCCCTATATCCCCCTTGATTTTTGTTCCCTATTGTTGTTCAGTATTTTGTAGTCCCTATATCCCCCTTGATTTTTGTTCCCTATTGTAGTTCCCCCTCCCCCCCCCCAATCTTTTTTACAATTTCCCTTTTTTTTTTTAAAAGAAATGTTTCAAGGTCTCAAACTCATCTTGGGGCCCCCCCTCACCCTATTTTGTTTGTGTTTTGTGACCATCAGAGGGTGTGATTAATATGCTTAGTAATTATTTTGAATTTATGATTCGGTCAATAATTAATACTTGAACTTAACGCTCTTCTTTTTTTAGGATCCAAGAATGTTTTTGGATATTCTATTAGGAATGTTTGTTTGCTTAATTTTTTTTGGTTTTCTCTACAGTTCCCCACCACGCCACAGGAATGGCAGACTGTGGCAGCGGAATTCTCCCAGCGCTGGAATTTTCCGAATTGTGGAGGAGCTATTGACGGCAAGCACGTCCGCATCGTGCCACCACCCCATTCCGGATCCCATTTTTATAACTACAAGGGGTTCCACAGTGTCGTGCTGATGGCGGTGGTTTCAGCAAATTATGAATTTCTATATCTAGACGTTGGGAAGAATGGGCGGATGTCGGACGGCGGGGTCTTTGCCGAGACCGAGTTTGCCCAACGGCTTCAGTCGGAGGAGCTGGGATTGCCACCTGCGGAGGAGAACGAAGAGGGGCTTCCTTTTGTGTTCATTGCAGACGAGGCATTTGGCTTGGGTCCCCACCTCCTGAGGCCATTTCCCCAACGTGCCCTCACCCATGAGAGGAGGGTCTTTAATTATCGGCTGGCCAGAGCCAGAAGAGTGGTTGAGAATGCGTTTGGCATCATGGCCAGCCGGTTCCGCTTGTTTTTAACGGCCATAAACATGGCTGAATACAAATGGGATACCATCATTTTATGTTGCTGTATCCTCCATAATTATCTCAGAAGACATTCTGTCAATTATATTGCTTTATTGCCTGACGAGGCAGTTCATGTTCCTGATGTGGCCCGTGAGGCAGGCCATCCAGGCTTGGCCCCCCAAAATGCACGTGATGTGCGCCAGGCCTACGTGGACTACTTTATGGGTAGGGGGGCCATACCAATGCCAGATCTTGGCTGATTTGCATAATAAAAATCTTTAATGAAAGAAACAGTCTACTTATTGTTTTTACAATATTGTGAATGTTTGTGTATTTTCATTGCCTCCTAGGTTATCATAGTGTTTTATGTGTTTTGAATGGTCTAAATATCCATCATTGTTTGATGTCACCAGCAGTAACATATTTTGAAGGTCAGCATTCATATAAAATAACAAGCCACACAATTGTGAAAGTGACAATTTTTTTAATTTTTAACATTATTTGAACAAGAAAACAGGTACAATCCTTTGGTTGTTTTTCTAGTGATTCAAACAAAAACCCTTTTTTTTTTCTGGTGATTAAAATAACTATACAATCATATTATTTTTTTTATTTTTATTTTTCTGGTGATTAAAATAACTATACAATCATATTATTTTTTTTATTTTATTTTTTCTGGTGATTAAAATAACTATACAATCATATTATTTTTTTTTTTCTGGTGATTAAAATAACTATACAATCATATTATTATTATTTTTTTTTTTTTTTTCTGGTGATTAAAATAACTATACAATCATATTATTTTTTTTTTTTTTTTTTTTTTTTCTGGTGATTAAAATAACTATACAATCATATTATTTATTTTTTTTTTTTTTTTTCTGGTGATTAAAATAACTATACAATCATATTTTTTTTTTTTTTCTGGTGATTAAAATAACTATAAAATAGTGTTTGTTCCTCTCATTAACAAAACGTACATAAAAAAATAAAAAAATAAAACTTTAAACCCTCCCCAAAACATCCAGGACATTTTTGAGCTGGAGTCCCACCCTTTTTGTTTTTTCCAGGACTTGTCTGGATGCTTGCTGGATGTCCTCAATTTGTTCGGCGCAGGACCATATTTCTCGAATTAGGTAAGGTGCAGTGTCCTTATCAAGTGCTGACCCAGCACGACTTGCTCCTGAAATGTGCGAGCAAACCAGGTATTAATAAAAATTAATCCTACCTACATAACCTGTGTATCTGTGTTATCAGACACATTACCGGATGTGGTGGCAGCTTCCCCTTCATCCAGATCCCTCGGGGGTGTTACTTGATCAGTACTTGCGTCCTGCCTTGATGCTTCCTTACGCCCTACGAAATAGAAGAAAGGGAAACCAGAAAGGTAAAAGATTAGAGGGATGAAAGATAATTAAAAATACAACTACAGAGTCCACATGTGTATAATCCACTGCTGAACACACTCTCCTTTTTCTGCGTATTGTTATTACTATTAATTATTCACATCTACTAGGTACACATCTACATTAATAAAAAAACAATTGATGTCACATTAAAACATAATAAAGATGTCACAACTTTAATGTTTGTGAGAACAATAACTGGTCGTAGGAGTCGTCGTATGTTCAAACTGCAATCATACAAATACGCTCTTTTTAGAGGATACAGTGATTGCACTCCGATTTGTCCACGGGAACTAGTCATGAAGATGGTCGTTTATTAGTACAAAAAGCGACGAATGATCGACTACTCCTACGACCAATTTTAGTGTGAGCACAAACAGATACAGTACAACCTGAAAGAAGAAGCACATGGCACAAAGAACAAACACCAAAAATGAGGCCACATCAAAATTACTTACTTTTGTTTCGAATCATTCTTTTTATTCGCTGCAGCTGCTCTGGCTCTCTATTCTTCAGGTCACACCACCTCTTTCTGACTTGTTCTTTGCTCCTGCTTTGTCCAAATTTCCGCCTGAGACTCCTAATGACTTTCTCCATTATGTCCGCCTTCACCTTATTGGGGTGAAGGTAAGGGCCGTGCTTGCCATCATAGTCCTCTTGCTGAAAGATGGTCACCATCTCCACCATCTCCTTGAAAGCCATGTTTGAGGCCTTGTACCTCCGCCTGGAGCTTCTTCTGGTCTGGCTCTGGCCTGCCTCCTGGCTTGAGCTTGCCATCTTTTTGCCCGGGCTTGTTCCTCCAGAAATGACACCCACCAAAAAAAGTTAGAGAAAGGGGCGTGTAAAGGACGAGACCGAACGTCAGGGGCGGGGTATGCCTCGCATCACACGTGTGCGTCGCGTCACACGTGCGCAGTGTTTAAAGGGATCCGACGTCATTGAAAGCGACGTTCACAGTCTGCGGAAGAAGGCGCAAGTCACGATCGAATCATACGACGGTATGTAACTGAATTTTTGACGTTAATATTATTGAACAGTGGATGATGTTGTGTGCTAGAGAAGATATGGTGTTTTAAAGCTTTTAGTAGTAGGAGTGGCTTCACTGACACTAGGTTTTTCCATTTTACATGCAGACAACATGGAGGCCTTCAAGGAGCAGGAATTTTTTACAGAATTCATACAAAGATGGAGGGAGCAGCCAGTCCTCTGGCAAACCAAAAACAAAAAAAATAAAAACAAAGAGGCCAGGAAGCAAGCACTGGAGACCATTCTGGTATTTGTCAAGACAAGGGTCCCAAATGCAACTACTGCGACTGTGAAGACCAAAATAAATTCGATTAGGGGCACCTACAGGACCCAACGGTCATTAGTCCAGGCCTCAATCCGATCAGGAGCTGCAGCTGAGTCCGTATATAGGCCAAACCTCTGGTATTATAATCAGCTGCAGTTCCTGGATGACCATATAGAATCCCGGCCATCCGTGTCGACCCTTCCCCCAAGGAGACAGGCCCCTCTTCCCTGCAGTCAGTCCTCCAGTCTTCCCTGCAGGCAAGAGCAGGCTACCTCGGAGGAAGAGGCTGAGTTACTGGAGGACCCAGATTGTGACCCATGGAGCCAGGTATTGCATTTTACTAACAAATTATGAACTGCAATGTAGAATAATGTTGTCAAATTGATGTTACAAGTGTTGTAAATTATATATGATTGCAGCAAAAATTAGGAACATGTCACTAGGCAATAGCCGCAAAACAGAATGGGGACAAAATCCATAAATGCACAGGTCATAATGATTGTGTGTAAATTTTGGGTACACCTCTAGGGGGGTAAACACAATACACCGGGAAGGGGTCGCAGATGAGAAACAGCCTTTTTGTTAATTCCCATTTTGGCCACCCCCACAAAACAAAACATCCATTTTTAGTTTGTGGAAAGGCCCCCTACTGAGCAATTTCAGCCAACATCAACCCCCCACCGCTAGGGGGCACATATCTGTAGCTGGGTAAGAGGCCACAAAATTAGGGATGTGTGCCCTGTGTGTAAACGATTTTTGCAGACAATTAGCATATGTCAGGATTTTAGAAATGGGTGTGATTAATGAGGACAACAAATTAACTAGGTCCCTTTTTTTCCTACACAGACAGAGCAAAGCCAGGAGGAGGCAGAGCCCACTGGGAGCCAGGAGGAGGCAGAGCCCACTGGGAGCCAGGAGGAGGCAGGCCCCACGGGGAGACAGGAGGAGGCAGGCCCCACGGGGAGACAGGAGGAGGCAGGCCCCACGGGGAGACAGGAGGAGGCAGGCCCCACGGGGGGACAGGAGTCACGCCGGCGAGATTGCATCTCCCAGATCCCTCCTCTACGCACTCCCGCAAAAAGGGCACGGAGACTCATGCAAATGGAGGAGGAGACCCAGGCCATGCTCCGTGAAGCAACAGCGGCCATCAGAGAGCAACCCAGTGAAGAAGAGGGCTTTGGAGCGCTGATCGCGGCCAAGCTCCAAAAGCTGGAGCCGGGCCAGCGTGTGCGCTGCGAGCTCTTAATCTTTAAGGCCATAAGCATGGCCACACTGGGCAAGCTCAATGACGACATTGACATTGGGCTGATCGGCACTCCTGTCCTCTCTGCTCTTCCTGCTCCGGCTCCTGCTCCTGCTCCTTCTCCTGCTCCTCCTCTTCCTGAGCCTGCTCTGGCTCCTGCCACAACCTTGCCTCCAGGAACCCAGCCCCCGAAGACTCGGGCTGCAGGGAAGGCTGCAGGGAAGACTGCAGGGAAGACTGCAGGGAAGAGTAAAGGGAAGAAGAAATGATGGTGCCCCTAATCGAATTTCTTTTGTCTTGACAGACGTCAGTGTTGCTTTGTTGGACCCTTGTCTTTTCAAATACCAGCAGGGTCTCCTTTGCTTTCTTCCTGGCTTTTTTGTTTTTATTTTGATTACATTTTTATTTGCCAGATGTGTGTAATTTTTTGATTTGCTTTATTGCTTTGCGACAGAAATAAATGTCTTTTTTTTTTCGTTGCAAAATTTGTACATGTGTATTTTGAACAATATATAGAGATCATTTACTGAGTAGGCAGACACATTTAAAAAAAATAAGGAACATGGGACAACAACCTCCTTGTTGGTAATTTATTAAAAAAATAAATAAAAAATATGTTGGGTCACTTCACACACTCCAAAATCAACCAGAATTCACATTTTGATAAACATTTAAACATTTAAAAAAAAAAAAGGGAGATGATGTGCTTAAACAAAAAAAGAGGAAATAAAGACATAAAGAAAAAAAAAAACAAAGGTTAACAGAAATATGTAACAAGATCTGTTAACCTTTTGACTTTCTATTTTTTTTTTTTTTTGGTCTTTATTTCTTTATTTCCTCTTTTTTGGTTTAAGCACATCATCTCCCTTTTTTTTATTTTTAAATAAAAAGTTTTTTGAAATGTCAACTATGTAACAAGATGAGCCACAACAAACTAGGAATTTAGTGTAGCATTTAAATGCATTGATTCAAATGCAGCGCATTCTTTGCTTCATTATACTTTTAAAAAGAAACGAATGTGCTTAATCCATTCTGAACAGTAGTTTTACCTGAACAAGCGCTCCCGTCTGAAAAATTGCTTCTGAGCAGGCGCGGGTTGAAAACGTCGTTTTGCACATCGTTTTGCCCACACACGCTGACTTTTTATGACACAAAAAACGACGTTTTGAAAAACGACACAAAAAATTCAAGCATGTTCGAATTTTTTTTTCATCGTTTTTTTGAAGACATAAAACGACGTTTTGCCCACACACGATGATTTTAAATGACGTTTTTGAAAACGTCGTTTTTTTTCATCGCAAAAAACGACCGTGTGTACGCGGCATTAAGATAAGATAACAAAGACAAAGATTCAAAATATGTCCCATGGAAAATAGATTTTTTTTTTGGAGTATGATTCAGATGGAGATTTTTTTTCTCTCTCACCCAGGAAAAGGGAGAAACTTTCTCCGAGGATCTTTTTTTATTTATTTTTTTTCATATTTGAGATAAAAGAACAATAAAAAATATCGTGCTAAAGGATATTAATAGCTAAAATTGAAAATAAATATGTCTAAATGTGAAAATAATGTTAACTTAATAACCCACTTTGCGGCCCTGCTGAGCCCCAGCCACAATCTGGGCTTCCAACCTTTGATTAGTGGCTCAAGGATCCCACCTGGAATTTATCACCTGACGTTCCACACCATTCAAGTTAGATACGGTTTCTGACGTGGATTTCCAGCTTCAGTTCCAGTCATCTACTACGATCCTGCCTTACGGTTTCCAGTGGTTCCGGTTCCCAAATACCACAGTGCCTGTCTGACTCACTACTGTATAGTATTTGAGTCCAACCTTTCTGGTAAGCGCATTTACATTCTCTACAGATTATGATGAGATTGTGACCTATAGCAATTTGCCTGTCTTCCCCTCATTGGATGACCACCCACTCGTCTACATATAGACTTTGGAACTTTGCACACTTTTGAGCACTCCTTTTGGACCACTTCATATCCAGTGCTAGTGGCTCCGATGTACTCACCTCACACAAATGTGATTTCCATATTTGTTACTATTTATTATTAGCGCTACATTTCTCTTTCTTTTTTGACTTTGGTTTCCGCCCCCCTCTGGTTCCTCTTTTCTTTCTGTGGATCTTTGTTGATCCTGATTTGATCTGGGAAAATCCCATTGTTGGTTATAATCCTTATTTCTCCAGGACTCCTGTTGATAGGGATAATCCATAGGTTTATCCATTCGGGGTGGATAGAAAGGGGGCATGGGTGGAGGATAATAGATCGGAGATCTACCATTCCATCCACCAGAAGAGTTTGGATACTGATATTGTTCCCAATCCTGTTGATAAGATTCCCTGTAAGGATGGTACTCCTGGAGAGGTTGGAATCTGTTACTAACCGGAATGGGGTAGTCATTACGGTACTCCGTTACAAAGGGTGTCCATGGTAACATTCTAGGGTCGCTTTCCCGTTGTGGAACATTAGGTTTACGTTTTTTATTTTTAGTTCTCCACCCTGGTGATTTTGGAGGAACACTTCTTGGGTGTAAATCCCTTTGTCCCGTTTTTGGTGGGTAGGGGTGATGGGATCGTTGTTCTCTACCGGGAGATTTATATGATACCCTTCTCGGACGGAGAATAGGTCTACTTGGCAGGTTTGAGGATGGTCCTGAATATTGGGCACCCCCGGCTTTTGATTCTGGGGGGGTGCTGTGTCCATCTCTCCATAATTCTCCTCATTCTCCTGGATTTTACTCTGCCATTCAAAAACCATTCCAGTTTTATAATCCCCTACATCTCTATTGAACTTTTTTTTTTTTTTTTTTTTTTGTTCAACCTCCTCCTTTTCAAGCAGTTTTTTAAGGGCTAAAGATCGCTCCTGGGGGCGTGGTCTGCCAGCAATGGAGATGGCTGCTTAGAGTCTGAGCTCTTCTGCCAGGGAGAGAACCGGAGCGATAGGAGACCGAATCTTTTGACAAACTCCTCCACTGCTGATTACTGAGACCCAGCTGACCCGGTGGAGACATGACAGGCAAACGAAAACCGGATCACCGCCCGCAGAAGCTGACCGCCTTCTTCCACTATACAGAACAGGTCAGTCAGCAGAAAAATGGCGCCGACGGCGGCGCGGAGTCCGGAACAAACTCAGACCTTACAGGGCCCCTTTCGAGCACACAGAACCCCTGTTGCCCTCCCCCACCTCCTACACCCAAAACGGGTGAAAACCCGATCACAGGGAGTCCCGCGAAAGCGCGATTGCGAACCGATCGCGACGCGCCGCGCGCGTCCCCACAAATCGAGGCCCCGGCTTGCGGCCTTCTCCCGGCGAACCAGGCCCTGCACTCCTCCATGGCCTCTTTTCCTACATCAGGCCAACCAGTGGCGGATACCACATTAAAAGACATGCTTCTCTCCCTCCAGACCTCCCTGATGACAGATCTATCGTCCATTTTCTCTAAAATTACCACAGAGCTGCATGTGGTGGAAGACAGGGTCACACATCTGGAAAACAGCATGGGAGAATGTACTAACACTGTAAATGAATTGGTGGATTCCTATGAGGACTTGCAATCTGAGCAGAAATGGGTGAGACCGTTCCAGGAGAAATAACCTGAAACTTAGGGGGGTCCCGGAGACCATACCACCGGCTGACCTTCCAAAATATGCCAAAGAACTTCTGCATGTGCTACTCCCTGATGCCTCACCCAGGGACCTTATAATCGATAGGATACACCGTATAGCTAAGCCCTCTCACTTAGCTGCTTCAGTCCTGAGAGACATACTCATGAGGATTCATTTCTTCCATGTAAAGGAACAACTGCTGATGGCTGCTAGAGGGGGACCACCGCTACAGCATCCATTCGAAGGGGTACTACTCTTCCCTGACCTTTCGAAGTATACACTTCAACTCAGACGACAGCTCAACCCAATCACCAAGGGCCTTTACAACCATAAAGTTCAGTACAAATGGCGCTACCCAGCCACTCTCCTCGTCACAAAAAATGGCTCAACCCACGTAATCCAAGACCTGCAGAAGGGAGTGCGCTTGCTACACACATGGGGTATTATTCCGGATTCACCTCAAGACTCGGTGGAACCAAAAGCTCAAAGGGGGAGAAGACAGGCTCGCCGTGACCCCACCACCCAAGAAGACGAACCGGAGCAGATGACATGAAGACCTCCTTCAATATATCTACATAACAGATACTCTCCCTGGCATCCAGCTTTCTACTTGTTTTATTTCCTTGTTTTTTTTTTCCCTCTCTTCAACGTTTTGGTTTGAGTCAGCAGCACTGTGACACTTGTTACCCCGAATAGGCGGTTTAACGGGATACTAGGTCCCGATACTCCGCTCTCTGACACCCTAGGTGGCACATCCACCACACCCGACACCTGGTGTACTGTCAGTTTCTCGTATTTGTTTAAGATACCGACATCTTATCTACTCCTCCAGAGTTCTTGGTAAAGGTGCAGAGATCTGCATGATTGACGACACCACCACCGTGTATATGCCACTAAAGTACTCCAGTTTTTCTTGCTTTTGTATATTGCAACTAACAGTGTTATTTTTTTACAGCTACAGTATATCAGAACAGTGAGTCGTTCGCGTGTCCTCCGCCCTTGCTGGAGACACCTCAGTGTTTATTTTGTTTTTTGTTACTTGCTACCTTTACGGTGACCAGCTCACCCTCCACGTCTAACTGTAAGTGCATTTTTACTATACATTTTCCTCAGTGACTATCGATAATGGCGATTAAGCTTCTATCCCTTAACGCTAATGGTTTGAACCACCCTACTAAGAGACATTCCTTGTGGAAGACTGCGCTAGATCTGCAGTGCGATGTGCTCTGTGTTCAGGAAACGCATTTTGCCTCCATGAACGCACCTGTATGTACCAATAGAAAATTCCCTCACACTTTCTCTGCTAATTTCACCTCCAAAAAGAGAGGGGTGTTTCTGGCAGTGAAGGACACTGTGCGGTTCCTTTTGAAAAATGTGATTACCGACCCTGATGGGCGTTATATTATCTTAGTCTGCACATTGAATGGTAATGAGTATACGTTGATTAATGTATATGCTCCGAACACCGGACAGATCAGGTTTCTCCGCAGGGTGACGAAATCGGCACAGCCTATCAAACAGGGGCAACTCATAATATGTGGGGACTTTAATTTAGTCCCGGACGTCCTTATGGATTCCACTACCCCCTCTAAACGTAGAGAGTCCCCCTTGATACAAATTTTGTGGCGTCCCATGACCTGTTCGATGTTTGGAGATGCCAACACGGCTCCGAGCGTGACTACACATACTTCTCGCCCTTGCACAAAACCTATTCGCGCATTGATCTCTTTCTTACAGACAAATGGCTTTTACAAACTATCAGCGCTTCAGAAATCCACACCACGACTTGGTCGGATCATGCCCCCATCACGATCACCGTTTCAAATTTGAACAACACAAGACCGACCTTTATATGGCGGGCTAACAACTACATCTTGCATCATCCCTCATTCTCCCCTGAGATTGCGGATACACTTAAAGACTTCTTTGACAATAACACGGGATCTGTATCCGACCCAGGCGTGTTGTGGAACGCGCATAAGGCTTACATTCGAGGCGTTTTACTTAAGTTGAGTTCCATACACAAAAAGAACAAATCTTTAAGAATAGATGCTCTTGTATCACAATTAGACACCCTAGAAAGGCTTAACAAACCCAACCCTGACCCAACTAGATCCGCACAAATTCTCTCTCTGAGGCAGGAACTCAGACTCCTCCTCCTACAATCATTCGAGCGTACACAGAGGAGATTGAAAGCCTCCTCCTACTCCACATCTAATAAGGCAGGCAAGGTTCTGGCCCAACGCATTAAAGGAAGGAGAGTCAAACAAAAGATTGATCACCTCATCCATCCACACACGAACGACAAGCTTACGAATCCCCAGACAATTGCAGACGCATTCAGCGCATACTACAGCGACTTGTACAACTTGCACAACAATCAGGACACGCACCAACCTACCGCAAATGAAATCGAAGAATTCCTCAACCATGTGACCCTCCCCTCCCTGACTGAGACACAACTTTCCAATTTAAACAAACCATTCACCACCCCAGAAGTACTGGCAGCAATCAACTCTTTACCCTTAGGCAAATCCCCTGGACCGGACGGCCTCACAGGGGAGTACTATAAAGATATCTTATCTAGGGATCCGCATACCACGCTCCACAAAACATTTATTCAAAAGCAATTTCAAACCCTTTTTATCTGAACTCCAATCAGCGACCAACAAATTAGCTAAACTAGAACTTTCCTGGTCCGGACGGCTTGCGGCGTTCAAAATGATGCATCTCCCCCAATTACTGTATCTATTTCGTACACTTCCAATCCCTATTCCTTCATCCTACTTTCACTCCTTAAAAACGATCCTGAACAAACTGTTGTGGCAAGATAAAAAACCGAGATGCGCTGGACACCTCCTAATCAAACACAAACTTGCAGGGGGAGCGGGATCTATAGACTTCAGGGACTACTATTGGGCCACGATACTCACCCAACTCAGAGACTGGTTCCAAACACACCCTAATACCCTATGGGGTCAGTTAGAATCTACTATGGTCAAACGCAACAACCTTAGTGACTGGTTACTAGGAATCCCTCACGGTAATCCTGTCTCCAACTCTCTCCCTCCTACTATGAGAGCCTCGGCTCAAGCATGGAAAGTTTTGGTGCAACAGGGTGAAAACCACCCACAACCGCACAAACCTCTCCATCCACTGACTGTTCTAGACCATTGCACCGAAGACCTTAGGACATCAGATTGGAAACCCTATGGTATCTCCTACCTACAGGACATCATCCAAGACGACACTATACTCCCGTTCTCCCAGTTACAAACAAAATTTGGACTAAGCGACAGGGAACTCTTCACTTACATTAGAATTAAACACTGCCTTTCCCGCATATCCAAACCATGTTACGCCATTCCCCCTAAAGTGTGGTCATTTCTGACCGACCATTCTTCTAAAAAGAAAGGTATCTCCCTCTTCTATACCATATTTCACCAAAAACTAGTATTTGTCAAAGCCAAACCGCACAACCAATGGGATATCGACACTGGCCAGACCCTTCTAGACCTACAATGGCAGGACGCACTCAGGTCTGTGTATAGAGCCACTAGAAATGTAGCATTATGGGAACTGACTCTGAAAATCTCACTCCGCTGGTACCTCACACCCGCCAAGATAGCAAAATTTGGCAAAGGCAGTCCAGACACCTGTTGGAGGTGTACCAAAATGACAGGAGATCTAATACATATCCTTTGGACCTGCCCGCTCATTACCCAATTTTGGACAAATATCTTCCACATGCTGTCAAACATTGCTGGCGGTAACATCTCCCCAACACCAACATTAGCACTACTCAACATGGACTTGGGTATGTTTCCTGTGAACATGCAACTGGTAGTCACAAATATTCTCCTGGCAGCCAGGCTGAGTATCACTAGACTCTGGAAATCTACCCAACCTCCAACGTTAGAAGCTGTTATTGATTTGGTCAACCTACATTACAACCATGAGCTGACACTGGCCTCAAGTAGAGGAATGTACGGCAGAGTTCATGAGAAATGGCTCGCCTGGTCCCGTTGGGAAAATGCAGCCATGTTTCTGTAAATCCGTCGGCTGCGACGGAATCATAACCTAGCTTTACCCTTATAAGGGCTTTCATTATATGAACCGCTTGTATGACCAACTGATTAATAGCACTGTTTTACGTTTTTGAATTTATATGTATTCAACATCATTTTGTATCCAACTTTCATGCACAATGAGATGGCGCTGCGTCGCTCAAAATGTTAGTTACCCATTCTTGTCGAGAAACTGGAATGTATTTTGTATTTTCTATGTATAATCCTTTCTTTAAAACTAATAAAAAAGATTGATGGAAAAAAAAGATCGCTCCTTATACTCTTCACTACTATTTAAGGGTGAAAGGCGTTCTTTATTGGATTTAATTTCAATATCCAGTCGGGTAAGTTTACACTTCTTGCGTTGAGCCAGAAATTGCAGAAATTTAACTCCAGCCTCATTGAAATACCAATACCATTCTGCCAGTTCTGATTCACCCTTCTGGGGGCTTACGTCCCATCTCAAGCTTATGGGAACCATGGAATCAATTACATATTGATCTAAAAATGCGATATCCCATTGGGTGTGTACTTCTGCAACCATAAGGTTTTTTAACCTCATAAATAAGCCACCCAGGTCGCTATCGGGTTCATTATTGACTTCAAACACCCCATCTTTGACCATGGTGCGTGTAGATCTATATTCAAAAACATCCATAGTAAATAAATATAAATAAAAATAAAATGAAAAAAGAGAAAAAGAACAAATAAAAATTCCCAAAGCAGCAAATATAGATATACCAAAAAACAGATTAACGAACAATAAAAAATATTGCGCTAAAGGATATGAATAGCTAAAATTGAAAATAAATATGTGTAAATGTGAAAATAATGTTAACTTAATAACCTCTCTAATGCTTCACTCTTTAATCCACCTGGGGGTCTCGCCCCTAATGTTAACGTTTTTAGAGACGTCCTCCTAAGAGATCTAGAAAAAATTAACATTAAAAAATCCCGATTGGACAAAGCTTCACAATTGGGCTTTGACCAATTATGTGAAGAAAAGAGTATTGTTATCCGCCCCGCTGATAAAGGGGGCAGAATAGTAACACTAAATAAGGCAGACTATCTAAAAGAGTTGGACCTGTTGGTGGGGGATAGGGATACCTATTCACCACTTCCAGGGGACCCCCACCCTGCTTTTAGGAAAACTCTGGTTAAATTGGTTAATCAGGGTTTCACCTCGGGTGTGCTGAACAAGAAGGAGAAATCCTTCCTTGTACCAGCATCCTCTAGGATTCCTGCCGAAAATCCATAAGGATCCGGTCCACCCTCCGGGGAGACCAATGATTAGTGGTATCGATTCAATTTCCTCTAGGGCAGGCAAATACATAGATGGTTACTTACAACCTCTTGTGAAAGCATTACCTGTGTTCCTTCGAGATAGTAAACACGTCATCAACCTAATGGATAGCATTACTTATGAGGAAGGCCTCTGGTTGGTCACTGCGGACGTGACATCGCTTTACACTATTATACCCCATAATTGGGGGATCTCTTCTGTCCAATATTTTATAGAAAGGGATTCCAACTTGTCCCAGGTACAACAGAAATTTATTATGGATCTTCTCTTATTCGCTACTACACATAATTTTTTCTGGTTTAGCGGTAATTTTTTCCTGCAGAAGAGAGGTGTGGCCATGGGGGCAAAATTTGCCCCCAGCCTGGCCAACCTGTTAATGGGGAAATGGGAGGAGGACGTCGTCTATGCTGATCGCAGACCTGAGCTCATTTTATGGGCCAGGTACATAGGGCCAGATTCAGGTAGATGGGAGCATCTTTACTCTAGAGTAACGTTTCTCATTTACGTTACTCTGGCGAAATTTTAGGGGCAAGTGCTGTTATTCATGAAGCACTTGCTCCTAAAGTTGCGGCAGCGTATCGTAAATGAGCCGGCGGAATTCAATTTGGGCGGGTACGGGGCGTGTATTATTTAAACTAAGCGCGATCCCGCGGCGAACGTACTGCGCATGCGTCGACTGTCAATGCATCCCAGTGCGCATGCTCCAAATTCTGTCTGTGAACGTCAATGACGTCAAATCCCCATTCATGGACGTTTTACGCAAGCGACGCAAATTTTTTTTTCCCGACGCGATGACGACGGCTATACTTAACATAGGATATTCCAACAGGGGGCTGCTTTATCTTTACGCCGCATATCGCTTACGGAAAGCCACTGCGTCGCGCCCGAATACGATCGTGAATTGCCGATTCCCGCTGATTAACATATTTTTTCGGCGTTAATCAGCGGGAACGCCCCCGGCACCATTTTTAAATTAAAGTTGCGATGCGATGGCGAAATTCAATTACGCCGATCGCTTTGGAACTCCAACCCGGCGTTTCTTGTTTTCTGGTTACAGAAAACAGAAACGCCGGCTTAAAGTGACAGTTAGGCTGGAGTATCACTGATACTCCAGCCTAACTCTACCTGAATCTGGCCCATAGACGACGTCCTCCTCCTCTGGAAGGGCTCCAGGGTATCTCTGGATGCCTTCATGGAGGGATTGAATACGAACGACCGAGGGATTAAATTTAAATTTGAAGCCGATCAGAGGTGTATTAACTTCTTAGATTTGGAGATACGTGTTGAGGAGGGTTAGTTTATGACCTCCACGCACTTCAAGTCTACTGACCGGAACTCTTTTATCCCTCGTGATAGTTGCCATCACCGAGCCTGGCTGGATTCAGTCCCCAAAAGCCAATATTTACGCTTGAGGCGGAACTGTAGTAAAATACAGGATTATAAAGAACAAGCAAAAATCCTAACTTCTAGATTCTTGGATAAAGGTTACCTTGCCAATGACCTTCTCAAACAATCCCAAGATATAGAAAAGATAGATAGAAGTCTATTACTTCTGGACAAAAAGAAGGAAGTGAGTGACCAAAATAAATTCACCTGGCCTTTTATCACGGGTTACTCTAATCAACATTATATGTTGAAAAAATTGGTACGCGAACATTGGCACTTAATCAAAGAAGATCCGATATTGGGTCCAGCACTCCCAGAACAACCATCAATAGTCTTTAGAGGTGCACCCTCATTGAGAGATACTCTGGCACCTGGGGTTTGCAACCCGCCATCAAACAAACCAATGTTTTTTCAAACTATGACTGGTTACTACAAGTGTAAAAAATGTGCTGTCTGTAAGATTAATGCGATTTGCGAACGCAAAACGATGTCTTTTTCTTCTAACAGCACATTGAAAACATTCAACATAAGATCGTTCATCACCTGCTCGTCCACCTACATAGTATATTTGATTACATGTCCATGTGCGCTCCAATATGTTGGACGTACAATGAGGTCATTCCAAATTAGAATTAATGAGCATATTGGCAAAATTAGGAGTGGATATAAAAAACACTCGGTATCTCGCCATTATAGAGAGGTACACAACAGGGATCCTAGTGGTACCTCTTTTGTGGCCATAGATATCTTGAAGCACCATTGGAGAGGAGGATCTAAAAAACGAGCCATGTCTAAGCTCGAGATGAGCTGGATATATCAGGTTAAGTGCCTTCAACCATTTGGCCTAAATATTGATATAGAGGTCAATGCCTTTTTAGATAACTCTTGAAGTTACTCCCTCCTTCTACTTATTGTAAACAAAATTCTTTTATGAAAAATGGATTGAGGCTAAAGGTGTAGTCGTGTGATTAGATACTAGTGTTGTTCACGAATATTCGCATTGCGAATATTAGCTACGAATATTGCATATTCGAGTATTCGCGAATAACTCGAATATTGCGGCGAATATTCGCTATGGCGAATATTCGTATTTTTTCAAATTTATTTGTAAAACAGATCACATCCTAGTGATCTCCATCGACGTCTAAAAGCATTGCATTGCATTGATTAGAGAGAGACCCTGGGCCGAGTAGCTGATGCGATTCTTTTATGTTGCCGAAAATTCGCATTGCGAATTTTCGGCAACATAAAACAATCGCATCAGCTACTCGGCCCTTCTTTTGCATCAGAGCCAATCAGAATAACTTGAATATTCGGCATAAGGAATATTGCGCGATATTCCTTTTGCCGAATATTCGAGTTATTCTGATTGGCTCTGATGCAAAAGAAGGGTGGAGAAGATAATCGCGCAATATTCCTTTTGCCGAATATTCGAGTTATTCTGATTGGCTCTGATGCGCCCTTCTTCTGCATCAGAGCCAATCACGGTAAATCGCCGCTGATGGCGGCGGTTTACCACGTGTTTGCGCCATCCAATGACGGCGCGATCACATGTAAACAGACCGGCGTCATTTGATGACGCCGGTTCCTCCCTCCTCTCTCTGTACCGATCGGTACAGTGTGAGAGGGGGGGCGCGGATGGCGGCAGCACTGTGGATGGATCTGTGACTATTGCAGTCACAGATCTATCCATCCCTGCAACCCCCCCAGCAATACTCAGCATACCCCCCCAGCAATACTGTGCATACCCCCCCAGCAATACTGTGCATACCCCCCCAGCAATACTGTGCATACCCCCCCAGCAATACTCAGCAGTACCCCCCCAGCAATACTCAGCAGTACCCCCCCAGCAATACTCAGCAGTACCCCGGCGCAATAATCAGCAGTACCCCGGCGCAATACTCAGCAGTACCCCGGCGCAATACTCTGTAGTACCCCGGCGCAATACTCTGCAGTACCCCGGCGCAATACTCTGCAGTACCCCGGCGCAATACTCTGCAATACTCTGAACAATACTCTGCAGTACTCCCTGCGCAATACTCCCTGCGCAATACTCCCTGCGCAATACTCCCTGCGCAATACTCTGCGGTCATTTTTTTTCAGGCTTCCCAGCCTAGAGGTGAGATGTGGGGTCTTATTGACCCCATATCTCACTGAAGAGGACCTGTCACGCTATATTCCTATTACAAGGGATGTTTACATTCCTTGTAATAGGAATAAAAGTAATCAAAACATTTATTTTTGGGGAAAAAGGTGTCAAAGTAAAATGAACAATAAAAAAAAAAAAAACTTAAAGCGCCCCTGTTCCCGCGTGCTCGTATACAGAAGCGAACGTGCACGTAAGTCCCGCCCACATATGAAAACGGTGTTCAAACCACACATGTGAGGTATCGCTGCGAACGTTAGAACGAGAGCAATCATTTTGGCCCTAGACCTCCTCTCCAACTAAAATGATGTAACCAGTAAAAATATTTAAAGCGTCACCTATGGGGATTTTTAAGTCGCAAAGTTTGGCGCCATTCCACAAACGTGTGCAATATTGAAGGGTGACATCTTAGGTATCTATTTACTCGGCGTAACTTCATCTTTCATATTATGCAAAAACATTGGGCTAAATTTAATGTTTTTTTTTTTAAAAGCACAAAACTGTTTTATTTCCAAAAAAAATGTGTTTGAAAAATTGCTGTGCAAATACCATGCGCGATAAAAAGTTGCAACAACCGCCATTGTATTCTCTAGGGTCTTTTCTAAAAAAGCATATATAATGTTTTGGGGTTCTATGTAATTTTCTAGCAAATAAATGATGATTTTTACATGTAGGAGAGAAATGTCAGAATTGGTCTGGGTGCTCCAGAACGCCTGATGGTGCTCCCTGCATGTTGGGCCTCTGTATGTGGCCACGCTGTGTAAAAGTCTCACACATGTGGTATCGCCATACTCAGGAGGAATAGCAGAATGTATTTTGGGGTGTAATTTGTGGTATGCATATACTGTGTGTGAGAAATAACCTGCTAATATGAAAATGTTGTGAAAAGGAAATAAAAATGAAAAAAATCTTGATTTTGCAAAGAATTGTGGGAAAAAATTACAACTTCAAAAAACTCACGATGCCTCTTTCTAAATACCTTGGAATGTCTTCTTTCCATAAAGGGGTCATTTGGGGAGTATCTGTACTTTTCTGGCATGTTAGGGTCTCAAGAAATGAGAGAGGCCGTCAGTACATCAGATGTGATCAAATTGATCAATTTTCAGTAATTGATACCATAGCTTTTAGACCCTATAACTTTCACCCAGACTAAATAATATCTAAAAATGTTTTGTTTTGTTACCAAAGATATGTAGCAGTATACATTTTAGGCCAAGTTTATGAAGAAAAATTACTTTTTTGCAACATTTTCGTTCTTTTTTCATTTATAGCGAAAAAAATAAAAACCGCAGAGGTGATAAAATACCACCAAAAGAAAGCTCTATTTGTGGGAAAAAAAGGACAAAAATTTCATTTGGTTACAGTGTTGTATGACTGAGTTATTGTCATTCAAAATGTGAGAGCACCGAAAGCTGAAAATTGGTCTGGTTATTAAGTGGGTTTAAGTGCCCAGTGGTCAAGTGGTTAATTACATTGGTGTCTGTAGGGCGGATGTCGGGTGATTGTTTATTTTCTCCTCTTCCCTGCTGAGGTCGGAGAGTGGGAGGGACGATTACTGAGCATATTTCCTGCTTCTTTTCCCCCTGCCTTTCCGCCCTACATCCGCACCGCATTGGTGCTTGCAATCAAAGGGGATTGTCCCCTATTGGTTCTAACCACTTGAGGGCGAGGCTTGGTTGCCGTTCTGTGGTTACAAAAGGTGATGGTTCAGCGCGTTGCCCGTGCCCTTTGAGAACGATCGTATTGATCGAAACTAGTCAGGGCGGAGCCACGCACTGACATCACTGCGTCCAGAAGTGACCCCGTAAGCACGGGCGCGCGTTAGTTTTGTTTGTTATATTTTGTTTTACTTTGACTGGATGTAATGCCTTTGTATTTTCGACTTATGAAGTGCATCTAGTGTATACTCTTACAATTTTAATAAAACCCGGATTATTACGGTACTTCACTATTTGAGTCCCCTTTTTTTCTGGGTCTCCAACTGGATCCTTTGGAGCTGTGCAACCAGCTTAGGACCTGGAAAGGAGTTTGGGATCCACACCTATCAAAACGAGGACCAGCTGAATGCAGAGGAGTGCTGCAGTTCCCCCCCCCTCCTTTTTGGGATCGAGTGGATCTATATGCTTTACTAGCTGGGAATCTGGTAAGAGTTTATTACCTACCCCTCTCCTGGTGGATCTTTTCTATTCTATCCAAACCTGACTGGTGGCGGAATCCCTTTCATCTTGGCTTTTTCCCCCTTCAACATACATCCATGGAGTTGATACTTTGATGGGGACATTATGTTTAAGAAGTCACAGTTCTTTTTGGACTGAATGGATTTTATTTATTTATTTATTATTATTATTATTATTAATATTTTTTTCACACAGTCATAAATTTAATTTATTTTGGTTGTCTCACTAGAAGGTTTTTCTGCCTTCTTTCCCTAGAGTTTAATATATTTCTTATATTTAATATTATTTATTTAATTATTTCTTAACACTTTGTTCATCACATGGTATGACTAGCGCATATTTGAGATAAACAATGTGATTTGAATTGAATAATATGTTATTTTTTTTGGTTTAAATGTTTAGAATAACGAACAGAGTAACTGGAGGGTGAGTGTGTTTTTTTGTTTTTTTTTGTTTAGATAACGGTGTAGGGGGGGCACAGCTAACACACAGTAAGTAGGGGCACTACGGAGGGGGGGAAGGGGAGGCGGAAGGGAGTGGAGGAAGGGAAGGGGAAGGAGAGTACAGTAATATGCACACATATAAAGGGGTTTTTCTTTGTTTTTGTTTTTTTGGCTGTATACATTTTAGTATCTTATCTGCAAATATTATTTTGAGGAATTTCTGTAGCTCGGATAGTGCAGACAACCACAGTCACAGTCACGTGCACAAGTGAGAACGGCCCTTTTTTTTTGGGGGGGGGGCCCCGAAGAGAGCATTACACCACACTAACATTACACCAATGTAACACTTAGGGCCAGATTCAGCAAGACTTGCGCTGGAGTATTTCGATATGCACCGCGTAACTGTGAAGATGCGCCGTAGTATCTATGTGGCCGTACCCACCAAACTAGATGCAACAGAAAACGGGCTTTCCCCGACCGGCTTAACTTTCCGACGCCAGATTATCGTCAGCGCATAATTTCGCTTGGCGCATCAGTCGTGCCTATTGATTTCCCCTGCAAATATGCAAATGAGGGAGATTTCCCGATTCGCCAACATGCCAGGGGCAGTCGCGGTCCTAGCACTAGTACTGGGTCCCCCGGAACGAAGGAGGCGGGCACGTGAGAGGATATACCGCACGCGCATGAGCCTCTTTGGCATGGGGGATGAGGAGGTGTATCGCCTCTTCAGATTCAGCCCTGATGCAATACTTGAACTAACCACAACCCTGCAGGGTGACATCACCAGCAAGACACACCGCTCACAAGCAGTGCAGCCACTGGTGAAGGTACTGGCAACACTTCATTTCCTTGCAAGTGGATCATTCCAGCGTACAAGTGGAGTTGTGGCTGGGATGTCACAGTCCTCCATGAGCAGATGTGTGCACCAGGTTGTCCCTGCAATCCTCAGACGCATGTCCAACCAGTTCATCAGACCCACCACTGAGGAGCTGCGGCTGAAGGCAATGACAGATTTCTACAGCATTGCCAGATTCCCACGCACTGTGGGGGCCATTGATTGCACACATGTGGCCCTTCAGCCCCCCAGTGCCACAGAGCACATATACCGCAATCGGAAGCACTGGCACTCCATCAATGTACAGGTGATAGCCGATGCCCAACGCCTCATATGGCACGTCCGTGCCAAACACCCCGGGTCCAGCCATGACAGCTTCATATACCGTCAGAGCCCCATCCCAGCAGAATTCGAGCAGAACATGTATGGGGACAGCTGGCTGGTTGGTGAGTGACATGGGTGGCAGGCATGACTATCCCTTCCCATGATGCACACATCACAAGTGGCACATGCACTACTAACATCCTCCTGTCTTTTCCCTTCCAAGTGACTCTGCATATGCACTGGGACCCCATCTAATGACTCCTTTCCGGAACCCCCAAACCAGAGGAGAGAGAAAATACAATGAAGCACACATCAAAATCCGTGCAGTGGTGGAGCAAACATTTGGGCTCCTGAAGTCCCGTTTCCGCTGCCTGGATAAGTCTGGGGGGGCCCTATTGTATTCCCCTACCTTCGTGTGTCAGATTATCGGTGCATGTTGCATTCTGCACAACTTTGCTATGAGAAAAGGCCTGCAGATTGACATACGTGATGACCTGACCCCCGACCCACACAGTCCCCACCTGCCAGAGGAGACCCAGTCTGCTGATGGAAGAGCAGTCAGGAGGGTCCTCGCCGTAGGCATCTTTGGACACTAAACCAAAACATTAATCACACAGACAATGCATGCATGCACACCACTGATGTCCCTAGATCACACACACCACATCCACATCACATTGGATTAGCCCAAGTCCAGCATGTAGGACTTGGGAGCAGCGACGCCAGCGTCAAGGCCCCAATGATGTCGCTGTCCATTCATACACCATTCACGCGTCATTCATACAGCCGTGGTGATAACTTCTCCACCACGGCCGAGGGTGACAACCCTTACTGGCAGGAGTGCCACCCCCTCACATTCACACACCATTCACACTGTCCCCTTCACTCCTGACCATGTGCAGTTAAAAATAAAATAAATATCTCATAACCTGAGTAATAAAATATAAACTCATAACCTGAGCAAGAAAAAAAAAAGAAAAATTAACCCAAAAAAAAAAACACCATCATCTGGGATGACGGGGGCTCCTCCTTGTGGGCACTCTCGGGCTCCTCAGCTGCCTGGAGGGAGTGGGTGGGGGTGGGGGGGCATCTGGAGGAGGCTGATTACCGGGTGGGCCACTCCTGGCAGCTGTTGGCTGCATGCCCTCCAAGGCCACGGCAATCCGGCTCAGATAGAGGTTGGTCTGGGCCTGCGGGTGACATTATGCCGCTGGTCACGCTGCCGCTGCCTCCCCTCTTCCCGGATGGCAGCTGTGTTGGCGTGGACGGCTGCTGTGAGGTGCCGTACATCAGCCTGCACCTCCCCCAGGCTGGTCACAACGTCCTGCACACCACTGGGAAGCTGCGACACGGAGCCCAGGCTGTCAGCGAGCCGGTCCAAGTGGCCAGCAATCTCCCCCATCTGCTGGGTTTGCCTGGCGTGGTCCATCGCCACCTGGTCCTGGACTAGATCAGACACCCCCCTGGTCTTCCGTGTTGCCTTCCTGGGGCCAGGAGAAGGTTGCCCCTGTGGGGATGGAGTCGCCCTTGAGGGGCTACCGAGGATGGGTGAGGGGATGACAGAGGGCCCTGCAGAAGGGTAGGACTCTGACAAAAACAAAATAAACTCCTGCTGAGGAACAGGCTCCTCCTCAACCATCTCTGCAGAAGTGGTGTGGGCACTCTCCTCCAACTCGGTGTCTTCAGCACCCAGGGGCTCGTCCTCAAGATCCCGTTGGGGGGTTGGGGTGGAATGGCCGGCAACAGATGATGGCCCAGCTCCATCATCTGTGGATGACACAAAGCAGACACATGTTGGTGGTCCCACACACTTGGCACATGTACCCTCCCCCCCCACATGCAACACACCAAATAGGGGATAAAAAACACTTACCTGTCCTGGAGCCTTCCTCCATGGAGTCATATCCAGGGACCCCCTCCAACTGCTCCCTGTCCAGGCAGCGGGCGACCACCTCCTCCTCTGTGGTCAGGCTGACCGCACATGGGGGTCCACCACCCGTGCCCCTCTCATGCCTCCTGATGGTGGCCACCTTGCCACGGACATTGCGCCGCAGGTCGTTAATTTTCTTCTGGATATCACCAGCAGTCCGGGTGGAGTACCCCAACACATTCACCCTGCCAGCAATGGTGTCCAGGATGGCCTGCTTCCTCTCCCGGCTGGTCTTCCGACTTTTCTTTCCGTGGAGAAAGTCATTATAAGTCTCCATAGCGGAGATTACCACAGAGACCTCCTGGGCATTGAAATTCAAGTTTCTCCTCTCTTTGGGGGTAGCGGGAGCAGCCATCTCTGTGCAAAAGTAACTTCCCTGGGGTGGGGGGAAATGGAAATACTTTTGCGCCAGAATGGCGCTTCCGCTGGCGCTTTTATACGCGCAACGGAACACATTGCGCTGTCGTTTCCCGTGAAGTGGTGCCGACGGAAGTTGTGAGCATGCGCACAGGGGGCCGTGTGAAGCCTCACTCACTGCGCATGCTCCGTGGATGATGCGCTGAACGTAAGCCTCTGCGCTGGGCTCCGCCCATCATTTACATATGATCACACCCACTTCCACTTGCGTCGGGTTGCGCCAACGCATCTTCGTTACTCCGTCGCAAAGTAACGGCCATGCGCTTGGTGAATACTGTACTTCACTCGCTAGTTTGCGTCAGCGCAGCGTATATGCGTTGCGCTACGCTGGCGAAAAGATGCGCGCATCTACCTGAATCTGGCCCATAGTGTTGGGGGGGGGGGGGGGGTAGGTGGGCTGAAGTGAGCCTTAAGATGAGCTTACAGGTGAGGGGAATAAGGGAATAAGACATGTGAATTTAAATAAAAGATAGGAGATCCCTATCCCTTTTTTTTTTTTCTTTTTTGGGCTGGTCCCATGGGATAGATGGATGAATGGGCCATTCTGAATGGAGATAGTATAAGTTGCTCTGTTTGTTAAGATATGAGATGACAGCTATGTTTGCATTAGCATGTATAAGTAGAATTATTGAACAAGGGGATCTGCCCCGCTCACCCTTCCCTCTCTCATCATCTGTGAGATCGTTAAGGTGGAGAGATGTCTATGAGGGGATTAGAGAGGGATGTGAGAGGGAGAAATGGGATGTATACAGGGGATTAGGGTGCACACGGATGGATACCACAGTGAAGCTCTCCGCTGTGCTTATACAGTTACCCCTTTAGTAACGCCTCTCCTCTAAGTGGAGGGAAGTCGGAGGCGTTTTAAGGGAATTTTTTTCCCTTTTTTTTTCTCTCTCTTCTTCGCTAGATCTCCCTTTTATTTTTTTTATTTTTTTATTTGTTCCGTGATGAGCGGGTGAGCTGCCGACGTTGTCAGGGGCTCCGCAATCGTGGAATCAACAATTACTTGGGGATCTGGACGAGTGACCAGAACCTAAAATACAGGGGTTTTTCTTTTTTTCGATAGATTTCCCTTTTTTTTTTTCATCCTCTCTGGATCCCCCAGACAGATTTCTCACCGCTCCAGGTGAGCCCCGTGTGCAATCAAGGGTTGTTGAACCACCAAGGTGCTGGCAATGCTGATGATAGCAAATGGAAGGACGAAGACTGGACAGCCGCACTCCAAAATTACTTAAAATAAGTTGTCTTTTATTTTCAACTGTACACACAGTCACTGCAACCAACAAAATACAGTATGGCCGACGCGTTTCGCACTTACAGTCAGTGCTTAGTCATGGCTTAGCCTGACTGTAAGTGCGAAACACGTCGGCCATACACTGTTGGTTGCAGCCAGTGTAAAGAGCAGCAAACAGCTGTGATGCCATGGAATGAAGATGAACCCTTGCTGGAGATGACCTCTCCATAGAAATCTATTGTAGTCAGACGAAAAGGCAGGTGATAGAGTACAAGTACGTCCGCTTTTATTGGACGTTTTGGATCTGATGAACCAGCGGATGCTGAGAAACGCGTCATCCCATTGGCTGGCCCGAGGTTCGACGTCACTTCCGGTCGTACGGCGATAGACTGCGCTTCATGCTGGAACGCATAGCGCGTCCTATCCAGGAAACACAGCTTCTGGATCCCCTGTCGCTTCTTCCAGGCTTCCCCAGGATGGGTCTCCATAACTCCCATGACTTGGCCAAGTCAGCCTGCCTGCAGATGCAGATGTAAACGATCGTTGTGACCCTCGACCAGCTGTTAACCCCTGATGTGCCCTCGCTCTCAATTGTTTTGTGAGTAGCCAATCTACTGTTTACTATTATTTTCACCTCATTAAATCCCTAATTTACTACACTTAGTTTGGCGCATGTCCTTCTTGTCTATATATATATTTTTCAGAGTCTGCTTCTGCCTCAGGACTGTGCTGCCACTAGTGTTGCTGGACTAAACATTGAACTTTTGGGACTTTTTATTTTAACCATCTGTTGTATGGTCATTTATTTGGACTATCATTATATGGTCATTTATTATTTTATTTATTTATTATTTTTTTCCCTTTTGATATTGACATGGACCTTATGATCTACTAATTGTTTATTATACTATTAATTTTTTTGATTGCATTTTTTAAGTCGTGCGCCATCTACCTACATTTTTTACTGTTGGTTGCAGTGACTGTGTGTACAGTTGAAAATAAAAGACAACTTATTTTAAGTAATTTTGGAGTGCGGCTGTCCAGTCTTCGTCCTTCCATTTGCTC
This sequence comes from Rana kukunoris, assembly GCA_029574335.1. Lineage (NCBI taxonomy): Eukaryota > Metazoa > Chordata > Amphibia > Anura > Ranidae > Rana > Rana kukunoris. The sequence goes on along the minus strand of CM056051.1, from coordinate 304,568,760 downwards.
TCTGGATCCCCCCTCAGATACCCCACCTGCTCTTCTCTGACTCATAAGATAGCGGGATCAGGGTTTCAATAAACAGATAGGCGTCAAAATGACCAGGATTACTATAACTTCCTATAACGTAAAGGGGCTAAATAGCCCAGAGAAACGCTCTAAACTGTTAGCTGAATTAGGAAAACTCAAATCACAAATTATCTTTCTCCAGGAGACGTCCACATTTTAGAAAGGACAGAACCCCAAAACTGGGAAATCAATGATTTCCAATAGTGTATTTCGGTGCCTTATAGACCTTAAAGGCAAATGGAGTAGCAGTCTTGTTTTCGAAATAGATAGTGTGAAAAGAGTCCAAGGTAATAACGGACGATGCAGGGTGTTTTCTTATGATAAAGGGATCCTTGAATGAGCTAAAGGTTACATTAGTAAACCTATACTTACCAAATAAAGATCCTGTCTCGGCCCTGGAAAAATATTTGGATTTGGTGCATCAAAATATGGAAGGGTGTCCTGATTTTGGGAGGTGATCTGAACATGGCGCTAGATCCTACCTTAGACGTCTCAAAGGGGACCTCACATGTATCTAGTCAAAAATTACAAAAAGCAAGGAAACTACAGTAGGTGACGGCTAGGGATGAGCATAGCGTTCGATTCGAACACATGTTCGACTCGAACATTGCCTGTTCGATCGTTCGTCGAAACACGAACAAAACGGGTCGTTCGCACCAAATTCTAGTGACGCGCAACGGCCCATAATTCACTGCGGCGTTGCGCGCTGATGATTGGCCAAGCATGCACCATGACCCAGCATGCTTGGCCAATCACAGCGCCCAAAAAACGAAGAGACCTAATTGGCCAAAGCCTGGGTGCTTTGGCCAATTAGGGCTCAGGGCTTTAGCACACGCCCCACACTATAAAAGGCCGCCTCCCGGGCGGCCTCGTGTAGTGTGTTCCGGCTTGCTTTACAGAGAAGTCAGACAGACAGTCAGTTAGAGAGAGAGAGAGAGACACAGGGCCAGATTCACGTACATCTGCGCATTATTGGACCGGCGTAGCGCACCGCCTTTACGTTAGACTGGCGCAATGTAGCGGCGCAATCACCCTATTCTCGTCGGTTTTGCGCAGAAATTTGCGCCTGCGCAGCGTTATTCAGAGGCGCAAGGCGCAGGGCGGAGTAATTCAAATTGGGAAGGACGTGGGCGTGTTACATTGAAATGAGCCGTGACCCCATGCAAATGAAGGGCCGGCCGGCTCGCGCATGCACGCTTGAAGCAGACCATGGTCAGCACCTCTGTGTGCATGCTCACAACTCAGGAACGGGGCAATCAGTGAAATTGGAAGTGGACTAGGGCAAATTAGTGAACTACGCAGACAGCATAAATAGACATAATAATAAAGAAAAAAGGGGGGGTGATTGGGTAAGGGAAAGGGTGGGCCAGGGGAATAGAGGGGGATAAGAAATTACAAAGGAATTGCACTCACATGGGCCACATCCATATATATGATCAAAAAACAAAAAACAATAACTGTGGAGAGGTATTGATAGTTGGAGTTTCAGGCCAAGGAAGTAGGTAAAAAATATATAATTTTAATATTACCAATTAAACATGACAGTATAAATGCATAGTAACAATAAAATAGCAAAAACAATAATTCATATACATGAGAAAAACCGTTGTGTACAAAATCCCTAAAGTTGCCAACGCACGTTTCGCCGTGGGGCTTCTTCAGGGCAGTTGTTAAGGATTTTGTAAGGTCCATGTCCCAGGGTGTTCATCCGAGTGTCACTCGGATGAACACCCTGGGACATGGACCTTACGTTCAAACAACTACTTGAAAACCGGGCTTAAATCTTTTAGCCTCAAAAATAGACGTATCTAGCGGTGGTTTAATACACCTGAAGGAATTCAAGTCTAATCTACATTGGTTATATGTCCCAGTTGGCTTCAGGACCCTTCATTATTGAATGGAGGTGGCCAATAGTGTCACGTTTCACATAAATCATAAAGCGATCTCTACCTCGACTTTGTTGTCAACTAAAGATCTGTAACAAGATCTAAGGACTTTTTTGAAGCAAGTACCTACCTTTGACTACGTGATTGTGGTGTGTGCCCTTGGGTTCATTCGATATAGGATCATCGGCAATATAACTATTCTGTTTTTCTGGCTATACATCGCCTTACAAAATCCTTAACAACTGCCCTGAAGAAGCCCCACGGCGAAACGTGCGTTGGCAACTTTAGGGATTTTGTACACAACGGTTTTTCTCATGTATATGAATTATTGTTTTTGCTATTTTATTGTTACTATGCATTTATACTGTCATGTTTAATTGGTAATATTAAAATTATATATTTTTTACCTACTTCCTTGGCCTGAAAGTCCAACTATCAATACCTCTCCACAGTTATTGTTTTTTGAGCATAAATAGACAGACACAAACGCACTTCCTTTTCAAAAGTACATCCCTTTGTATCCCTCCCTATACAGCAAGGTGATTTTGTTCTGTTGTTTGTTGCGTTGTGATTTGTCTTTGTTATATTTGTGGACTGTGTGATCTAGTGTTTTGTAGAAGATATTTGAAAGTGTTTTTTGGTGACTGCTTGTGAGACTTTTTGGTTGATAGATTTTTGTTTGTTTGTTTTCTTGCTTGATTTTTCCTGCTTGTTTTTGTGAGTGATTTTTGCTGACTGTTTGGGAGAGAGTTTTTGTATGAATATGACTGAGAGGAAGAGGAAGTTAAATTACTTTGGGGGAGAAACAAATTCTTGCCCGTGCCATTTCCCAATATGGGCGTTTCCTCCACGGCCCGGATAGTGCCAACACCACCCCGGCCAGGAGGCGTGATATCTTGCAGAACATTACTGACGAGGTGAATGCATCGGGGGGGGGGGAGACCTGGACACGATCGGGGGTTTGAAAAGAAGATCAATGACCTCCGGCGTCTGGTCAGAAAGAAGCTGGCCAAAATGGTAGCCCATGCCAGGGGCACAGGAGGGGGCCCACCATGCCCTGTTAGGCTGACAGCGGAGGAGCGTGCGGTGGCCCAGACCTTTTTATAGACAACAGGTAGAGGGCCTGCCCGGCTATGACTCAAGTCATGAAGGTGTGATGCCAGGTAAGGTTTTTTTGCCCTATCAGGTGTGTAGCATGTGTGGGGGAGGGGGTGAAAGGGAATATGTGGCAAGTGTGTGGATCCTCCAACCTGTGAATGTTTTGTGTCATCCACAGATGTGCAGGAGGGTGCTGGGCCATCTGGGCTGACCGCACCATCCCAGGGACAACAGCCTCATGAGGACCCCCCGACAAGGCTGGAGTCCTTGGAGGAGGTTGAAGAGGAGGATGTTGAGGAGGAGGAGTTTGAGGAGGAGGAGGATGTCATGTCAGCCAGTGGATTGCTGTTTTTGGAGGAGTCTTCCTCTCTGGCTGGCAGCAGCCATCCCTCCATAAGGGCTAGCCCCTCCCACTCCTCCCCCAACAGGGCTCCTCTCCCAAGGGCCTCCCCTTCTCCCCGGCCACAAGCCTCAGCTGGAGGCAGGAAGTCATCCCAGAAGACCAGGGGGGTGGCTGAGCTTTTGCCCGCCAATCTGAGAAGGGACCAGGCCCTTCAGACGCGCCATCTGGGACAGGTCAGCCAGACTTTGGGGCGGATGGAGGAGAGCCTGTCCTCCATAAAAGATACGCTTGGGGACCTGGACTGCCACTCCCAGGCTCTTACAAACTGCCTAAATGTACTGCAGACTACAACAGCAGACGTTGGGAAGGATGTGAGGGCCCTCACCCAGGCTATCCAGGCCAACACGGCAACACTAGGTGCTGGCCTGAACAGAATTGCCATGGCCTTGTAGGGCAGGCCGCCAGGTGGGCAGAGACCAGGGGCTGCTCCTCCTTCCCCGGATTACCCCCCCCTCCCCATGAGTCTCCCCTGAGAAGCCAGGGCCGTGGCCGTGGGCGCCCCAGGCGTGGCTCACACCAACGGCATTAATTTGTTTTTCCCCCTTTTTTTTGCTGGACAATTATTTTATTTTTTTGTGATTATGAATGTTTTTGGAATGTGGGGGTGATATTCCTGCTGGCAAAGGGGTGTCACCCTCAGTTTTGGTGGAGAAGGGTTCCCCAGGACCAGGGAGAAGTGATTCCCAGGTCCGTGTGAATGGTGTATGAATGTACAGTGACATAATTGGAGCCGTGGCATGGCGTTGCTGCTCACAAGTCCAGCATGGTGGGCTTGTGCTAATCCAAATAGATGAGGATGTGATGTGTCTGTGCTAGGGACCACAGTGGTGTGCATGCATGCATTCTCATTGTGCCATGATTAATGTGTGTGTTTAACGTGCAAAGATGCCTAATGTGAGCTGTCTCCTGGCTGCTCTTCCCTCAGAAGACAGGGTAACCTCGGTTAGGGGGGGGGATTGTCTGGTTCAGGGGTCAGGTCATCACGTAGGTCAATCTGCAGGCCCTTTCTCACTGCGAAGTTGTGCAGCATGCAACAGGCACCGATGATCTGGCACACGAAGTTGGGGGAATACAACAGGGTCCCCCCAGACTTATCCAGGCATCGGAAACGTGACTTCAGGAGGCCAAAGGTGCGCTCCACCACTGCACATGTTTGGGCGTGGGCTTCATTGTATTTTTCCTCTCCTGGGGTTTGGGGGTTCCGGAGAGGAGTCATGAGATGGGGTCCCAGTGCATATGCAGAGTCACCTGTAAGGGAAAAGGCAGGAGGATGTTAGTAGTGCATGTGCCCCTTGTGATGTGTGCATCATGGGGGGGGGCAGTCATGCCTGCCACCCATGTCACTCACCAACCAGCCAGGTGTCCCCATACATGTTCTGTTCGAATTCCATTTGGATGGGGCTCTGATTGTATATGTAGCTGTCATGGCTGTATCCGGGGTGTTTGGCACGGACGTGCCATATGAGGCCTTGGGCATCGACTATCACCTGTACGTTGATGGAATGCCAATGCTTCCGATTGCGGTATATATGCTCTGTCTCATGGGGGGGCTGGAGTGCCACATGTGTGCAATCAATGGCCCCCACGGTGCGTGGGAATCTGGCAATTCTGTAGAAATCTGTCATTGCCTTCAGCCGAAGGTCCTCAGTGGTGGGTTTGATGATTTGGTTGGCCATGCGTCAGGATCTCAGGGATAACCTAGTGCACACATCTGCTCATGGAGGATTGTGACATCCCAGCCACCACTCCACTTGTTCTTTGAAAAGAGCCACTGGCAAGGAAATGGAGTGTTGCATGACCTTGACCAGTGGCTGCACTGCATGTGAGCGGTGTGTTGGGCTGGTGATGTCATCCTGCAGGGTTATGGTTAATTCCAGGATGGCATGAGGGGTGAATCTGAAGATGCGATACACCTCAGAATCACTCATGCCAAAGAGGTCTATGCGGGTGCGGTATATGCTCTCCCGTGCCCTCCTCTGTGCCCTCATCCTTCTTTGCTCCTCTAAAGTCAGTATAGTATAGTATAGCTATGAGCGAGGATGTCCCTGGCATGTTGGCATACAGATTGTTGTGCAACACGTGTGACTGCTCATCTCCTCACTAACGGTGTTGCTTTCTCTGACATGTAGACGAATTGTCTAATTTTAGACCACCTTTTATATGGTCTAATTTTAGACAGGCCATGCAGCTGTTGCACACAGCGCGTAGCCTGCGCTGCACCAACGTTCTTTTGTGAATCCCCCGTAACTCCCTCATTAGCATATTTGAATAGCAAATCAATGGTGTGTCTAGCGCAGTTTTGCGCGGACGGATGCGCCTGTCTATCGAAATTACGCTGGACAAAAAAAAGTAGATTTCTTGCGTATCTCGTTTTGGGGATGCAGGGTATCGAAACGCATGTGCAAATTTAGACTTACGCCGCGCATCTCCTGTTATGCCGGCGTAATCGCTCTGTGAATCTGGCCCACAGTGTCTTTTCAGATAGATAGATAGATAGATAGATAGATAGATAGATAGATAGAGCAGGGAGGCTAGTAAATCAGTACAGTTAAATTTACAGTTTGTAGAGAATATATTGACATCCCTAGGAGTTGTCAATATATTTATAAACGGTATAGCTCAGTCAGCTAGATCTGCTATTAGTATCTGTCAGGCAGGAGATTGTGTTTGATGCAGTGCTCTAACGTGTTGTATTGCCTGCATTAGGGTTTACCTTAAACATAGTACTCCATGTTAGTCAACGTGTGCTAGTTAATTGCACATAGACACATTACCTGTTACTGCAAGTGTGCTATTTATTTGCACATAAAGGCAGTTGCTATTAATGCAAGTGGGCTATTGAATTGCACAGAAACGCAGTCGCTCTGACTGTGCGTGTGCTGTTTAATACCACCTGAGCGCATTTGGTGTCCCCACACGTGTGCTGTTACATATCACCTGAGCGTATTTGGTGTCACCGCACGTGTGCTGTTACATACCACCTAAGCGCATTTGGTGTAACCGCACGTGTGCTGTTACATACCACCTGAGCGCATTTGGTGTCACCGAACGTGTGCTGTTACATACCACCTGAGCGCATTTGGTGTCACCGCACGTGTGCTGTTACATACCACCTGAGCGCATTTGGTGTTACCGCACGTGTGCTGGTACATATCACCTGAGCGCATTTTGTGTCACCGCACGTGTGCTGTTACATACCACCTGAGCGCAGTTGGTGTAACTGTACGTGTGCTGTTACATAGCACCTGAGTGCAGTTAGTGTCACTGCACGTTTGCTGTTACATACCACCTGAGCGCATTTGGTGTCACTGTACGTGTGCTGTTACATACCACCTGAGCGCAGTTAGTGCCACTGTGCTTGTGCTGTTACATACCACCTGAGTGCAGTTAGTGTCACTGCACGTGTTCTGTTACATACCACCTGAGTGCAGTTAGTGCCACTGTGCTTGTGCTGTTACATACCACCTGAGTGCAGTTAGTGTCACTGCACGTTTGCTGTTACATACCACCTGAGCGCATTTGGTGTCACTGTACGTGTGCTGTTACATACGACCTGAGTGCAGTTAGTGTCACTGCACGTGTGCTCTTACATACAACCTGAGCGCAGTTAGTGTCACTGCACGTTTGCTGTTAGTATTAAATAACTTTTTTCTGAAAGTAAGCTCATGTTGTGCAGGGACATTTCTAAACACGTGCCACTACTATAGACACCCAGCAGGTACCATATTTAAAAGGATTTTTTTTTTTTCACTTTAAGCATCATTAAAATCGCTGCTCAAGAAAAAACTACAGTTTTTAAAACTTTTTTTTCCATTGATACATGTTCCCTGGGACAAGACCCGGGTTCTCAAAGACGTTTTCCATCAATAACTTGCATATTGGACTTTAAAATGAGCACTTATGAATTCGAACGTTCGAGTCCCATAGACTTCAATGGGGTTCTAATTGTTTGTGCGAACGGACGGTCTGTTCGAACGTTCTGGTGCGAACCGAACCCGGGTATGTTCGGCTCATCCCTAGTGACCGCGATATTGTGTCAATCTCGCTCCCTTTCTCAGCAAAATTGACCACCTACGAGCCCCATCGCGGGAGCCAGCACCGAGCTGGCTTGCCGCGATGGAGACAAAGCTGTCATAGAAGCGACGGGGATCCGACTTGGATTCCTGCCGAATCTACACGCGGCGTTTGGTATGAATCATGAGGAGGAACTCCACGCCAAAATTTTAAATAAAAATCCGGCATTGGGTTCCTCCGCAGGGGACATACCAGGCCCTTAGGTCTGCTATGGATTGTAAGAAGAACCCCCCCTGCGCTGAAAAAAACGGCGTGGGGGTTCCCCCACAATCCATACCAGACCCGTATCCAAAGCACGCCGCCCAGCCGGTCAGGAAAGGAGTGGGGGCAAGCGAGCGCCCCCCCCCGAGCCGTACCAGGCAGCATGTCCTCAAGATGGGGGGGTCAGGTGCTCTGGGGCAGGGGGGCGCACTGCGGCCCCCCACCCCAGAGCACCCTGTCCCCATGTTGATAAGGACAGGGCCTCTTCCCGACAACCCTGGCCGTTGGTTGTCGGGGTCTGCGGGCGGGCGGCTTATTGGAATCTGGGAGCCCCCTTTAATAAGGGGGCCCCCAGATACCGGCCCCCCACCCTAGGTGAATGAATATGGGGTACATCGTACCCCTACCCATTCACCTGGAGGCAAAGTGTAAAAACAAATAAACAACACAGGGTTTTTAACCACTTAACCCCTGGACCATATTGCTGCCCAAAGACCAGAGCACTTTTTGTGATTCGGCACTGCATCGTTTTAACTGACAATTGTGCAGTCGTGCAACGTGGTTACCAAACAAAATTGGCGTCCTTTTTTTCCCACAAATAGAGCTTTCTTTTGGTGGTATTTGATCATCTCTGCGGTTTTTATTTTTTTTGCACTATAAACAAAAATTGAGCGTCAATTTTGAAAAAAATGCAATATTCTTTACATTTTGCTATAATAAATATCCCCAAAAAATATATAAAAAACTATTTTTTTCCTCAGTTTAGGCCGATACGTATTCTTCTACATATTTTCTGTAAAGAAAAAATTGCAATTAGCGTTTATTGATTGGTTTGCGCAAAAGTTATAGCGTTTACAAAATAGGGGGTCGTTTTATGGCATTTTTATTAATATTTATTTTTTACTAGTAATAGCAGCGATCGGGGATTTTTTTCAGTACTACGACATTATGGCGGACACTTCGGACACTTTTGATACATTTTTGGGACCATTGGCATTTTTATAGCGATCAGTGCTATAAAAATGCATTGGATTACTATAAAAATGCCAATGGCAGTGAAGGGGTTAACACTAGGGGGCAGGGAAGGGGTTAAGTATGTTCCTCGGTGTGTTCTAACTGTATGGGGGGTAGCCTCACTAGAGGAAATCACTGATCTTCTGTTCATACATTGTATGAACAGAAGATCAGCATTTCCCCCGCTGACAAACCCGGGAGCTGTGTGTTTACACACATAGCTCCCGGTCCTCGCTCTGTACCGAGCTATCGCGTGTGCCCGGCGGCGATCGTACCCACCGGGCACGCGCGCAGGACTCGGGGACGAGCAGGAATGCACGCGCGCCCCCTAGTGGCTGCAAAAGTAGCCAACGTAGAGCTACGGCTCTCGCCCAGGAGAGCCGACCTGCCGCAGTAAAATGACGGCGGCTGGTCGGCAAGCAGTTAAAGTATTTTATTAGACAGCTCCGGGGGGGGCCCCCCTCTTCTTTAGCTCTTTACCAGGGGGAGCCTTCTTCTTCCGCTCTCCAGGGGTCTTCTCCGCTCTCCAGGGGTTTTCTCCACTCTGTGGAGGTCTTCTCCCGCTCTCAGGGGGTCTTCTCCCGCTCTCCGCTGTTGTCTCGGCGCTCTCCGGTGGCTTCTTCTTCAGGACTGGCCGCTGCTATCTTCATGTTAGCTCAATTACTAGCGGCGGCCAGTCCGCTCTTCTGTGACGCCTTCTTCTCTTCTCCAGATGTTGACTTGACGCTTATTCCCGCTGTTATGCCGGGCGCGGCTCCCATAGGTTTATATAGGCCTCTCTTATGACGTCACAGTTCCATCATGCTACGGTACCTACCCACGTGGGTAGGTACCACATGGGTAGGTACCGGGCCTGGGATGGGACTGTGATGTCATAAGAGAGGCCTATATAAACCGATGGGAGCTGTGCCCGACATAACAGCGGGAAGAAGCGTCGAGTCAACATCTGTAGAAGAGAAAAAGACAGAAGACGTCACAGAAGAACGGACTGGCCGCCACTAATAATTGAGCTAACACGAAGATAGCGGCGGCCAGTCCTGAAGAAGAAGGCACCGGAGAGCGCCGAGTCAACAGTGGACAGCGGAGAAGACCCCCGGAAAGCGGGAGAAGGCCCCGGAGAGCGGGAGAAGACCCCGGAGAGCGGAAGAAGACCCCAGAAGAGTAGAGAAGACCCCCGGAGAGCGTAAGAAGAAGGCCCCTCTGGTAAAAGAGCTAAAGAAGATGGGGGCCCCCCCAGAGCTGTCTAATAAAATACTTTAAAAACCCTGTGCTGTTTATTTGGTTTTACACTTTGCCTCCAGGTGAATGGGTAGGGGTACGATGTACCCCATATTCATTCACCTAGGGTGGGGGGCCGGTATCTGGGGGACCCCTTATTAAAGGGGGCTCCCAGATTACGATAAGCCGCCCGCCCGCAGACCCCCACAACCAATGGCCAGGGTTGTCAGGAAGAGGCCCTGTCCTTATCAACATGGGGACAGGGTGCTCTGGGATGGGGGGCCGCAGTGCGCCCCCCTGCCCCAGAGCACCTGACCCAACCATATTGAGGACATGCTGCCTGGTACGGCTCAGGGGGGGGGTTGCTTGCCCCCACTCCTTTCCTGACCGGCCGGGTGGCGTGCTTTGTATACGGGTCTGGTATGGATTGTGGGGAAACCCCCACGCCGTTTTTTTGGCGTGGGGGGGTTCTCCTTATAATCCATAGCAGACCTAAGGGCCTGGTATGTCCCCTGGGAGGGAACCCATGCCGGATTTTTATTTAAAATTTGGCGTGGAGTTCCTCCTCATGATACATACCAAACGCCGCATGTAGATTTGGCGGGAATCCAAGTCGGATCCCCGTCGCTTCTATGACGCATTTGCTGGAATGTGCTTTGTCTATTCCAGCGAGTGCGAGATGCCGGCACCCTGTCGCCCAGCAGGAAAGGAGTAGGGGCGAGCGAGTGCCCCCCCCCCCAGCAGCCCCTACAAGCCCAGCAGGATGTTGGCAAACGCGCTCAGAGAGACGAGATCAAGGAACTATATTGAAAAAATTAAAATGCAAAGGTGACACCTTAGTCTACTCCTCACAACTAATCGCAAAGGCATTTAGAGACTATTACAGTAGTCTATACCAACTAGATAGCCAAGCAACGACTTCAGCGACCCGTAGTAGAGGAGAGAGGGCAAAGGAATATATTATGGCATCCGGAATGCCTAAGATATCCGAAGGAAAATGCACGGGATATGGATGGCCCAATTACAACGGAGGAATACTTAGAGGCCCTTAAATCACTGAAACCCGGTAAATTCACTAGACCAGATGGATATAGGTTACTTTATTATAAGACCTTTTCTGAAAAATTGGCCCCCAAATTCTTGATGGCATTTAATTCTCTACGAGAAGGACAAAGGATGCATGTGGAAACATTAATGGCCCATATAGCAGTAATCCCAATAAAAAACAACAAAAAACCGCGCTAGGAAAACCCCCTCCCCCAAAAAAGACTACAGGCTGCAGCAAGCGTGTGATAAACAAGAAACAATGGGATATAAAAAGCCGCGCCACACAGAGGTTAATAACACCAGTGTAAGTGATGGTAAAAGTAATAACACTAAAGTCCATTAACGTCCATAATGGTTGCAATAATGATGAATCTCGGAAGCGATCCTCTGTGAAGTGTCACCAAACGCACACACGTCAGAAGGTGCACCCGCCACCACATGAAAAAGCAGCTTACCAGAGGTCAGACCTATGCTAGCGTCTGACTATAACCCAGTCAACGGCCTTTGGTTCCTTGAGGTTCCCACGATCAACACGAGTAGACCAGGAGAGGGACACTTCTTAAACTCCGGAAGAAAAGAAGGCGCACATAGCATAATTCCGTATCGAAAAATTTATTGTAAAAAGTAAAATTGTACTTACACAGCACATGTAATAAACGAGCATTAAGAACAAATACAGGTATTGCCGGCCGGCATGCAGGAGCCCTTCCTCCTCAGCGTGGTGACGTCACTGCGTCGCCTCCCAGACGCGTTTCGTCACAAAGAGGACGTTTTCAATGGGGATAGGGCTACACAGTGATGCACCACTTAAAAGGACCAGCCGCCCATTGTGAGAAGCAGCACGCTGAGTCCAGACGCGCCATCTTTGATGTGGTAAAAAACCATGGGTAGAAAAAACAAACAAACTCCCAGGTATTACGGGCGCAACTAACAATTCCTTAACGGAAAACAAAGAGAGAAACAGAAAATTAAAATAAACTGGTCTAAACCCCACCAGTAGTTGGGGTGGGCCAAAAGGTTTTAATGATATATTCAAACTTGGTTGTCTGAATGTGATGTGGACGCAGCGACGTGGGGGCAGGCAAGGTGGAAGAACGCTGGCACTAAGCTCTACCTCCCCTCCCCCCCCACGTCACAGCGTCATCTGCAGGACAGGTCTGGTAAACAAAACCTAGACTTACCGAAAAAACGAAGGAAAATTTTTTTATAATAAAGATATATTATTTGAACAACAAATATATTTTATGTATATTCCCTAGGGACTGAAGTCCTCATAGGGAAAAAAGTACTAAACGTAGTCCAAGTACTGGAGTGATATATTAATATCTTACGCTCCAATACTAACAATTGGTGGACAGTGTAAATAGGTAAAAACCCAGTGTAGTGATCAGGGGGTGAAAAAAGAGGACAGGTGAAAAAAGGCTATTTATTAACAAATAGATTGGTGGTATAATATTAGTGAAGAGTGACTTCATAAATTGTGTCCTACAATCAAAACAATATTGAAGAAGTGATACAATCTAAACATTTGTAGTCAGCCAGTAGGCTGTATAACCAATAATCCACTGTGAAGTGAAAGTTGGAATCAAATATAATCAGCAAGAACCGAAAAAAACGAAAAAAACAAAAAAAAATATTTTTTATAGACTAAGTGAAGACGACTAGAAGGAAAAAACTTTTTTAGATTAAAATATAATTCCATATAGGGTATAAATATATATCTGCCCTCAGGCGTGCTTCTCACAAGGTCCATTATAGGCAATGTTAATAGATGCACTAGCATATATAGACTAAGTGAAGACACCTTACATGATATAAATTTCCAAAATCTATACAATAAACATATCCGGCCACAATATCCCTTACAGACACTCCTGGTAGGCATATGGGCATATATAGACTCAGTGAGGATGACTCAAAGGGGCAGGAACAGAAAGAGAAAGAAAACCGATCTCCTAGAACCCAAAGAAGGAAAAAATGTTATACCAAAAAGGGGTTATTGCTCCCCAAGTATGTTTCCCACAGGGGATCAAGCATTACTAATGAATGCATTCACATCCGTTTCAATATTTAACCCAAAGGGGGCGTAGGTTTTCATACGAAAAATCCAGCCCATCTCCATCTGGGATATCCCTTGTACTAGATTACCTCCTCTCCAGGGTGCTTTATATTTATCAATCCCCAAGAAGAGGGTATTGGAGGGATTCTTTTCATGCTTCAATCTGTAGTGATTGGAAACAGAATGGTCCCTAAATCCAGATATGATGTTGGTGATGTGTTCGTTGACACGAACCTGAAATGCCCTCTTGGTCCTACCCACGTATTGCTTGCCACATGGACATTGAACCAAATACACCACTCCCTCAGAAGCACAGGTAATGCATGGTAGAATCTTGTATTCTTTCCCGGTGGCTGTAGATATAAAGGACCTCACACATCTATGTTTGTTCGAACTTAGGGCACAGACCCGACATCGCCCACATTTATAATAGCCCTTTAACTGGGCGAAAGGGAAAAACGATTTAGTGAGGGGAGGATCTATAACATTCTTAGATATGAGGTTCCTTAGGGATTGTACCCCCTTGAAGATAACCCGAGGTTTAGGGGGCAGGATATTTTTTAACACAGGGTCATTTAGGGCTAAATGCCAGTGTTTCTTTACCAGATGGGTAATGGTTCTATGCTGGGTGGAATAGGTGGTGACAAAAGGTACTACATCAGAGAACCTGTTCTCCTCCTTGGGAGTCTTATCACGTAAAAGCTCATTCCTATCCATACCCAAGACCTGATGTAAAGACCCCTGCAATTCCGTACTGCAGTACCCCTTATCAAGAAACCTCTCTGTAAGGACTGAAGCTTGTTGTTGGAACACCTGAGTGTCAGAGCAATTCCGTCTTAGTCGGAGATATTGACTCTTGGGGACACCCTTCAACCAAGGTTCATGATGGCAACTTCCTATCGGAATATAAGAATTCCGATCAGTATCCTTGAAAAAAGTGGAGGTAATGAACCTATTCTCTTTTGTTTCTATTACCAAGTCGAGGTAGTGAACCCTGGTCTGGCTGGCCTCATACTTCAGTTCTATGCCCCTATTATTATCATTAAGGTATTCAATGAAGTTGGTCAAATCGGTATGCCCGCCAGCCCATAGGAGGAGGATGTCGTCTATGTACCTGGCCCAAAGGACCACCTGAGGGGCATCCCTCGGGTAGACGACATCCTCCTCCCATTTGGCCTCTTCTGATATGTGGATGGTTACGATCGATGTAACTTCATTGTACACCATCATACCCCATGCCCTAGGACTTGAAGCCGTACAGTTCTACCTTGGGAGAGACTCAGGCCTTCCCTCTAAGCAAGTTGTTTTCATTATGTCCCTTTTGAGTTTTGCAGCTGCATCCAATTATTTTTGGTTTGAGGACAAGTTTTACAAACAAAACACTGGGGTGGCTATGGGGGCTAAATATGCCCCAAGCCTGGCCAACCTTTTTATGGCCAAATGGGAGGAGGATGTCGTCTACCCGAGGGATGCCCCTCAGGTGGTCCTTTGGGCCAGGTACATAGACGACATCCTCCTCCTATGGGCTGGCGGGCATACCGATTTGACCAACTTCATTGAATACCTTAATGATAATAATAGGGGCATAGAACTGAAGTATGAGGCCAGCCAGACCAGGGTTCACTACCTCGACTTGGTAATAGAAACAAAAGAGAATAGGTTCATTACCTCCACTTTTTTCAAGGATACTGATCGGAATTCTTATATTCCGATAGGAAGTTGCCATCATGAACCTTGGTTGAAGGGTGTCCCCAAGAGTCAATATCTCCGACTAAGACGGAATTGCTCTGACACTCAGGTGTTCCAACAACAAGCTTCAGTCCTTACAGAGAGGTTTCTTGATAAGGGGTACTGCAGTACGGAATTGCAGGGGTCTTTACATCAGGTCTTGGGTATGGATAGGAATGAGCTTTTACGTGATAAGACTCCCAAGGAGGAGAACAGGTTCTCTGATGTAGTACCTTTTGTCACCACCTATTCCACCCAGCATAGAACCATTACCCATCTGGTAAAGAAACACTGGCATTTAGCCCTAAATGACCCTGTGTTAAAAAATATCCTGCCCCCTAAACCTCGGGTTATCTTCAAGGGGGTACAATCCCTAAGGAACCTCATATCTAAGAATGTTATAGATCCTCCCCTCACTAAATCGTTTTTCCCTTTCGCCCAGTTAAAGGGCTATTATAAATGTGGGCGATGTCGGGTCTGTGCCCTAAGTTCGAACAAACATAGATGTGTGAGGTCCTTTATATCTACAGCCACCGGGAAAGAATACAAGATTCTACCATGCATTACCTGTGCTTCTGAGGGAGTGGTGTATTTGGTTCAATGTCCATGTGGCAAGCAATACGTGGGTAGGACCAAGAGGGCATTTCAGGTTCGTGTCAACGAACACATCACCAACATCATATCTGGATTTAGGGACCATTCTGTTTCCAATCACTACAGATTGAAGCATGAAAAGAATCCCTCCAATACCCTCTTCTTGGGGATTGATAAATATAAAGCACCCTGGAGAGGAGGTAATCTAGTACAAGGGATATCCCAGATGGAGATGGGCTGGATTTTTCGTATGAAAACCTACGCCCCCTTTGGGTTAAATATTGAAACGGATGTGAATGCATTCATTAGTAATGCTTGATCCCCTGTGGGAAACATACTTGGGGAGCAATAACCCCTTTTTGGTATAACATTTTTTCCTTCTTTGGGTTCTAGGAGATCGGTTTTCTTTCTCTTTCTGTTCCTGCCCCTTTGAGTCATCCTCACTGAGTCTATATATGCCCATATGCCTACCAGGAGTGTCTGTAAGGGATATTGTGGCCGGATATGTTTATTGTATAGATTTTGGAAATTTATATCATGTAAGGTGTCTTCACTTAGTCTATATATGCTAGTGCATCTATTAACATTGCCTATAATGGACCTTGTGAGAAGCACGCCTGAGGGCAGATATATATTTATACCCTATATGGAATTATATTTTAATCTAAAAAAGTTTTTTCCTTCTAGTCGTCTTCACTTAGTCTATAAAAAATATTTTTTTTGTTTTTTTCGTTTTTTTCGGTTCTTGCTGATTATATTTGATTCCAACTTTCACTTCACAGTGGATTATTGGTTATACAGCCTACTGGCTGACTACAAATGTTTAGATTGTATCACTTCTTCAATATTGTTTTGATTGTAGGACACAATTTATGAAGTCACTCTTCACTAATATTATACCACCAATCTATTTGTTAATAAATAGCCTTTTTTCACCTGTCCTCTTTTTTCACCCCCTGATCACTACACTGGGTTTTTACCTATTTACACTGTCCACCAATTGTTAGTATTGGAGCGTAAGATATTAATATATCACTCCAGTACTTGGACTACGTTTAGTACTTTTTTCCCTATGAGGACTTCAGTCCCTAGGGAATATACATAAAATATATTTGTTGTTCAAATAATATATCTTTATTATAAAAAAAATTTCCTTCGTTTTTTCGGTAAGTCTAGGTTTTGTTTACCAGACCTGTCCTGCAGATGACGCTGTGACGTGGGGGGGGAGGGGAGGTAGAGCTTAGTGCCAGCGTTCTTCCACCTTGCCTGCCCCCACGTCGCTGCGTCCACATCACATTCAGACAACCAAGTTTGAATATATCATTAAAACCTTTTGGCCCACCCCAACTACTGGTGGGGTTTAGACCAGTTTATTTTAATTTTCTGTTTCTCTCTTTGTTTTCCGTTAAGGAATTGTTAGTTGCGCCCGTAATACCTGGGAGTTTGTTTGTTTTTTCTACCCATGGTTTTTTACCACATCAAAGATGGCGCGTCTGGACTCAGCGTGCTGCTTCTCACAATGGGCGGCTGGTCCTTTTAAGTGGTGCATCACTGTGTAGCCCTATCCCCATTGAAAACGTCCTCTTTGTGACGAAACGCGTCTGGGAGGCGACGCAGTGACGTCACCACGCTGAGGAGGAAGGGCTCCTGCATGCCGGCCGGCAATACCTGTATTTGTTCTTAATGCTCGTTTATTACATGTGCTGTGTAAGTACAATTTTACTTTTTACAATAAATTTTTCGATACGGAATTATGCTATGTGCGCCTTCTTTTCTTCCGGAGTTTAAGAAGTGTCCCTCTCCTGGTCTACTCGTGTTGATCGTGGGAACCTCAAGGAACCAAAGGCCGTTGACTGGGTTATAGTCAGACGCTAGCATAGGTCTGACCTCTGGTAAGCTGCTTTTTCATGTGGTGGCGGGTGCACCTTCTGACGTGTGTGCGTTTGGTGACACTTCACAGAGGATCGCTTCCGAGATTCATCATTATTGCAACCATTATGGACGTTAATGGACTTTAGTGTTATTACTTTTACCATCACTTACACTGGTGTTATTAACCTCTGTGTGGCGCGGCTTTTTATATCCCATAGCAGTAATCCCGAAAGGAAGGAAATGATATAACTCAATGTGCCAGATATCGCCTAATCTCACTACTAAACGTGGATCTGAAGATCCTTACAAAAATTCTGGTCAACAGATTACTGATACATATTCCCTCCTTGGTTCATTTGGATGAAGTAGGGTTTACGCCTGGCAGAGAAAACACCCAAAGGGTCTTGAGCGCCATATACTTCTCTCAATACCATCAAAAACCATTAGTACTTATATCGGCAGACGCAGAGAAAGCATTCGAGAGTGGATTGGGGGTTTTTAAGAGCTACTATACAACACATAGGATTGGGTAGGGCATTGCAGAATTGGATCGCAAGTTTATACTCCTGTCTTACGGCAAGGGTAAAGATAAATGACTCAATGTCTGAACCTTTCCCCATACGGAATGGAACACGACAAGGGTGTCCACTCTCCCCTATTATTTTTATTCTTACTCTAGAACTGTTTTTGAGATCTATAAGGGCCAATCCAGACATTAGAGGTATCCAAATAAAGGGACTTGTCCAATTTTAAGGTGAACTACGGTAAATCGGAGGCGATGGGAGTGGAGATATATAACACCATGCAGCATCAGCTGGTAGCACATTTCTCTTTTAAGTGGACAAGTTCCCATGTTTGTTACCTGGGGACTAAGATACCAAATAAATTAAATATAATTTTTTTAATTAAACTTTGCACCACTAGTAATACCGATTAAATCAGATTTCCAACGGTGGGATAAGGAGATCTTCAGTTGGTTTGGCAGAATTAATATTATTAAAATGAATGTAATGCCAAGACTGCTCTACCTGCTCCAGACCTTACCCATTAAACTCCCTTTGGGATTTTTCAGAGATCTTAGATCTAGATTCGTCAAGTTCATCTGGTCAGGTAAACCAGTGCAAGTACGTAGGGACATATTGACCCTACTGAAAGAGAAAGGAGGAGTGGGATTTCCAGACAGGGTTATTATGCTGCCGCACATCTAGCTCGGGTAGTGGAATGATGTGCACATCAGAAGGATAAGCCCTGGATACTTTTGGAACAAGGAATGACTGATATTCCTTTGGAAGGAATGGCATGGCTCCCAGAGGGGGACATCCCACAGAATGTGAAGAAACACCCTACAATAGGGGCCACGTATCAAACGATTAGAACGTTATTTAAGAAAACTAAAATGTCGACAGGTTTTAGCCCAATGACTCCTGTCCTGGGCAACCCGAGGTTTGAGCCAGGGCTAACTGATCCGTTTTTCAATAACCTTAGATGACAGGGAATCAGCAGGCTAAAACACTTTTTGATACATAATCATGAGATTTCAGTCTAATGGAGGGATGGAACACGTGTTTGGGACAGTGTTAGACCCACTGAGAAGGATGCAGGTGAAGGCTTTCATTCACTCAATGAAACCAATAAGTGAAGTGATGCGTACACTATTGAAATTCGAGGACATTTGCATAAAGGGTGAACCAATGAGACATGCCCTGTCTTGTATGTATACTTTGTTGAATGAGTCAGAAACCTCTCAAGAATTAGCTTTTCTACAAGCATGGGAGAGAGATCTGGGGATCACTTTCTCAGAGGCACAGAAAATTAAGATTCTTAGGTTTACGCATAAAGCTTCAATGGCCACCAGATACCAGGAGGGGGGTACAAAATCTTGACTAGGTGGTACAGAACTCCAGTATTATTGAAGCGGATATTCCCACAGGTGTCAAATAGGTGTTGGCGTTGCCAGAAGGCGGAGGGCACCTCGGTGCACATATTCTGGGGATGTCCAAAATTGAAAGAATGGTCTCTGAAATAATCAAAGAAATCACCAATGTGTCTCTTGGAGAAAACCCGGCAGCATTTTTGCTGCACGATATCCCGCTATCTAATGAAAAATACAAAAATTCATTGCTAAGGCATTTGCTCACAGCAGCAAAGGCCTGTATACCAGCTCTCTGGAAGAGCATAAAATCTCCAACAAGATTACAATGGTTAAGAAGAGTAACAGAGATTCAGCAGATGGAAAATCTCACAATGGGGTTGAGGGAGCAGGAGGAGGAATATCTGAGGGTGTGGAATCCATATCAACTATAGGGAACAAAATGATCGTGTGTGGGCTTCACATCAATTTTCATCTTCTGAAAAACGAGCATGCTGCATTTTTTCACGCTGTTTTAAAAAAAATAGTTTTTCGGGTTGTAAAAAATGATTGTGTGTGGGCTAAAACGACGTTTTAAACCTGCGCATGCTCAGAAGCAAGTTATGAGACGGGAGCGCTCGTTCTGGTAAAACTACCATTCATAATGGAGTAAGCACATTCATCATGCTGTAACAGACAAAAAAGCGCAAATCGTCTTTTACTAACAAGGAATCAGCTAAAAGCAGCCCAAAGGCGAATACAACTTTCCCTTTAGAGTGCCGTTGTACGTGTTGTACGTCACCGCGCTTTGTTCATAATTTTTCAAAAACGATGGTGTGTGGGCAACATCGTTTTTAATGATGAAGTTGGAAAAACGTTGTTGCCGAAAAATTATCGTGTGTACGCGGCATCAGAAATAGGGAAACAGTCCTGCTCCAACGTGTAATGTCTCTTTCACCACTCCAACCTGAGTGGGTATAGTGCACCTGGACAGGCCTCTCTCACCAGCCTGGTGGCCAGAATGTCACTCGAACCTTAGGAAAAAGTCTCTGCCCAGACTCTCCTGGTAAATGAACAGCAGAGATAATCCTCCTTAGGAGACTTGGCACCTGGATCTCCTAAATAATGCGCCGGGAGCATGTACGTTCGAAAATCGGCGTATCTCCCTCATTTGCATATTTGAATAGAAAATCAATGGGTAAGCCACATGCGTCCAGCGTAAATATGCGCCCAAGTTACGTCGGTCGGATGAAGTCAGTTTTTAGGCTTATCTAAGTTTGTGGGTTCGGCGCACAGATATGACGGCACATATCTGTACTTACGCGGTGTATCTGGAGATACGTCGACGTAAGTGCTTTGTGAATCCGGGCCATAGACTATTCTTAAAACCTGTGATGGACAGGAATATGTTTTTAGAGTACTTTTTTTTTTTTTTGTGTTTTATGTTTTTTAAACTACCACTTTAAAGCTGTGCTAGGGTTTTAAGGGCTTGGTGCGAACGATAAAAGAGAGATGCACACTTGCAGAGCCTCCATCCATGTGGATACTACTAATCCATATGTCTGGTTTGCTGGGCTGTTGTCCTTTATTCAGTAGTTGAGGGGGCAGGTTTAATATCAACAACAAAAACAAAAGTAAAAACAAGATATATTAAATTACTACTGATTCTGCAAATTTAAGGGAAAGTACAGTTATCCTTTAAATCCAGCAAGTGGGTAAGACAAGCGGCTGTTTGAGCAGATATTTATTTACTTACTTATCCTCATGTTAGTAAATGATGTGTTCTTTTTAGGAAAAGGAATTTAAAACTGCAAGAGACTAAATGCTTTTTTTTACTTTGCTTTGGTAACTTGTAAAAGTCACACTTATATCTTGCTGTTTTGATGCAATGCAGTTTTGTTTTTACATGCCTGAACAAAGTGTAAGTCGATGCTAGTAACTAAAACAGAGTCTCCCATGTAGACAGCATGTAGCTCTAACACAGCAGGGGAAGCTTCTGGGAATCAATGCAAGACAAACTCAGAACCCTTAAAAGGTGCATTTACTTTTAGGTATTAAAGTGGACGTAAAACACATAATGACCACAGGCAGTATGGCGTCTTATAGTTCTAAAAAGCTGTACTGAGTAAACTAATTTTTTATTTAGTTTAGGCTCGCTGCTAAAAATATATTCCTACTTTGTTATATTACTGAATGGCCCCATACAGGTATGAGAAAAAGGGGGGGGGGGGTGTGAATAGGGGAATAGTTGCTGAAGCTAGACCCAACATATACCCGCCCAGTTGGGGTGTGGACTATCTCGGTACAAAATAGGTCAGGGTAAACAATAGGATAAATAAGAAATGAATTTATTAAAAAATGTTGCATAAAAACAATAGTGTACATCAAAAGATTGGTCGATTCTCTACTAGTTTCGCGGGATGTCCGCTTCTTCAGGAGAACCAATCCAAAGTGTAACGAAGCAGGCGCGGAGCCAAAGTCTGCCCAATAGGTGATCCCCCTGCAGCGAACGTGGGGGATGGTGTGTGGATCTCATAACGATAGTATCCACGGATACATAGGGGGCCAAAGCCAAGGTGGTGGCAAAAGGTAGGTCCCGATGGTAGGTGGGAAACAATTGGGCTGGCTGAGGACAGGGCAAGGAGCTGGTGCAGGCGTATGAGCGGGGCCAAGTAAGGGGACAGGGTCCAATGTAACTGGTGCGTGGCCAGTATACTGTCACTCATGGAGGTATCCATGGACGTGGCAATGCACGGTAGTGCATGGACGAATATAGCTCCCGTACGGATCCCCGCTGTGCCGTCGGCAGCAGCCCAGCTAGGTCACTCACAGAATCCAGCCTGTGTGAGATCCGCGCGGAATCAATGCAAGACAAACTCAGAACCCTTAAAAGGTGCATTTACTTTTAGGTATTAAAGTGGACGTAAAACACATAATGACCACAGGCAGTATGGCGTCTTATAGTTCTAAAAAGCTGTACTGAGTAAACAAATTTTTTATTTAGTTTTGGCTCGCTGCTAAAAATATATTCCTACTCTGTTATATTACTGAATGGCCCCATACAGGTATGTCGTTTCTGTCCTCTTAAAAAAACGAATGCTATTTCCCACTTTATTTGTACGCGGTAAGTTTACATTGCTCCTTTATCATTTCTTAACATTTCCTCTCTGATACACTTAATTTTTCCTACCTTACTTCTTATCAGTGAATTTTGTATATATATATATATATATATATATATATAATTTTTATTTTATTTTTCTTCGGATGGATAACCTTTTGACCCTCCCTCTTAGATTGTAAACTCTAACGAGTGGGGCCCTCTAATTCCTCTTGTATTGTATTGTATCTGTACTGTCTGCCCTCATGTTGTAAAGCACTGGTGATCTATAAATCCTGTATAACAATGGTAAGAATAATAGTCGTGCCTCCCGAATGGGGCATAGCATATATATATATATATATATATATATATATATATATATATATAATGTAGGATTGGGGAATCAGACTCCAATGGTAGGTGCGTTTTTCAGTGAGCACGCCAGTCCAGAACTGAGTTTTTAAGGGCCTGGTAGACCACTTTTATTTAAAAACATCAAAGCAGCCCTCGCAGGGGGGTTTCCCTCTTTCCTGTATCTGGCAAAAATCAACAGTCGCACACAGTGTCTGATTCGCACATAGCGACTTATCCGCACACAGCGTTTGATTCGCACACAACGACTTATCCACAAACAGCGTTTGAGTTTCTTGGATGCACACAGCATCAAACTTCTTGAAGCACACAGCTTCTTTTCTCACAGAGAGACACCAGTCGGCATCCTGCAGATCTGCATGTGTTAGCTGCAACCCATGCAGCCTCTCTTTCCTTTTAGAGATGGGAGCTCATCTGGCTCTCAGGACCAGACCTCCTGTCTGTAGGGTGGGGCCCAGAATGCTGGTCAGATCAGACTTAAAAAGCCCTAGACACAGCTGTCCAATTAATGTGTCTTTCTCTCCAGAATTTGGCGTAAAGCAGCCATTTCTCACACAGCACAGGGTCCTACCCTTACATACCCCCCCCCCCCTCTTGTTTCGAACCGGAGGGAGGAACACATAGACCCATCATCAGAAATGGGACACATCTGTGCAAGCCATTGGCTGCATAGGCCCATTTTTTCCGGGTATGTTTCCACCAACACTTCGCCAGGGTGCCTTTGTGCCAACTATCAGCAGCAAGTGTCCTAATCTGCCCAACCTTTTCTCTAAAGGGGCACTCCACCCACATCTTTTTCCAGGTGTGCTTCCACCAGCACTTCTTCCTGAATCGTGGGCTCCCACTAATCTCTCCATACCTCCTACCTTCTGGCCTTAGGAACCTTCTTTTTTCTCCCACAGACCTACTCTCCTGGGACTGTTGGGGACCCACTTCCACGAAATCTGTCAGGGACTGACCGCTCTGACTACCTGACACAACTGTAAGCCGTGTACTGAGGTGGGCTCTCCAGGATACAGCGAAGTCACGAACGAGGAAAACAACTTTGACACCAGCTTTTGTGTAACAGGTCTATTCTTTTACTGTAGAAAATGTTAAACCAACGACCCCACAATGAACACAAAATATAAGGTACATACACCCAGCAGTAGCTGGGAACCCCTGTGCTGTACAGCAAGATGCTCCCGGGTTGGATACCAAGGAATTTGCCTATTGGCGGACACAAAGGACTGTCCACCCGTACCTGTTATTACCCTATAAGAAACGATTGAGAAATACTTAGTTTAGGGGTCCTCTGCGGTACAGCACAGCAGCTCACAACCTTATCACCTCTATACAATATGTACCCCCTTTCTCAGTATTAGTAAATGATAGTAGTACTGCAAGGCCTTGCAACAAGAATAGTCTATCTTTGATCTTCTTTCTTCTGCCAGCAATTGATTAAGTAAAGATTATAATACAGGGGTTCTTCTGGTTAAACAAATAGAGTGAGGCACCATAAACTGTTGTTTCCTTTTATGACTGGTGTCTGTGCACTCTTTCCTATCAGCACACCTTCCACTGGCAGTCACTACGCAACCGCTTCAGGCTTGAGGCCTAAGCACATGTAGCTCTATCAGCTGAACTGTTTCGTGGGACTACAGGTCCCAGTAACTCTCTAGAGGCAGTCTAGTAAGTAACAATCACTACAAAGTTCCGGGCAAAAAGCCCTCTCACCAAACCAGGCCTGGGAACTTGTGGATCTCTGCTCCGGCGATCTCGGTCCTGCTTCCAAGTAGTACAGCCGCACTGCTACGTTCCGCAAAACAAACCGAACCGTCACTCAGCTTCGTCACACTCCTTCTTCCAGCACACTGTGGTAAGTCAAACACCGATGGTTGTTCTGCTCTGCACGAGGTAGGCCTTGCTCTGTGCACACCTCCACGGATCTCTACAGTCAGATCATGCACCCAGCATCAGAGAGAGCTAGAAATGGCTGCTCAGCCTTTTATACCCTCACCCAGCATGCAGTTCGGCCCTGAGAGTTCAAGGGTAACTTGTTAAGATAACACCTCCCATTAATCTTAAATTGACAGCAATAATCAAGTCCATTCCACATTTCAACCACTAGATGGTGTCAAACACCTATTTACAACAGCAGTGATAGAACAACATTAATCTGGCTTCACAATCTCACAAGCCACCCCAATAGAGGTTGTCGTCCTCGGCAACTTTCCCCATATAAACTCATCCTGGGCATAGCGCTGTGGGGGCACACCAGCATTGGGCCTGGTTGACCTTTTTAAAGAAAGGGACTCAGAAGTACTGGGGACATTAGGCATATCCGTCAGGGGAGGAGCTACTACTGGTTCAGTGCTCTCTCTGGGTGGCAAACCTGCCTCAGTCGAGGCCTCGTTGGGTACCTGGGCAGGAAAAACCCACCATTTCGTCCTCCTCCTCCTCCTCCTCCTCTGTACTCTGAGCGTGAGAAGGAATCTCCTCCACACACACTGGTCCGTCAAAATTACAACGCCTTAGCATATTACGGTGCAAGTTTCGGGAGGGCCCTCCAGTCCCCACTGGCTCTACCTCATAGACTGGAATGGCAGGGTCTACCCTCCCTTTTACAATGTATGGGACTGCCTCCCACCACCCGTCCAACTTCCCAGATGGCCGTTTGGCTTTGACCATCACTCGATCACCCGGGGCATACCCATCCCTCTGTACTGGTCTCGGGTTGGGGTGTACCACTTGCCCCAGGCGCTCCCCTACAACCTTGTGAATAGTTCTCAGCCGGCGGCGGTGTTCTTGCACCCAAGCGGTGGTACCTCTTGGTGGGGGCTCCACCGGATTGGGCATGTGGAGGTCTTCAATCTCCCGTCCAGCTCTCCCAAACATAAGCATATGGGGAGAGTATCCAGTGGTACTGTGTACCCTGTTGTTATAGGCCCACATTAGTTCGGGTAGATATTTGGGCCACTGGGCCTTTTGGCTATCTTCCAGAGTCCGCAGCATCTGGAGCAATGTGCGGTTAAAGCGTTCGCACGCCCCGTTTCCTTGAGGATGATACGGGGTGGTGCGGGAGCGTTCGATCCCATACAGCTGATACAGTTCATGCATTAGAGTACCCTGGAAACACGCTCCCTGGTCTGAATGTATTCTCTGTGGGCAACCGAACACCTGAATAAAGTGTTTGCAGACCGCTTCAGCGGCTGACTCTGCTGTCTGGTCTCTGGTGGGTACAGCCACCGCATACTTGGTAAAGTGATCTGTCATGACTAGACAGTATGAGTGTCCCGAGGTAGAATATCCAATCTGCACATAATCAATCATCAGAAGCTCCAGGGGCGCTGAGGTCCGGATGGTCTGGATAGGGGCCCGCTGTTCCATACTCTTACTCAACCCGCAGGGTCGACACTTAAGACATGCCTTGACCACCATGTCAGCCAGATCTGGACAATAAACCAGCCGTTGGAGCCATTTGAACGTTTTGTCGCTCCCGAAATGGGCTCCTCTTTCGTGGACTTCCCTGGCGGCTTCCGGTCCCAATGACATGGGGATGACAATCTGTTGTCGGTGTTGCAGCTCTGTCTGTAAGCATATGGTTCAGCACAGGAGTCCCTGGGTAATGGTCAACTTATCCCACTGTCTCAACAACTTTTGGCCCTCTGGGGTCAGTCTGGCCCGCTCTTCCGGCCGTGGCCAGATCTTAGCCTGAACCCATCCCTTCACTTTCCACAAGTCCAGGCAGCCATTCTGGATTCTCTCCCAATCGGCCAATGTCTTTCCCAACACCAGGGACATTCCGGACGCCACCCCACTTGAATGTGCCACGTCCTGAAACAGAGGTAATCGACCAAGGTCAGGCGTTTCAGTGTCTTCAAGCTCCTCGTCGGTACTCCGATCCGACAACCCTACAGGGACTCGGGAGAGTGCATCAGCGTTGCTGTTCTCCCGACCGGACCGAAACTTGATGCGGTATTGGTACTTAGAACGGCGAGCCATCCACCTCTGTTCAAGCGCACCGAGTTTGGCATTCTCCAGATGTGCTAACGGGTTGTTGTCCGTCATCACGGTCACCTCTGCACCTGTCAGGTATTCTGCGAATCTTTCGGCCATGGCCCACACCAGCGCCAGTAATTCCAATTTAAAGGAGCTGTAGTTGTCGGGGTTGCGCTCTGATTCCCTCAGAGACCGGCTGCCATAGGCAATGACCCTCTCACGTCCATCCTGGACTTGGGATAACACGGCCCCCAGACCATGTAGACTTCCGTCAGTGTACAACAGGAATGGGGTGTCGAACTGTGCATAAGCTAGAATTGGGGCTCTGATTAGCTCCTCCTTCACTGCTTCAAGGCCTCTTGTTGTCTGGATCCCCACTCAATGGGACGATTCTTCGGGCCCCCCTTTGTGCCCCTTAATAATTCGTTTAACGGGCCACCAGATGTGCAAATTTGGGTATGAACCTTCGGTAATAACCGGCCAATCCCACGAATGCCCGCACCTCTCTCAGTGTCCGCGGTTGGGGCCACTTCTGGGCGGCCTCGACCTTACTGGGGGCCGGCTTTACCCCCTCCTGGGGGACTACATGTCCCAAATAGTCGATCTGCTGCCGAAACAGGTGGTCTTCAAAAGAGGCCCCAAACACTACTATGTCGTCCAGGTATATCAATACCGATTCGAAGTTGAGATCCCCCAGGCAGTGCTCCATCAGCCGCTGGAATGTTCCTGGGGCATTGGACAGGCCAAATGGCATCCGGTTAAATTCGTAGAGTCCCATAGGTAGAATGAAAGCAGTCTTCGCTTTGTCCTTCTCAGCCATCGGTACTTGCCAATATCCACTGGCCAGGTCAAGAGTAGAGAAGAATTTTGCATGGCTCAGGACTGACAACGACTCCTCAATACGTGGAAGTGGGCAAGCATCTCGGACGGTCTGAGCATTCAGCTTCCGATAATCGACGCAGAACCGGAGACTCCAATCTTTCTTCCGCACCAAGACTACTGGAGCTGCCCAGGGACTTTGACTCTCTTGGATCACCCTGTTTTCCAACATGCTGGCTACCATATCCTTCACCTCCTGGTACATTTTAGGTGGGATTTGTCGGTAACGTTCCCTGATTGGTGCCGCATCGCCAGTGGGGATTTCGTGTTTAATGGCGGAAGCGCACCCGAAGTCCTCATCGTGTCGCGAAAATGCCTCTTGAAATTCCCAGAGGGTGTCTTCCAACAACTTTTGTCGTCCGGGAGTCAGAGTCTTACAATCCACCCCCATTCGGTCCATGATCACTCGACCATTCCACTCCTTCGTCGGGGCCTCCCTTTGTTGAGCCTCTATACCATAGGTCCAGGCTGATCTCCCATCAGGCTGTAGCATGAAACTCCGTCGTCCAGAGACATCTCCTTGGGACACAAAGACTTTGGCCAGCAGAGTGTTTCCGGGAATGGTCAGCTCACCGTCTTCAACATTGAGGCAGCGTACAGGCACACACCCATCTTTCACAATGGCGAGGGCCCGGGCTACCAGTGGGCGAGTCTGTGTTTCCTCTTGATAAGAGGGCTCAATCAGGACCTCCAGTCCGTTCAATCGTCGTCCAGCCCCCACCGGCAGCATCAAGATTCGCTCTTGTCGAGGTGGAATCTTCACCGGGGTCCTCCGCGGCACCTTCACATCTCCAATGGGCCGACCGGACATGTTACTCTTCTGCAGACTACAGCTCCTCACCATCTGTTGTAAAACTTTCTGGGTCGGCCGGTGTGTGGTGGCCCGTTGCCAATACTTCGGCCCTTCTTTGGCATAGAGTTGATAGTCTAGATCCCTCAATACATTCATACCTAGGGTCACGTCCATTCCTTTTCGAGACGGATGGTCCACCAGCACGACCCCCTTCTTGCCAATGTCTTGCCCAAACAATCGGACCCGCATCCATACTATCCCTCGGACGTCCATCTCTCGGTTATCAGCAGCAGTCAGCCTGATGACGCTCCCGTCTTCGGGCTCCATCATATGCCGGAAGTACCTTTCAAAGAATTCCAGGGGCATAAGGGTACACTCTGACCCTGTATCAACTAAGCAGCGTACCTTCTGGCCTTCCAATTCGGCTTCCATAATGGGGCTGCTGGCATACAAGTCATGTCCCTCACGCATAGGGTCTAGCTTCTGATGTACTGCCGCAGTACGCCCAGCTGCTGCGGCAGTCGGAAGTTTAACGCCGGCTCGGACTTCATTTGTTCTGGGCACTCTCTGGCTATATGGCCGTACTGTCGACAAACCCAACAGAGGGGTCCTCTTTTGATGTGCCCCCGCACCTGAGTTATCCTGGATGGAGTGGTGTGGTGTACTGGGTTCATTTCCGGGGGCCGGGGCGATCCTGACTTTATCTGGGACACTTCCAGCCAGAGTTCTTTCAATTCTGCCCGCAGGGCCTGGACCGTATCCTTTAAGGAGTCAGAGTCTTTAGATGCAGACTGACATTCCATAGCATGGGTGCTACTCACTACTCTTGCCATCACAGGCATGTGCTCTTCTTCTCTCTCCACGGCGGCTAGGTAGACGCTGTAAAATGTCACGTCGGCCGCCGCCCGGGTCATCTCTTGCAGCTTGTCCTGTAAGCACTTGTTAGAGAGCCCTACTATGAACTGATCTCTTAATAGCTGATCTACCTCCCGGAAGGCTCCCATGGCCTCAGGGTCCCGCCGCTGTATTTCATTGAGTGTCTCCTGTAGAGCATTAGAGTACTGCATCAGGGTCTCACCCTCTTTTTGTGGTCGGTTGAAGAAGTGGCTTCGCAGCTGCACTACTTTAGCACGGCCTCCTAGTGCTCTCTCCAGCAGGGAGAGTATTTTCTCTAGGGTGTCCCTCTCGGTTTCGGGTCTTACCATCACTGCCCGTCTGATGTCACCCTCGAGAGCTCCCAACGCAACCTCTGCCTGCAGTTCAGGGGTCAGGTTACACATTCTAACTGCACTCCGCACCCTTTCAGTCCAGTCCTGCAACGTCATGTTTTGGCCATCATACTTTGGCAGATGACGCAGCAGCGCCCCTACGGGGATGTATCCTACTGGGGCGGGCATGGCATTAGGGGCAAGCTGGCCTTGTGCTGCGTTTCCCTCCATAACGGTCGCTGTATCCTGCCGACTACGCCAAGTTGTAAGCCGTGTACTGAGGTGGGCTCTCCAGGATACAGCGAAGTCACGAACGAGGAAAACAACTTTGACACCAGCTTTTGTGTAACAGGTCTATTCTTTTACTGTAGAAAATGTTAAACCAACGACCCCACAATGAACACAAAATATAAGGTACATACACCCAGCCGTAGCTGGGAACCCCTGTGCTGTACAGCAAGATGCTCCCGGGTTGGATACCAAGGAATTTGCCTATTGGCGGACACAAAGGACTGTCCACCCGTACCTGTTATTACTCTATAAGAAACGATTGAGAAATACTTAGTTTAGGGGTCCTCTGCGGTACAGCACAGCAGCTCACAACCTTATCACCTCTATACAATATGTACCCCCTTTCTCAGTATTAGTAAATGATAGTAGTACTGCAAGGCCTTGCAACAAGAATAGTCTATCTTTGATCTTCTTTCTTCTGCCAGCAATTGATTAAGTAAAGATTATAATACAGGGGTTCTTCTGGTTAAACAAATAGAGTGAGGCACCATAAACTGTTGTTTCCTTTTATGACTGGTGTCTGTGCACTCTTTCCTATCAGCACACCTTCCACTGGCAGTTACTACGCAACCGCTTCAGGCTTGAGGCCTAAGCACATGTAGCTCTATCAGCTGAACTGTTTCGTGGGAGTACAGGTCCCAGTAACTCTCTAGAGGCAGTCTAGTAAGTAACAATCACTACAAAGTTTCGGGCAAAAAGCCCTCTCACCAAACCAGGCCTGGGAACTTGTGGATCTCTGCTCCGGCGATCTCGGTCCTGCTTCCAAGTAGTACACCCGCACTGCTATGTTCCGCAAAACAAACCGAACCGTCACTCAGCTTCGTTACACTCCTTCTTCCAGCACACTGTGGTAAGTCGAACACTGATGGTTGTTCTGCTCTGCACGAGGTAGGCCTTGCTCTGTGCACACCTCCACGGATCTCTACAGTCAGATCATGCACCCAGCATCAGAGAGAGCTAGAAAATGGCTGCTCAGCCTTTTATACCCTCACCCAGCATGCAGTTTGGCCCTGAGAGTTCAAGGGTAACTTGTTAAGATAACACCTCCCATTAATCTTAAATTGACAGCAATAATCAAGTCCATTCCACATTTCAACCACTAGATGGTGTCAAACACCTATTTACAACAGCAGTGATAGAACAACATTAATCTGGCTTCACAATCTCACACAACATTAACCAACAACATTTGTTTCTCAGGTCCACTAACCCCTATGTGGTTACCTTTGGCAATCAAACCATCTGAGATCAACACCACACCCTTCTGTAACCTCACCAGTAATGTTCCACAAAGGGTTACTCAACTCAAAATTGTCATTGGGACCTCTGGTCCCCTTGTTTGCTAGGACAGTGTCTATGGAGGGACCACCTACAGGCAAGCAGTAACTCCCTATGGGACAGTCCCACAGTTTCACATCGCTCCCTGTTGTCCAACACTCCAATAGCAATTGTCCTACCAATGCACATTTTTCCATACCAATCTCTTTAACCATTTTCGTGACCATCGGTACCTCAACCAATAGCTCAGAATCTTCTGACAGTGCTCTACGGTGCTTCCCATACACTTTTTCATTACAGTTACCACTACTGTTATTTCCTGTCAAAGTGTCCTCGGGTACCTCAAACTGCGCCTCTTTGCAAGAGATGGACTGAATTCCTACTACTGCCACGTCCATTCCGAGCCCTTCCTTTACATGAGGTCTAGAGGGTGAAACAGTACGCGCGCAATGTACCAACCACTGCTCAGCCGTACCTCAGACCGCACCAGTAGGAACGCACTCCATCACATCAGCACACTGAGAGACTTCCACTATGTCTATTATTTCTAACAATTCTCCTGAGTGCCTTCTGCACACAACCGCCGCTAAAAGCACAACATCTCAGTTATTTGTAGACATGCCACATCTAAACACAGAACTTTGGGACTTTTCCTTTACTAACGATGTGGAGGGGCTCATTTGCTAAAGTGTGAGAGGCTGAGTCATTTACAGAGACCTCTACCTCAAAGGCAACTGACAAAACTTGCGGCTTCCCCCTGAGCACTGCAAATCGCATGTGTCACACTCATCCTCTCACTTTCAGCAACACTGAGCGATTCCAAATCACTATCCATTACCCCATCATCCTGAAGCTCAACATTCCTACTCTCTTTTGCTGTGGACAAAACCTCTGTTATGCATGCGCCCCCTTCAGATCCTTCCAACGAGAGAGGGTTAACTTCTGCAAAAGCCAACGCACCAGTGTCTACCGGCCCTGCAATCTCTCCCTTTAGCACAGCAGAAATTGTGTCCACTTCACTGTTATCCACTGCAAACACATTTTTACTTTCAAAGTATTTTATTTTATATAGAGAAGATACAAAAACGCAGCTTTCAAAAGCTCAATAATAACAGGATTTACATACAGAGAGACAAAGAATCCCGTGTAGAGAAAATATCAGCCCTGATGCCCAGGAAGGCATCAATATAAAGGGCTAGTTCAAAACCATACAAAATTTCTATAAAAAAATATTATCATTAAGAGAGGATACACAAAACCGGAGTCCACCGTCATCCACACCCCTAAAGGGATTAAACTGTGTGAATGACCAGAGGGCAACGGAACAGTTTCAATAGATAAAAGGGCTGTACTGAAAGCACAAAATCACAGTCAAAAAACAGAAAATTAACATCCTGACTTAAACCACACAAAAGAAGAAAAAATATGGAAGGAGGAAAGAACAGACAGAAGAGGGAAAGGAAAGGAGAGCAAAGCATCAGGGAAAGAAAAAGAGAAAAGAAAAGATAACTAGAAAAGAAGCAACTCCGCCGGACCAGATATCACAAAAAAACACAAAAGACTCTCCTCCAAGGACATCAGGGATTCAGATAAGTGATCCAAGGCTCCCAAGTCTCCTCAAACCGCTGCGATGTATCTAAGGCCTTGTACAGACGATTAAATGTGTCTGTTCAAATCGGTCGGACCGACCGATTTGAACAGATCTGTCTGCTGGGATTTTGGTTTGTTCGCGTGTACACACGAGCAAACCAAAATCCCCACCAGCAGACAGCGCGCTGACGTGTCGGTGATGTGGGGGTGACGTTGACGCCGCCACGTCACCGCACCAGGAAGTAAAACACTTCCGCGCATGCGTCGAAACCATTCGGCGCGTGTGCGAGAAGACATGTCGGCTGGTTAGCGTACTAACCAGCAGACATGTCGGCCGGACGGGTTCCCAGCCGACAGATTTCAAAGCATGCTTTGAAATCTGTCGGGTGGCCAAATCCGTCTGTTTGCCCGTACACACGATCAAATCTGTCTGCTGATTTGATCGTGTGTACGAGGCCTCAAAGAAAACTCGCCAGCTTCTCCTGTGACATAATCCAATAAATTTTTTGTTTCGTGGCCCGAAGAGAAACCACGGGGAGCTTCCAAGATTTTGCAATACTAAGCTTAACTCCTAAAAATATAATAAATATCAACTTCTGTGTGCATTTTGGAATCTTGGGAATTCAGAAATTCAAAAGAGCAATCGAAGGAGACTCCGGAAACCCTGACACCCGTCACCTTAAAGATCATATGCAAACACATTTTTAAACACAGCAGGCTGCAATAACATAACTTTACCACTTTGCTCAGGTGGCGCTTCATTAAACTCATGAGAACTTTTTCTACCAGCAGTGACAGACCGCAGTAACCCATTATCACTACAAGTAATTTTAAACATTTGAGTTTTACCATTTTCCTCATCACCAAGGTCAAGTACCCTCTTATCCATCAGAGTGGCACCACAGTTGTCCCCGGCAACCTCTAGCTCTAACACACAGAGCTCCCTGGAGGTTTCTAAGGACACCTCTGCAGCCTTACCTACCGTTGCTAAGGGGAATCGCATATCATGCTTAGTGATCACCCCTACCTTATTAAGCATCACATCACATAAGTACATGTATCATCAGCAATATCTTCAACATCAGCATTCATAAACACAGCAGTTTTATACAGTAATCTCTATCAGATTGACTTTTGTCAGAATGCATGGCAACCTGCATGCGACTCAGCACATCACCCTTCCTCTCCAAAGGAATTATTTTGCCCACTAGGGCGACTTCACAGTTGTCCTGGGAAACCACTTGCCTTACCAATACAGGCTCCTTGGAGGTTTCCTTTGGAAACTCCGCAGTAGCTGTCTCTATCGCTAGAGAACATGACACAACTGTTTTGGTCTTGAAACAGGTAACTCAGTCTTCATTTGAGGGCGTTGTCTCTTAGTTGCATATTCACTGGTGAACTCCCCCTGCTGGCCACAGGATGAAATTACAGCAAATATAAAAAAACAAATGGAAGTGCAGCGCTGAAAAATTGATAAATAATAAAATTCATAAATTCATATGTAAATACAAACTCATTATAAAGTAGTTGAAGAGAGCCAGAAGATAAAGTGTGAAAAGAAAGGAATCTCCAAACGTGACGTCATCGCGTTCTGTCCTGAACGTCGGCGGTGTTTTCATTCAAGTAGCGAGAGCCATCGGAGTGGAGAGACTACGGCTTTAAATGTTATATGCCTATTTCCACCCAACAATTGTAAGTGCATTACTTAATAAATGTATCCCTTGTTATACATAATACGCTATGAGAGTTTCCTCCTTCTTATCGTACATGTATATATCCCGGACCCACTGCTGAGCTCCATTCTGACCTTATACGGATTGGTTCCAGGGAGACCGGACTTCCCTATGTTCTATGAGACTGATGTAAAGCAGTCTCTCTTTTTGGTAAGCAGGCAGTCTTATCTCACGAGTGCAGTGTGGAGATTCTTTTTCATCTGACAGCACATTGGATTTCACTTGATCACCTTTCTTGACAGCTTTCTCATCACAAGATTTAATG
This sequence comes from Rana kukunoris, assembly GCA_029574335.1. Classification (NCBI taxonomy): domain Eukaryota; kingdom Metazoa; phylum Chordata; class Amphibia; order Anura; family Ranidae; genus Rana; species Rana kukunoris. The sequence continues at coordinate 304,534,164 of CM056051.1, read as the reverse complement.
CTGGACTTTTTTTACCGGATCTTATCACTCAATAGTGTTTGGAGATTCCTTTCTTTTCACACTTTATCTTCTGGCTCTCTTCAACTACTTTATAATGAGCTTGTACTTACATATGAATTTATGAATTTTTCTATTTATCAATTTTTCAGCGCTGCACTTCCATTAGTTTTTTTTATGTTTTGTTGAATTGTTGTACACAATTTCTTAGTGCCAGCAGCTTACTGTTCACCACTCACTGTTATATATTCAACAATTTCTACATTAGCGCGGCGTCAGCCTTTTGGCCTTTTTTGTTGAAATTACAGCAGGCATCTCCCACTGTTTAGCACCCCCTCCAGCTGCACCCAAGAATCTAGGGCAAGAAAATATGCCGTGCCCCAGCTGACCACGTAGACCTCTCTCTCCATGAAGCGGCGTTGCTTTAAACTTGCCAGGACTCTCTGTAGGCAATATCTTTGTCTTGCGGTCCACTGACCTAACATCATAGGCGTTGCTTTGGGCAACTGCACCCATCTGCTCACTCTTTACATTTTTCACATTGATAACTGGCCGGCCTGCACCAGCATTGCTAGGGGGCAACAGCATGAACTTCCCCTTTAACTTGGTACAGTGCAGCCAAGTGCATCTTGCACGAGTCTGGGGCTTGTTCTGTCGGTAACAACCCCTCCAGCCACAAAGTTCTGTCTCTCATTTCAGCAAACCTTGCTTTCTGTTTGCGATTTGACCTTCCCCTTGCTGCAAACAGGGCAATGGTTTATAACACAGTTCCTTTTTAAACACAGGAAAAATGTTGGTGTACTGTCTCCAAAACGTGCCAACAGCACACTTTCACATGCAGACTTCACTCTCTGTGATTCCACTTGAACTATATATTACCTGGGCCTATATATATATATATAATTTCCCTGAACCATTTTCTATGAACAAGCTGCCATCTAGTGACCCTTTGTGGTAACTTTTGGAGGCGAAAGTGTTTGTATGTAATGCTCCACCCTTTACTGTGATTGTACTTCCTGTGTCATGGCAGGCCACATGTAGCAGGCAGGGCCGGCCTAAGGCCTTTAGGCGCCCTGTGCAAGAAAGCTTTACAGTGCCCCTAGTGACCACACCCCTCAGTAACCACACCCTTTCAGTGTCCACACCCATTTCTCCAATACCGGCTCCATTTAAAGCATTCCATTCTGTTAACTTCCAAAAAAAAAGATTACAAGCTATGATAAATACTACTTTTATTCACATGGTATAACGCCACCTATACTGCAAATCACATGCTTTAATAATGCCACATATACTGTATATCACACGCTATAATAATGCCGCCTATACTATAAATCACACGGTATAATAACACCACCTATACTATAAATCACACAGTATAATAACACCACCTATACTGTATATCACATGGTATAATAACAATACCTACACACGGTATAACGCCACCTATACTATAAATCACACGGTATAATAACGCCACATATAAAGTAAATCACATGGTATAATACCACTACCTGCAAATTTACAATCAAATACAAAACATAATTACAATAAAGTATTTTTTTTACTTTTGAATTTACTGTTCCTTTTAAAAAAACACCCTATTTAAATAAGAAAATACAAAACAGACATTAAGCAGTACACTGCATTTATAGAAAAATAATTTACTTACAGAAAAAAGCTGCTGCCTGCTTCTGTGGATTCTTGCCCTCCTTTGTCTTCTCAGTGCGCATGGCATATGAGCTCCTCATCCCTGCTCCTCATAGCAAGGCAAGGACAGCCACCCACGTGGCCTAGAGCATTTGGCACCCGGGGCGGATCCTATATCTGCCCCTCCACGGTAAAATGTAAAAACACCCCACTGTGCCCCCTGCATCCTTCAATAACTCTGTCACTACTGTGTACCCCTCTCCACAACTGCACCACTGGGCCACTTACATTACACAGCACCCCACAGCTCTGGACCCCTTTACATTACACAGCACCCTGCACCACTAAACCCCTTTACATTACACAGCACCCTGCACCTCTGGACCCCTTTACATTACATAGCACCCTGCATCTCATGACCCCTTTACATTACACATTAACCCTGCACCTCTGGACCCCTTTACATTACACATTAACCCTACACTTCTGGACCCCTTTACATTACACAACACCCTGGCACCACTGGACCCCTTTACATTACATAGCACCCTGCATCTCTTGACTAGTGATGAGCGGAATACGCATATTCGATTTCGCGATATTTCGCGAATATTTCGAAGAATATTCGCGAATATTCGTTAATATCGAATATTCGTGATATTTTATAAAAAAAAAAAAAAATAATATAAATTTCGCTATTCTTTTTTTGATAAAATATCACGAATATTCGATATTTACGAATATTCGCTGTATTTTATAAAAAAAAAAATAGCGAAATTTCGCATATGCGAAAGCGAAAATGATTGCGAAATTTCTCTATTTTTTTGATAAAATATAGCAAATATTCGTAAATATCGAATATTCGTGATATTTTATAAAAAAAAATGCGAAATTTCGCATTAGCGAATTTTCGCATTGGCGAAATTTCGCATTGGCGAAATTTCGCAATTTTTTATTTTTTTTTATAAAATATCACGAATATTCGATATTTACGAATATTCGCTATATTTTATAAAAAAAAAAAAGTGCGAATGCAAAATTGATTGCGAAATTGATTGCGAAAATTGAAAAAATCTGAATATTCGAAATAGCGAATATTCGCCGCGATATTCGAGTTATTCGCGAATACTCGAATATGCAATATTCGTAGCGAATATTCGCAATGCGAATATTCGTGAGCAACACTACTCTTGACCCCTATACATTACACAGCACCCTGCACCCCTTTACATTACACAGCCCCCCACAGCTCTAGACACCTGTATGTTACACAGACACCCCCTACAGCACAGACCCCCCTTACAATACAGGCCCACCCCTACAGCGCAGACCCCCTCACCTACAATACAGAACCCCCCCTACGATACAGAACCCCCCCTACAATACAGACCCCCCTACAGTACCAACCCCCCTACAATACAGACCCCCCTACAATATAGAACCCCCTACAGTGCCGACCCCCCTACAATACAGAACCCCCCTACAGTGCCGACCCCCTACAAAACAGAACCCCCCTACAGTGCTGATCCCCCCTACAATACAGCACCCCCCTACAGTGCTGACCCCTTACAATACAGAACCCCCCCTACAATACAGAACCCCGCCTACAGTGCCGACCCCCCTACAATACAGAACACCCCCCCTTCAGACCCGTAAAGCAGGCTCAGATAATGTGCTTGCCGCGTGCTGCAAACACACAGCACAGTGCAGAAAGGGGGAGGCGGCTTCACTGCTTGGCTGCGTGACTGTGAGACAGTCACAGACAGCCGAGACTCATCAGACCTGCAGCGCTGTCACAGAGAAGGGGGGTCGCGAAGGCTCGCTCAGGTGCCGCTTGCACAGCCCCCCCGCAAAGCCAGGCGCCTGTCACCACGCCATGCCACCCAAGGTCCTCTTTAGTCGCGGGGGGGGGCGTTGGCATTTGTGTCGGTCGCCAGGTGCCCATGTTTCTATGGCGCCCTGTGCAACCGCACATCCCGCACACCCCAAAGGCGTAAACATGTATTCTGCATAGTAAGCTACAGGCAATATCATCTTTTGAATACCACAATCTATTAATCAGTTGTATCCTATCACCTGCTGTAACCCGATGTTTCTGAATAAAACACCTTTGTGGATGAAAAACAGTATTGGTGAGTTCAAGCTATCTGATGAGGATTGTCCTCTGTGATTAAATGCTTATACAGCCCCTGAACCTGCAGACGTACAGGGAGCAGATTCTGCATATATTGCCGAACAAAGTGTAAGACCCAAATGTACAACAAAACCGACACAGAAACTCAGAGAAAATTATGAAACACTAGAAATTAGTTCTCCAGGAATCTGTCAGACGCATGGGACAGAACTTTACACTGCATGTACGTTTAGTCACACTTTAATGATCAACCAGCTGAACTAAGAGACTCTATAGATCGCTTATCTGTCGCGTATAAACGCTATCAGCGGCTGTTTGCTAAATACACAGCTTCCTTGCAGGACTGTATTATAGAGGACTCTTCAGCAAAACTGACCAGGGCACTAAACCAACAAAGGAATTTCTTAGTGCAAAACGCTCAGTATAAGGCAGAAAGCTGCATTGCTCAACTGCATTAGACCAGATCTCACCAATCAACATCAGCCAAGCACACTGCACGTTATAAATCCTCCCGCTCCAGAAGTTCAACATTAACCACTAGCCGACCAGCCGCCATCGGCAGGTAGGCTCTCCTGCGTGAGAGCCCGTAGCTGTACGTCGCGACTTTCGCGGCCACTAGGGGGCGCGTGCGCGTGCCCGGCGGGCGCGATCGTTCGTTGCAGAGCGGGGAACGAGAGCTGTGAGTGTAAACACACAGCACTCGTTCCTGTCAGCGGGGGAAACGCTGATCTTCTGTTCATACAATGTATGAACAGAAGATCAATGATTCCCCCTAGTGAGTCCACCCCCCCATACAGTTAGAACACAAATAGGAACACACTTAACCCCTTCCCCGCCCCCTAGTGTTAACCCCTTCACTGCCAATGGCATTTTTATAGTAATCCAATGCATTTTTATAGCACTGATCGCTATAAAAATGCCAATGGTCCCAAAAATGTGTCAAAAGTGTCCGATGTGTCCGCCATAATATCGCAGTACCGAAAAAAAACGCTGATCGCCGCCATTACTAGTAAAAAAAAAAATATTAATAAAAATGCCATAAAACCTATACCCCCTTTTTTGTAAACACTATAAATTTTGCGCAAACCAATCAATAAACATTAATTGCGATTTTTTTTTTAGGAAAAATATGTAGAAGAATACGTATCGGCCTAAACTGAGGAAAAAAAACATTTTATATCTTTTTTGGGGATATTTATTATAGCAAAATGTAAAAAATATTGCATTTTTTTCAAAATAGTTGCTCTATTTTTGTTTATAGCGCAAAAAATAAAAACCGCAGAGATGATCAAATACCACCAAAAGAAAGCTCTATTTGTGGGAAAAAAAGGACGCCAATTTTGTTTGGGAGCCACGTCGCACGACCGCGCAATTGTCAGTTATAGCGACGCAGTGCCGAATCACAAAAAGTGCTCTGGTCTTTGGACAGCAATATGGTCCGGGGCTAAAGTGGTTAAGCGATAAGATAATAGAGGCCCGCACTGATGCGGGATCAAAAAGAGTGCAAATATCTAGAAATAGAAACACAAAAGGCAAAGATGCAAGCAGAAATAAAAATACAAAAGGCAAAGATGGAGGCTCAAAAAGCAGAAATAGAAACACAAAAGGCAAAGATGCAAGCAGATATGGAAGCTCACCAAGCAGAAATAGAAACACAAAAGGCAAAGATGCAAGCAGGGATGAAAGTTCAACAAGCAGAGAAGGAATCTCAACAAGAAGAGGCAGATTCCCAAATAAAGATTCTGCAAATGGAAAGGGAGGAAGCAGCTTCCTTAGCAAAGCTGAGATTCCTTGAAAAAGCAATGTGAGAAAGTGCTTACTCAAACTGTTCCATCCCAGTGGAACTGCAAGACCCATTTGAACGCACCAGTGAATATGTACTAAAGCATAATGTTTGCAATGATACAGGGTCATCTCCTGAACTTCCTAATAACTGTTCTGGCTCTCAAATTGAGACCTCTTAGCTCCAAATGCTTGAGCCTTTTCAAGTCTACAACACAAGTGCATCTATGCAGCAAACCATATCACCTCTAGCTGACAACAAGGTGACTTCCAGTGACAAGCCACAGCTCAGGCCACAGCCAGCACAAGCCATAGGGATTACACGACAGTCAAACGCTCTTGCAACATCATTTTATCCTGATAAACCTCACCCTACTTCACCAAAGAACTTTCACACCCAAGGGTTTCCACAAGTTACTTTGGCGCCATTGAGTGAGAGATCAGACTTGAATGACTTATGACTAAATGGTACACCGTGAGCTCATTAACACTACCCTCTCAAGGTGTGACGACTGTCCAGAGAGCTACAGGATCTGGAGATCCAAATTCAAGGCTGATATTGCTGATCTAAACCTTGTTACCAAGGAGGAACTTGATTTGCTCATAAAGTGGCATAAAATCTGCAGATCTTGTTAAAAGACTGAGGACAGTACACGTTGACCACCCAAATGCAGGTCTTGCTGCTGCATGGACAAGACTTGAGCAAGCCTATGGTAGCTCTGAAGCCATAGAAATCACTCTATTCAAGAGACTGCAAAACTTCCCAAAAATAGGGAGCCTAGACTATCGCAAGCTCCAAGATCTGAGTGACCTTCTCATGGAGCTGGTGTTGGCAAAGACAGAAGGTTACCTGGACTAAGCTTCCTGGACACTGCTCATGGTGTCAATCCAGTGGTGTCTAAACTGCCATATGACCTGCAAGAGAAATGGGCACAACAGGGCTCAAGATACAAAATAGACTATAACGTATCTTTTCCTCCATTCGCATATTTTTGCAGGTTCATCAGTGATCTAGCCTGGATGAGAAACAATCCTAGCTTCAGCTTCAGTGAACTCAACTTGCCTGCTTCATCATCTTCATCAAGGTATGATAACACAGCAGCTAAACGTAGAGACATTAATAGAGCAATATCTGTTAAAAGGACAGACATCACAAGACCCATTTCCTCTCCTGCTCACCAGAGCGATTCGGGTGATAGAGATAAAGACCCTAATTGTCAGTGCCCTATTTACAAGAAGCCTCACCCCTAAAGAAATGTAGTGGGCTTAGGGCAAAGATGTTACAAGAGCGCAGGGAGATTCTTCAGAAGCTTTGAATATGCTACAGGTGCTGTGCTTATTATGAACATTTTGCTAAAGACTGTAAAGTGCACAGAATGCAGTAGTGACAGACATGTTACAGCCATGCATCCGGGCCCACCCTCAGACAATTCACAGCAGCCTCCTACCACCAGTCCTGTCACAAATCATGGCAGGGAGCAACAAGGTCATGCTTCAGCCACAGCTAATGTTTCTTCTTCATGCACAGAAGCCTGTGGTGAAGACTTGGATCACAAATGCTGTGCTAAGATATGCCAGGTCAAGATATACCCAAAGGGCCAACCTGAGGAAGTTATTAGGATGTATGCCATAATAGATGAACAGAGCAACAGATCCCTGGTTAAGCCTAAATTCTTCAAGATCTTTGGTATAGATGGACATGCATCACCGTATACTCTCAGAACCTGTTCTGGTCGTGAAGAGAGCTTCGGCAGAAGGGCCGATGGGTTCATGGTCATATCAATATAGGAGAGAGAATACCCCTACCAACATTAATTGAGTGTGACCAGATACCAGACAAAAGGGAAGACATCCCCACTCCAGAGGCTGCATATCACCATCCTCACTTAAGGCACCTTGTTAATGAGATTCCTGCAATGGACATGAATGCTGAAATATTGGTCTTGCTAGGAAGAGACATTCTCAGAGTACATAAAGTATGCAAGCAGTGCAATGGACCTGATGATGCCCCTTACGCACAAAAACTTGATCTAGACTTGGTAATCGTGGGCGACCTATGCTTGAATAGGTCATCCGAGATCCACTCCTTTAAAACGTACATGTTAGGAAATGGACATGCATCCCGTTTTAAGCAGTGCCCCTGCCATTATTAAGTAAAAGAGAAGCCTCTTGGCATCATCCAAGTACCTGATGTCACTCCTATCCTTTGTGATGACAACCTAGGTACCTCAGTGTTTTGTACTACAAACTATGACAACAAAATAGCTTTGTCAGTTGAAGACAAAATAATGGACAAGGAATTCTTCCAGGATGAGTCCTGGAGTCCTGGATTGCACCATTACCTTCCAACCAATCGTGAACAGGCTCTATCTAGATTCAACTCACTTCAGCGAACACTAAAGAACAGGCTTGAAATGAAGGACCATTTCATTGCCTTTATGAAAAGGATCTTTGACAATGATCACGCCGAACCAGCTCCACCAATTCAAAGACACAATGAGTGCTGGTACCTGCCTTTCTTCGGAGTGTATCATCCATATAACTTTAAGCAAATTAGGGTATGTTTTGACTCCAGTGCATCCATCAAGGTGTATCCCTGAATGACGTTCTTCTCACTGGTCCAAACCTAACCAACAACCTTGTAGGTGTACTTATGAAAATTATTGAAAAAATGTTTCATTGATTCATTGTACCTGAAGACCATAGGAACTATCTAAGGTTTCTGTGGCACCGTGACAACATGTACAATGAGATGATTGAATACCGCATGCCGCGTCACTCGGCCACGATGTCCGCCGGGCACCTGAGATTGCCCGGTAACTAGGGGTGCAAAACTCACAGTTCGGATCGTTCCTCGGATCAGAGTCACGGATCGGGTCATTTTTCTGATCGTCAAAAAAAAAAAATTCTCCCCCACTGTAATATCCACATCTCTCCCCCTGTAATATCCACATCTCTCCCCCACTGTAATATCCACATCTCCCCCCCACTGTAATATCTACATCTCCTCCCCCCACTGTAATATCCACATCTCCTCCCCCCACTGTAATATCCACATCTCCTCCCCCCACTGTAATATTCACATCTCCCCATTAATATCCACATCTCTCTCACTGTAGTGGCGTCACTAGGGTTGGTGTCATCCGGTGCAAAAAAAATGGTGTCACCCCCCCACTAACTATAGTTCCCCCCTCAGTAAAGACCCCCCTCCCTCGGTGCAGACACCCCTTCGGTGCAGACATCCCCACCTCAGTGCATACCCTCCCCAGCAGTACACCCCCCCTCTCAGTATAGACACCCTCCCCTCGCAGCGCTAAAAGCTGAAAAATGGCTCGGGCAGGAAGGGGATTTAAGTGCCCTGTATTGAGGTGGTAAAAATGAGAGTGTATGCAGAGTACAAAATATAAATATAAATAATAAATGCTGGTATTGAATGACTGAAGGTCTTGCAGTTCAAGCTTGTGAGTTTTTATTTGTTCCAGATGACATTATTTTCCATTGTAAGAAATACAGAGAGAGAAAACAAGATTCTTTGGGCCAGATCAACAAAGATGGGACGCCCGCGCGGCGTATCCCATTTACACTACTCCGCTGTAAGCCACAGCGGCGTATTACGAATCCTCAATTAAATTCTTCTGTAGCTTACGGCGACGTAGCGTAAATGGGCCGGCGTATGCGGGTGTAATTCAAATTAACTAGTGGTTTAGTATAATTATGAATGACCCGACGCAAACGACACTTTTTTTACACTGCGCATGCACCGGCCGTGGACGTACCCTAGTGCGCATGCGTGAAATCACGTCAAAATAGTCAATGAAAACGTTGTGTACGTAATATACGCAATTCCCTATTCGCGAACGAGTTACGCAAACGATGTAAACTACGTCCAATACGACGCGGTCCCGACATCCATACTTAGCATTGGCTGCACCTCACTATAGCAGCTTTATCTTTACGCCGTACAGACGCTTACGCAAACGACGTAAACACACTGCGCGTACGTACGTTTGTGGATCGCCGTATCTACCTCATTTGCATATTTAACACGGAGGCGCCCCTAGCGTCCAATGTAAATATGCATCTAAGATACGACGGTGTAGGAAACTTACGCAAGTCGTATCTTAGCGTAAGTCTGGCGTATCTTGTTTTCTGGATAGAAAACAATGACACACTGGCGGGAAATTACGCCGGTGTATCTATAGATACACCGGCGTAATTCATTGTGAAACTGGCCCTTTGTGTTTATGAGTTAAATAGTTAAGTTCATAAGTATGAGATAACTGTTGAACACAACATAGTGTGGGGAAACAGTAGTGTAACTCATTGTTTGGTGGACATAGAAGAAGTACTTTTGAAATCTTTGAGCAGTCAAAGAGACTGGAACCTTCCCAAACAGGACAGCTTGGGGTATATTGCAGAGGTGGAGACAGCTGCAGCCGAAGACAGTTAAATAAAAGCAGTGGGCTGAGTACTGACGGAAAAAAATAAGCATTTTTTTTCTTCTCCAGGCATCAAGAACTAATGCTGTCCATAAAACTAGCTATGGATGCGTCTAGAATCAGTTTATGTGGTGTTCATGCAACCCATCGTGAAATTCACAAATTGCATTACGAATGACAATTGTGCATTCTTACAATACTGTACGCAAATTACAATTTTATCTTTTTTATTTTTATTTTAGACAGATTTTTTTCTTGGTGGTATTTAATCCCCACTGTGGTTTTTATTTTTTTAGCAATATAAATGAAAAAAATCCTAAAATGTTGAACTGATGAAACTGCACTAATGAAGCTGCACTGTTGAGCAGTGATCTGATTATCAGTGTAAGCAGTGTACTCACTGTATCTTGTCACATTGGCTTTCCTTTGCTTACAGGCTGTCTCTGAGGCGGCGTACACACGACCGAGGTTCTCGCTGGAAACCAGCGAGAACCTCGCTGGAAGCTGCATTCCAGCGAGGACCTCGGCCGTGTGTAAGCTTTTGGCTCGCCCCGCCCGTCGGGAATCCCGTTGAGCGAAATGAGAGCACGCTCTCTTTTTGCTCGACGGCCCGCCTGGATGAATGGCCATATGCCATTTGAGTTCCAAAACTGGAAGACATGGCGGCGGGGATATAAGGCCTCTATATTTAGAGCTAAAAAAGCTTATCTAGAGAGCCGTATTTGGGGTGCACAGAACAACACTAGAGAACTATTTAGAATAGTGACAGAGTTTCTCCAACCTGAAGCAATTAAAACCCAAGAAATAGCTACACCAGAGTATGCTCAGACTCTGGCGGAGTTTTTTATGGAGAAAGCTCAAAAAATACATGATGGCCTGGCCAACCATATTGTTGAAACTAAAAAAAAAAAATCTTTTAATACCCGACATTATTCAAGAAAGGAGAAACGACTGCCTGGACAATAGTCCAACCTCTATAGGCAGTGTTCCTATGTTTTATTTTTCACCAGTAACCGTAGAAGCAGTAGGACATTGCATTGCCACTGCTAAAGATAGTGCTCCCCCATCAGACCCATGTCCGGGTCTCGTGATGAAGTTGATAGCTGAAGAAATAAAGGGTTTTGTGGCTCAGCTAATCAACAGTTGTTTTGATAAGGGCGAATACCCAGAGCATTTCAAAAAGGCTATAGTTACTAAATACAATACTAAAGAAACTTAATTCTGATCCAAGAAAAAAGGAGGAAAGAAGACCCATCTCAGGGATAGCCTTCCTGGCAAAGCTGTCAGAGGGAATAGTCTGTCAACAGCTGCAATGTTTTGTGGAACAACATGGGTTGCTGGCGGAGCAGCAGTCAGGGTTCCGTCCCAGTCATGGTACGGAAACTGCAGTAGTGGAGATCATGGATGACCTACTGTTTGAGGCAGATGCAGGGCAGACCTCCGTCCTCGTCTTATTAGATCTTTCGGCAGCATTCGACACCATCGACCACGAGATCCTATTGCGTAGACTAGTTGAGGTGGCGCATGTTAGTCCAGAGGCTTTAGGTTGGTTCATAGCCTTCCTAAAGGGTAGAGAATTCAAGGTACGACTGAGCCCATTCTATTCTGGCCCAGTACGCCTTGGTTGTGGGGTACCCCAGGGTTCCCCCTTATCTCCCCTCCTCTTTAACATCTACATGCGCCCTCTGCTGGATATGATAAAGGACCGTGGGATGAGATGTCAGTCGTATGCTGACGATACCCAGTTGTATACCAGGATTGATGCCGGAGGTTCGGGGGACGAGGTGGATCTTCTGGAGACTCTTGGGGCCATCAAACAATGGATGGCCGACAATTGTCTCCAATTGAACCAAGCAAAGACCGAGGTACTCCGGACGGGATCGGTCCAGAACTTACACTGGGTATTGCCTTGGCCGGACGAGGAGGGGAGATTCCCTGTAACTGCCGAAAAGGTGAAGACCCTAGGCGTTCTGTTGGACTCCGGTCTGTCCCTGGATGCACACATCGGCAGTATTACCCAGGTATGTTTCCTTAGGATGAGGCAGTTGTACAAGGTTGTACCCTTTTTGTCAAGCTCTGCCAGAATTGCTGTAGTTAGAGCGCTAGTCTTACCCCATTTGGATTACTGCAATGCTCTCTTCATGGGTTTGCCTCAGACCCAGATTAGACGCTTGCAGAAAATCCAAAATCAGGCTGTTCGGCTGGCACTCAGGCTACCAGGGCGGATGTCCACCTCCACCCACCTGAAGAGCCTCCATTGGCTCCCAATACGGGAGAGATCAAAATTTAAGGTTCTTTGTATTGCTTACAAAGCCTTTAATAATCTAGGCCCATGTTATATCCGCAAGAAATTGCGGCGACAGTTCGTGACAAGAGCGTTACGGGCCACGTCACAAACTAGATTGGTGGTTCGGCCTTATAGGCTGAAAAAATGGGGGCGCAGAGCTTTTTCAGTTCAAGCTGCCCAGTTATGGAATCTGCTTCCATGCCACCTGCAACAACAGGAGAAGTACCAGGTATTCAGAAAAGATCTGAAGACCCTGTTGTTTACCAGGGCCTTTAGTGGTTTGGGGTGAGATATCTTTCTCTATCTTTTCCCCTTCCCCTTTTTCCCTTTCCTTCCTTTCCCCCCTCTTCCTTATTTTATTGTTTTTATGCAGTTTTTAACGTTTTTATAATGTATACATGTAGTACCGAGTGTTAGAATGTCTATATGTTTATTTATTCTCTTGGTATGTCTCTGGTAACGTAACTGGACGGGAAGCAGGCGCATCAATGCAAACATGTTTTGTAAACTATGCGCCTTGTATAAGAAACAAACAATAAACAATAAACAATTCCCGACGGGCGGGTCGCCGATTTCGACGGCCGGCAGAGAACCTCGACGGGCGGAACGATGTGTTCTGCCCGTCGAGGTTCTCTGCCGTGTGTACACGGCCTCAGACAAGGAGAGACAATCACAGCTGATCACATGTTAAAGGGTCACTGGGGTTGACCCTTTACCCCCATATGTGATCAACTGTGTCCAAAAGACACATCGGTCACAGAGCGCGGCTTTGCATTGGAGGCACACACAGAACTGGAGGCCCAGGCTGTAGCTGTCTTTGGGCTGTTGCACGAGCAGAAAGGGGTCTAATCCAAACCCCATTGAAATGTAAGAATTCAATTTTCCAAATAAATTCTGAACATTTTTAAAGTGAGTGTACACGCGATTGCAAAACAAAGGCATTGTGAACTGGGCACTGCCATGGAAGGCATGTACCAATGCAAAAAATGAAAAAATAAATAAAAATCATACAGCAGGGAGATAGATTATCCACATTTTAGTGCCATTTCGAAGACAACAATAAAGAAGCAATAATCCTCTCTTAGGGTTGTCCCGATACCGATACCAGTATAGCAAATACCCCCGATACCTAAATAATAGAATACTTCCCACCGCCGCCGCATCGAAAGCCGCCGCATCGCGCCGCCGCATCGAAAGCCGTCGCATGGGTTAAACGGTGTTCGAGAACATCACAGCTTTTATTTGAATAGCTGTAGTGTTCCCGCTGCGTATAGACACTCCCCCTTGCTCGGGATGGTATGGGTGATCGTGATCTGTCAGATCCCGAGCAAGGGGGAGTGTCTATACACGTGGGCAAAACAGCTATTCAAATGAATGCTGTGATGTTCTCCGTGCGGCGGCGGCTTTCAGCGGCTAGGTATGGGGAGACATGGCTGGAGGGACATGGCTGGAGGGACATGGCTGCATATGTGGGGGACATGGCTGGAGGGACATGGCTGCATATGTGGGGGACATGGCTGCATATGTGGGGGACATGGCTGCATTTGGGGACACATTTAAAAAAAGTATCGGTATTCGGTATCGGCGACTACTTGAAAAAAAAGTATCGGTACTTGTACTCGGTCTTAAAAAAGTGGTAGCGGGACAACCCTACTCTCTCTGAATGCTTGGGAGATGCCTTAGAGCTACAAGTGGTGTTCAGGTGCTGCCCATCCTGTTTCCAGTGCCAGAAGCACACTGACAAAGTAAGGCTCAGTCTAGGGTATATTTTTTGGGGTTTATTGAAGATCTTGTACATAGGACAGAAAGGGGAGACAAGGGGGTTGAGGGTGCAGGATACTCAAACACACGCAGGTCTTGGAAGATAGATTGTCAAACTAAGTTGTGTTTCTGCAGTTTTGGACCCTTAAGTAAAAGCCTCAAAGTAATTCTGGAATCAGAGGGGATAGTCAGTTAATCCAAGACTCTATATGAGCTTTTACAGTCCTTCAGCAACAAGAAAAGAAAAGAAGGAAAACCGCGCCGTCAAGTGGTATATATATATAATAGCTGCCTGCACAACAGGTATAGTGTATATAGGCAAAGTGGAAATACTTGTTTAATTCTTCCTGAGTGAGATACACAAACAAGCCCGTTTGATTCATCAGGCGTAAGCCTCGCTGGTTCCAACTCGTTTGGTAAGCCTTCAATCTTCACGGTGGTGGATTACCTACAGACAACTGATTATATATTCATTTTTATTTCAGTGGAATGTTTTGGACTTTGTGCTCACTTGTTTACCAACACACTTGGTTTATTGTCACTTTGGTGTTTATTAACACAATCACCTTGATGTTCAATATAGATATGTATCTATCTCTTTGTACATCTATACACTTTGTTTATCAGGATTTTTGTGTTTTATGTTTTATGCACCATTAATTTTGGTTGTTTTATTAATATGTATTTATTAGCTTCTGTTTATATTGAAATTAGCACATTAGTGCAGTCTAATGGTTCAATTCATATAGATAGCACCCTCTTATTCACCTATTTATATATTTTTTGGCATTTAACTGTCAAGCACTTGCACATCTGGAGCAATACAGTAGGTGAAAGGTCCTGCTCTTAATGTCCAATAGCAGTCTCCCACCCAGCTTCACTGCAAAAATCTTCAGTGAAAGGGTTCCTGCTCCATCCCATCTTCTAGAGTCCTCCAGCATATTAATGTATTGCACTGGGGTTTAGTCAGGGAGTTCCTCACCAAATTCATTGTCAGGAGTAGCTACTGCAGTTAATTGATAGAGATCTATTGATTTCTCCCTAATTTTGGCCTTGTTGCACTTTTCTCTTCTACCACTAGGTGGCTGGGAACTTGGTGGTACTAGATATGAGAATGGCAACCTAAGGTCGGGTTGTGAGTATATGGGGTATCTCAGCCAATGGGCAGGGGTTTTCTTGAATCCCTTGACCTGCTGGGAGAACCTAAATATTCCAGGTGAGGTCAGGTGATCTATGTTCTGTGCGCCCGGGCTGCCGTCTGGGTGGACGTGTGTCGTCTGCTCTGGGCTGCTAGGTCAGAGATTGGGCCTATCCTGTGGGCATCTGACTGCCAGGCTGTGTGAGGGTCTATCCAGAAGTAAGATGGCAGCGCAGGGTTGGGACTGTGGCTTGAAGTCCAACCAAAAGTGACGGTTCTGCCAGCCAGAGAACCTGTCGTGGTCGGAGGTAGAAGGGAAGCTGTTGCCACTAAGGGACCAACCACCTTTACAAGGGACCACAGTAAGTAACTGAAGCAAGTGCCGGAGCAATATTCTCAATAAACAGGCACGGTGGAGAATTGGAAACTTTAGGTGGTAATGAAGTCAGGGACCCAACCAACAGAGGTGACGCTTGCAGAGCGGCCTTGTGTGTCAAGCCAGGAACTGAGCTGGTTAGCAGTGGTGAAGCTTAAGAGGTATCTGGAGTACCAAGCTAGGGACCCAGCTGGGAAGCGTGGGTGACGCTTGAGGGAGATACAAACTGCAAAAGCCATGAGGAGCTCACAGGATTCAGACTCAGTGAAGCAGAGAGTCCAGTGAGAGACTAAGACCTCAAGGGGCTTAAGGGCTGCAAATAAACATTGTAGTGAAGCTGAGAGAACTGTTGATTTTTTCATTAGGAACGGTTAAATACTGTTGCCATAGGAGACAGCAAACCTGCAGAAATGGTACCTTGCTGGGGCCTTTCCTTGTATGGCTGTCTTCCTATAGAAGTTTTGTAGTCTGCCTATTAAAATTAAAAACCCTCTTTCCCTTGAAAAATATAAAAAGGACTGTTAAAAGAAATAAAACCTCCTTTTGCATCCAAGAAGTGTCTGGCACCCAATGATTTTCACCATTTTTGCACCCACTATGCTTTACAACCCACCACATATTGAAGGATGTTAGCGGTCTGTGGCCTCAAAGGTTCTCATACTGGTAGAGGTTAGATATTCTGCTACATTTGGTGCCCAACGTGGGGCTTAGTTGTTGTCTTTGCAGCAGTCGCTCATAGCAACTGGCTTCAGCTTCATCGGGACTTTGCCTGGCTCCCTGGGAAGGTGGCAAGTAACATTTACCCTTCTTATAGACTGTGTTGTCATGTGTACTATCAGTGTGGGGAAGACTCACTGCTCATTGGAGAGAATCAGCCTGGTCTTTTGACACTCCCTGCCAGTGCTGTATGGGTTAACAGCAACAGGGAAGCGGGTGTCACAGTTCCCAAGAAACATTTGCACCAATACGTTGGCAGGGGGAGTAGTTTCCGCTTTGCAGTGGAGGATACGGAAGTGCCACCACGTGTGTCTGATTGTGAAGGACATGGTGCAGTTTGTGAGTGAGATGGTGGATTGGAGTAAGTACGCTCCGGGTGTCTACTTTGATCCGAACAGTGGAAAACCTGTCGTGACCGATACCGAAGTGCGGTACACGCCAAATGGTCAGCTTGCTTTGTACACGGCTGGAGACTATGAGCCTCTGGGGTTGATTTGTGTAAAATGTTCTGGCCTGACCACGCAGTTAAAAACCTTGGATCGTCTGTGGACGCTGTGGGGAGCATCCCTTGAGCATCCCATTGAGTTTCACCATTTTTGCAACCACTATGCCTCACAACCCACCACATATTAAAGGGTGTCAGTGGGCTGTGGCCCCAAAGGTTTTAATTAGACTGGAAGAGGTTACAGATTCTGCTACATCTCTTTCTATCTAGCTTCACTCAGACCCTCAGCCAAAGCATCTGCTGAGGCCTAATAGCAGTTGTACTTCTGTATCACACACAGGCTGCCTCTAGGGTTGCCACCTCATCCCCTTTAAACCCAAAAACAATTTAATTACACAGGTTCTGAGGAAATTTTTTTTATTTCAATGTTTCTTATTGAATGTTTGGGAAACAAAAAAATATACTTATAGTGGTTGTTGAACATCGACAATGCAGTGGAAGTACATTATATGCATAAGGAATGAAAAGTATCAAACATCGGATTACAAAAGTAAGATAATATAAAAAGGGAAAACATTTCAAGAGTCTACATAGTAAGACCTTTGGTACCAAGTGGACCAAGGTGCCCAGTTATTAATGGCAGAGGACAGATGGCCTTCAGCGGTAGTGTACATACGTTCATATGGCAGCACAGTGGTGCAGTGAGTAGCACTTTCACCTAGCAGCAAAAAGGGTTGCTGGTTCGAATCCCGACCATGACACCATCTGCCTGGAGTTTGCATGTTCTCCCTGTGTCTGCGTGGGTTTCCTCCGGGTACTCCGGTTTCCTCCCTTCCTTACCTGGTAGGTAAATTGGATCTCGTCCAAAATTGGCCCAGTATATATGTATATATGTGTGTATGACTGTGTGTCCCTAGCGTGTCAAAATCCTACGGGGTAAAAATGACTGCACTAGCCAAGCAGATACTGGCTGGAAAAAGCGCCCAGAGGCAATTCAGTTCGCATGCGTTGCGCTATACAAGTCATTCATTCATTCATATGAGCCATGTAATATGATCAGTAGATTTCCATTGTCGAACAATAGTTAGTCTAGCTGCTAGCAGATTGTGAATGGTTACATAATGGAGTTGGTGAGGAAGGTTAATTAATTTATTAATTCCAATGCTAAGCAAGGCAAATTCAGGAGTTGGGGGTATGGGGATACCTGTGACCTCTGTCAATATATGGAACACTTCTTTCCAAAATGTGACAGTCTCTCCCATAGTATGTGATACAAAGTCTCTGAATATCCATAATGTCTCCAACATGTGGATGTTATAGATGAATCGTAAATGTGAAGTTGAGATGGGGTGATATACCATCTGAGGTTGAATTTATGAGTGAGTTCCCACGGGTTGGAGGATTGTGTCACTTTGTGGCTGGAGAGCAGTGTCTCCCACCATCTGTGGTCAGTAAAAGAACAGCCTATGTCCCTTATCCACTTTTACATTGACAGGAGCTTGTTAAATGGGGATTTGCCTTTTAGTGTGTTATAAAAAAAGTGAGATGCCTTTGGAGAAGGTTTTACTATTTGATAGGACTTGCCACACTCATCCAGGTCCGGGATCCAGAGCGCAGGCATTGTCTCCACCAAAGACAGCCCGGCGAATGACACGGCTTGAGCCAGTGACATCGCTTATATAGGTGGGGCGGGGCCACCCATCACGTGACCTGTCCCCCTCTGATGCACCCTCTGACTACGTCACTGGGGAAGCCCAGGCTCTCCCTTGCGTCAGAGGGGGACGGGTCATGTGACGGATGGCCCGCCTCACCTATATAAGAGCTGTCACTGTCTCAAGCCGCGTCATTCGCCGGGCTGTCTCCGGTGGAGACAGACAGCCGACGATGCCTGCGTTCTGGATCCCGGACCTGGATGAAGAGATCTTCTCAACGCTGGACCCTGGCAGAGAGAAGATCACCCGTCGCAGGATACTTTGGAGCGGGGACCGAGAGTGGATTACCACCGCTGGATTATAATTTTTTTTAATAAAGGACATTTTCCACGGTGTGTGTGTTTTACTTTTAGAAACCTTTACACGTTCTTAGTGAAATGGTAGAGGTACAATGTACCCCATTACCAATTCACATAAGGGGGGCTGGGATCTGGGGGTCCCCTTTGTTAAAGGGGTCTTCCAGATTCCGATAAGCCCTCCGCCCGCAGACCCCCACAACTACCGGGCAAGGGTTGTGGGGATGAAGCCCTTGTCCCCATCAACATGGGGACATGGTGCTTTGAGGGGTCACAGACCCCCAAAGCATCCTCCCAATGTTGAGGACATGTGGCCTGGTACGGTTCAAGAGGGGGGGCACTCTCTCGTACCCCCCTCTTTTCCTGCGGCCGGCTAGGTTGCGTACTCGGATAAGGGGTCTGGTTTGTATTTTGCAGATTTGCACTACAGAACATGTTCCATAGGAAACCACTGTCCCTCCTTCCACCCCACTGTCCCTCCATCCACCCAACTGTCCCTACATCCACCCCACTGTCCATCCATCCACCGCACTGTCCCTCCTTCCACCCCACTGTCCCTCCTGCCACCCCACTGTCCCTCCATCCACCCCACTGTTCCTCCATCCATCCCACTGTCCCTCTATCCACCCCACTGTCCCTTTATCTACCCCACTGTCCCTCTGTCACTCTGTCCAACCCGCTGTCCCTCCTCCCACCCCACTGTCCCTCCATCCACCCCACTGTTCCTCCATCCACCCCACTGTCCCTCCATCTACCCCACTGTCCCTCTATCCACCCCACTGTCCCTCTGTCCACCCCACTGTGCCTCTGTCTAACCCACTGTCCCTCCATCCACCCCACTGTCCCTCCATTCACCCCACTGTCCCTCTATCCACCCCACTGTCCATCCATCCACCCCACTGTCCCTATGTCGCTCTATCCATGCCATTGTCCCTCCATCCACCCCACTGTCCCTCTGTCCCTCTATCCACCCCACTGTCTCTCGGTCCACCCAATGTCTCTTTGTCCACCCCACTGTCCCTCTGTCTACCCCACTGTCCCTCTGTCTACCCCACTGTCCCTGTCTGCAGACTGGTGGCCTGTCACTGCCACCTGATGCAGATAATGTGGAGGGCCTTCCTTTTGTTTTTATTGTGGGTGAAGCTTTCAGGCTGGGACCACGCCTGATGTGGCCGCTCCCCCAGGGTTGTTGAGAATGCCTTCGGGAATAATGGCCAGCCGGTTCAGCCTGTTTATGACAGCCATCAACATGGTGGAATACAAACTGAACCATATCGTCTTCAGCTCCTGATTCTGCACAATTTTTTATGTCAAAATTCACCTAATTATATCACAACAGCTGGGCCTGAGGCGGACTTTCGGACAATCCAATGATGGGCCTGGACACTGGCCGTACTGGCGTGGCCCCCCAAAGTGCCTGTAAAGTGTGTGATAAATATGTGGAGTACTTTACGGGTAGTGGGGCCATCGCTATGCCAAACAATCTCTGATTTTTGATTGAAAAAATAAACCCCCCAACAAATTCTTGAAAAATCTTGTATTCTCATTATTGCTTGTGTTTCTTTTATCTGTCTCCCAGGTACTCCTAGTGCACTTGTAGTGCCGAGTGGATTTGTCTTTAGTAAATAACCACAATTGTCACAGTAAACAAGAACTTTTAAATGTTCTGAATGGTATTGAACATAGAAAGAAGAAGCCACACATTGTTGAGTAGAAAAATATAACCAGCTTTTTTAGAAAAATATATATTTTTTTGGTTTGCATAAGAGGCATGTTTCAAACAATAAAAAAACATATAAAAACTATGGAACTTACAAGTTTCAACCTTTGAAAAACATGAGATGGGGTGATGTCACCCCTGAACAAGCCAAATTTTGAAGATGCACATGAAGATGATTCCATGCCAAATGTCAACATGTGCTATCTGCCATCATGGGCGATCAATGGACATGCTTTGGGGGTGCAAACCCTTCCTCTCACCTACTGGAGTTGCAAAAAAGAGGTTGCACCCACAAAACACGGACATAGATATCCTGTGATGGCAAATAGCACATATTGACACACTGTGTGCATCTTCAAATTTTGGGAATACTTGAGAAAGGAGTAGTATGCATTTCTGCCACACCATCATATTCATCCCCTAAAAAAAAGTTATTATAAATATGCAGGCCTACATCTCTTTACCTGAAGCTGTGGTGACAGACACTGACCTGTTGTGGTGATAAGATCCTCTTCTTCTTCCTCCACCTCTCCTTCCGCCACCTCTCCTTCCGCCACCTCTGCTTCCGCCACCTCTTCTTCCTCTACTTCTTCTTCCTTCACATGCTGAGATGTGGGGTTCCTAGTCTCCTCAAATTGGTGTCCTCCCAGTCTTTGCTCCCCTATGGCAATGAAAGAAAAGGGTATACTTTAGCACACCGATATTTGAGGGCAGAACTTGGAATATGAAACATTGCTTGGGAGTGGGGTACAATCGTCTGTTTTGGCAGAGTTCCAAGATGAACACATGAGATTTGTGGATTTTACCGAAGTTGGAATACCTACCTTTTTTGTCCAAGTTACACACATGGAGACATCCCAAAGTATCCACTGTAGCACCTGTGTGGGACACCCTAAAAAAGGGTGTTCTGGTGGCCCACACTAGTGCTCCAGAGTACAGATGTGTGACCAGCTGCTGAGTGTCCTCTCCTTTACACTGAATCAAGTTTGCATTTCACATTTTAATTACAAACACATCATCTAGACCAGTGTTTTTTATCTCCAGTCCTCAAGGCACACCAACAGGTCATGTTTTCAGGCTTTCCATTATTTTGCACAGGTGATTTTATCAGTTTCACTGCCTTAGTAATCACCACAGCCATTTCATCTGAGGGAAATCCTGAAAACTTGACCTGTTGGTGTGCCTTGAGGACTGGAGTTGAAAAACACTGATCTAGACAACAATGTTTATAAAGGTTGTTTTAATACAAATAGGCATGACCACAGGTGGTTTATCTGGATCTGCGCAAAACATCGTATTTTGACGATCAATGTTTAATTAAACATTGGCCACTACCCTGTAAGTTGCCATTTTTAAATCTACAACCAGTCAATCCAAGAACATGGAGCAACATGCAAGTATAATGATCAAATTAGTAATAACACAGGAAAAATACCTTTTGCCAGCATATTTTTTATCTTCCTGTACTGCTTCCTGTACTGCTCCAGCTCTCTCAACTTCAGATCAGACCACCTTTTTTGGAGCTGTTCTTTACATCTCCTGACCTCAAATTTATGGTAAAGCCTCCTCGCCACTTTGCCTATTATTTTTGCCTTCCTGAGATTAGGGGTTTTGTATGGCCCATGCTTCCCATCATAATCTTTCCTAAGCAAGATCTCTACTATTTCCCCCATCTCAGCAAAGGACATATTACTGGCCTTCTATCTTTTTCTCCTGTATCAGAACGTTCCCGCCTCCGGACTTTCCTTGTCAGTACTTGGTATAACACACACCTGTTTCACACTACATTGTGTGTGCAGAGTAAGGATGACCGGAAGTGCCGAACGTCTCTGGACAGCAGCGAGCGAAGTTGAAATAACGCAACGCGTCCAGGGGTTAGTAGTCTAAGGCATGTCGCTCGCTGCTGTCCTTAAGAGCCTCCAAGTTTAGATGCCTGTAACCATATATGCCTGAAACCCTTTGGCTAAGTGTTAGTAGCCCCTTTTTATGCTAAATAAATCGTTTTTTTACCCAGTGGAAAGCACTTAGATCTGTGGTCTCTTCTTTTCATGTCCAGATTCATTATATGGCTGAACTATGAGGAAGTGATCACCATCCTGCTCCCTGGTTTTCTTTGATTGTTATACCTGCTTGTCCGACTATCTGGTAACACAGTGGTCATCTGCTAAGGTGAGAGTAGTCATCCGCACTCGGTGAAGGGATTTCTCACAAGTTGGTGTGCTATATGTCACTTGGGTGAAGAAATCTAAAATAAGTTTTGGAGTCATCATACCATCTACATATTATATTTATTTTGGACTGATTTTCTTTTATTTTGATTTTGGTTTGCGCTGCATTGTTTTCTATATTAACCTTTTCCTTTTACTGGCATTTACTGGCAGGGAAAAATTGCCTGTCTTTACTGGCTGCCAGTAAAAATACTGACGGTTGGAGATGGACAGTGGAGATGGACTACAGGCATACCCCACTTTTAAGTACAAAATGGGGTTTATTTACTAAAGCTGGAAAGTGCAAAATCAGGCTCACTTCTACATAGAAACCAATGAGCTTCCAGGTTTTATTACCAAAGCTTAATTTAAACCTTAACCTTTAAAATTAGCACTTTTGATTTCTCCCATAGACTTTTAAAGGTTTCTCCTGCGGCTTTCGAATTTGCCGCGAACGCCCCAAATTGCAAATAGGCGATCAGCACATGTTTGAGTTGATCTCATGTTCGACCCGAACATAAAGCTCATCCCTACCCATCAGCTAGTGCTGCCTCATCAGTGCTCATCAGTGCAGCCTATAAGTGCCCATCAGTGCATCCTCATCAGCGCAAATCAGTGAAGCAGAATTTTTTTTTTTATAACAGAAACTAAGATAACGTTTTGAATTTTTTCTAAATTTTCTGACCTTTTTTTATTTTGCAAAGAATAAAAAACACAGTGGTGATTATATACCCACACAAGAAAGCTCTGTCTCCAAAAAATGATACAAATTTTATTTGGGTACAGCATTTCATGACTACACAATTGTCATTCAAAGTGAAACAGCTATTAAATGTGAAAATTGGCCTGGGCAAGAATGTGGTAAAAGTGCCCAGTAGGCAAGTTCTTAACTCATTATTAGGGATGAGCCGAACACCCCCGGGTTCGGTTCGCACCAGAACGTTCGAACAGACCGCGGGTTCGCACGAACATTTCGAACCCCATTGAAGTCTATGGGACCCGAACGTTCGAATTCAAAAACGGTTGTTTTAAAGACTAAAATTCAATTAAATGTTGGAAAACGTCATTCAGAACCCGGGTCTTGCCCCAGGGAACATGTATCAATAGAATTTTTTTTTTAAAACGGCCGTTTGTTGCGAAGCAGCCATTTTAATGATGCTTAAAGTGAAAAAAAAAATCCTTTAAATATCACACCTGCTGGGTGTCTATAGTAGTGGCACATGTTTAGAAATGTCCCTGCACAACATGAGAGGACTATAAAAAAAAAGTAATTAATGCTACTTGCGCAAGTTCTGTGTGGCAACATTATGTCGAATATTTTAGCGGTGGTGGGGGGCCATTATTGTTTTGTGAAAGAAATGTTTTAGAAAAAAGGGCACCCCTCAAACACACTGTAATTGGAGCGCAACAAGGAGCCACGTGCAAAGTATTGCATCAAAAATTGTTATTAGGCGCCCCTGTTAAACAGGGGCTGAAAAATTGTGCCTTGGGCACAACAGAACACTTGCAACCCCTCCCAATAACTCCAATTGGAGCGCAACAAGGAGCCACATGCAAATTATTGCATCAAAAATTGTTATTAGGCGCCCCTGTTAAACAGGGGCTGAAAAATTGTGCCTTGGGCACAACACAACACTTGCAACCCCTCCCAATAACTCCAATTAGAGCGCAACAAGGAGCCACGTGCAAATTATTGCATCGAAAATTGTTATTAGGCGCCCCTGTTAAACAGGGGCAGAAAAATTGGGCCTTGGGCACAACACAACACTTGCAACCCCTCCCAATATCTCCAATTGGAGCACAACAAGGAGCCACGTGCAAATTATTGCATCAAAAATTTTTATAAGGCGCCCCTGTTAAACAGGGGCTGAAAAATTGTGCCTTGGGCACAACACAACACTTGCAACCCCTCCCAATAACTCCAATTGGAGCGCAACAAGGAGCCACTGCAAAGTATTGCATCAAAAATTGTTATTAGGCGACCCTGTTAAAACAGGGGCAGAAAAATTGGGCCTTGGGCACAACATAACACTGCAACCCCTCACAATAACTCCAATTGGAGCGCAACAAGGAGCCACGTGCAAAGTATTGCATCAAAAATTGTTATTAGGCGCCCCTGTTAAAACAGGGGCAGAAAAATTGGGCCTTGGGCACAACACAACACTGCAACCCCTCACAATTACTTCAATTGGAGCTCAACAAGGAGCCACGTGCAAAGTATTGCATCAAGAATTGTTATTAGGCGCCCCTGTTACACAGGGGCAGAAAAATTGGGCCTTGGACACAACACAACACTGCAACCCCTCACAATAACTCCAATTGGAGTGCAACAAGGAGCCACGTGCAAAGTATTGCATCAAAAACTGTTATTAGGCGCCCCTGTTAAACAGGGGCTGAAAAATTGTGCCTTGGGCACTGGTGGCGGAGCCCAGAAACACAACATTTCTTACTAGCTATCAGCAAGAAAAGTGAGGAGGAGAAGGATATTCCATCAGCAGCATAAGAGGACAGTCACTCAGCATCAGCAGTCTAAAAGGGATCCGACATTTCAACAAAAAGATATTATTTATTAATATCAGGTGCTTGGTAGCTGGTGTTGATCCAAGCCTGATTCATTTTGATGAAGGTCAGTCGATCAACAGAGCCAGTGGAGAGGCGCACCCTGTGATCAGTCACAAAGCCTCCAGCAGCACTGAATGTCCGTTCTGAAAGAACACTGGATGCAGGGCAAGCCAGTAGCTCAATTGCGTACTGGGCAAGCTCTGGCCAGTGATCCATCCTCAAGACCCAGTAAGCCAGAGGATTTTCGGTGGGGAAGGTGTCCAAGTCGGATCTTGCCCCTAGGTATTCCCGGACCATGTAAACCAGAAGCTGGCGATGGTTGCTGGAACCGGTCAGACCTTGGGGCTGCGGACTAAAAAACTGCCTGAACGCATCGGTCAGATGACCACCTTCTCCACCGCCCCTTTCTGTGACTCACCGAAGCCTCAGCAAGACGTTGTCCAGAGCCAGGTCTTGGTAATCCCCCCGGTTCTGGGAACGCATTGCACAGTGCCTTCTGCAAGGCCTCCCGCAGAAGTTTCATCTTCTGCTCCCTCTGCGATGGCAACATAAGGTCCACAACCTTACTCTTGTAACGTGGATCAAGGAGAGTCGCCAGCCAGTAATGATCCCTCTCCTTAATAGCACGTACACGAGGATCCTTACGCAGGCTTTGCAGGATCAGGGAGGCCATGCAGCGTAGGTTTGCAGAGGCATTCGGGGCACAGACCTCTGGGTCACTGAGGATGACAGGATCCACAGCCACCTCATCCCAGCCACGTAAAAGTCCATGTGCTCATTGGGACTGTAAATGATCCCTTGAAGACTGCTGCTGCTGAGTACTAGGCTCCACCTCCATGCTGCTGATACAATCCTCCTCCTCCTCCTCTTCCTGTTTGCTAGGTGGGCAAGCAGGACCACTGTCTGGGTAAAGGGGGCCTTGAGAGGTAAGGAAGTCCTCCTCTTCCTCCCTATGTTCTGCCTCAAGGGCCCTGTCCATTATTCCACGTAGCGTGTGCTCCAACATGTGAATAAGAGGGACAGTCTCACTGATGCATGCACTGTCACTGCTCACCATCCTCGTGGCCTCCTCAAATGGTGACAGGACAGTGCATGCATCCCTGATCAAGGCCCACTGGCGTGGGGAAAAAAAACCTAGCTGCCCTGACCCAGTTCTGCTGCCATATTGGCACAGGTACTCATTGATGGCCCGCTGCTGCGTGTGCAGCCGCTGCAGCATGGCCAACGTTGAGTTCCATCTGGTGGGCATGTCACAAATTAGGCAGTTTTGGGCAGGTTGTATTCCCTTTGGAGGTCAGTCAGCCGAGCAGTGGCATTATATGACCTCCGAAAATGCACACAGACTTTCCTGGCCTGCTTCAGGACATCCTGCAAGCCCGGGTACCTGCCCAAGAACCGCTGCACCACCAAATTGAGGACATGCGCAAAACAGGGCACGTGGGTGAGTTTTCCCTGTCGCAGGGCAGAGAGGAGGTTGGTGCCATTATCGCTGACCACCATTCCAGGCTTCAGCTGGCGTGGCGTCAACCACCTCTCAGCCTGACCCTGCAGAGCTGACAAAACCTCTTCCCCAGTGTGGCTCCTGTCTCCCAAGCACACCAGCTCTAGCACCGCATGGCATCTCTTGGCCTGCATTCCTGCGTATCCCCTCGTACTCCTACGGAGCACGGCTGGTTTGGAGAAAACATCCCCACAGGAAGAGGCCACAGAGGAAGAAGAAGAGGAGGGGGTGGAGGAAAGAAGTGTGTCACAAGCAGTAGTATTGTTTTGGAGGCGTGGTGGCGGAACAACCTCCAAAATTACTGGACCTTGCCCTGCGTCCTTCCCAGCTGCCAGCAGAGTCACCCAATGCGCCGTAAAAGACAGGTAACGTCCCTGTCCATGCCTGCTGGACCATGAGTCAGCGGTAATATGCACCTTACCACTGACCGCCCTGTCCAGCGAGGCATGGACATTGCCTTCCACATGCCGGTAGAGAGCCGGAATAGTCTTCCGTGAGAAAAAGATTTGGTACTTGCCACTGAGGTACTGCACATTGCACAAACTCACGGAAAGGGGCAGAATCTACCAACTGAAAAGGTAGCAGTTGAAGTGCTAGCAATTTCGCTAAGCTAGCATTCAACTGCTGGGCATGTGGATGGCTGGGATTGTACTTCTTTCGGCGCTGCAGAAGCTGGGGCAGGGAAATTTGCCTGGAACTATCAGTAGATTGACCGCTACTACTAGCTTTTGACACACCTATTTCTACACCTTCACTGCAGGCTTCAGAGAGGACTGGGGTTCTACTGGGGTTGGAGGTCCCAGAAGGGCAAGGGGGGTACGCTTTTGTCTTTGGTGTGGGTCTTTCTGGTGTGCTTGCCAACGAGCTGCATGGCAGGTCGACATATGTCTGGACAAGCATGTGGTACCCAGGCGGTTGATGTTTTGGCCACGCGAGATACACTTGCGACATGAGTTGCAAATAGCAAAGGTACGATCTTGTGGACATGTTTCAAAAAAGGCCCACACCAAAGAACTTTTGCTGTACCAGTCAGACACAGCTGCGCCATGCACAAGCGCCGTAGATGTGCGCTGTAATGCAGTGGGTGTGACCTTAAGCTGACCCCTGGAGGGCATCCTGCCTCTTTGGAGATGTGCCTGTGCCTCGTCCTCCTCCTCCTCCTCTCTCCTATCAGGCACCCAGGTAGAGTCAGTGACCTCATCATCCCCTCCCTCCTCGTCACTGTCAACAACCTGGCAGAATGCTCTAGCTGGGGGAACATCATCATCACTGACAAATTGCTGTCCCTCTCGGGCACCCCCTCTCCCTGGGCTCACATCAATGCCTTCCTCTATCAGTGTTCCGTCATCGGAGTCTTCAAAACGCTGCGCATCTTCCTGCAGCATGTACCCAACACTGTGTTGAAACAGTTCGGGGGACTCCTCAGGAGGACATGGTGGTACTAGGGAAGTATTGTGTGAAGCCATTGTGCAGAGGGAAGAGGACGCCTTGGCAGCTGTTTTGCCAGATAAACTTTGATCAGTCTGTGTGAGAGAGGATGAGGAGGATGAGGACGGCTTGGTCATCCACTCTACTAATTTCTCTGCATGTTGAGGCTCAACACAGCCAGCTCCCTAAAAGAAAGACGAGCGGCCACGGCCACATGCTGAAGAGGGTGCACCACATACACTACCAGCATTACCTCTACATGCAGAGCCTGCTTGCCCTCGTGACTCTCTGCCTC
This sequence comes from Rana kukunoris, assembly GCA_029574335.1. Taxonomy (NCBI): domain Eukaryota; kingdom Metazoa; phylum Chordata; class Amphibia; order Anura; family Ranidae; genus Rana; species Rana kukunoris. Next base: position 304,505,717 of record CM056051.1, on the reverse strand, counting down.
TCTTTGTTGACATATTTATGCGTTCAGGTGGTATATAAAAGCACATGTACAGTGACACTAACTGCGCTCAGGTTGTATATAACAGCACACGTCCAGTGACACTAACTGCGCTCAGGTGGTATATAACAGGACAGGTGCGGTGACACTAACTGCGCTCAGATGGTATGTAACAGCACACGTACAGTGACACTAACTGCGCTCAGGTGGTATATAACAGCACACGTCCAGTGACACTAACTGCGCTCAGGTGGTATATAAAAGCACACGTACAGTGACAATAACTGCGCTCAGGTGGTATATAACAGCACAGGTGCAGTGACACTAACTGCGCTCAGGTGTTATGTAACAGCACACGTCCAATGACACTAACTGCGCTCAGGTGGTATATAACAGCACACATCCAGTGACACTAACTGCGCTCAGGTGGTATATAACAGCACACGTACAGTGACACTAACTGCGCTCAGGTTGTATATAACAGCACACGTCCAGTGACACTAACTGCGCTCAGGTGGTATATAACAGCACACGTACAGTGATACTAACTGAGCTCAGGTGGTATATAACAGCACACGTCCAATGACACTAACTGCGCTCAGGTGGTATATAACAGCACAGGTGCGGTGACACTAACTGCGCTCAGGTGGTATGTAACAGCACACGTACAGTGACACTAACTGCGCTCAGGTGGTATATAACAGCACACGTCCAGTGACACTAACTGCGCTCAGGTGGTATATAACAGCACAGGTGCGGTGACACTAACTGCGCTCAGGTGGTATATAACAGCACAGGTGCGGTGACACTAAATGCGCTCAGGTGGTATATAACAGCACACGTCCAGTGACACTAACTGCGTTCAGGTGGTATATAACAGCACACGTACAGTGACACTAACTGTGCTCAGGTGGTATATAACAGCACACGTCCAGTGACATTAACTGCGCTCAGGTGGTATATAACAGCACAGGTGCGGTGACACTAACTGCGCTCAGGTGGTATATAACAGCACAGGTGCGGTGACACTAACTGCGCTCAGGTGGTATATAACAGCACAGGTGCAGTGACACTAACTGCGCTCAGGTGGTATGTAACAGCACACGTACAGTGACACTAACTGCGCTCAGGTGGTATGTAACAGCACACGTCCAGTGACACTAACTGCGCTCAGGTGGTATATAACAGCACACGTACAGTGACACTAACTGCGCTCAGGTGGTATATAACAGCACACGTCCGGTGACACTAACTGCGCTCAGGTGGTATATAACAGCACAGGTGCGGTGACACTAACTGCGCTCAGGTGGTATGTAACAGCACACGTACAGTGACACTAACTGCGCTCAGGTGGTATATAACAGCACAGGTGCGGTGACACCAAATGCGCTCAGGTGGTATATAACAGCACACGTGCGGTGACACCAAATGCGCTAAGGTGGTATGTAACAGCACACGTGCGGTGACCCCAAATGCGCTCAGGTGATATGTAACAGCACACGTGCGGTGACACCAAATGCACTAAGGTGGTATGTAACAGCACACGTGCGGTGACACCAAATGCGCGAAGGTGGTATGTAACAGCACACGTGCGGTGACCCCAAATGCGCTCAGGTGATATGTAACAGCACACGTGCGGTGACCCCAAATGCGCTCAGGTGATATGTAACAGCACACGTGCGGTGACACCAAATGCGCTAAGGTGGTATGTAACAGCACACGTGCGGTGACACCAAATGCGCTAAGGTGAAATGTAACAGCACACGTGCGGTGACACCAAATGCGCTAAGGTGGTATGTAACAGCACACGTGCAGTGACACCAAATGCGCTAAGGTAGTATTAAACAGCACACGCACAGTCAGAGCGCCTGCGTTTCTGTGCAATTCAATAGCCCACTTGCATTAACAGCAACTGCCTTTCTGTGCAAATAAATAGCACACGTGCAGTAACAGTTAATGCGTCTATGTGCAATTAACTAACACGTGTACACTAACACGTTAGAGCATTACGCACAATCTCCTGCCTGACAGATACTAATAGCAGAACTAGCTAAGCTATACAGTTTATAAATATATTGACAACTCCTAGGGAAGTCAATATATTCTCTACAAACTGTACATTTAACTATACTAACTAGTAGCCTCCCTGATCTATCTATGTATCTCTATCTATCTATCTATCTATCTATCTATGTGAAAAGACACTGTGGGCCAGATTCAGGTAGATGAGAGCGTCTTTGCTCTGGAGTAACGCATCGCATTTACGTTACGCTGCAGAAATTTTAGGAGCAAGTGCTGTTTTTCATGAAGCACTTGCTCCTAAAGTTGCGGCAGCGCATCGCAAATGAGCCAGCGGAATTCAAATTGGGCGGGTACGGGGCGTGTAGTATTCTAACTATGCGCGATCCCGCGGCGAACGTACTGCGCATGCGTCGAGTGTCAATGCATCCCAGTGCGCATGCTCCAAGTTCTGTCAGTGAACGTCAATGACGTCACGTCCCCATTCATGAATGTTTTACGCAAACGACGCAATTTGTTTTTTTTCCAACGCGATGACGACGGCTATACCTAACATAGGATATTCCACTAGGGGGCTGCTTTATCTTTACGCCGCGTATCGCTTCCGGAAACGTCGTAAAGTCACTGCGTCGCGCCCGAAAACGATCGTGAATTTCCGCCTCCCGCTGATTAACATATTTTTTCAGCGTTAATCAGCGGGAACGCCCCCGGCGCCATTTTTAAGTTGAAGTAACGATGCAATGGCGAAATTCAATTACGCCGATCGCATCGGAACTCCAACCCGGCGTTTCTTGTTTTCTGGTTATAGAAAACAGAAACGCCGGCTTAAAGTGACAGTTAGGCTGGCGGATCACTGGATCCGCCAGCCTAACTCTTCATGAATCTGGCCCTGTGTCTCTATCTATCTATCTCTCTCTCTCTCTGTCTGTCTGTCTGACTTCTCTAAGCAAGCCGGAACACACTACACAAGGCCGGCCGGGAGGCGGCCTTTTATAGTGTGGGGCGTGTGCTAAAGCCCTGAGCCCTAATTGGCCAAAGCACCCAGGCTTTGGCCAATTAGGTCTCTTCGTTTTGTGGGCGCTGTGATTGGCCAAGCATGCGGGGTCATGGTGCATGCTTGGCCAATCATCAGCGCGCAACGCCGCAGTGAATTATGGGTCATTCGAATTTGGCGCGAACGACCCGATTTGTTCGTTTTCGACGAACGATCGAACGGCCAATGTTCGATGCGTACATGTGTCCGCATCGAACACGAAGCTCATCCCTACTCATTATTATTTTTTGTATAATTCCTCTTTAGGGGTATAGCAGGTGGTGTGTCCAATACCTACATACTTTTGCAAATAGGTGTCCCTCATTCCCATCTCAAAAAGTTGAGAGGTATGCATGTATAAGCAAAGCCAGCCTTGAGCAGAGCTATGGATCTGGTTACAAATGCAAGACTGCATCATACAATTCTTGATATATTTTATTAAAGCAAAATAGATTCATGCCTCTTGATATATTTCCTGTAGAACTACATCACCATGATTTTTGTACCTACCAAGTGCTACAGCTATAACTCAACTCTTCAGGTATAACAGTCATTTTGATTCATGTAAACTTCTTCTTATGAAACATTTCAGTATATTTCATTATTTTCTTTCTGTAACCACTCATTATCACTATAGCAACACAAGGCAGAGAACATGAGAGCCAAGTGAAGAATACATTCAGGGACTATGCATGCTATATTTAAATTGGTGGCAGCATAGAGAGAATACAAAAGTAGAACTGGTGATTTTTTTTTATTTAATTAAGTCTACATTATATCGTCCTATCTTTATATTATAGGAATTAAGATTGTGACAAGGTGCTCTTATAAACTTTTTAATCTGAGGACCAAAAGAAGAAAATTGTTATCATACTGGGCCCCAAGAAGTGAATAATTACCAAAAGTCCATACAAAGACAAATCGCATAGGCCGAATAACCAAAAGAAAACGGTAAACATTTCCATTCCAGTATTGTTATTTTTCGCTATCTTTTTAGGCCTTGCTTCCACTGTCTCTATCATACCCTTCTCTCCCTCTTCACATGCTTACATGCAAACTCTTCTAGTAACTCTAGTTCTCCATAGCAATCTGTGCTGTGCACAGTGCAACATTTCACCATAGTGCCGGACTAGTGGGTACCACTGTTTACAATAGAAGCAGCAATCAGTGTTAGTGTTGCCTCGTCACTAGAGGGTACATTTGCTATGGAGATCTAGTGTCATGCATTGAGCTAAAGTGCTGTCACCCACTCCCAGCAGTTTGCTGTTAGCTGGTGTCTGCATGCAGGTGAGTCTATGAGCCACCTGCAACCCAGAAAAAACATGGCCACAACCTAATTCATACTTTTAAGAAACTTTGGACTGAGGCATTAAAGACACACATATCTTTTACAGAGTTTCATTTTTCCCATTACATTTTCATGTATTTTGAGCCAGTGCAAACTGTTCTATTTTTATCATTATACAGGATTTATATGGCGCCAACAGTTTGCGCAGCACTTTCTAATGTTAGGGCAGACGGTACAATTACAATACAATTCAATACAGGAAGAATCAGAGGGCCCTGCTCGTTAGAGCTTACAATCTAGGAGGGAGGGTCAAGTGATACAAAAGGGTAAAAAAAAAAAAAAACTGTGGGGGATGATCTAATGAAGAAAATTAAAGTACAGTTGTTTTGTGCAGGCAGGATAGGCTTCTCTGAATAGAAAATCCTTCAGGGATCATCTAAAAGTGGATAGATTTGAAGATAGTCTGACAGATTGGGGTAGGGAATTCCAGAGAATGGGAGAGGCTCGGGAGAAGTCCGGGAGGCGAGTATGGGAGGAGGGGATGAGGGTGCCAGAGGACAGAAGGTCTTGGGAAGAATGAAGAGGACGATTAGCTTGATATTTTGAAACTTTGCTGAGGGAAGAGTTGTGGATGGCCTTGTAAGTTATTTTTAGTATTTTATATTTAATTTGTTGGATGAGTGGCAGCCAGTGGAGGGATTGGGAGAGAGGGGTAGCAGATACTGAGTGGTTTGTAAGGTGGATGAGACTGGCAGCAGCATTCATGATGGACTGAAGGTCCATCATGAAAGGTAATAGAAAGCCTATTTAAAGGTAACCCAAAGAGGAGGGAGCTGCCGTAGTCGAGGCAAGAGATAACCAGGGAGTGAATCAGGAGCTTTGTAGTTTCCTTGGTTAGAATGGGACGTAGTTTAGAGATGTTTAGAGTTGTTGCGGAGGTTGAGGCAGCAAGCTTTGGAAAGGGATTGGATGTGGGGCCAAAAGGAGAGTTCAGAATCCAGGATAACACCTAGAACCCTGGAATGTGGTTAATGGGTGGATGGCTGTGCCATTGCTCTTGACAGAGAAGTCAGGGGAAGAGGCAGGTGGAAAAGGAAATATTATGAGCTCAGTTTTGGACAAGTTGAGTTTGAGGAAGTGGTGTGACATACATACAGATATGTTGGTCAGTAAGTTAGTGATGCGTGAGGAGACTGATGGAGTGAGCTGTGAGGCGGAGAGATAGATTTGGGTGACATTAGCATAGAAATTATATCGAAAGCCATTGGAAAGCTGGCCCAGGGAGGAGGTGTAGATTAAAAATAAACCCAGAAAGAAGAATGACTGAAAGAGCAGTGACAGCTCTACTAATATGTAGTGCATACTAGTACATTATGGCATAACCTGTTAGGCCTCGTACACACGATCGGACATATCCGATGAAAACGGTCCGCGGACCATTTCCATCGGACATGTCCGATCGGGAGTTTGATCCGATGGCGTGTACACACCATCGGATCAAATTCCCTGCCGCCGGACGGCGCGGTGACGTGGCGGTGACGCGGGGGTGACGTTGACGCCGCCACGTCACCGCCACGTCACCGCACCAGGAAGTTAAACACTTCCGCGCCTGCGCCGAATCCATTCGGCGGCGGCGCGGCGGCGGTGGGGGACGACATGTCTGCTGGTAAGTGTACTAACCAGCAGACATGTCAGGTGGACAGATTCCCACCGGATAGATTTCAAAGCATGCTTTGAAATCTGTCGGGTGGAGAAATCTGTCCGCTAGCCCATACACACGAGCGGAGATGTCTGCTGAAACGGTCCATCGGACCGTTTTCAGCGGACATATCCCCTCGTGTGTACGCGGCCTAAGGGGGGTTGTGAGGGGGGGGGGTCATTTAAAAGAAAACGTTCTCTAGAGTTTACAACCGCTTTAATGCAAATTAAAACAGAGAGAATTTGCCTGTGTTGTTACAAGTGTGCTAGCAGTGCACTAATGCAATAATTTAAAAGTGGAGCTAAAATAATTGTAGTATCTAGCTTTCCCTTCCCCTTGTGGCTTGAATATACATCTTTACATTTGATAAAAATGCTAAAAACAGGGGCAAAAACTGGTAAAATGTCAAAATAAAAAGAAACATTATTTTAGATGACCACAACAATAAAAACATCAAATATATGTACTCAATGAACATACAAAATATGGTCCCTGTAAGATTTGAATTTATTGGAAACAAGCAGAACATTGGCAACCTTTTTCTGAAATGAAAAAACAGAAATCAGCTTCCTGCAGATGAGAGTGGACAGGCAGACTCTTAATTGTTTCTTATGAATTGGAACACACCACTGCTATCTTCACTATATGCAAAGGAGCGCATAGGGATTCAAATTTGGCTACATCTCACTACACCAGTGCATGAATAAAATAAGACAGGGTAATTATTGACAGGAATAAAAGATGGTCATTATAGTTCCAGAAAGGAAAATATTTTTAGCTAAGTAAATAAAAAATACAATGCAGCAGATGGACAATATACCCGAAGACAAACATTACCATTACAGTGAGCACATATTTATTTTTGTAAAAAAAGGAATTAATTCGATATATATTTATAAACTACTATAAGAGTCTGATTTGTGGAAAAGTTAAAATGTGTATTAAAGTAAAAAAAAAAGTCAGGTTTAAAGTACATCTGAAGCTTGTCTTTAGCCACTTGCCTTCAGGGTACTTTTACACCCTTCCTGCCAGGCCAAGTTTCAGCTTTCAGCGCTGTCACACTTTGAATGAGAATTTCACGGTCATGCCACACTGTATCCAAATTGATTTTTTTTAGCATTTTTTTCCCCACAAATAGAGCTTTCATTTGGTGGCATTTAATTACCAATGTTTTATTTTATTTTTTTGCCAAAAATAAAAGTTTTCCCTAGTTTCTGTCAGAAAATGTTGTAAATAAGGAATTTTTCTCCCTCACTGATGTGCACTGATGAGGCTGCACTGATGGACACTGATGAGGTGGCACCGATAGACAGCACTGATATGCAGCACTGATAAGGCAGCTAATGCACTGATGCACTGACTTGCATCATTGATGGGCACAGATTTGTGTCACTAATGGGAACAGACTGACATCACTGCTTGGCACTTTCGGGGCTGCACTGATCATCAGGGCACTGATTATCAGTGCCTTGATTATCTACATGGGTCTCCCCTGTTAGGAGATGCCACTGATCGTGTGAGGTGAGAAGAGAGGATAAACGTCACTTCCTTGTTTACATGTGATCAGCTGTGATTGGACACAGCTGATCACTTGGGTAAAGAGCTACGTCATTGGCTCTTTACTGAGATCGGGGTCACACCAAGTCCCTGTGGACGCCGCGCTGCACGCCCCCACAGGCGTGAGATCGCAGTGAGACTAGAAGACATCATGCCTGCAGTCATTTGTCTATACAGCAGGCAATAAATTGGTTGTAAACTATTATATACACCCAGTAAAGTGTATAAAGCCTCAGGTGACACACAGAGATTAAACAAATCCTCTCGAATAAGTTGTATCTGTTTATCTGCAGCCTTCTTTCCTCTCCATCCTCCTAAAACACAGATTAAAGGCTATTTTTTAAGCAGTAGAAGGCAGGAAATGGGTGTACATTGTAATACCCTGCAGAGCTAGAGCACAGAACTCAGTGAAACCTGAGTGAGGGAATTATCACACGCCCCTTTACAAACTGTTATAGGAAAACATGTGCAGTTGTCAGCTACCTGCTGTGTGTTGGTGGGGGGCATCACTTGAGAGGCTGTGGTGTTGGCATAGAGCAGTGGTCTCCAAACTATGGCCTGGGGGCCGAATGCGGCCCTTTGCGTGTTTTCATCTGGCCCTTGGGGCTATATTTTCTTCAATGACACCAATGATGGGTCACAGTTCCTCCCAAGAACACCAGCAATGTGGCCCAATAATACCAATGATGGGGGACCATTCCTTCCAATGACACCAACAATAAGGCCCAATGACGCCAATGATGGGGGACCATTCCTTCCAATGACACCATTGATGGGGCACAGTTCCTCCCAATGACACCAACAATTGGGCAACGTTCCTCCCAATGACACCATTGATAGGGCACAGTTCCTCCCAATGACACCAACAATGGGGCAAAATTCCTCCCACTGACACCAATAATGGAGCATTGTGTTAATAAACTGGCCCTTTATTTAGAAAGTTTGGAGACCCCTGGCATAGAGTATTACCTTCTCATTAAGATAGTAAAGGGAAGAACGATCAGAGAGTAGTGGCACTCTGTGCTTTTGATTGAAGCAAGTACAGTACACACTATAGAAGAATGTGCTTCATTTTTCATGTTAGAGCTTTACAACATTAACTAATATGCCAGGTAAAGTGCAATCATACCGAAGTGTGGTAAAAAGTACCTTTTTAGCATAGTTTTTCTGCAGCCACATGGCCACCATGTGAATCTTCGTTCTCCATGGCTCCCCTTTCCCCTCCTAACCTCTATGCCTACTAACCTGTGTAAAGAAGATGTATATACTTACCTATTTCCAGCTGCAATCAAGTCATGGTGGAGAGAGTGGAGAGAGCGTTAACAATGGCTAGTAAAGCCTGAATTAGTGACGTAACCCATAGGTTGTAATGGCCCATTCGTTGCTCCTGCTCTCTTCTTTCTCTTGAAGCCGCACTGACTAACACAGGTGAGTAGGATCTTGTGACCATAATGGCCTGAAAATAGGTAAGTCTACATTTTTCTTACACGGTTTAGTGAGCGTATGTGTTCGAAGGGGAAGGTAGCAGTTTTAAGAGACAACAATATTCAATTTCATGGGGGACAAGTGTATGATTATTATTTTTTTTTTTATCAGACCAACTCCTGCACTACAATGAAAACCATGGTTTTAAAACTTACTTCAAGTATAGTCACCACTGGTGTTAGTGTCATTACAGACCTTCTTGGTGTATTACAAAAGTAGTTTATTAGTGTTCCTAAACATTAACATTATTATAGGTGTTTCTAAAGAAATAATAATGTAAGCTATCTGAGGTTTTAAATAGGTTGATACAATTTATGATATTTGACAAACATCCTTTTTTTTTCTTGAATGTGTAAATATGGGTCTCTCTGCGTAACTTTACATTGGTTTTGTTTTCAGTCTGGCACAATGGCATCCTCTAGTGGCCACATTTCTGAAAAGCATTTTTAATCCTCTCGCGGAAAAAAGTTAGGTAGAAATAAAATAATAATTAAAAAAAAATACTGTGTGTGTGTGTTTTTACTTTAATTAAACATATACATTTAATTAAGTTAAAACCCAATTCTAAACTATATAAAAATTGTATTTTTAATGCTGCCCCACCCCCCCCAAAAAAATGCTTTGAATAGTACATTTATTTGAATGGGCTGCCCTATGCGACACACATAATCACACAAAAATCAAAGTCTTGTAGTGGAAACAGGCAAGATGTCAACAGGGACTGAGGGCCAGATTCTCATAGAATTTCGCTTGCGTATCGTAAGCCATTTACACTACGCCGCCGCATCGTACTAGAGCAAGTGCCGTATTTTCTAACCATTTGCTCCGTAGTTTGCGTTGGCGTAGAGAAAATGGCCCAGCGTAAGCCCCGCGTAATTCAAATGAGGCGGCTTGTATTTAAATGAAGCGCGCCCCCGCGTCGAACGAACTGTGCATGCGCCGGCTGGGGAAAAAGCCCAGTGCGCATGCTCCAGCTCACGTCGGAAAGCGTAGTTGAAACCAACGTCAAAACGACGTGAGCGTCACTACGCAATGCATCTATTCGCGAACGAGTTAGTAAAACGACGTAAGCGACGGAAAAAGCCGACGTTGACCCGACGCCATACTTAACATGTATGGCGTCCGACGGCATCCGACGGAACTTCGTAAGGTTACTCCACATAGAAGCTGGGGTGACCTTACGCGGACGAAAACGACGTACGCGACGACGGGGCGGCGTAAAAGCGATCGGGAATCGGCATACTAGCCTCATTTGCATATGCAAATGAGAAAACAACGTAAAGGCCACCTAGTGGCCGGAGTTGTCATTACAACTACCATCCGCAAGTGTAATGGTTTTACACTTGTCGGATGTTGAAGCGTATCTATGCAAAAGTGATGCTAAGCATCACGCGCATAGATACGAGGCAAAAAAAACGGAATCTGGCCCTAAGACTCTTGGAAACTGTCAACCTGTATTCAGCTGTCACAAAGGTGTTTCTTTAAGCCCTGTTCACACTTGAGTGATATTCTGCTTGAAGCTTGTAGCTCCAATGCCGTGTCCACCCGATAATTTTTTGGGTTGTTAAAAATGAAGTTTTTTTAAAATGTAATTTAAAATGATCGTGTGTGGGCTTTAGAGCATTTATCGGTTTCTGAAAAACGCCAATTTTTTTTCCGAACATGCTCTATTTTTTCACAACGTTTTAAACAATGTCGTTTTTCGGGTTGTAAAAAATGATCGTGTGTGGGCTTTAACCACTTAAGGACCACCACATGTACATTTACGTCGGCACAATGGCACCGACAGGCACATCAACGTATATATACGTTGGTGCCTTGAGGTGGGTCGGAGGTTCCAATGGGGCCCCCCCCTCCCGGTACATGCGGCGGTCCGCGCGGTTGTACGAGTGATCCGGGATGAGGGGGCGGCTATTCGTTTTTGTCCGCCCCCTCCGGATCGCTCTCAGCCAATGCGCGCACCCGCCTGTGTGTCACTTCCTCCACAGGAAGGAGGAAGCGATGTGATCTCTCCCTCGGCGGAGAGATCACAACACAAGTAAGTCTGCACTAACACTACATATAGGCACATTTAACCCCCCCGATCGCCCCCCCCCTGTCACAGTGTCACTGAATGCAGTAATCATACATGTATGATTATTGTATTTAGTGTCAGTGTGACAGTCAGTTAGTGTTAGGTCCTGGGTAGCCCCCGTACCCCCCCCTAATAAGCGATAATTTTTCTGATCGCTGTATTAGTGTCGCTGTTCCCGCTAGGTAGCTAAAAAAAAAATTATTGCATTTTTTTTTTTTACTAAAGACATGTGGCTTAATACATTTTGGCCTAAATGTTTGACTAAAATTTAGTTTATTGATTTGTCTTATAACAAAAAGTAAAAAATATAGATTTTTTTTTCAAAAATGTCGCTCTATTTTTGTATATAGCGCAAAAAATAAAAAATTGCAGAGGCGATCAAATACCACCAAAAGAAAGCTCTATTTGTGGGAAGAAAAGGACGCAAATTTTGTTTGGGAGCCACGTCGCATGACCGCGCAATTGTCTGTTAAAGCGACGCAGAGCCGAATGGCAAAAACCCCTTGGGTCATTTGGCAGCATATTGGTCCGGTCCTTAAGTGGTTAACGACGTGAAAAAACTGCGCATGCTCAGAAGCGAATTATGAGACAGGAGCGCTCGTTCTGGTAAAACTACCGTTCGTAATGGAGTAAGCACATTCATCACGCTGTAACAGATAGAAAAGCACAAATCGTCTTTTACTAACACAAAATCAGTTAAAGCAGCCCAAAGGGTGGCGTCATCCGAATGGAACTTCCGCTTTATAGTGCCGTCGTATGTGTTGTAGGTCACCACGCTTTGTTAGAGCATTTTTTTTTAATGATCGTGTGTAGGCAAGGCCGTTTTAATGATGAAGTTGATAAAAACATTGGGCCAGATTCACAGAGCGATTACGCCGGCATAACAGGAGATGCGCGGCATAAGTCTAAATTTGCGCATGCGTTTTGATGCTCCGCATCCCCAAAACGAGATACGCAAGAGATCTACTTTTTTTGTCCGGCGTAATTTCGATAGACAGGCGCATCCGTCCACGCAAAACTGCGCTAGACACACCATGAATTTGCTATTCAAATATGCTAATGAGGGAGTTACGGGGATCCACAAAAAAACGTTGGTGCAGCGAAGGCTACGCACTGTGCGCAACAGCTGCACGGCCTGTCTAAAACCATAGAAAAGGTGGTATAAAATTAGACAATTCGTCTACATGTCAGAGAAAGCAACACTGTTAGTGAGGAGCTGAGCAGTCACACGTGTTGCACAACAATCTGTATGCCAACATGTCAGTGGCATCCATGCTCATAGCTATACTACTGACTTTAGATGAGCAAAGAAGGAGGAGGGCACGGAGGAGGGCACAGGAGAGGATTTTTTTTTTTTTTTTTGCAAAAAAAAAATTTCTTTGCTTTTATAAACATTTTGAGCAGAAATATACAGACATATATACATCAATACATAACATACATACAAATTACAAACACGGTCTCACTATCTTTCAATAGCCCTTTAAAACCTTGATGGATATAATAATCTAATCTGATACAAGCCCCTCACTCTTCACTTGATATATCACACACGCATAGACATCTTTGGCATTCTGAGGTGTCTCGCATCTTCAGATTCACCCCTCATGCCATCCTGGAATTAATTACAACCCTGCAGGAGCCCAACACCAGCCTGCAGTAAAGGGCCTGCAGATTGACATAAGTGATGACCTGACCCCTGAACCAGACAATCCCCCCCTAACCAAGGCTACCCCGTCTTCTGAGGGAAGAGGAGTCAGGAGACAGCTCACATTAGGCATCTTTGCACGTTAAACACACACATTAATCATGGCACAATGAGAATGCATGCATGCACACCACTGTGGTCCCTAGCACAGACACACCACATCCTCATCTAATTGGATTAGCACAAGCCCACCATGCTGGACTTGTGAGCAGCAACGCCACGCCACGACTCCAATTATGTCACTGTACATTCATACACCATTCACACGGACCTGGGGATCACTTCTCCCTGGTCCTGGGGAACCCTTCTCCACCAAAACTGAGGGTGACACCCCTTTTCCCCACATTCCAAAAACATTCACAACACAAAAAAAAAAAAAAAGTCCAGCAAAAAAAAAAAAAAAATTCCAGGAAAAAAAAACATAAAAAAAAAAAAAGGGGGGGGGAACAAATTAATGCCGCTGGCGTGAGCCACGCCTGGGGCACCCACGGCCACGGCCCCTGGCTCCTCAGGGGAGACTCATGGGAGGGGGGGGGTAATCCGGGGAAGGAGGAGCAGCCCCTGGTCTCTGCCCACCTGGCGGCCTGCCTTCCAAGGCCATGGTAATTCTGTTCAGGCCAGCACCTAGTGTTGCTGTGTTGGCATGGATAGCCTGGGTGAGGGCCCTCACATCCTGCCCAACGTCTGCTGTTGTAGTCGGCAGTACGTTTAGGCAGTTTGTAAGAGCCTGGGAGTGGCAGTCCAGGTCCCCAAGCGTATCCTTTATGGAGGACAGGCTCTCCTCCATCCGCCCCAAAGTCTGGCTGACCTGTCCCAGATGGCAGGTCTGAAGGGCCTGGGCCCTTCTCAGATTGGCGGGCAGAAGCTCGGCCACCCCCTGGTCTTCTGGGACGACTTCCTGCCTCCAGCTGAGGCTTGTGACCGGGGAGAAGGGGAGGCCCTTGGGAGAGGAGCCCTGTTGGGGGAGGAGTGGGAGGGGCTACCCCTTATGGAGGGTTGGCTGCTGCCAGCCAGAGAGGAAGACTCCTCCAAAAACAGCAATCCACTGGCTGACATGACATCCTCCTCCTCCTCAAACTCCTCCTCCTCAACCTCCTCCTCTTCAACCTCCTCCGAGGACTCCGGCCTTGTCGGGGGGGCCTCATCAGGCTGTTGTCCCTGGGATGGTGCGGTCAGCCCAGATGGCCCAGCACCCTCCTGCACATCTGTGGATGACACAAAACATTCACAGGTTGGAGGATCCACACACTTGCCACATATTCCCTTTCACCCCCCCCCCCCCACATGCTACACACCTGATAGGGCAAAAAAACCTTACCTGGCATCACACCTTCATGACTGGAGTCATAGCCAGGCAGGCCCTCCACCTGTTGTCTATGAAAGGTGTGGGCCACCGCACGCTCCTCCACTGTCAGCCTAACAGGGCATGGTGGGCCCCCTCCTGTGCCCCTGGCATGGGCTGCCATTTTGGCCAGCTTCTTTCTGACCAGACGCCAGAGGTCATTGATCTTCTTTTCAATCCCCGACCGTGTCCGGGTCTCCCCCCCCCCCGCTGCATTCACCTTGTCAGTAATGTGCTGCATGATCTCACGCCTCCTGGCCAGGGGGGTGTTGGGACTCTCCGGGCCGTGGAGGAAACGCCCATATTGGGTAATGGCCCGGGCAAGAATTTGTTTCTCCCCCAAAGTAAAATTTAACTTCCTCTTCCTCTCAGTCATACTCATACAAAAACGCTCTCCCAAACAATCAGCAAAAATCACTCACAAAAACAAGCAGGAAAAATCAAAAACAAACAAACAAAAATCTATCAACCAAAAAGTCTCACAAGCAGTCACCAAAAAACACTTTCAAATATCTTCTACAAAACACTAGATCACACAGTCCACAAATATAACAAAGACAAATCACAACGCAACAAACAACAGAACAAAAGCACCTTGCTGTATAGGGAGGGATACAAAGGGATGTACTTTTGCAAAGGAAGTGCGTTTGTGTCTGTCTATTTATGCTGTCTGCGTAGTTCACTAAGTTGCCCTGGTCCACTTCCAATTTCACTGATTGCGCCGTTCCCGAGTTGTGAGCATTCGCACAGAGGTGCTGACCATGGTCTGCTTCATGTGCTCATGCGCGAGCCGGCCGGACCTTCATTTGCATGGGGTCACGGCTCATTTCAATGTAACATGCCCACGTCCTTCCCAATTTGAATTAATCCGCCTTACGCCTCTGAAATTACGTTGCACAGGCGCTAATTACTGCGCAAATCAATCGAGAATACAGTGATTGCGCCGCTACATTGCGGCAGTCTAACGTAAAGGAGGTGCGCTACGCCAGTCAAAAAATGCGCTGATGTACGTGAATCTGGCCCATTGTTTTTTCTAGAGCCTGAAAAACTTTGTTTTTTACAACCCGAAAAATGATCGTGTGTACGTGCCATAACACTCAACAAACAAAATTCCCTTCCATTTCAATGGCCCCTGTTCACATCTGAACATTTTGTCGCAAGTAGCAAAAGGCCTGTTACTCAATGTACATTAGCTTCTTGAAGGCAGATTGGGCCCATACATTTCAATGGGAACACCTGAAAAACAAGAGCATTTTTCAAGCGATTTATTGCATGTTTTCTGGTAAAACAGCCATTTCCACTCCTAATCTCCAACCCCTAGTGCTTTGTATTGGCTAAAATAAAAACACCTGGAGCCTTATTACACATGTAAAAATGCTCATAATATGCTTCTAAAACACTCATAATATGCTTGCAAAACTCACAAAGTAAAAAAATCACTCTGATCAGGTGTGAACGGGGCCTTAACATAATATTAAAACTTCCTGGGCCACTTACTCCTTCTGTCAAGGGACCGCTTAGGCGACTTGTCATATCACCTAATGCAGCCCCAACCTGTAGGCGATCACCTGGGACACGTAACAGGTCCCAGGTGATCGCCTGTCCACTCAGGGAGTGCACGGTTTGCGCATTCACAGTGAATGCCGGTCGTAAAGCCAAAAGCTGTCATGGCCGGGTGCCCACAGTTAGAATGGAGGCACCAGCGCTGAGGGGGGAGAGGAGAGAAGGTCTATGTAGTAGTGTGCAGTGGTTTTGCACAGAGCAGCCCAAATCCACCTCTTCTCGGGTTCCTCGCCAGCGCTCCTGGCCCCTCCCTGCCGAGTGCCCATACAGCAAGCAGTTTGTTATAGGGCACCTGAGCTGAGCCATTGTGTGTCCACACCTGAGCCACAACTGAGCCAACTGAGCTCTGTGTGTTCATTCAGACATGGAGCTAAGACTCCGCCCTGCCCCCTCTATCTTCTCATTGGCTCACTAACTTTGACAGCAGCAGGCACCAATGGTTCCTGCTGCTGTGTCTCTGCCAAAGAGGAAGGAAGGTCTTGAACAGCCAAGCTTCTTGTGCAACATTGCTGGGTCGAGATGTGGCTCAGGTAAGTATTGGTATTAGTGGTGGCTGAGGGAGTTTGCTGCACATAGAAAGTTTTTTTAGCTTAAAGTATAAAATGCATTATTATTATTTTTTATTTATTCTTTATTGGGGAATTATTGAAATACAACACACATCCACATTGGTGTACAAAGGAGCTTAATACAACAATACATTAAAATACATATTTCCTAGTGTTTCCCTTTTCACATTTCCCATATCCCCTCCCCCTCCCCTTCCCCCTACTCCCCTTCCCACCCCAATCTGTCATCCTTCCTTCTTACTCTGCTTTATTCTCCTTCCTTTTCTGTCATTCCCTGTACATATTTATCTGACAATTTAAAAGCTCCCCATTTTTCCAATGTTGCTCTGTAGCTTCCCCCCTTCCCTGCTCTTCGTGGTTCAGGTATTCCATCTCAGAGATGTAATCCACTCGCTGGATCCACTCTTCAAAGTTGGCTTTGTTGTTGATAACCAATTTTTTGGAATTAACACTTTTGCCGTGTTGAGCAGGGGTTGGACCAGCATTTTTCCATATTGCTTTTTTGTTTTGTTTGTGCCATTGAAAAACATGTCCAGGCATTTTGTAGAATTTTTTCTACCGTTGCTACCTCAATGTATTCCAGGATCTCCTCCCAGTACTCTTTTATTATTGGGCATTCCCACCACATGTGTATTGTCGTTCCCAATTGCTTACAGCCCCTCCCACATAACAGGGAGTTGTTAGTGTGAATTTTGTTCATTCTCTCTGGGGTCAAATGCCAACGTACCATACTCTTGTAGTTTGCTTCAATCATTTGTGTTTCATCTATTTCTTTACCCAATTCCTGACCCAATTTTTCTATAAAGAGTAGCGGTCCTTCTGTTTCTAATTCTGTTAATATTTCATATGCCTGTGATATACCGTGCTTCAGGGACTTTACTTTACTACATAACTTTTCTATTGGAGTTAGTGCTTTTTCGTTTCTAATTGGTTGTGGCATAGTGCTAACTATATGTTTTAACTGGAGATACTCCCAGTCATTAAGCTGGTTCCACCCATGCTTCGTAATTAAAGGGTTTGTAAAGGATTTTTTTTTTTTATCTTAATAGCTTCCTTTACCTTAATGCAGTGCTGTTTTCATGTTCTCATTGTTCTTTTTTGCTCTCAAGTTGCTGTAATTCTTCTCTGATCTCCACACTTCCTGGTTGTCTGTTTCCTGATGACCACAGTACTGGGAGCTTTCTCTCTGTGGTCACTAACTTCAATGAGGTGTGATTACTGTGTGTCTAGTTTCTAGTTTCATTTTCCAAACCATCACTGCTCTATGGCTCTGTATGCTCTGTATAGCACAGAGGCAGGAAACAACATGCAAAAATGAAACTAGATGCACAAACGAAACTAGAAACTACAGGTACATTATATGATTGATTTTTATCTATTTTTAATCATTTTTAAAAGGAATCAGTTAACTATTATGTCTCTGTACCCTGTAAACAGTACTTTCAATAAAAACAACTATTTCCTTTACAACTCCTTTATGTCTTGTCTTGTCCTTATTTTACCTGATATCCTTTAGTTGTGAAGTTCCCAGTTGTTTTCCCAGCCGTGTCCCATTTCCTGGTGTGAAGAGCTCTGTGCCTGCTAGCGGTATTAATGGGGAATTATATTTCCATTTTTCATGTTGATATATTGTGTCCCAAATTTTACATACATTCCTAGTTATATTGGCCCAGATTCACAGAGCGATTACGCGTGCGCAACTGCTGTTGCGCGTGCGTAAGTCTAAATGTGCGCGTGCGTATAGTTGGACGCGATTCACAAAACAATATACACCAGAAATCTACGTTTTTTTGTCCGGCGTAATTGAGTTAGACATGCGCTTCCCTTCGCGCAAAACTGCGCTAGACACACCATTGATTTGCTAGTCAAATATGCTAATGAGGGACTTACGGGGATCCACAAAAAAACGCAGTTGCTGCGCAGGCTACGCGATGTGCGCAAGTGCAAAATGTCCTGTCTAAAGTTAGAGCACCTAAAAGCTGGTCTAACTTTTGAAAAAACGTCTACATCTCACAGAAAGCAACACCGTTACTGAGGAGCAGACCACACACACGTGTTGCACTACAATTTGACTGCCAACATGCTAGGGGCATCGTCGCTCATAGCTGCACTAGTGAATATAGATGACCAAAGAAGGAGGAGGGCACGGAGGATGGCACGGGAGAGGGCACGGGAGAGGGTATACCGCACCCGCATACACCTGTTTGGCATGAATGATTCAGAGGTCTTTCGCATCTTCAGATTCCCCCCTCATGCCATCCTGGAATTAACCACAACCTTGCAGGAGGACATCACCAGCCCAACACAACGCTCACATGCAGTGCAGCCACTGGTCAAGGTACTGGCAACACTCCATTTCCTTGCCAGTGGCTCTTTTCAGCGTACAAGTGGAGTGGTGGCTGGGATGTCACAATCCTCCATGAGCAGATGTGTGCACCAGGTTGTCCCTGCAATCCTCACACGCTTGGCCAACCAAATCATAAAACCAACCACTGAGGAGCTGCGAATCAAGGCAATGGCAGATTTCTACCGAATTGCCAGATTCCCACGCACCATCGGGGCCATAGATTGCACACATGTGGCACTCCAGCCCCCCATGAGACCGAGCACATGTACCGCAATCGGAAGAATTGGCACTCCATCAACGTACAGGTGATAGTCGATGCCCAAGGCCTCATATGGCACGTTCGTGCCAAACACCCCGGATCCACCCATGACAGCTACATCTACAATCAATGCCACATCCGAACGGAATTCGAACAGAACGTGTATGGGAACACCTGGCTGGTTGGTGAGTGACATGGGAGTCAGGCATGACTATCCCCTCCCGTGATGTACAACAGAAGTGGCACATGCATGACTAACATTCTCCTGTCTTTTCCTTTACAGGTGACTCTGCATATGCCCTGGGACCCCATCTCATGACTCCTATCCGGAACCCCCAAACCCCAGGAGAGGAACGATACAATGAAGCACACATCAAAACCCGTGCAGTGGTGGAGCGCACCTTTGGCCTCCTGAAGTCACGTTTCCGATGCCTGGATAAGTCTGGGGGTACACTGTTGTATTCCCCAAACTTCGTGTGCCATATCATCGTTGCATGTTGCATGCTGCACAATCTCGCAGTGAGGAAGGGCCTGCAGATAGAGGAACGTGATGACCTAACCCCCCAACCAGACAATCAACCCCTAACCGAGGATACCCCGTCTTCTGAGGGAAGAGCAGTCAGGAGACAGCTCATATTGGGCATCTTTGCACGTTAAACACACACATGAATCATGGCACAATGAGAATGCATGCATGCACACCACTATGGTCCCTAGCACACACACCCCACATCCTCATCAAATTGGATTGGCACCAGTCCACCATGCTAGACTGGTGAGCAGTAACGCCACGTCAAGGCTCCAATTATGTCACTGTACATTCATACACCATTCACACGGACCTGGAGATCACTTCTCCCTGGTCCTGGGGAACCCTTCTCCACCAAAATTGAGGATGACACCCCTTTTCCAGCAGGAATGTCACCCCCACATTCAAACATCATTCACAACCCAAAATATGCCAAAAATGTCAGGAAACAAAAAATGCATAGAAACAAAAAATGCATCGAAAAAAATAAATAAGCAGAGAACAAAAATAAAAATGCTTTCAAAACAAACAAAAGGGGGAAAAAAAATTAATGCCCTCTGCCTGAGCCACGCCTGGGGCGCCCCCGGCCACGGCCCCGGACCCTCAGGGGAGACGCATGGGGGAGGGGAAAAGCCGGGGAAGGAGGAGCAGCCCCTGAGATCTGCCCACCTGGCGGCCTGCCCTCCAAGGCCACGGCTATTCTGTCCAGGGCAGCACCAAGTGTTGCCGTGTTGCCCTGGATAGCCTGGGTAAGGGCCCTCACATCCTGCCCAACGCCTGCTGCTGTAGTTTGCAGGTCATTTAGGCAGGTTGTGGAGGCCCGGGAGTGGGAGTCCAGGTTACCCAGGCTATCGTTAATGGAGGACAGGCTCTGATCCACCCGCCCCATAGTCTGGCAGAGCTGTCTCAGAAGGCGGGTCTGGGTGGCCAGGTTCCTTCTCAGACAGGCGGGCAGGAGATTGGGCGCCCCCCTGGTGCTCTGGGATGACCTCCTGGCTCCAGCTGATGGTTGTGGCCGGGGAGAAGGGGAGGCCCTTGTGAGGGGAGCCATGTTGGGGGAGGAGGGGGGGGGGCTCACCCTTAGGGAGGGCAGGCTTCTTGCAGCCAGAGGGGAAGAGTCCGCAGAAACCAATTGTCCAGTGCCTGCCATGGACTCCTCCTCCTTATGATTATCCTCCTCCTCATGATCGTCCTCCGCATGATCCTCCTCCTCCTCTTGTTCCTCCTCCGCGGACTCTGGCCTTGTTGGGGGGGCCTCATTAGGCTGCTGTCCTGGCGTTGGAGCGGTCAGGCCAGATGGCCCTGCACCCTCCTGCACATCTGTGGATGACACAAACCATTCACAGGTTGGAGGATCCACACACTTGCCACATATTCCCTTTCACCCCCTCCCCCACACATGCTACACACCTGAGAGAAATAAAAACCTTACCTGGCACCGCGGGGACCGGACTTGTGTCAAAGCCTGGCAGGCCCTCCACTTCATGCCGGTGAAAGGTCAGGGCCACCACACGCTCCGTCGCTGTAAATCTAACCCGGCATGGTGGGCCCCCTCCTGTGCCCCTGGCATGGGCATTTATTGCGGCCAGTTTTTTTTTTACCTCACGCCGGAGGTCATTTATTTTCTTTTCAATCCCAGAGCGGGTCCGTGTCTCCCCCTCCCCCGATGAATTGACCTGCTCCGTGATCATATCCAATATCTCCCTCCTCCTGGCCGGGGTGGTGGTGGCACTCTGCGGGCCGTGGAGAAAACGCCCATAGTCGGTAATGGCCCGGGCAAGAATTCTTTTTTCCCCCACAGTAAAATTGAGCTTTCTTTTTCTCTCAGTCATACTTCCAAACAAACTCACTAGCAGTCACCAAAAATCTGTCACAAATACAAGCACAACCAATCAGACAAGAACACACACAAAGAGAAAAAGAACAGCCAAAAATCACACTAGCACTCAGCAAGAAACAGACACAAAAAAATCAGATGAAAAAATAAAGCAAGAAAACAAACGCTCAGAAATCTATCAATCAAACAAACAGTCAAAAAACACTTATCAAAACACACTTTCACAAAACTACCAACAAGCACTAGATCACACAGAACACTAATCTCACAACTACTGTACAAAACACACTCTAACGAACAACAGAGCAAAAGCACTTGATTCAATGGGAAGGGACACAAAGGGATGTACTTTTGCAATGGAAGGGCGTTTGTGTGTGTCTATTTATGCTGTCTGCGTAATTCACAACATTGCCCTAGTCCATTTCCAATTTCACTGATTGCGCCGCTCCCGAGTTGTGAGCATGCGCACAACGGAGCTGACATGGTTTCCTTCACGCGCGCATGCGCGAGTCGGCCGGCCCTTCATTTGCATGGGGTCACGGCTCATTTCAATGTAACACGCCCACGTCCCTCCCAATTTGTATTACTCCTCCTTGCGCCTCAGGAAAAAACCTTACGCTTGCGCAATCTCTTGCGTAAAAGCTACGTGAATCGCCGGATTACGCGGCTAGATTGCGCAAGTCTAACGGAAAAGTGGTGCGCTACGCCGGAATGATAATGCGCCGATCTACGTGAATCTGGGCCATTGTGTGTGTCTGTGCCCAGTGCTCTAAATTTAGGTGGTATCCATGTTTTTTTTGTAAGTGCGTCATGCTTAATCTGTCTTCCATTTGTACCCACTTTTTTTTTGTGTATGGGTTTTGTGGTAAATCTATTGGGAGCATCTGCAAACTATATGTCACTTTTGGTAGGATCATCGTTTTCAATATGTTGATCCTTTCTGTCCAAGAAATGGGTCTCTTAGAGGTATTTTTTAGTTCTAATTTTATTTGATTTATTAAAAGGAATGAAGTTAACCAGGTACAGTTCATCTAACCTTGGTGTTATTTTAATTCCTAAATATGTTAATGTTTTTGTCTCCCAGGTAAACAGGAATTCTTTCTGAAGTAATCTTGCTTTATTTTTATCAACTCCTAAATTCAAATATTGTTTTATTTATTTTAATACATTGGGCAATGACAACCTTGGCTTTGTTAGGTATAGGAGTAGGTCGTCTGCATATGCAGCCGCCTTATGTTTTTCCTTGCCCACTCTCACCCTCTATATCCCGACTGTTTTGTATATTTGCCAGCAATGGTTCTAATGCCAACACATACAGGAGGGGTGAGAGCGGGCACCCTTGTCTCAGTCCATTATGCATCTCAAATACAGACGACACACTCCCGTTGACCTTATAGAATGCATTAAGATAAAAAAAAAAAAGACTTTAGAACCACTTTGAGAACTAAACCTGGTAGCTTATGTTAATTTAGCATTTAGCATGTTAGCATGTTAGCATTTTCTGTTTACTTTTTTTTTCTGTGTTTCCCTGCATACCTCTTTACCATTTTCATCGTTGTCAATTTACTGTGCTTTCCTTTAGTAAACTTCCAGTTAGGCTACTCATGGTCTAGTCTTAGGCTGATTTACCATTGCATAACAAAATTGGAAAAATAAATTACACAGACAAAGAGATCACAGAGGTATGATCAGCAAAATATATTACACCTGGTCTATTGCACATACACAATAAAGAAATAAAAACAAATCTAAAGGCATAACCAGATAATTTTTGAGACAGAACTCTACATCAATTTCTGTTGTGAAGCTTATTAGCTTTTCTGATATACAGGAGGGGAAATACTGGTTACATCTAAAATCATTGAGAACTAAAGAAACAGCATGGTTGAATGAACGAGAAGATGAGAGAGACTTTTTCAGAAGATCTGGAATATGAGGAAAATAGGAATCCAACTAAGTTAACACAGAGGACAGAAGCAAAAATACAAGAAGCACAAAAAATGCAGGAAAACTAGGAGTGTATGAACTAGTACACATTGGCATATTACATGATGCTGAGGCGAGTTTTGTAAACATTTTTCGATTTGTTTTCTGAAAAACTACATTCACCTCATATATTCAAACCTGTGTCTAAAGGTTCCCAGTTATGCACCTTCTTGCCACTTTAAATGTTTTGAGTAAATTATTGATTATGGCAATTTTGCACAAAAATTTGCTTAAAGTGGTTGCAAGCCTCAGTCACGAAATCTGAGCAAAGCACATATATCTGTAGTGTTTACATATCTCTCTCCAAATCTCTAAGTGTAATTTCTCTCTTCTTCCCCAGTTATAAGCATCTTCTGAGCGACTTATGAGAAGTTTTCCCAACACATGAGAAAAAAATTGTGTCTGGGAGAGAGCTCAGCACACAGCTTGTCTGTTCACAACACAGTTCTTCTGCTGTGTGGAGCGGGGCATATTCCTATGCTCCAATCATCTCTCATTCACTGTAAAGAGTGTAGGGAGGAGGAGACTGCAGATACATAATTAAAACCTACTGTATGTAGGAGGATTTGTTTCACCCCTGTGCAGTGGTGGCCTTTGGAATATTTTTTTTTGGGGGGGGAGGCGACAAAAGGTATGCTATGCATGAATATTTCGACTGCATACAGTACCTGCCGCCGATATTGTGTCAATCACGCCTCTGTTATCGGTGAGATTGACACCTGCGAGCCCCAATCATGGGAGCCAGAGCCAAGCTCTGTCGCTCCTCCTGCAAGCCACCCCCAATGGATTCCTATGGATGCACGGATGGATTCCTATGGATGCGTGGCATCTCGTGGGGGTGGCGAGCACGAGAAGCACAGCCTTGCAGTGGTGATTTTCAGCTTGATGGGATCACGCTTGAAACACAATATTGGTGGCAGGTACAGTATAGGGGGTGGTGTTGAAAGAGGGGGGCGGCACCCGGGCGCCCCTAATGGATGGGCCGTCACTGTCCCTGTGTATCATCTGAGGCTGTTCACTTCACTGGGTATATGTGAGGGTTTACATCCACTTTATTGTGAGTATCTACTGTAGGTGTGTAGAGGAAATATCCATCCTGAAATTCAATGTGTTTTCCTTTTTCCACAGTATTTAAATTAAAGTGTTACTAAACCCAGGACCCTCACTATATCTGGTCTTACACAGTACACAAAACCTTCAAATTCAATAGTTTTAGTCAGGGTTTTTTTTCTCAGAGAATTGGTGCAGGAAGCTCCCCCCCCCCAGAGTCACCCCTTATCTCTGCCCCCTACCCACCTCTGAGCACCATCCCTTGGTTCCACCCTTTACCCACCTCCCAGTACCACCCCTTTTAGAGAATGCAGTACCAAGTATTATTTTGTGGTGCTAAGTCATTTGTATGGAATTTGTTAATGACAACAAGAAAGACAATAAAAAGACCCCTCCCTCAACAGTAGATCCCTCCCAGCAATGTCTGACCCCCCCACCAATTTATGGCCCACCGCTTCTCTGTCAAAGATGGTAATGTATCAAAGAATAAAAAGGCCCAAAAAAGCTTGAAGCACAGTCCCAATATGAAATACGGCAAATAAAAAAAGATTATTTTTGGGGTTTTAGACACAGACAAGTATTATGTTGAGGCTATGGGACAACTGAATAACAAAGAAACATGCCAATGTCTTAATTTGTTCCCTGAAGATCCTTGACAAACATTATTAACTTCCCTGGCGTTATGATTATTTCAGATTTTAGGTGCTGAAAGCAGTACCATTATTTTGCATGGAAATTTGGGGGCAGATTCACAAAACAATTACGCCTGTCTAACTGGGGTTAGACAGGAGTAATTTCAAATTTCCCGCGGCGTATCACTAGTTTGAATTCTCAAACCATGATACGGCGGCTTCGGGCTTCGATCCGAGAGGCTTACGTCTTCGTAAGCCTTCGGATCTACGCTGCCATCTATTTGCGGCCGCTGGGAGGAGTTCGCGTCGTTTTAATGCGTCGGGATATGCAAATGTGTTTTTACGGGGATTCACGAACAAACGAGCGAGCGTCGCAATCGTTTTCGTCTATTTTTTTATACGTAATGTTAGAGCAGCTTTTTGCTGCTCTAACTTTACGTAGCCCATGTTAAGTATGGCCGTCGTTCCCGCTTCGAATTTATTTAATTTTTTTTTTTGTTTACGTAACTCGTCGGGACGTGGATCGCCCGTAAAGTACGCTACATAAACAACGAATGACGTCACGACGTGATTTCGCGCAATGCACGGCGGGAAATTTGCGAACGGAGCATGCGCAGATCGATCGCCGCGGGAACGCGCCTAATTTAAATGTTTCACGCCCCCTACTCGCGCAGATGGATTGCGACGGGAGAAATACACTACGCCGCCGTCGTTTACCGTAGAAAATCTACCTGAATTCCACGTAGAGCAAGGTAAAAAACGGCGGCGTAGTGTATTTCTGATACGCTACGATAATCCATTTCTCTGTGAATCTGCCCCTAGGCGTTTTACATTGTAGGCCTGTAATTTTTAGAAATAACTCACTTAAATCTGTTCGAAAAAGAGTCTAGTAGACATCCTGGGTATGATAAAGTTTGGAAAGCAAAATCATAAATTATAATAAAATAAATAACTATAAATAATTATAACAAATAATAATATCTATAAGATTTCAGTATACTGTATGTATTGTTTTTATTTACTTTTTTGAATTTGGCGCCGATCTCCACCCCTGTGCGCCGTAATGTCGCAGGGAACGAAGCTCGGCGGCACACAGGCACGTATTTGGACTCTACTAATGGGCGTTTTTATATGTGCTCATTTTGATAGAGCCTTTTTGAATTTTAAAAGTCAGGATATTAACATTGGACTTTTATACCTTTTTATATTGATATTTGCCAAATTCTAACTTTGTGATGTGCATCTCGGATCCTTATATGGTGAGCCCTAGTTATTTGCTTATTAGGTTCCGACTGTACACATTTGTGTATGGGGCTCACCAATGACACAATTGCATTTATTCCTTTTGTTTTTTCCTGTGTCTCTCTTGTGGTCCACACCCTCTTTTGGTATTTAAATGGTGTGGTGCTTGGCATCTGGATATGATCTCCTATCCCTGAAGAATCCTTATGTGGGGAAATGCCTTGGGTGGAGTCACTATCCTAGACGCTATCATACTTGAGCCAGTCAGGCTATGTGCTGTGGTTGTGCTTTTTTGATTTTTGAGTGGAACTTTGTTTTTAGCTTGATGCTATGTTCTGATTTAGAGTAATAAATCTTTTAAAAAAAATGGACCATGAAACCTTTCTCTTTCTGCCTCTATTAACAATACTGGTATGGTGAGCAAGTTTGGATATCCATTTGATGTGTAAAATCCATTGAAAAAGGGAAAATTTATATCAAATATTTACCGTAATTTTCCTTTCCTGATGGACTCCATGGCAGCCTACGTGTGGGTTAATCCCGCCTCTCATACCTCATAGGACCCTACTCCCATAAAGCTTTGCGTCTCCCCATAGACTGTGTTCCGTAATATAGCCTACTCCAGCAAGGGGAGGGAACTCCTGCTGCCATGGAGTCCATCAGGAAAGGAAAATTACGGTAAGTATTTGATATAAATTTTCCCTTTTCCTGACAGACTCCATGGCAGCCTACGTGTGGGAAATAACTAGCCAACACACCAGGGTGGGAAATTGCTGATTAAAGAAAAAAAGGTTTAATTGACATTGTCAACAGATAAAACATGTAAACCAAAATCAGCCGACGACAAAGAGGCCGGTTCTACGCAGTAGTGTGTCATGAATGTGTTTAATGACGACCAGGAGGCCGCCCTACAGATTACTTCCGGGGAAACATGCTGGGTGGCTGCCCATGATGTGGAGATGCTCCGAGTCGAATGTGCTGTCACCGCTTTAGGAGGAGCCAACCCTTTCGCTTTGTATGCCCCTTGGATTGCTTGAACCATCCATGCAGCGATGGTTCTAGGGGAAGCACGCATTCCCTTGTTTTTCCCATGGAAGGAAATGAACAGGTGGTCAGATTGATGGAAGGCTGCTGTGGCTTCCAGATATTGTCTTTTTTTTTTTTTTTTCATAAAAGATTTTATTGAATCAGAACGTAGCATGAAATACATATCAAGATATACATAAGGTATCAGAAAATAACACAGGACCATAGGTAGAACAAGCTACACATTACAGCAAAAATGCATCCAGTGACCTTTTAGGACCGTAGGCAGGGCACAGGAGGTATAAAGAAGCAGGGTCGGGGCGGAGGATCTTGACTTTCAATGTTCCCCTCCCCCCACCCCCCCCCCCATCAGCTGAAGAAGAAGGGGGGGAAGCATGAGGCACCCTACCCGGCCAAGTCAGAGGGCGCAATGTATCAGAGCGGCAACAAGGTCAAGTGTTTAGAAATAGGGCAGGCTAGAAGCAGAGGAGATGGGAGAAGGAGAGAGGATAAGGAGAAAGAACAAAGAGGGAAAGAGGGGGAAAGGAAGAGGAGAAAGAGAAGACAAGGGTGATGGGAGAGCGGGGCACAGTAGGAAGAGAGACAGAGTGGAGAGGAATGGATCCGCGCCCGTCCCCCCACAACGCCCAATGATGGACCTCCAGTGGCACAGATAGGTTAAGACACATATTGGTGATAGCGGTCCATGGTGACAAAGTGGTTCCAGCAGGCCCAGGTGAAGGAAAATGTGTGTATTCTGTCTTGGGAAATGTGGATCAGTTCCTCCATTTCTTTTGTTAAAGAAATCTGCGCAAGCCATTCTTTCATTGTTGGTGCGGTGGTGGAGCGCCAATGCCTGGGGACACAAATCCTAGCTGCATTGACCATATGCATGGCCAGGGACCTGAAATAGTCTTTTTTGGGGAGAGATGTGTGATGCAAGAGGAATTGGGCGGGGGTATAATCAAGGGTATAGGTGGTGACGTGCGAGATGAGCTCGTGTACTTCCCTCCAGAAGGTTTGAAGGGCTCCACATTCCCACCACACATGAAGCATAGTTTCCACCCCTGCACTGCATCTCCAGCAAGTGTCAGGAATATTAGGGGAAAATCGATGAAGCCGCAAAGGAGTCCTATACCATTTAGTAATCAGTTTGTAGCCATTTTCTTGGATAGCCACATTTGCAGAGCCTTTGTGGGCGTATTCATAAACAGTGCTCCAGTCCTCCACTGACAGGGGCGTCGGGAAATTTCTGTTCCATGAGAGCTGTGGCGGGGTGGGAGATTGTGACTGGCCTTCCACCAAAAGGGTGTAAAGAAGGGAAATCAGATGTCTCTGTGGGGTTTTACGATGACATAGGGATTCAAAGGGAGTGAGCTGTCTTGACCAAAGCGATTGGTTGTCTATGTCCGAAAGGAAGTGCCTAATCTGTCTGTAAGTCCATAATGGGAGGGAAGACGTCCTAGTAATGGCTTTCACACCCTCATAAGTTAGAGGTCTGCCAGCAGAGTAAAATTGGAGGGCCAGGACGTCGTCGAAAGGCCACTCCTGATTTAAGAGCTCCCCCGACATGCCCGGAGGGAAATCGGGGTTCCCCCTTAGGGAAGTCAGGGGGCCTGGGTGGGAGGGCGAGGAGCCCAGCGTCGAGGCCCTCTTGAAGGCTAGAAGCGATGGATAGATAAGTGGATGGGTTACTACGAGCTGAGGCCAGCTCTTGGAGGACATCCATGGGAGTAAGTGGAGGGGATTCTGGGAGAGGTCCCTCTCCAGGAGAACCCACAGTTTGGTGGAGGCATGAATGCTCCAGTCTGCGATCCTCGTGAGGAGACACGCGCTGTGATACTTTCGAAGGTCAGGGAGGGCGATACCTCCCCCAGACTTAGGGAGGGTGAGGCGAGATAACACTATACGAGGCTGAGAGCCCCTCCAAAGGAAGGTGGAGCATGCCTTCCTGTATGATGAAAAGAAGTTTGTGGGTAGAGAGACCGGGATCGATTGCATGAGATAGAGTAAGCGGGGCAGAATAATCATTTTAACCAGGGCGGACCGACCAAACCAGGATACATTCAGGCCCATCCAGTCTTTAAGGCATTTTTGTGCCTGAAGGAGGGCAGGGTGGAAATTCTTGGTGTACAGGTCCGCTAGTTTGGAGGGGACATGAATACCAAGATAGGTGATTGAATCTCGAGCCCATTGAAAAGGAAAGGAGTCCCGGCAGTGTAAGACCTCCTGGGCAGGGAGGGAAACATTCAGCGCTTGCGATTTTGTATGATTGATTTTCAGGTTTGAAAGAGTGCCGAAATAATTCGGGTCCTTAAGAAGGTTGGGTAGGGAGATCCGGGGAGACCGCAAGGAGAGGAGGACATCGTCCGCGAAGGCCGATACTCTCTCCCCTTCACGGTGATCCCCAAAATGTCGGGATTATCCCTAATCCTGTTAAGTAGGGGCTCCAGGGTAAGGATATATTTTAGGGGTGACAAGGGGCAACCCTGGCGCGTACCGTTGTCAATGGGGAAGGTGCCCGACAGGTGGCCATTGACCTTAACCGCGGCCGAGGGGCCCGCATACAGGGCCAGAATGTGAGCCAAAATACGGGACCCTAGACCCAAAGCCATGAGAACCTCCTGCATGTAGTCCCAGGCCACTCTGTCGAACGCCTTCTCGGCGTCGAGAGAGAGAAAAAAGCCGTGGGTCTTCAAGGTCGTGAGCCAGAGGTGTAGGTTCAGAGTGCGAATGGTATTATCCCTGGCTTCGCGTCCAGGGACAAATCCCACCTGATCTAATGAGATAAGTCCAGGAACCAAGGGAGCCAACCTGTTAGCGAGAACTTTTGCGTAGATTTTAATATCCACGTTTAAGAGCGATATCGGGCGGTAGTTGGCGACCAGGGAGGGATCCTTGCCCTCCTTAGGGATTACCGCTATATGTGCGGTCAGCATATGGCCAGGTTTGTTTTGAGGATCAGCTAGGGCATTGAATATAGATAGTAGATTAGTGGTAAGTACGTCGCCAAAAGATTTATAATATTGAAGGGGAAAGCCATCCGGGCCCAGGGCCTTCCCAGGCTTCATTTGCTTAACGGCCGACTCCACTTCCGCTGCCGACATGGGGGCTTCCAGGTCAAGGGATTGTTGGGAAGAGATTGGCTTGGGGCTATAGCGGGACAAGAAGTCCTTAATTTGCGCAGTCCGGGAATTGGTCTGGGAATGAGAGAGGGCCTGTGAGTGAAGGTTGTATAGTTTAGAGTAAAACTCCTCAAACTCATGGGCAATATCCTCATTCTTGACTAGGCGTTCGCCACCACGACTGTGTAAGTGGTGTATCGTGGAAGTGGGCTTCGAATTGTGTACTGCGCGGGCCAGAAGACGGACACATTTATTGCCCTGTTCGTAAAAGATTCTCTGGCCGAGAATGTATCGCCTCCTAGAGCGTTTGCCCAACTCGGCCATAAGTGACGTCCGGGCGCACGTCAAGTCCTGGAGGGTAGCTTGTGCGCGGGACATCTTGTGGGAAGCTTTGAGGGTTCTTATCCTCTTGATTAGGGAGTTTATACACTCCTGTTGTTGTTTTTTTGGCCTTCGTGGCCAGAGCAATCAGCTCGCCACGGATTACGCATTTATGCGCCTCCCACAAGGAGACCGGTGAGATCTCTGGGTTCACGTTCTCTGCAAAGTAATGCTGGATGCGGGTGCGGACTTGGTCCAACACGGTCGGGTCTTTAAGCAGGGAAGAATTCAAACGCCAAGTCTTTGATCTCGAGGACACCTCAGGGAAAGCTAAAGTGACACTGATCGGGTGGTGATCCGACAGAAACATTGGTTCTATCGTCGATTGCTGGAGGAGGGTGAGGTCCGGTTGGGAAAGGAAAAAATAATCTATCCTGGAGTATTTTTGGTGCGGGGCGGAAAAGAAGGTGTAGTCTTTATCCGAGGGGAAAAGTGTGCGCCAGGTGTCGTGCAGGCGAAGGGACTGAAGGTGCAGATTGATCTGTCTAAGAGATTTATAAGTCATTGTGGAAGTTCCCGTGGAGAAGTCCAACAAAGGATTTAGGGGGACGTTAAAGTCTCCCCCCAAAAGCAAGATACCTGACTGAAAAGAGGCCAGTATGTCACAGATTGTCTTGTAAAAGGCCACCTGACGCTCGTTAGGGCAATAAATATTGGCCAGGGTGATTGGTTTCGATTCAAATGTGCCCTTAAGGAAAACGTACCTGCCCTCCGGGTCAGTAAGCGAGTCAGACAAGTGAAAGTTTGCGTGCTTAGAAACCAGGATAGAGACCCCCTTGGTTTTGGAAGCGGGGTTAGCGGCGTGAAAAACCGTCCGATAGACGTGGTTGGAGAGTTTAGGAATGGCGTCCGAGCGGAAATGAGTTTCCTGAAGGAAAATGAAGTGGGCCTTGTGTTTGGTGAGGGAATACAGGACCTGCGATCTTTTTTCAGGCAGATTAAGGCCTTTAACATTCACAGATAGGCATTTCAGGGTCAAGGGAGGCATGTTCTATGGCCAATGCAGCGGGAATTGGATTGGGAAGGAGAGGGCGAGGAGGCGAAACTCGTCGGGTATGTCACCGGGAGGGCCGGCGCGGATCCGGGCAGAAGAACAGGAGAAAGTTAAGGGTGGAAACCAGAGAAAAGGAAGGGAAGGGGGAAGGGGAGAGTAGAGGGAGGGGAGCGAAGGTGGAGGGAGAAAGAGGGCAGAAGAAAATCAGAGTAAGAAGCAGAGGAAGCGGGGGAGAAACGAAAGAGAGTATAACCAGAGGTGATGTTAAACCTGTTAAATCACCTGGGAAAAGAGGGATCTGGAGGGTCAGCAATAAATCCCAGCGGGATTGCTGTGTGGGTGCGAGACAAGGGACGGAAACCTCAAAGATAGAGGCAACCCAGGGATCGAAATGTAGAACTTGCTAAGGGAAGGTGCTGCGGGGAACCCAAGGAGAATGGAGGAGGGTTAGAGTAGAGGGGCCCACCAAAATGTATGAGGTGTAGGGGTCAGCATAAAACAGTGTAGAAATACATAGAACAGTGAAAATCATGTAAGCAAAAACAAACATACCAACCACTGGAAGTGAGTTCACCCCGGATTCTCAAGTGTCACCAGTTATCTATCTCACTGTGCCCCGCCCAATGCGTATCTTCAGGGAGACCAACAGATAATTACAGGTAGGGAGGGGAGACATACACAAAAAGGAGGAGGCAAATTGGTGTGGTTTGAGCGTCTGAAACCCCAGGCGCAAGACAAAAGAGACCAATCGAAGTGGAAGGGGTACAGGGCTATGGGTGGGTGTGGAGCAACTTAGCTCCAGTGCCTGCTCAGCGGGGTCAGAAAACCCATCCCGCAAGATACAAAGTGATTCCTACAGGGTTACATGCGCTCAAAACAAAACCCAGGCATCCTCCGTGGAGGCCACATGGAACACATATCCCCCGCACGATGACCTAAAGCTCCGAGGTATAAGGATCAGCAAGTGCAAATATAATTATCAGGCATAATAGCTAAGCAGATCAATTCCCAATCCCTACCGGAGGTAAAATAAAAAAAAAAAATTAAGAATAAAAAAAGGGGGGAGGGAAGGGCGGTGGAGGAGGAAGGGGGAGGAGGGGGGAGGGGAGGGGGAGAGGGAAGGGGAGGAGGAGAGGTGAGGGGAAGAGAAGAGGTGAGGGGAAGAGGAGAGGTGAGGGGAGGAGGAGAGGGGGGCGAGGGAGGAGGAGGAGAAAGAAGGGAGAGGAGAGAAAGAGAAGAAGAACAGAAAAAAAAAGGGGGGGGGGCGAGAAGGAGAGGGAAGGGGAGGGGAGGGGGAAGGAAGTGGAGAGGGAGAAGTTACACAAGCATGCAAATCATGACCCATGTGTGAGGGAGAGTTCCAAAAAGAAAAAAAAATACATATAACCCCCATCTCTCCCGCATGTGCGAGGGCGCGGAATGACACAAAAAAAAAAAAAAATGAGATGAGACGGCCAGGGCATTGAGATACTCCGCATCAGATGCCAGTCCACAGCACAATGCAGGGTGGAAAAGCGGAAAAATAACAAAATAAAAAACTAAAGATAAAAAAGAAAACGGTCAAAGACGAAGCAAAAGGAGGTCCTATTGCAGTGGTGTCGTCGGGCAAACGTCCTCCGCCAATGGGTAGGGGTGTCTCAAATCTGCTTCAATAGCCTGTTAGGTGGGATGGGATCCGATCCACCTTTAGTGGTAGCTGGGGCTTCAGGGGTCACCAAGGGATGGGTGAAGCTATGCGCAAGGGCAAGACGGCTCTGTGGCTGCAAAAACCTTGCCGTTGAAAAGAAACGGGGGTTAATGTAAGAGCGCCGGGGGCCAACAATCAACTGCCAGTAAGGTAAGAGTCAGGACGTAGTGAGAGGGGGGGAGTCTCTTAGTATGCACAGTGGAAAGGTCCCCTTCGGCTTCCAACAAGTGGGGTCACACCAAGAGCAATTCAGCTAGTTACTAAGGGCAGTGCGCAGCGGTGAAGAGGGTGAAGTCTCGGTGACAGCGAAACATCCACGTTAGGCCCCGACCCGGTCTCTACCCCTGGGTGGAGTCGAGGGGGAGCCCGGTTCACAATGGTAGAGATCGTGTCGAGCAGCGCGATTACCTGGAGAGGCCGGACCAGCTCGGTGTCTGCGAGACCTGTGCTTTTGCGACTTCGGGGATGGATTCACAGAGACCGGGAGCCAGGGTTCCAAAGGAAAGTAGAATGAATACCAATCCGGAAGGTCCACGGGTGGGATATCCAACTGTTCACAGAAGCTGGGGAGGTCTTCCGGTGTACGCATAATAGCTGAGCGACCCCTGGCAGACGCCGACAGGGCAAAGGGAAACTTCCATCGATATTGTATATTCCTGGTACGCAAGACCTCCAACAGGGGGCGGAGGGCGCGTCTGTTTTGGAGCGTGATCTGGGAGAGGTCTTGGAATAATTTCACCTACGCTCCATTGTGAAAGAGCTGACCTCTCACTCTCGCCTTACGGAGGATTTCCTCCTTGAGTTGGAAATTGACCACGCAACAAATCACGTCCCTGGGCGGTTCATTATCCCTGGGTGGGGGTCGCAGAGCACGGTGGGGCCCTCTCCATGTCGACGGGCGAGTCTGCCGGGCGCTCCATCAGGTCATTAAAGATCGTGCACAATGTCTGTTGTAGGGTCCCCGGGTCCGCATTTTCAGGTAATCCCCGGACACGAATATTATGTCTACGTCCACGATTGTCGAGTTCCTTGATGTGTCTGTGTAGCTCCAGGAGGTGGGGGAGCTGTGAGTTGTAGGAGCTCTGAACCTGTCGGATTGCGGCAGCATGTGTCTGGGTGGTTTGTTCTACTTCCCCGATACGGTGAGCGATCGCGCGGATCTCCGTCTTGAGGTCAACAACTGCTGCCGTAACTGCTGCTGTGACAGCATTCTTAATGTCCGCGGTCATTGATTCCAGATCGAACAAGCTGGGGGGATGAGAACGCCCCACGGACGAAACGGGCTCCGGGGGCTGCATTTCGGGGTCCAAACCAAGCGAGCTTGGGGCCTGGGCCTGCGAGACCGCATGTGCCGCCATGCGTTGGGAGCGGAATATCTCCGGGATGTTCCTAATCAGCTGCGAGCTGGACTCGCCCGATGCACGGGAGGCAGAGGAGCTTCGGGTGGCTCTACTCATGATGAAGAAATAGATTGTGGGTATCCCAAGAAGCTGGATTCGATCACTGGGTCGCGGGAGCACAAGGCTTAAGCTGCCATCTCGTTCTCCGTCCAGGCCACGCCCCCCCTCCAGATATTGTCTTAATACATCCCTGACATCTAGAGGATGAACATTAGAGCTCTCAGGAGATCGAAAAGTGGGGAGAACGATTTCTTGATTTTCGTGAAAGACCGATGTTACCTTTGGATTGGATCCCAGCTTGGGAATTAATACGACCCGATCAGGGAAAAAAGTAAGAAACGGTTCTTTGGATCCTAGTGAACCTATCTCTGAGACCCTTCTGGCCGATGTTACGGTCACAAGGAAGACAGCTTTTAAGGAAAGATCTTTAATCAATAAGTTATCCGAGTGCGTAGTTTCTGTAAGGAAGTCCAGAACCAAGGGAAGGTTCCATTTTGAGAACCTTGGTTTCCTCTGTGGTCTAAGCCTCATGGCACCTTTGAAAAATAGCTTGACAAGGGTGTGTTTGGCCCATGAAAACCCAGTGAAGGCCGAAATGGCCGAAACTTGGACTCTCAGGGATCTGACCAATAAAGATAGATCCAGACCTGTCTGAAGGAAACCTAGAACATCCTGAATCCTAGGATTACTAGGGGACCCATCCATGGAAGAGGTGAAATTTGAAAATTTTGACCAGATTCTCTGGTAGACCTTGTTGGTGCTTGTTCTCCTCGCACTTAACAGAGTGGAGATGGCTTGACTTGGACAGCCTAGTGCAATAAGCCTTTCCCTTTCAAAAACCAGACCATCAGATGAAGATGGGACGGACATGGATGAGGGGTTACCCCTTGTAACAGGAGATCTGCCCTGTTCGGAAGTGGGACCGGACCCCGGAAGCTCAGATGAAGCAGCAACGGGAACCATGGTCTGTTGGGCCAATAAGGGACTATCGCCACCACCTCGACCGCCTCCCACCTGAGTCTTGCCAGGAATTGGAGGATGACCGGGACTGGAGGAAAAGCATAGGCTCTGTGAAAATTCCACTGGTCTGATAGAGCATCCACTCCGAAAGCTTGGGGACAGCGACCTCTCGTATAGAATTTCTCCAGTTTGAAGTTGCATGGAGATGCAAACAGGTCCACTTCCGGCATAACTCCCAGGGACAGGACCCAGCTGAAGACTTCGCTGTGGAGAGACCATTCGTTGTTGTTGTCGAGTGTCGTCCTCGAGAGGTAGTCTGCTTGGAGATTTTGAGATCCGGGGAGATACACAGCTGTCAGGTCTGAGAGCTGAACTTGTGCCCATGACATGATCGGATCCACTTCTCTCAGTAGGGACAAACTGCGGGTGCCTCCCTGTCTTTTTATGTACGACACAGCTGTCGTGTTGTCCATTCTTAACAGGACTGACGATCCTTTTACTAGATGAAGAAAGGATTGAAGGGCACAGTAGGCCGCACAGAGTTCCAGGGCATTGGAACTCACACTCCGAGATGGTAAAGTCCACTTCTCTTGAGCAAATTCCTTCAAGCACAGAGCCCCCAGCCTCTGTTGCTGGCATCTGATGTAATTGTGATCCAGGAGATCGGGGCTAATGAATGGCAGTTGAGGAGATTTTCCCTTAGTACCCACCAAAGGAGACTTTCTCGCATGGACAAAGTTATTCAAATGCGCTGATCCCGAGACTTCGGATCCCACTGTTGGAGAAACCCCTTCTGGAAGGGCCGCATCCTCCATTGTGCCCATCTCACCATGGGGACTGTGGACACCATAGTGCCCACTATCTTGAGACATTGTGAGGCCTTTAGAAAGGGAGATTCCAATGCAAGCTGGATTCTGTCCCGGACTACCGGGATCTTTGTCAGGGGTAAGGAGATGGAACATTGAACTGTGTTGAATTGGGCTCCCAGAAAAATCAGAGATTGTGTGGGTTGCAGATGACACTTTTCTCTGTTTATCAGCCAACCGAACTCGGTCAGGGTGGAAATAACCTGGTTCTGGTGTGTCAACAGCTGTTCCTTGTCTTGCGAAAGTAACAGTAAGTCGTTGAGGTAGTGATGAAGTCGAATACCCTTGGTTCTGATCAGGGCGACGACAGCCAATAGAATTTTTGAGAACACCCGGGGCGATGTTGTGAGCCCGAACGAGAGACACGTAAATTGGAGGTGGACATTGTCTACTGAGAATCAAGGGTATTTTTGGAACTCCGCTGCTACTGGGACATGGAAGTAGGCATCTTTTAGGTCTATGGACATCAGCCAATCGCCTGGTTGAACCGTCTGGCGAATAGTAAGCAAGGACTCCATCTTGAATTTTTTCTTTTTGATAAAGGTGTTTAGATGTGTCAGGTCTATTACCGGTCTCCAAGAGCCTGTCTTTTTTAGAACCATAAACAGGGGCGAGTACATCCCTTGACCTCTTTCGGATGATGGAACATGTATAGCGGCGCCCAGAGCTAGGAGAGAGCTTGTGTATGACAGAAGAATCTTCCTTTTTTCTTCTGAGCCGGGTATTGTTGTGGGTACAAACTGGAGAACGGGTGGACTGATAAAGGTCCAGGTATGGCCTGTAGATACTGTTTTGACAGTCCAAAAATCTTTTATTGAGGCTGCCCAGACATGTCGGAACTGTAGTAACCGAGCGCCTACTTTTTCCGTCTGGGCTGGCACCGCATCAAAAGGACTTAGGGGCATCACGTCCAGCAGAAGTGAGTCCCTTAGGGGGCTTCTGTCCAGAGGGCTGGACTCTCCTCCAGTTTTTCCCGGAACTCGCGGAAGGAACCCAGACTTACTCCCAGTGGCACGGGTGATGGCGCTGTCCAGCTTGTTCCCAAACAGGGAAGACCCCTGAAAGGGGATTCTACACCACCCCTGTTTTGAAGCGGGATCAGCCGCCCAAGGGCGCAACCACAGAGCACGTTTAGCTGTGACAGAGGAGAGCATGATCCGTGCCACCAACCGGATAATGTCAAGGGAGGCCTCCCCCAGGAAGCCATTCTCAGCTCATGAATCGGTGTGCTACTAAGCACATCTTCGGAGACGTTTGCTAAGGAAGAATCCACTTCATCCGTCCAGGACTCCATTGCCTTAGACAAGGCAGCTAGGGCTAGAGCCGGTTTACAAGCCATGCCCACTGTGATATATATACGTTTCAGATCTGTGTCTATCTTCCTATCTAGACCGTCCTTGAAGGAGACGGTATCTTCCAGAGGGAGTGTGACGTGTTTCACCAACCTCATCACAGAGGCATCAACCAAGGGAGCTGACTCTAAGTGCTTAAAGCGGAATTTCACCCTAAATATAAGATCTCCCATGTGATCCAGCATACTGGCGTCAGCGCCAGTATGCTGTTTTTTTTTTTTTTTATCCCACACTTACTGTATTATCCTGTAATTTCATTTTTTTCCCCCGCGGTGGACGGCGCCAGTACAGCGCGTCACATCTTCCGAAAATACCCAATATGGACTCGGGTAATCTCGGTGAAAATGCGGCGCCTGCGCACAGACCTAGGAGCTGACTGCGCAGGCGCCGTATTTCTCCGAGTCCTACGGCTATGGCGCGTCACGCCCTCCGAAATAGGACTCGGAGAAATACGGCGCCTGTGCAGTCAGCTCCTAGGTCTGTGCGCAGGCGCCGCATTTTCGCCGAGATTACCCGAGTCCATATTGGGTATTTTCGGAAGATGTGACGCGCTGTACTGGCGCCGTCCACCGCGGGGGAAAAAAATGAAATTACAGGATAATACAGTAAGTGTGGGATTAAAAAAAAAAAAAACAGCATACTGGCGCTGACGCCAGTATGCTGAACCACATGGGAGATCTTATATTTAGGGTGAAATTCCGCTTTAACATCTTCACTTTTGAACGGGTACATCTTTGCTACCTTTGAAAGTAATGAATTTTTTCTGTCCGTGCTGGCCCATTCATCGGTAATGATATCTCCAAGTTCACCTAGGAGGGGAAATCTAGGGTGCTCCTTTTTGAGTTGTTTGAAATATTTTCTCTGTTTGGAAGGAGATTCCACCGGATCTTCCCACTTCAAAGCGATTTTGACCGCTTTCACTAAACTTGGTACTAGGGAAAAATCAAATTCTGCAGGATTAACAACACTTTCAGCTTCACTGATGGAAGACGCATTTGGACTGCGTACACGTCGAGAGGGGCCAGGCATTTCAGGATTATCCTGTGCAAGCACTGGAACTGGGTCATCAGGAATAGTAACATCACATCTGGAATCAGATTTGTTAAGGGATTCCTGGACTACTCTCCTGACCAGAGCCTCCACTTGATGACCTTTGTTTCCTCTCTCCCTTACCGCCTTGGAATAACATAGTTTACAGAGGGATCTTCCTTCCGAGACCCAAGCCCCACATCCCCAGCAGACTCTTCTATTAGAGTGGCTGGAATGGCGGTGGGAATGGCAGCCAGATGAGGATCTAGAGCCCTCTTTACGGTGTCTAGAGGATGACCTGGGGCGTCTAGAATTTGATCTAGAATGACGATGCTGTAGCCTGGATTCGTCAATAGCTTCACGTGCTGAAGGTTGATGTTTAGACCTAGAGGGGCTGACGGGGAGGAAAGTGTTAACAGCCTTCTAAACATAAAAACCCAAACAGCCAGGCAGGGGAAAATAAAATTTCCATCCTACCTGCAGCGCAAGGGTTGGCAACTGGGGGGCGGTGAGACATCCATAGTGGGAAGGATCACAAGAGAAGCACTGCAAGTAACATACCATAATGAGGATACAGCACAAGGAACAAAAAGATAGAGCTGGAATAAACAGAAAGAAAGAGATGGCATCATACCTTGTAGGAGAGAACGCTTCCAGCAATGGGGCAGTGATACCAGCTACAACGCAGCAAGACGTGTGTCCCAATGATAGCTGTCTTTGACAGCTATTTAAAACTGCCGCCCCGATGATGACGTCACCACGCACGCCGCCCATGCTGCAATTTGCAACGTGACAGGCGCGATTCCCCCAAACAGACCTCGTGCGCATGCGCGATCGCGGCGACCCGATCGTACTGCGCATGTGCTCCCAAGCCTCAGTTGGGATTGGCACTAGCACATGCGCAGAAGGCCGGGACAGCGCCGAACTGGAACGCAGGTGCGCTCCAGCGGCATTGCCAGGAAGGCACAGATCTTAATGGGACAAACAACACAGAAAAACGGCTGCCATAGTTGACAAGGATGAAATATATACATTACCACAAAGTCCAATCTGCGCTGACCCGTCCTGGAACTGAGAGCTAGGAGTCTCAATCTGCACGACCCGGGCATTTTCAATGAAGCAAGGCCTCCAGCTAATAGCTAGGACAATTGGCCTTGTTGCTGCTTGCCTGCCAATGGCTGGTTAGTAAGCACCTATGATATTGCAACCGTCGCCCATGTCTACCCTGCTAATAGCTGGGACTTGTTGGACACCAGGACGTGAGCTCTATGTGCAGGATCATCAGGACTAGGAAAAAAAAGGTATTTCTTCTATATTCCACTTTAACAGCATAGGTCCTAGGAGGAGGACAAAAAAGGAACACAGTCTATGGGGAGACGCAAAGCTTTATGGGAGTAGGGTCCTATGAGGTATGAGAGGCGGGATTAACCCACACGTAGGCTGCCATAGAGTCTGTCAGGAAAAGATGTTTTGCATAGCTCGGACCGGATATCTGCACCTTCATTGGAAACTTCAGATGTTGATCCCTATCTGGCTGATGGTGTTCTGACATGCCTATTTGATCTCTATTACCTGAGATCCAACAGATTTGGTAAGCTGCAGTGATTGCCTTTTTTCTTTGATGAACAGAAAATCTTACCTGCAGACAAGTTGTCATTCTGTTGTAATTGTGGATTCCCGTGAATTGTGAAGCTACTCCGATCATTTTTTGGATCCCTAATTGCTTGTTTAGGACATTGTATCTATTTTTCTAGATATTCTCTAATTTAACCACTTGCTTACTGGGCACATAAACCCCCTTCGTGCCCAGGCGAAATTTCAGCTTCCGGCACTGCGTCGCTTTAACTGACATTTGCACGGTCGTGCGACGTGGCTCCCAAACAAAATTGACGTCCTTTTTTCCCCACAAATAGAGCTTTATTTTGGTGGTATTTGATCGCCCGTGCGGTTTTTATTTTTTGCGTTATAAACAAAAATAGAGCGACAATTTAAAAATATATATATTTTTTACTTGTTGCTATAATAAATATCCCAATTTAAAAAAAAAAAATTCTCAGTTAACCACTTAAGGACCGCCTACTGCACATTTACGTCGGCAGAATGGCACGGCTGGGCACATCAACGTATATATACGTTGATTTTAGTACCCAGCCGTGAGTCACGGGCGCGCGCCCGCAGGCGCGCACCTGTGACCCGGTCCGAAGCTCCAGGAACAGGACCGCGGGAACCCCGTGCTTCTCTGTGGCCGTAGCATCGATCGCGTCATCCCTGTAATAGGGGGACGCGATCGATGACGTCACACCTACAGCCACACCCCCCTACAGTTCTAAACACACACATAGGTCACACATCCCCTACAGCGCCACCTGTGGTTAACTCCCAAACTGCAACTGTCATTTCCACAGTAAACAATGCAATTTAAATGCATTTTTTGCTGTGAAAATGACAATTGTCCCAAAAATGTGTCAAAATTGTCCGAAGTGTCCGCCATAATGTCGCAGTCACGGAAAAAATCGCTGATCGCCGCTATTAGTAGTAAAAAAAAAAAAATTTATAAAAATTCAATAAAACTATCCCTTATTTTGTAAACGCTATAAATTTAGCAAAAACCAACCGATAAACGCTTATTGCAATTTTTTTACTAAAAATACGTAGAAGAATACGTATCGGCCTAAACTGAGGAAAAAAATGTTTTTTTATATATTTTTGGGGGATATTTATTATAGCAAAAAGTAAAAAATATTGTATTTTTTTTAAAATTGTCCCTCTATTTTTGTTTATAGCACAAAAAATAAAAACCGCAGAGGTGATCAAATACCACCAAAAGAAATCTCTATTTGTGGGGAAAAAAGGACGCCAATTTTGTTTGGGAACCACGTCGCACGACCGCGCAATTGTCAGTTAAAATGACGCAGTGCCGAATCGCAAACCTGCATTTTGGTCCGGGTCTTAAGTGGTTAAGGCCGACACGTATTCTTCTACGTATTATTGTAAAAAAAATCGCATTAAGCGACTGCTTTGCGCAAAAGTTATAGCGCCTACAAAATAGGGGACAGAATTATGATTTTTTTTACTATTTTTTTTTACTAGTAATGGCGGCGATCTGCGATTTTTATTGGGACTGCGACATTACGGCGGACACATCGGACACTTTTGACACATTTTTGGAACCATTCACATTTATACAGCGATCAGTGCTATAAATATGCATTGAAGGGGTTAACACTAGGGGTTAACACTAGGGGGTGAGGAAGGGGTTAAATGTGTATCCTGGGTGTGTTCTAACTGTGTGGGGGGAGGGGGGTTGACTGGGGAAGGTGACCGATGCTGTGTCCCTATGTACAAGGGAAACAGCATCTGTCTCCTCTCCCTGACAGGACGTGGAGCTCTGTGTTTACACACAGAGATCCACGTTCCTGCTCTGTCACCGCCGTTCGCGTGTACCTGACGGACACCGCGGCCGCCGGGTACACGCATCGAATCATTAGCGATGTGACGGCACTGTTTTTCCCCACTGTGCGCCACCCAGTGGCGCGTGCAGGGAATTACAACAACATGATGTCCAAAGACGTGATCCCGGCACCTCAGGTCTGCGCTGTGGACGTCTTTTGTCCATAGCGCGGATCTTTAGTGGTTAAGGTTTGTGGTAGCGCACTATTTTTGTTTTACACAAAAATACTTCATGGACTGACAGATCACCTCTAGGGTACCTACTCACCTAATGAATTTTCCATTGGCAGCACCATTGGCAGCACAAAATTAGTTTGACACATTGTTTTTTCTGTTTCTTTTTGTCTATGTGGCCCTTAATTGCTTAATTGGTGGACTGATCACTTAATATCATCCAATAGATATTGATACAAAGCCATCAATGTTGAGAAATGTTTCCATAACTAATCGTTTATCTTGGTTCATTAAACCAAAACACATTCGGCCAGATTCAGGAACACTTGCGCTGGAGTATTTCGATATGCGCCGCGTAACTGTGATGATGCGCCGTCGTTTCTATGTGCCCGTACCCACCAAACTAGATGCGCCCAATAACGGATCATTTGCGACCCGCAGAACGTTCCGACGCCAGAGTATCGTCAGCGCTTAATTTCGCTGGGCGCATCAGTCGCGCCTATTGATTTCCCCTGCAAATATGCAAATGAGGGATTTTTCACAATTCACGAACGGATTAGCACCATACGCTGGCTACATGCGCCGCGCGTATCTCGTCCGTCCGGCGCAAAGTTATTTCTACAAAAGGCTGCTTTATCTTTACTCCAGACGGTCACAGGTCAGCAGGAGAGCAGCTACAGCAGCGTTACCAACGATAGGAGCTAGCTGAACAACCACACTTGCAAGGACAACACCTCTGTGTGCCAACATGCCAGGGGCAATTGTGGTCCTAGAACTACTGATGGGTCCCCCGGAACGAAGGAGGCGGGCACGTGAGAGGATATACCGCACACGTATGAGCCTCTTTGGCATGGGGGATGAGGAGGTGTATCGCCTCTTCAGATTCAGCCCAGATGCAATACTTGAACTAACCACAACCCTGCAGGATGACATCACCAGCCCAACACACCGCTCACAAGCAGTGCAGCCACTGGTGAAGGTACTGGCAACACTCCATTTCCTTGCAAGTGGATCATTCCAGCGTACAAGTGGAGTGGTGGCTGGGATGTCACAGTCCTCTGTGAGCAGATGTGTGCACCAGGTTGTCCCTGCAATCCTCAGACGCATGTCCAACCAGTTCATCAGACCCACCACTGAGGAGCTACGGCAGAAGGCAATGACAGATTTCTACAACATTTCCAGGTTCCCACGCACCGTGGGGGCCATTGATTGCACACATGTGGCACTCCAGCC
This sequence comes from Rana kukunoris, assembly GCA_029574335.1. Classification (NCBI taxonomy): domain Eukaryota; kingdom Metazoa; phylum Chordata; class Amphibia; order Anura; family Ranidae; genus Rana; species Rana kukunoris. The sequence goes on along the minus strand of CM056051.1, from coordinate 304,461,824 downwards.
CCCCAGTGCCACAGAGCACATATACCGCAATCGGAAGCATTGGCATTCCATCAACGTACAGGTGATAGCTGATGCCCAACGCCTCATATGGCACGTCCGTGCCAAACACCCCGGGTCCAGCCATGACAGCTTCATATACCGTCAGAGTCCCATCCCAGCAGAATTCGAACAGAACATGTATGGGGACAGCTGGCTGGTTGGTGAGTGACATGGGAGTCAGGCATGACTATCCCCTCCCGTGATGCACAACAGAAGTCGCACATGCATGACTAACATCCTCCTGTCTTTTCCCTTACAGGTGACTCTGCATATGCACTGGGACCCCATCTCATGACTCCTTTCCGCAACCCACAAACCAGAGGAGAGAGAAAATACAATGAAGCACACATCAAAACCCGTGCAGTGGTGGAGCAAACATTTGGGCTCCTGAAGTCCCGTTTCCGATGCCTGGATAAGTCTGGGGGGACCCTATTGTATTCCCCTACCTTTGTGTGCCAGATCATCGGTGCATGTTGCATACTACATAACTTTGCTATGAGAAAAGGCCTGCATATTGACATACGTGATGACCTGACCCCCGACCCACACAGTCCCCACCTGGCAGAGGACACCCAGTCTGCTGATGGAAGAGCAGTCAGGAGGGTCCCCGCCGTAAGCATCTTTGGACACTAACCCAAAACATTAATTACACAGACAGTGCACGCGTGTACACCACTGATGTCCCTAGATCACACACACCACATGCACATCGCATTGGATTAGCCCAAGTCCAGCATGTAGGAGTTGGGAGCAGTAACGCCAGCGTCAAGGCCCCAATGATGTCACTGTCCATTCATACACCTTTCACACGTCATTCATACAGCCGTGGGGTTAACTTCACCACCACGGCCGAGGGTGACACCCCTTACTGTCAGGAGTGCCACCCCCTCACATTCACACACCATTCACACTGTCCCCTGCACTCCTGACCGTGTGCAGTAAAAAAATAAATACAAATCTCATAACCTGAGAAAAAAAATAAACAAAAACTCATGACCTGAGTATAAAAATAATAATACAAAATAAACAAAAACTCAAAACCTGAGTATGTAAAAAATAATCAGATAAACCCCCAAAAAAAAAGCCTCATCGGGGATGCCGGTGGCTTCTTCTTGCCGCACCTCTCTGGCTCCTCAGCTGCCTGGATGGAGTGGGTGGGGGTGGGGGGGCATCTGGAGGTGGCTGATCCCCAGGTGGGGCACTCCTGGCAGGTGTGGCCTGCATGCCCTCCAAGGCCCTGGCTATCCGGCCGAGGTAAGAGTTTGTCTGGGCCTGCATCCGGAGCTGACGGGTGACCTGGTAATGCTGGGCCCGCCGACTCAGCCTCCCCTGGTCCCGGATGGCAGCACTGTTATCCTCAACGGCTGCTGTGAGGTGCCTTATATCCCCCTGCACCTCCCCCAAACTGGTGACCACTGCAGCGCAGTTGCAGCTCACAACCTGCACTGCGTTGCTGATGTTGGCAACGGAGCCCAGGCTGTCAGCCACTTTCTCCAAATGGCCTACTATGGCCCCCATTTGTTCAGTCTGCCTGGCGTGATCCCTCGCCAACTGGTCCTGGACATCATCCGACACCCCCCTGGTCTTCTGGGTGGCCTTCCTGGGGCCAGAAGATGGTTGTCCCCGGGGGGAGGGAGTCGCCCTTGAGGGGCTTCCAAGGATGGGGGAGGGGATAACAGACGGCCCAGGAGAAGGGGAGGAGACCGACAAAACTAATGAAAAGTCCTGCTCTGCCACAGCAGGATCCTCCACAACCACCTCGGCAGGTGTGGTGTGGCCACTCTCCTCCACAACCTCTTCACCACCCAGTGGCTCGGGCACACGATGGCGTGGGGGGGATGGGGTTGAATGGACGCTGACCGATGATGGCCCAGCTCCGTCATCTGTGGATGACACAAAGCAGACACATGTTGGTGGTCCCACACACTTGGCACATGTACCCCCTCCCCCCCACATGCAACACATCAAATAGGGGATAAAAAACACTTACCTGTCCTGGAGCCTTCCTCCATGGAGTCATAGCCTGGGACCCCCTCCAACTGCTCCCTGTCCAGGCAGCGTGCGACCACCTCCTCCTCTGCGGTCAGGGTGACAGGACATGGGGGACCACCACCTGTGCCCCTCTCATGTCTCCTGATGGTGGCCACCTTGCCCCTCACCTTGCGCCGCAGGTCATTAATTTTCTTCTGAATGTCAGAAGCACTCCGGGTGGAGTACCCCAAGACATTCACCCTGGCAGCAATGGACTCCAGGATGCCCTGCTTCCTCTCCCGGCTGGTCTTCCGGCTTTTTTTGCCATGGAGCAAAGCATTCTCAGTCTCCATTGCAGAAATGATGACCGACACCTCCTGGGCGTTGAAATTGAGGTTCCTCCTCTCTCTGGGGGTAGCGGGAGCAGCCATCACCGAGCAAAAGTATCTTTCCTGGGGTGGGGGGAAACGGAAATACTTTTGCGCCGGAATGGCGTTTCCGCCAGCGCTTTTAAGCGCCCAGCGAAACGCATTGCGCTGACGTTTCCCGTGAAGTGGTGCCGACGGAAGTTGTGAGCATGCGCACAAGGGGGGCGAGTGGAGCCGCACTCACTGCGCATGCTCCGTGGATGATGCGCTGAACGTAAGCCTCTGCGCTGGGCTCCGCCCATCATTTACATATGATCACACCCACTTCCACTTGCGTCGGGTTACGCCAGCGCATTATCGTTACTCTGGCGCAAGTTTACGCGCAACTGCTATGTGAATAACAGTACTTGCGCTGAAAGGGTCTTCAGAGTAACGTAAATGAGAAGCGTTACTCCAGAGCAAAGATGCTCCGATCTACCTGAATCTGGCCCATAGTTTATGCTACTATTAGGCCCAGAGTTTAGTTCATACTCCTGTTGCCACCCTAAATTAAGTTGACTGGTTGTCTTATTTTTAATATGCTGGATGTCCTTCCTGGAACCTTCCCCTTTTTTTGTAATCTTTAAAGGAGTTGTAAAGGATTTTTTTTTGTTGTTGTTGCTGAAATGACTGTTTACAGGGTATAGAGACATAGGGCCAGATTCAGGTAGATGAGAGTATCTTTCCTCTGGAGTAACGCTTCTCATTTACGTTACTCTGAAGACCCTTTCAGCGCAAGTCCTGTAATTCACATAGCAGTTGCGCGTAAACTTGCGCCAGAGTAACGATAATGCGCTGGCGTAACCCGACGCAAGGGGAAGTGGGTGTGATCATATGTAAATGATGGGCGGAGCCCAGCGCAGAGGCTTACGTTCAGCGCATCAACCACGGAGCATGCGCAGTGAGTGAGGCTCCACTCGCCCCCTTTGTGCGCATGCTCACAACTTCCGTCGGCACCACTTCACGGGAAACGTCAGCGCAATGCCATCCGTTGGGCGTTTAAATGCGCCCGTAGAAGCGCCATTTCGGCACTAAAGTATATCCTGCTCCCCCTCCCCGCAGTGATGTTACTTTTGTTTTGAGATGGCTGCTCCCGTTCCCCGCAAACACACAGGAGAAAGCTGAACTTTAATGGCCAGGAGCTGTCAGCCATCATCTCGGCTATGGAGACCTATGATGTCTTCCTCCATGGCTGTAAAATTTGACAGACAAGCATGGACAGAGGTGTTGTCCTGCAAGTGGGGGTGCTCAGCTAGCTCTTATCGTCGGTAACGCTGCTGTAGCTGCTCTCCTGCTGACCTGTGGCCATCTGGAGTAAAGATAAAGCAGCCTTTTGTAGAAATAACTTTGCGCCGGACGGACGAGATACGCGCGGCGCATGTAGCCAGCGTATGGTGCTAATCCGTTCGTGAATTGGGAAAAATCCCTCATTTGCATATTTGCAGGGGAAATCAATAGGCGCGACTGATGCGCCCAGCGAAAATAAGCGCTGACGATACTCTGGCGTCGGAACGTTCCGCCGGTCGCAAATGACCCGTTATTGGGCGCATCTAGTTTGGTGGGTACGGGCACATAGAAACGACGGCGCATCATCACAGTTACGCGGCGCATATCCAAATACTCCAGCGCAAGTGTTCGTGAATTTGGCCCATAATAGTTAACTGATTCCTTTTAACCTCCCTGGCGTTATGATTCTGTCTGGAATTTTGTACCAAAAGCGTTGCAATTGTTTTGCAAGGAAATGTGGTGTTATGTATTATAGGCCTGCAATTCTTAGTAAGTACTTACTTAAATCTATCTAAACAAGAGTCTAATAGGCATCCCGGGTATGATTTTTTTTATTAAAAATTATAATATAATAAATAATTATAAAAAATTATAACAAATAATAATATAATTATAGTAAAAATTATTTAATAATGTAATCAAATCAAAATCACTGAAATTTGCTCAGTTGCAGATTTTTTGCTGTCATTATTTTTTTTTTTTTATGACGAATTTCCCCACAAATCGCTATCGCTAAATTCTGCAAGTGATTATAATTTATTATCGCTGTTTTTTAGCTGCTCTAAAACAATTTTTGCCATAAAGGGACACTTTTGGTTGCTATGGGCAATCTACAGTTTGCAGGGAGAAAGAAAAGTTTTTATTATATAAAAGGACATGTAGGGCACTGGGCAGACCACTAGGGACATGGGGGGTGTGTATTTTTTACATACAGTACTGAAATCTATAAGATTACATTGTACTGTATGTATAGTGTTTGTTTACATTTTTGAATTTGGCGCCGTTCTCCGTCCCCGTGCGTCGTAACGTCGCAGGGAACGGAGCTCGGCGGCACACAGGGGACACTGTGTGAATCGAGCGAGCACCCGCTCGCTCACACAGCGGGGATGCATCACTGGATCCACGGAGAAGGTAAGTAAACTGTCTCTGGATTCTGCGAGGCGAGCCTGTGTCTGACACAGGATCAACAATAGTAGCAGCAAATTTTTACCCCGTGTCAGACACGGGAAAACCGCCAGGGAGGTTAAAAACAATTAAAAATAGATAAAGCTCCCAGTACTGTGGTTATAAGGAAACAGACAACCAGGAAGTATGGAGATCAGAGAAGAATTACAGCAACTTGAGAGCAAAAACGAACAATGAGGACATAAAAACAGCACTGCATTAAGGTAAAGGAATCTATTAAGATAAAAAAAAAACCTTTACAAACCCTTTTTCCACCGGCACGGGCATTCTCCAAATCTTCCTAAATTTTTACTGTATTTATATATTTTATAACTTCTATTGTTTTGTATTCCCTCTTTATGATAGATCCCTCCCGATCTTGCTATTCTTCTCTTTGTCCGCGCAGGTTAGGCCGAGTAGTCGCCGCACCAAGACAACTGGTAAGTGTAGCGTGTGGATTCAGTTGCCATGGCCCCTTTAAGTATATTATCCCTAAGGCCCCTTTCACATTGAGGCGTGGAGCCGCGGTGACGGTATAGCCGCGCTATTTGTAGCGCCGCTATACCGTCGTGTTTACCGCGATATTCGGGCGCTAGCGGTGAGGTTTTAACCCCCGCTAGCGGCCGAAAAAGGGTTAATACCGCCCGCGTTGCGGGCGGTATTACCGCGCTATTGCCGCGGTTTCCCATTGTTTCCAATGGGAAGGCGCGCTATAGGAGCGGTGAACACACCGCTCCTATACCGCGGTAAAGATGCGGCTAGCAGGACTTTTGGAGCGTTCCTGCTAGCGCACCGCTTCAGTGTGAAAGCCTTCGGGCTTTCACATTGAACACTACAGGGCATGATTTTTCATGCGGTATAGCAGCGCTATTTTTAGCGCTGTACCGCATGAAAAACGCCTCAATGTGAAAGGGGCCTAAATGTCCAAGGTCTTAATCTGCCACAGAAACGTGCAAAAGATTTCCGGTTGTTTCAGGCCAAAAAAGCACACAGTGTGTGCCTGCAAGAAACGCACTTTACTCCGTCTTCAACTCCCAATTTTTTTAGTACCTCATACCCTCATACATGTGTATACAGCTTCGGCGTTCACCAAACAGTGCAGTACTCCCATTGCATTCCATCGCACCTCGCCTTTCACAATACATTCAGAAATCAAAGACCCGGAGGGTCGCTACCTCATCCTAACGGGGTATATTATGGACACAGCTGTAACGGTGGTCTATTACTATGCTCCTTAGTTCCTAACATCAAACCTTACCCTTTTTATCACATCTTTTTCAAGTTATTAATACTCATAAAATGGGATCAATCTTTGTGTGTGGAGACTCCAATCAGGTCCTCCTCCCATTTCTGGACAAAACCTTGTACACCCCTCTGCGTTATCAAACTAAATGGTCTCTGGGTAGGAAATTATCATCCTATCTCCATGTTAAACATACACATTAAGGTACTTGCAAAAACCTCACCTTTTGAGACTCTTTGCCAACAAGTCTCAGCACTGACCGAAGCAGTACAGAAATTACAAGAGGAGTATCTGCAAATCGATGGTCGCCTCCAACAATTGACTGTCTCGCCTGGACCTTCGGCCTCCTCCGCAACCCCAGGTATGGGAACATCCATACGTGTGCCCACTCCGGAGCAGTTTGCGGGTGACCGTAAGAAGTTTCTGGCTTTCAAGAATGCCTGCTCATTGTACCTGGCCCTTCAACCCAGAGCCTTTTGCTCAGAGGTCGTGAAGGTGGGGTTCGTAATCTCTCTTCTTGCGGATGAACCACAAGCTTGGGCTCACAGCCTGATGGAGCAGAGAAGCCCGATACTGGACACCATCGACACCTTTTTCGTGCATATGTCTAAGCTGTACGACGATCCCCTGCGCTCAGCCACGGCGGAAGTCACCCTCCACAACTTGAATCAGGGTAGGAGGCCTGTGGAAGACTATACTGCAGAGTTTAGAAAATGGTCCGCTGACACAGGATGGAATGAGGCAGCTTTAAAGCACCAGTATCGCCAAGGACTCTTGGAGGCCCTTGAGGATGAACTAGCAAGAACCGAGTCCCCCGCCTCGCTGGAAGACTTGGTCCGGTCCGCTTCCCAGCTGGACAGCGCCTACAGGAGCGGCAGGCTGAACGATTCCAGGCAACCCGTCCCAACTGGACCCCTCCAAGGTTCCCTCCAGCTTCATTACCTCTCCCGGTCCCTCCGACCTCTTCACTACCAGACCCTGAGCCCATGCAGCTCGGCTTGGTCCGAGCTCCCCTCACTCCTGAGGAAAGACAACGTAGGCGCCAAGCTAACCTTTGCCTCTACTGTGGGGGGGACTGGCCACTTCCTCCGCTCTTGTCCAGTGAGACCCAGTAAGTCAAAACCTCAACCCACTCTCAATTACCATATGTCCAACTTACCACAGACTTATGTTGTTCTCTTTCTCTCCTTACAGCTCCCGGAGGGGGCAACCCACCTGCCGGCCATTGTTGATTCCGGGGCTTGCAGCTGCTTTCTGGACTCTGCCCTGGCCCCCTTCCTCGTTCCGGACTAGTTACTCAAGAAACCCTTCCCATCCATGTTATCTCCGATTCCGGGCACCAAGAGTTTCTTTGCCTAGACCTCATTCCGTCTCCCATGTTCCCCATCATTTTGGGACTCCCGTGGGTTACAGGCCCACCAACCCTGTTTAGACTGGCTCAAGAAAGAGATTAAGTTAATTTCCTCTTATTGCTCCCAACACTGCTTCTTGCCTACCAAAACCACTTGCTCTACCTTAACTATCTCACCGGAAAACCTTCAGCATGTCCCCTCTGTCTACTTAGAGTTCAAGGATGTCTTTGACAAACAGCAGGCTGACCGCCTTCCCCCGTACCGGGCGCCCGACTGCCCCATCGATTTCCTACCCGGTTCCAAGATTCCATTCGGTCGTATCTTCCCCTTGTCAAAGACCGAATTAGAAGCCCTCAAGGCTTATATCAATGAGAACCTGGAAAATAAATTCATCCTCCCTTCTTCTTCCCCAGCCGGGGCTGGAATGTTTTTCGTCGAGAAGGACAGCTCTCTCAGGCCTTGCATTGATTATCCGGAATTAAATAAAGTGACTGTCAAAAACAGATATCCGCTGCCTCTTATCCCGCAACTGTTTCAACGCTTCCGATCAGCCCAAATCTTTTCCAAGCTCGACCTCCGGGGGGCCTACAACCACATTCGGATTAGGGCGGGGGGTGAATGGAAGACCGCTTTTAGATCTAGATTTGGACATTTTGAATATCTGGTGATGCCCTTTGGCCTCTGTAATGCCCCCGCCACGTTCCAGCACCTGGTCAATGACCTCTTTCGCCAATATTTGGATGACTTCCAGGTCGTGTATTTAGACGGCATCCTCATCTTCTCGGCCTCTATCGAGCTGCAGCGGTACCACATCAAGAAAGTCCTTGCCATTCTCAGGGAACACAAGTTGTACCTCAAGGCAGAGAAATGTGAATTTGAAAAGACTTTGGTCCAATTCCTGGGGTTCATCATCTCCACCAGCGGGGTAGCCATGGACCCGCAAAAAGTCAAAGCAATCCAAAATTGGCCAGCTCCGATCGATAAAAAGGGGGTGCAACAGTTCATCAGCTTCGCCAACTTTTACAGAAGATTCATCATTGGCTTCTCATCCATTGTGGCTCCCATCACCGAGCTTACCCGTCAGGGGAACCGTTTCCATTGGCCTCAGGAAGCCCAAGAGGCATTTGCAAAACTTAAAGCAGTGTTCTCCTCTGCACCTGTTCTACGCCATCTAGACCCAACACTGCCCTTCATTCTGGAAGTCGACGCCTCTGAGTCTGCTACGGGCGCTATTTTGTCACAGAGACAAGGACTTAAATCCCTACTACACCCTGTAGCCTACGCCTCCTGGAAACTAAACCCTCCGGAGAAGAATTATGATGTCAGGGACCGGGAGCTACTTGCCATCAAATTTGCTCTGGAAGAGTGAAGATATCTGCTGGAGGGGGTTGTTCATCCCATTATAATCTTCACCGACCACAAAAACTTAGAATACTTAAAATCTGCTAAACGTCTAATGCCGCGTACACACGATCACTTTTTGTGATGAAAAAAAAGTCATTTTATCTCACGAAACAAAACAACGTTTTTCAAACTTCATTTAAAAAAACGACACCATTTAAAAAATACACACCATCGTTTTTCCAAAAAGCTCTAGCAAAGCCCGGTGACGTACACCACGTTTGATGGCACTCTGTTCCATTGAAGCTCCATCTCATAACTTGCTTCTGAGCATGCACAGGTTTAAAAACGTTGTTTTCAACATCGTTTTGCCCACACACGATCACTTTTTATGATACAAAAAACGACATTTTGAAAAACGACACAAAAAATTTAAGCATGTTCAAATTTTTTTTATGTCGTTTTTCAGAAGACATAAAACAACGTTTTGCCCACACATGATCATTTTAAATGACGTTTTTTAAAACGTCGTTTTTTTTTCATCACAAAAGGTGATCGTGTGTATGCGGCATAAGACCCAGGCAAGCCCGTTGGGCCGTCTTCTTTACCCGCTTCAATTTTCACATTACTTACAGACCTGGCTCAAAGAATGGGAAGGCAGATGCCCTCTCTAGAATGTTCCCCGAAACCTCCGGCATGTCGGAACCCAGTACCATCCTAACTCCTCAGAACTTTTTTCTAGTCTCTCAGGCGGACTTACTAACCTCTCTTAACCACTTGCCTACTGTGCACCTACACCCCCTTCCTGCCCAGACAAAATATAAGCTTCCGGCACTGCGTCGCTTTAACTGACAATTGTGCGCTCGTGCGACGTGGCTCCCAAACAAAATTGGCGTCCTTTTTTTCCCCACAAATAGAGCTTTCTTTTGGTGGTATTTGATCACCTCTGCGGTTTTTATTTTTTGCGCTATAAACAAAAATAGAGCGTCAATTTTTAAAAAAATGCAATATTTTTTCCTTTTTGCTATAATAAATAACCCCCAAAAATATATAAAAAAAAATTTTTTTCCCTCAGTTTAGGCCGATACGTATTCTTCTACATATTTTTGGTAAAAAAAAAATGCAATAAGCGTTTATCGATTGGTTTGCGCAAAATTTATAGCGTTTACAAAATAGGGGATAGTTCATGGAATTTTTTTTTTTTACTATTAATGGCGGCGATCTGCGATTTTTTTATTGGGACTGCAACGCTATGGCGGACATTTTGGACACTTTTCTGACATTTTTGGGACCATTTACATTTATACAGTGAAAAATGCTATAAATATGCATTGATTACTGTATAAATGTGACTGGCAGTGAAGGGGTTAACCACTAGGGGGCGGGGAAGGGGTTAAATGTGTGTCCTACGAGTGTTCTAACTGTAGGGGGAGGGGGGGTGACTGGGGGAGGTGACCGATTGTGTCCCTATGTACAAGGGACACAACCGCTCTCCCTGACAGGGACGTGCAGCTCTGTGTTTACACACAGAGCTGCACGTCCCAGCTCAGTTACTGAGCAATCGCGTGTGCCCGGCGGCGATCGTTGCCGCCGGGCACTCGCACGGGATCCCCGCGGAGCGGCAGGTACGCGCGCCGCCGGCGGCGCGTGCGCGCCCGCCCGCGGCTTTAAAGGGACATCACTTCATAAGACGTGATGTCAGAACAAAGGAGTCATCTGCCCGCCGTCATTTGACGGTGGGCAGATGACAAGTAGTTAAAGTGGCTTATAGACAATGTTCCGACCAGTTAACCTCTTCTCTGGAAAAACGGGATGACTTACTGTGGTCTCGTGGCATCTTTGTGCCAGCGGATGCAAGGCAGTTGGTACTGAGCACTGTTCACGATCACAAGTTGGCAGGCCATTTTGGTACACGGAAGACCTACGACTGCAAAACTATGTTTCATCATGTACCCACTGTCAGCGCAATAAAGGACCAAACACCAAGACCTGAGGCCTACTCAAACCGCTTCCCATCCCGAAGCACCCGTGGGCAGAGGACTCCATGGACTTTATTGTAGACCTGCCCCCTTCTGAGGGCTTTACCACAATTTAAGTCGTGATTGACCGCTTGTCCAAGTTGGCACACTTCCTGCCCATGATAGGCACGCCTTCTGCTGCAGATACGGCCAGAGTTTTTTTCAAGGAAGTTGTCAGGCTCCATGGGGTACCCAAGAGCATTGTGTCCGATAGAGGTGTTCAGTTCACGTCTAAGTTCTGGAAGGAGCTCTGTAAATCGCTGGAAATTAAAATTTGCCTTTCTTCTGCCTTCCACCCGCAGACCAACGGTCAGACGGAGAGGACCAGACATTGGAACAGTATCTCCGCTGCTTCTGTTCAGTCTCCCAAGATGACTGGGTGTCCTTACTACCGTCGGCCGAATTTGTCTATAATAATTCCGTTCATTCCTCTACCAACCAAACTCCATTCTGGGCCAATTTCGGCTTTCATCCTTCCTTTCTCCCAGACTCCATTCCTAAAGTACCTGTCCCAGCCGTCCAGGAGCACATAGCCTCTATTCAACCAAACGTCCAGAAGCTTCAGGAGGTGATGCAGCAGGCCCAGGAAGATTACAAAAGGTTCTTTGACAGGGGGAAGAAGGAGGGTCCGGCCTTTGAAGTCGGGGAGAAGGTCTGGTTATCTGCTACTAACCTCAAATTGCCAATTCCCTCAAGGAAGTTAGGCCCAAGGTTCATCGGCCCATTCAGGATCAAGCAGAAAATCCACCCTGTGGCCTTTGAGCTGGCGTTACCAGATTCCTACAGGATCCACCCTGTCTTCCACATCTCCTTGCTTAAACCTGTAATTTCTGACCTCTTCCTCGGGAGAGAAGAACTTCCACCTCCTTCAGTGGAGGTCGAAGGGGAAAAAGAATTTGAGGTGGAATCCATCCTGGGCTGTAGGAAAAGAGGGAGGCAGCTCCAGTACCTAATCAAGTGGAAGGGGTACCCCCCGGAAGATAACTCCTGGGAACCGTCCAGAAATTTGCATGCCCCCCCGTTTAATCCGAGCCTTCCATCGGGAACACCTGGAGTTGATGGACAGTTTGGCCGTCCGGAGTCCACCCCTTGGGGGGAAGCACTGTCAGAGTACCACTTCCGCCCGAACCGCACGGTAGATCAGCGCTATTGCGATTGCCTGTGCGCGAATTGTGTGCGCATGCTCGGTACAGACGCACGCCACATGCACGGGAGCGCACATGGGGGCGCGCACGGGACACGCACGGGCATGCTCCTCTCGGGACCAATCAGAGGCCTGACCGGCCTATTTAAGGCAGCTTCTCCCTCCTGTCAGGTTGCTGGTTTGTCATCAGCTTGTCAGGACTGTCAGGATAAGTACTCACCGAGGCCGAGATGCCGAGGGCGGCTGCCTTTGCGGCTCTGTGCACTTCACCCCCTGGAGGTGGAGACAGCGGAGAAGGGCACAAAGGGGCACCGGCTACCAGTGGAAGGTGTTGTGCTGATAGGAGATCTCTGAAGACTTGGCTTCTGATCACAGGACAGGATCGTAGCAGGCGTGGATAGTGATCCAGGAGCAATAAAGTTTATCAGGCAGAGAGTCAGTTCAGGTCAGGACGGTAAGCAGATCCGAGATGCAAGCCAATGGTTCAGGGATTGGAGAAGGCAGAAGGTCCAAGGTGCAAGCCGGAGGTCAAGGGGTACAGACAGCAGCAGAAACGATGAGACAAGCCGAGAGTCAAGTGCAGGAGAAGGTGTAGAGTAGTCAGGTCCGATCCGGGTCAATAGGTCACAAGCTTTCAGGTAAACAAGGCACTAAGCAGGATAGCTGACAACAAACCAGCAACCCGCCATGCGTCTGGAGCTGCTTTAAATAGGCCGGGCTGGGACTTGATTGGTGGACGTGCGCGTGGATGCGCGCGCAGACGTACGCGCGCGTGGGCGCGCAGGTGCGCGCCCACGCACGCGCCGTGACGCAGAACCATGCTGGAACGCAGAGGCGCACATGCGCGCGCCGCGCACGGGCACGGGCATGCGTCGTGGCGAGGATCGGCCGCTGGAGCCACTGATACCCTGACAGTGCCCCCCCCAAGGGGCGGACTCCGGACGCCCAAGCTGGACATCAGTTCAGGGTGGTCTTGGTGGAAGGCTCGAATTAGCCGAGGAGCGTGTAAGTTCCTTGATGGTTCCCATGAATTATCTTCCGGGGGTACCCCTTCCACTTGACCAGGTATTGCAGCTGTCTTCCTCTCTTTCTACAGCCCAGAATGGCCTCAACTTCGAATTCTATTTCCCCTTCGACTTCCACTGGTGATGGCGGGGATTCCTCCCTCTCTGGGAAGAACTCAGGGACGACAGGCTTTAGTAAGGAGACATGAAAGACAGGATGAATTTTGTAGGACTTAGGCAGAGCTAATTCGAAAGCTACATCACTGATCTTTCGTTTGACTTGGAAGGGTCCGATGAACCTCGGCCCTAACTTCCGGGAAGGTATGTTTAACTTGAGATTTGCGGCTGACAGCCAGACTTTTTCCCCAATTTCAAAGATCAGGCTTTCCTTTTTCTTCTTATCAAAAAAAAATTTGTGATCCTCCTGGGCTTGTCGCATCATTTCCTGGAGTTTCTTAAAGTTCAGTTGAATAGAGGTTACGTGCTCCTGAACGGCTGGAACCGACGTCTCCGGAATAGAGCTAGGCAGAAATGAGGGGTGAAACCCGAAGTTTGACCAGAAGGGGGTTTGGTTGGTTGTGGAATGAATGGAATTGTTGTATGCAAATTCCGCGGATGGAAGTAGTGAAGACCAGTCGTCCTGGGAGGCTGAACAGAAGCAGCGGAGGTATTGCTCCAGGGTCTGGTTCGTCCTTTCGGTTTGACCATTACTCCGTGAAAGACAAATTTTGATATTGAGAGATTTGCAAAGCTCTTTCCAGAATTTGGAAGTAAATTGTGCGCCTCTGTCAGAGACGATACTTTTGGGGGTCCCGTGAAGCCGGACTATCTCCTTGAGGAAAACTTTAGCTGTCTCTGTAGCGGTGGGGGTGCCCACCATAGGTAAGAAGTGCGCCATCTTGGAAAGGCGGTCAATGACTACAAAAATGTAGGTAAAACCCCCAGAAGGGGGAAGATCTACAATAAAGTCCATGGAGACTTCCGACCATGGTCGTTCGGGAATGGGCAGAGGCTTGAGCAACCCCCAACCCCTTGTACTAGGTCCTTTGTTGCGTTGACAACGAATACATGCAGACACATAGGCTTTACAATCCTGCCTCCAGTTTGGCCACCAGAAGGTGCGGGAGATCAATTCCGCAGTCTTTCGGGCTCCAAAATGGCCCGCCAGCTTGTGATCGTGGAAGGTACTCAGAACTAGGTGCCGGGTTTCCACAGGAACGAAAATCTTGTCTCGAGACCAGAGCAGCTCGTCCCGTCTTTCAAGAGAGAGAGAGCTTTGGATGGGACAGTGCCTGGATGCGGTCTTAATAGAGGTTAGGAGATCCAGTTGCGGGAGTAACAGGAAGTTCTGTGAAGATAGGATGGTGCCAGGTTCAGATGCTTCGGGGGACTCCAAAAACATTCTGGAAAGGGCATCTGCCTTCCCATTCTTAGAACCGGGCCTATAGGATATGAGAAAATTGAATCGGGTGAAGAAAAGAGCCCAGCTTGTCTGGGTCTTAGCCGTTTTGCAGATCGCAGATATTCTAGGTTTTTGTGATCCGTGAAGATCATAATAGGGTGGACTGCCCCTTCCAACAAATATCTCCATTCTTCTAGGGCGAACTTAATCGCTAACAACTCTCTGTCACCGACATCGTAATTCCTTTCTGGCGGATTTAATTTTCGAGAGGCAAAAGCCACTGGATGCAACAGGGCCTTTAGTCCATATCTTTGGGATAGGATTGCTCCCACAGCTGTCTCGGAGGCATCCACCTCGAGTATGTAAGGTAGTGCCGGGTCGGGGTGGCGTAGAATGGGTGCTGAGGTAAACACTGACTTGAGCTTAAGGAAGGCTTCTTGGGCCTCCTGAGACCACACAAAACGGTTGCCTTGACGAGTGAGCTTGGTAATGGGTGCAACGATGGCGGAAAACCCAATGATAAAGCATCTATAAAAGTTAGCGAAACCAATAAAACGTTGTACTCCCTTCCTGTTTCGGGGAGCTGGCCAGTCTTGAATGGCTTGGACTTTTTGTGGGTCCATGGCGACTCCAGACGTGGAAATGATGAACCCGAGGAATTGTACTGTACTCTTTTCAAACTCACACTTCTCGGCTTTCAGATATAACTTATGGAGCCTGAGGGTAGTGAGAACTATCTTGACATGTTCCTGATGAAGCTCAATAGAAGTTGAAAAAAATAAGAATATCGTCGAAATAGACCACCAAAAAGTCATCCAAGTACTTCCGAAAGATGTCATTGACAAAATGTTGGAAAGTGGCTGGGGCGTTGCAAAGACCGAACGGCATTACGAGATTCTCAAAGTGTCCGAACCTGGATCTAAATGCTGTCTTCCACTCATCCCCTGCTCTAATTCGGACAAGGTTGTAGGCTCCCCGGAGATCTAATTTGGAGAAGATTTTAGCAGACCGGAAACGTTGGAAGAGCTCGGGGATGAGAGGTAGTGGGTACCTATTTTTGACAGTAATTTTGTTCAATTTTCCCACAAAGAAGATCCCCGCTCCCGCAGGGGAGGAGGAAGGGCGAATAAATTGTTTTTCAAGGTTCTCGTCGATGTAGGCCTTGAGGGCCTTCAGTTCAGTCTCTGATAGGGGAAAAATACGGCCAAACGGGATTTCTGCACCGGGGAGCAGGTCTATAGGACAATCATAAGGCCTGTGAGGTGGCAGGCGGTTGGCCTGTTGTTTGTCAAAGACGTCTGTGAATTCCCGGTATGCTGGAGGGACATTTTGAAGATTCTCTGCTGTGGTGGTAACGGTGGAACAGACGGTGGTAACCGGTGCAAGGCAATGTACAGAGCAATGGGAAGAAACAAAGCTGACTTCCTTGCTTCCCCAGTCAATATGTGGTTGGTGTGTGTATAGCCAGGGAAGGCCCAAAATAATAGGGAACATCGGAGATGAAATTAAGTCCAACTGTAGGAGCTCCTGGTGTCCGGAATCTGTGATGGCCACGACAGGGTCGGTCTGCTGTGTGACTAATCCTGAACGAGGGAGAGAGCTGTCCGCCAGGCGTACTTGTAAATGGGGATCCTTCGGGTGGAGGGTGGAGGGGAAAATGTAGTTTCAGAGCTAGGGCAGAGTCCATGAAGCTACTGCAGGCACCAGAGTCAATGATTGCTGGTAAGCGAGTCACCCCTTCCGGTAGCTGTAGAGAGAGCTGTAGAGAGAGAAAGAGAGTAAGGTAAGACTGTGGAGCGCTGACGACACGGCAGTCTGAGGTGGGTCTGGGTGCGCACTTACTGCGTCTCACCGGACAGGTGCGAAGAAAGTGGCCACCGCAGTACAGGCATAGGTTGGCTTGACGCCTGCGTTGTCTTTCTTCTGGAGTGAGAGGAGAGCGGACCAGCCCAAGCTGCATGGGTTCTGGGTCGGGAACCGGGTTGGAGGAGGAGACTGGAGGTGATGAGTGCGTAGGAGCTGGTCTCGGAGGAATCCAGGTTGGACGAAGCGTGTGGAGGGCTCGGAGCGCCGTTCTCGTAGACGTCTGTCCAATTGGGTGGCGGCCTGAATTAAGTCCTCCAGGGTAGCAGGAGGTTCAGTTCTGGCTAGCTCGTCTTTGAGCGCTTCTGAAAGTCCCTGCCGGAACTGATACTTAAGGGCTGCTTCATTCCAGCCGGTGTCGGCTGACCATTTCCGAAACTCAGCTGTGTAGTCTTCCACTGGTCTCCTACCCTGGCTGAGGCTGTGAAGGATGGTCTCAGCTGTCGCTGTACGTTGTGGATCATCGTAAAGTCTGGCCATTTGCTCAAAGAAGGTGTCAAGTCTGTCCAGCACCGGACTTCTCTGTTCCATGAGACCATGTGCCCATGCCTGGGGTTCTTCAGAGAGGAGGGAGATAACGAAGCCGACTTTTACTGCTTCTGAAATGAATGTTCTGGGCTGCAGCGCGAGGTATAGAGAACAGGCGTTTTTGAATGCACGATACTTTCTGCGATCGCCTGTGAATCGCTCAGGAGTCGGGACTCTGGGCTCAGGGTGAGTCACTACCACAGCTGGGTTAGCAGAAGCCTGTGGGGCTGTAGTCTCTGTAGGAGGAGCTGTGGTTGGAGCCGAGGGGCCAGGTTGTCCGGTAAGCTGCTGAAGACGGCCGTCAATTTGGAGGTACCCATCCTGCAACTTCTGCACGGCATCCGTAAGAGCCGAGACCTGCTGACATAAGGTCTCAAAAGGCGAGCGCACCCTGTCGGCCTCTGACATCTGGCTGGTTTGTACTGTCAGGACTGTCAGGATAAGTACTCACCGAGGCCGAGATGCAGAGGGCGGCTGCCTTTGCGGAGGTGGAGACAGCGGAGAAAGGCACAAAGGGGCACCGGCTACCAGCGGAAGGTGTTGTGCTGATAGGAGATCTCTGAAGACTTGGTTTCTGATCACAGGACAGGATCGCAGCAGGCGTGGATAGTGATCCAGGAGCAATAAAGTTTATCAGGCAGAGAGTCAGTTCAGGTCAGGACGGTAAGCAGATCCGAGATGCAAGCCAATGGTTCAGGGATTGGAGAAGGCAGAAGGTCCAAGGTGCAAGCCGGAGGTCAAGGGGTACAGACAGCAGCAGAAACGATGAGACAAGCCGAGGGTCAAGTGCAGGAGAAGGCGTAGAGTAGTCAGGTCCGATCCGGGTCAATAGGTCACAAGCTTTCAGGTAAACAAGGCACTAAGCAGGATAGCTGACAACAAACCAGCAACCCGCCATGCGTCTGGAGCTGGTTTAAATAGGCCGGGCTGGGACTTGATTGGTGGACGTGCGCGTGGATGCGCGCGCAGACGTACGCGCGCGTGTGCGCGCAGGTGCGCGCCCACGCACGTGCCGTGACGCAGAACCATGCTGGAACGCAGAGGCGCGCATGCGTGCGCCGCGCACGGGCATGCGTCGTGGCGAGGATCGGCCGCTGGAGCCACTGATACCCTGACACAGCTCTTGTGTTACTTCCCGTTCAAGTTACTGCCTTGTTTACCTGGATTACCTGACCTTTGGCTAACGTCCCTGGATTGCTGCTGTCTCCTGCCCCCCGACCTCTGGCCTGAACCACCGGACCTTCTGCTATCTCCAATCCCTGACCATGGCTTGTCTCCCGGATCTGTCTTCAGTCTTGCTCCCTGTTTAAAGTGCCTTGAGTACCTGGACTGTCCTTGCCTGACCCTCTGCTGTTCCACGGACCTTCTCCCTGCTCAGTTCCTGTCCAGCGCATCTAGTCTGCACTCCACCGCCGTTACCGGTGCCTCATGGCACTTCCATCCCTCTGTCCCAACCCCAGGGGGCGGATCCCACCAGGTCGCAAAGATGAGCCGCCCTCAGCATCTCGGCCTTGGTAAGTACACCCGTGACACTAGGTTGTCCTAATTTTGCATACTAATTTAGGGCAGCGCATATAGCAAGTCTCACCAAATATCATACATACCACGAAACCCTGTTATGGGTGTCAATTGAATCCACCGAGTGCAATCCCTTTCCAATATCCAACTTACTCTGGATCTCACAAAATGGACTAAGAAACCCCATTACCAAGCATTTCATTTTCCTTTGGGATAAATTCAAAATCGGTAATCAACTACACTCCTTGCACAATTCTTTACATTTTTTTTTGAAAAATCCAGCCTTCTATCCTGCATGGGTTTCCCCTAAATCCTTTAGAGAATGGGAAACTCGGGATGTCCTAAATATGTATAAATTTGTACATTCCTCATCATTTATCCCTTTTCCAACCCTATGTGAACAGTACGGTTTACCACAATCGTAGTTATTTAGATATCTCCAAATAAAAAATGCCACACCCTTATTGACTAACACAACTCCATTTACACAATTGTCCAGCTTTGAAGCCATTTGCAAGAAAGATCCCCATGCTAGGGATATAATATCCACTATATATTCTCATCTGCTGGTCCACTCCAGTACAGATAAACCACCTTATGTCCGGTAATGGGAGGTGGATTTGGAGCGTATACTAGATAACTCAGAATGGAACCAAATATGGTCAACAATAAAAACAGCCTCCCTCAATATACTGGTGGTTGAGGCCAACTATAAAGTGCTAACGAGATGGTATCTTATACCAGTTAGGGTAGCAAAATATGTACAGAACTATTTGGCACAATGTTTTCGAGGGTGTCCAGATTTGGGCACGCATTTTCATATTTGGTCATCATGTCCAAAAGCACAACTTTTGGGATTATATATAAAATTGCATCTAAATTGCTAAGTAAGAAGTAGCGATACATATTGTGGATACAGGTGCTGCACACCCCTGAATGGAGTACCCCTGGGGGCTTTGTGTTGCAGCTAATAATTGTTGAATCAAAATATGAAAAAATAATGACGCACACTGTGCTACACCACTGGGACAGCCCAGTCATGCCCCTTGCGTCAGAGGGGGACGGGGTCACGTGACGCGTGGCCCGCCTCCCCTATAAAAGAAACGTCAAAGCTCCGGCGCGTCATTCGCGGAGCTGTGCTCTGAATGGATGGATCTTCTCATCGCTGGACCAACCGGCCATCGCTGGAGAGATCACCCATCACTAGACCGATCACCCGGCGCTGGATAGAAGACAACATTGGAGCAGGGAGCAGCATCAATCGTCTATTTTCACCGCTGGATTTTTATTTGGTTTAATTAATAATGTAATTTGTTCTACGGTGTGTGTGTGTTTTTTTTCTCTGAAAACTACTATTTACACTTCCTTAGTGAAATGGTAGGGTTACAGTGTACCCCATTACCATTTCACACAGGGGGAGGCAGGATGTGGGGGTCCTCTTTGTTAAAGGGGTCTTCCAGATTCTGATAAGCCCCCTGCCCGCATACCCCCACAACCACCGGGCAAGGGTTGTGGGGATGAGACCTTTGTCCCCATCAACATAGGGACAAGGTGCTTTGGGGGGCACCCCAAAGCACCCTCCCAATGTTGAGGGCACGTGGCCTGGTGCAGTTCAGGAGGGGGGCCGCACTCTGTCCCCCCCTGTTTTATGCGGCCAGCCAGGTCAACGTGCTTGGATAAGGGGTCTGCTGTGGATTTTAGGGGGAACTCCACGCCATTTTTTTTTTAAATTTGGGGTGGAGTTCCCCTTAAAGTCCACACCAGACCTGAAGGGTCTGGTTATGGATATTTGAGGGGAACCTCACGTCATTTTTTTTTTTTAAATTGATGGCCGGTTTCCCCTTAATATTCATACCACACCTAAAGGGTCTGGTTATTAAATTTGGGGGGACCCCCGCGCATTTTTTTTTCCCGAACTCCGAACCCGGTCCCAAACTTTCACCAATTATTCGGGCAACCAACTTTACAGTTCGGGTTTGCTCAACCCTAACCAGAACAGCTTAACTTTATTTGGGGTTAATAAGATGCACTTTAAATGATGTCAGGTGTGTACTGACTTCTATTTGACATGAGTTTGAATGTGATTGCTTTATTCTGAACACAGGTACATACCCAGTTATAAGAGGGTGTGCACATTTATGCAACCACATTATTTTTATTACATTTTTAGTCCCCCCCTCCCCTAAAAGATTTTAGTTTGTTTGTCAATTGAGTTTATAGGTAACATTTAAGGTGGAAAATGTTCTGAAATTATTTATCTTTGTCTTATTTTTTTACATCACAGAAACCTACAATTTTAAACTTTTTATATCCACTGTAGATAATTAGATTTTTGTGGTTTATGTGGATACAGAAATGTTTGTGAGATATCTTAAAGCGGTTGTATACCCGCATATACATTTTTTTTTTACACCTGCAAGGCAAAAGCCACAATGAGCTAATATGCACTGCATATTAGCTCATTATGAAATACTTACCTTGGAACGAGGTGAGAGGAACTTACCTGGTCCACGCTGAGCAAGATGTCATCTTGCCTGGCATGTCTTCTGGGTATCGCCGCTCCAGCGCTGTGATTGGCTGGGGCGGCGATGTCGTCACTCCCACGCATGCATGCGGGAGTTTTCAATTCGGCAAGGTCCGACGGCTGCCGGTCCTTTAGCCGAGGATCCCCTCTGCGCATGCACCGCTGCAATATTGCGAGGGGAATATCTCCTAAACCATACAGGTTTAGGAGATATTCTCTATACCTACAGGTAAGCCTTATTATAGGCTTACCTGTAGGTAAAAATGAAAAAGTGGGGTATACAACCACTTTAAAAAGATATATCAACATTTGTGATTGACAAATGAAAAGTGTCTGGACACTATTCGCTGTTTGGATCCTACCATTTGTGGAAATAGAAGTGGTGTGATTACTACAAGAACATTCAGAAAACCTATTGCTAAATACTTGTTATTACACACCCATCTTCAACATATCATCAAGGCAATTCCCAAGGGTCAATATATCAGATCTAGGAGAAATTGCTCAGATATGAGAACATGCGAACAGGCAGAAAAATTTGTTCGAACACGCAAACACTGTTAAAGTCTATGCGACACGTCAATGAAAAAGCAAAAGTGCTAATTTTAAAGGTTAATATGCAAGTTATTGACATAAAAAGTGTTTGGGGACCTGGGTCCTGCCCCAGGGGACATGTATCAATGCAAAAAAAGTTTTAAAAACAGGTGTTTTTTTCGGGAACAGTGATTTTAATAATGTGCTTAAAGTGCAACAATAAAAGTGAAATATTCATTTAAATTTCGTACCTGGGGGTGTCTATAGTATGCCTGTAAAGTAGTGCATGTTTCCCGTGCTTAGAAACACCCAACCGAATGACGCGTGACCCATCTGACAGCTCTTAAATAACCAAGGGCGGGGCCACCCATGACTTGGATGGGTGACCCCGCCCCTCTGACGTGGCACAGGAAACTCGTTACCAATTCACATGGGGGGTCCCCTTTGTTAAAGGGGACTTCCAGATTCCGATAAGCCCCCCCCCGCCCACAGACTCCCACAACCACCAGGCAAGGGTTGTGGGGATGAGGCCCTTGTCCCCATCAACACGGGGATAACCTCCCAATGTTGAGGGCATGTGGCCTGGTATGGTTCAGGAGGGGGCGCTCTCTAACCCCCCCTCTTTACCTGCAGCCTGCCAGGTTGCATGCTCGGATAAGGGTCTGGTATAGATTTTTGGGGGAAACCCCACACCATTTTTTTATTTTGGCGCAGGGTTCCCCTTAATATCCATACCAGACCTGAAGGAATTTTGAGGGACTCCCTCGCATTTTTTGTTTAGTTTGGGATTCCCCTTAATATTCATACCAGACCCAAAGTGCCTGGTAATGAACTGGGCGGGAACCCATGTCATTTTTTCAATGGCTTTTATCTGTATTGCGACAATTCATTATAGTAGTTTTAAATTACTTTTTTTCCTTTAGAAATGTTGTTTTGTGCAGGGACTATTCTAAACACAGGAAACATGCGCTACTTTACAGGCATACTATAGACACACCCCCCCTCCCCCCCAGGTAAGAAGTTTAAAGGAATATTTGACTTTTATTGTTTTAATTTAAGCTTTATTAAAATCACTGCTCCCGAAAAAACGTCCGTCTTTAAAACTTTTTTTTGCATGGACCCGGGTTCCCAAACACTTTTTATAATAATAAATTGCATATTAACCTTTAAAATTAGCACTTTTGATTTCTCCCATAGACTTTTAAAGTGTGTTCCGGCTTTCGAATTTGCCGCAAACACCCCAAATTGTTCGCTATTCAGCGAACGGGTGAACAGCCAATGTTCGGGTCTAACTCATGTTCAACCTGAACATAAAGCTCATCCCTATTAGCAATATGATATCACCTAGTCTATTTCGTAAACCACATTGAAATTAAAAGAATTGTTTAATAACAGAAGGTATGCATGAATGTACTGGCAAAAATAATCATGTTGTGGATTTGCTGGACATCCTTTGGAGGTCTACATCTAAAGCTGGCATGTACACCATTAACCATTTAAGGACCGGACCAACATGCTGCTACATGCCCAGAGGCATTTTTACAATTCGGCACTGCGTCGATTTAACAGACAATTGCGCGGTCGTGCGACGTGGCTCCCAAACAAAATTTGCATCTTTTTCTTCCCACAAATAGCTTTCTTTTGATGGTATTTGATCACCTCTGCAATTTTTATTTTTTGCGCTATAAACAAAAATAGAGCGACATTTTTGAAAAAAAAAACAATATTTTTCACTTTTTGTTATAAGAAAAATCGAATAAACTAAATTTTAATCAAACATTAAGGCCAAAATGTATTTAGCCACATGTCTTTAGTAAAAAAAAATCCCAATAAAAAAAAAATTAACTACCTAGCGGCAACAGTGACACTAATACAGCGATCAGTGACACTGGCAATAGGGAGGGGGGGTTACGGGGCTACCCTGGACCTAACACTAACTGCCTGTCACACTAACTGTCACACTGACACTAAATGCAGTGATCAGTACTTATATGATCACTGCATTCAGTGACACTGTGACAGGGGGTGGGGGGGGGTGATCGGGGGGGTGTATGTGCTTATGTGTGTGGTGTCAGTGTAGTGTTGTGCAACTTACTATGTGATGTCTTCTCTCCTCAGCGGCGGTTGAAAATACCGCAAAGAGGAGAGATTACATCACTTCCCCCTTCCTGTGTTTACACAGGAAGAGGGCGGGTGGCGGACGCGCATTGGCTGGGAGCGATACGGAGGGGGCGGACAAAAACGAACAGCCACCCCTCGTCCCGGATCGCTCCTGAAGCCACGGGAACCTTTGCATGTACCGGGGGGGGGGGGGTCCCGATTGGACCCCCGACCCACGTCTAGGCAGAGACGTACAGGTACGCCAATGTGCCTGTACGTGCCATTCTGCCAACATAAATGTACATGCGGCGATCCTTAAGTAGTTAAACAACTGTTGAATTCTAACACATGCAAATACTTGTAAACTGCAGTATGTGAATCAGATGACAAGGAGGGGAAATTATGCTCATGAATGAGCCCATTGTGAGTGTAAGGCCGCGTACACACGACCAAATTCATCTGTTCAAATCGGTCTGGCAGACCGATTTGAACAGATTTGTCTGGGCTGTACACACGATCAAACCAAAATCCCCGCCGGCAGACAGCGCGGTGATGTGGCGATGACGTTGACGCCGCCACGTCACCGCACCAGGAAGTAAAACACTTCCGCGCATGCGTCGAATCCATTCGACGCATGTGCGGGCAGATAGGTCTGCTGGTTAGCTTACTAACCAGCAGACATGTCGGACAGACGGATTCCCAGCAGACAGATTTTAAAGCATGCTTTAAAATCTGTCTGTTGGCAAAATCTGTCTGTCCGCCCGTACACACGATCGAATCTGTCTGCTAAAACGGTCTGTCAGACCGTTTTCAGCAGATAGATTTGATCGTGTGTACGCGGCCTAACATGTCAGAGGGGGAAGTTCAAGTGGTCTCCTTGCTCTGAACTATTCATTCTTCAATATATCTCTTTATAGATTTGAGTACAGCTGCCCTTTTTTCTTTTTCTTTCTTTTTTTTTTTTTTACTGCTGTTAGTTTGTAGTAAATATGGGAAAGGAACAAGCAGGCTTTTTTTCCTTGGTGACATTTTTCATTTGTAAGTCATAAATCCACATTTCATGAAAACTTGAGTTTACAAAATGTAACCTACTTTATACTTTACTGCTTTTGTTGCAGTCTTTGTATTAAATTACAAGAGTTTCAGTTGTAAATTTTATTCCTAGGCTTTTCTATTCTGAATTGACATATAGCCATGAGTGACACAGGTAATAAAATTGAAAATCGAGTCAAATACTGAGCAGTGAAAGGTTTATTTTATACTAGAAACTACTTTAAATTACTGATCCACTTTTAAAGTATATGCAAACATTCCCCTTGTAAGACAACCCATTCAGTTTAAAATAGAAATGAAAGGGGTTGCAAACCCTCATGTTTTTTTACCTTAATGCATTCTACTATGTATTCAAAACCTTCTGTAGTGCTGCAGCCCCCCCCCCCCGTTTTACTTACCTTAATGCTGTCATCCTCCATCCTCGAATCCAATGATGTGGCGCCAGGGGCGGAGCCGAGTCCTGCATTCTGTGTGAATGAACACAGATGCTTGACTTGGGAGCGCGCCCGCACGGATGTCCACCAAGGAGAGCGCTTCTCCAACATGGACACTCAATGCAGGGAGGATCCACCAGTGCTGCTGAGGGACCCCAGAAGAGGAGAACCAGGGCTACTATGTGCAAAATGAACTGCACAGTGGAGGTAAGTATGACATGTTTGTTTTTATTTATTTTTTAAACAAGGGTTTACAACCCCTTGAAAGTAAAAAAATTGGTGTGTATACCCTCTATTCTTAGCTGCATAGGTAGTTAGGGGAGGAAAAACAGCACACTGGCCTTCCCAGTGAATGGGTGGGTGGGGAGACATATCAACACACATCTGATAATTGGAGGAGAGCTGGCTGAGTTCCCCACGCAGCCAGAAAACTAACCACACTATGCTCGCATTCCTGTGGCAGAAACTGGCACATTTCACGAATATGACATTTTGGATGAGGTTTGAAATCACCGCTACCATGGGTTCAAAGCAAATCCCATTAATTCAATATTCAAAGTCCCAGCATATTTATGTGCTGAATTGTCCAGGTTAATTTATTTTTAAGCTACAATGCACTCTATACTCATAAGAAAGAGGGCAGAGAGAAGCCATAGTGTCAGCGTATTGGAAGCTGTAGAGAGGATAGAAAAAGCTGACAAATTGCGTAGGATAATATTAGAGTCAGTTAGGAAACTGTACTTTAATTCTAAATTCTATCTCTTTAGGCAATCAATCTATTTGCTGATTTTCTTTCTTTTTTTTTTTCTTTAATAATTATTAATTGCTGTTGCTGTATTATAGTTAGCCGCTGTATTGCTCTTTTTAAACTTTTTAACTGCTGCAAGGCTGGTATTTTGTTGTAGAGAATTGAATTTTTGTGTTATCATTTACAGTATTTTAGCGGTTGATTGTTTTTATCTTATATTTACAGTACATGACATTTATGAAAACAAATTGTTGCAGAGGTAGTATTTGTGGGTTTTCATTTCTCGGGGTATTTTTTTGAGTTTGGAGTTTTGTTTGGAGTTACTTATTACTGACCATATGCATTTGAAACTACTCTTGGTCACAGCACACCACTCCACTGTTTGAAGGAAAGAACAAAAAAACATTCACTGTACCCTGTCCCTATGGATAAAATAACAATTAGACATACATCAGTTAGTCCTATTATCCATGGTTAAAATTGTCCTGCTGACAACTTATGTTAAAGCGGAATTCCGGCCACAATTTCACTTTTTAAATATAAATACCCCTGTAATACACAAGCTTAATGGTTTCTAGTAAAGTTAGTCTGTAAACTAAGGTCCGTTTTGTTAGGTTGTTACAGCATTTAGATACTTTATAAAACAGGAATTGACTGGGGCCATCTTAAGTGTGGGAATCCATGAAGCCAGACTGTATGACTTCTTGAATTTGAGCCTTGCTGATCTCGCACATGCTCAGTGCTGCACAAGCGATGTAATAGGTTTCAGGTCAGGTTTCCATAGCAAAGGGAGTGTCAGAGGAAGTTGACGCCCCTTATCTATGCAAACCTCTCCTCCCCTCCTCCTTCCAGGAACCAGTAAATATACTAAATAATTTGTTATGTAGATATATCTGCACCGGACACCACACCGATCACACCGATCACAGCACACCGATTGCACCGATCACACCGATCACAGCGCACCGATCACAGCGCACCGATCACACCGCACCGATCACAGCGCACCGATCACACCGCACCGATCACACCAATCACAGCGCACAGATCACAGCGATCACAGCGCACCGATCACAGCGCACCGATCACATCTCATCGATCACAGCGCACAGATCACTCCGATCACAGCGCACCGATCACAGCGCATCGATCACAGCGCATCGATCACAGCGCATCGATCACAGCTCACAGATCACTCCGATCACAGCGCACCGATCACAGCACACAGATCACACCGCACCGATCACAGCGCACCGATCACAGCGCACCGATCACAACGCACCAATCACAGCGCATCGATCACAGCGCACAGATCACAGCGATCACAGCGCACCGATCACAGCGCACCGATCACAGCACACCGATCACAGCGCACCGATCACAGCACACCGATCACACCGCACCGATCACAGCGCACCGATCACACCGCACCAATCACACCAATCACAGCGCATCGATCACAGCGCACAGATCACAGCGATCACAGCGCACCGATCACAGCGCACCGATCACAGCGCACCGATCACAGCACACCGATCACAATGCACCGATCACAGCACACCGAACACACCGCACCGATCACACCGATCACAGCGCACCGATCACAGCACACCGATCACAGCGCACCAATCACAGCGCACCGATCACACCGCACCGATCACAGCGCACCGATCACACCGCACCGATCACACCGCACCGATCACACCGCACCGATCACACCAATCACAGCGCACAGATCACAGCGATCACAGCTGGGTTACCACTACCTGACAAGCAGAATGAGATCAAGAGACTTGTCACAGCGCACCGATCACATCTCATCGATCACAGCGCACAGATCACTCCGATCCGATCACAGCGCACCGATCACAGCGCATCGATCACAGCGCATCGATCACAGCGCATCGATCACAGCGCACAGATCACTCCGATCACAGCGCACCGATCACAGCACACAGATCACACCGCACCGATCACAGCGCACCGATCACAGCGCACCGATCACAACGCACCGATCACAGCGCACCAATCACACAGCACCGATCACAGCGCACCGATCACACAGCACCGATCACACCGCACCGATCACACCGCACCGATCACAGCACACCAATCACAACGCACCGATCACAGTGCACCGATCACACCGCACCGATCACACCGCACAGATCACACCGATCACAGCACACCGATCAGGTGTGACCGATACGGTGTGACAGGGGCCGATGCCGTGTGACAGGGGTCGATGCCGTGTGACAGGGCCCGATGCCGTGTGACAGATGCAGTGTGACAGGGGCCGATGCGGTGTGACAGGGGCCGATGCAGTGTGGCAGGGCCCGATGCCGTGGGGTCGATGCCGTGTGACAAGGCCTGATGCCGTGTGACAGATGCGGTGTGACAGGGGCCGATGCGGTGTGACAGGGGCCGATACGGTGTGACATGGGCCGATGCGGTGTGACAGGGTCCGATGCCGTGGGGCCGATACGGTGTGACGGGCCAATGCCGTGGGGCTGTTGCGGTGTGACAGGGGCCGATGCCGCATGACAGGGGCCGATGCCGTGTGACAGGGGCCGATGCCGTGGGGCCGATACGGTGTGACAGGGGCCGATGCCATGTGACAGATGCGGTGTGACAGGGGTCGATGCCGCGGGGCTGATGCGGTGTGACAGGGCCCGATGCCGTGGGGCCAAAGCCGTGTGACAGGGGCCGATGCCGTGGGGTCGATGCCGTGTGACAAGGCCTGATGCCGTGTGACAGATGCGGTGTGACAGGGGCCGATGCGGTGTGACAGGGGCCGATACGGTGTGACATGGGCCGATGCGGTGTGACAGGGTCCGATGCCGTGGGGCCGATACGGTGTGACGGGCCAATGCCGTGGGGCTGTTGCGGTGTGACAGGGGCCGATGCCGCATGACAGGGGCCGATGCCGTGTGACAGGGGCCGATGCCGTGGGGCCGATACGGTGTGACAGGGGCCGATGCCGTGTGACAGATGCGGTGTGACAGGGGTCGATGCCGCGGGGCCGATGCGGTGTGACAGGGCCCGATGCCGTGGGGCCGATGCCGTGTGACAGGGGTCGATGCCGTGGGGCCGATACAGTGTGACAGGGGTCGATGCCGTGGGGCCGATACAGTGTGACAGGGGCCGATGCCGTGTGACAGGGGCCGATGCCGTGTGACAGGGGCCGATGCCGTGTGACAGATGCGGTGTGACAGGGGCCGATGCCGTGTGACAGGGGCCGATGCCGTGGGGCCGATACAGTGTGACGGGGCCGATGCCATGGGGCTGTTGCGGTGTGACGGAGCCGATGCCGTGTGACAGGGGCCGATGCCGTGGGGCCGATACGGTGTGACAGGGCCGATGCCGTGTGACAGATGCGGTGTGACAGGGGCCTAAGCCGTGTGACAGATGCGGTGTGACAGGGGCCGATGCCGTGTGGCCGATGCCGTGTGACAGGGGCCGATGCCGTGGAGCAGATGCCGTGTGACAGGGGCCGATGCCGTGTGACAGGGGCCGATGCCGCGTGACAGGGGCCAATGCCGTGGGGCCAATGCCGTGTGACAGAGGCTGATGCCGTGGGGCCGATGCCGCGTGACAGGGGCCGATGCCATGTGACAGGGGCCGATGCCGTGTGACAGGTGCCGATGCCGCGTGACAGGGGCCGATGCCGTGGGCCCGATGTGGTGTTATTGAAGGCCGATGCCGTGTGACAGGGGCCGATGCGGTGTGACAGGGGCCGATGCGGTGTGACAGGGGCCAATGCGGTGTGACAGGGGCCGATGAGGTGTGACAGGGGCCGATGAGGTGTGACGGGGGCCAATGAGGTGTGACGGGGGCCAATAAGGTGTGACGGGGGCCAATAAGGTGGGGCCGAACAGGGGTGGAAACCACTGGGGGAGAACAGGGGTGGTCAGCACGGGGGGGGAATGGAGAGTGCGGTGGGGGAGAACACTGTGGGGGGCTGGAGAGTGCGGTGGGGGAGAACACTGTGGGGGGGGGAGCTGGAGAGTGCGATAAGGGAGAACACTGTGGGGGGGGGGCTGGAGAGTGCAATGGGGAGAACACTGTGGGGGGGGGCTGGAGAGTGCGGTGGGGGAGAACACTGTGGGGGGGGCTGGAGAGTGCGGTGGGGGAGAACACTGTGGGGGGGCTGGAGAGTGCGGTGGGGGAGAACACTGTGGGGGGGGCTGGAGAGTGCAGTGGGGGAGAACACTGTGGGGGGGCTGGAGAGTGTGGTGGGGGAGAACACTGTGGGGGGGCTGGAGAGTGCATACCTCCCAACTTTTTGAGATGGGAATGAGGGACACCTTGCGGGGGGTTTCCGCAGATCGGAGTTGTTGAGCGGGGGGGGTTCGGATCGGAGTTGTTGAGCGGGGGGTTTCCGCAGATCGGAGTTGTTGAGCGGGGGGGTTTCCGCAGATCGGAGTTGTTGAGCGGGGGGGGGTTCGGATCAGAGTTGTTGAGCGGGGGGATACGGATTGGAGTTGTTGAGCAGGGGGGGGTTGCACGGATGGAAGTTTTTTAAGGGGGGGTTCGCGGGACCACTGTATTTACCGCAAATCGCGGGGGTGGGGGGGTGCAAATCGCGGTAATCGCGGGTGGGGGGGGGGGGGTGCAGCGGATTTGTGGGATTCCTGCCCTACTCGCGGGACCGGTTGGGAGGTATGAGAGTGTGGTGGGGGAGGAGAACACTGTGGGGGGGCTGGAGAGTGTGGTGGGAGAGGAGAAGCAGGGTGCATATAGAGGAAATGAGCTTTCTATATTCCTCCATACAGGCGCTGAATGCTTGGTTCTCCTACCTTTTCCCTCTTGCAAGCGATCAGCGCCTGTATAGAGGAATATAGCAAGGTGATTTCTTCTATTTGCAGCCCCCCTGCTGCACACGTAGGGCGGCATCACTGCTGACTGAGCTGCCTGGCTGGGTCTGTGTTTTCGGCGGTGATGCTACGGTCCCGCCCCCTTAGACCGGCTCGTGTGAGTGGCTGAACACAGATCACATTGGCTGTCTATCCACTATCACATGAGCCAGCCCAGGGGGGCGGGACCGTGTTACAGCATCCCCGCCGAAAACACACCCAGCCAGGCAGCTCGTAATACACAGGAGAGGAGAGGATAGAGGGGTCATGTCCCAGGAGGCATAGCGGCTGTGATTGACGGCTGCGGCCGCGGCAGAAGAAAGAAACTCATCTGCACAGCACAGTGAGTTTTTAAAATGACTAAAAATGACATGCCAATTCGATTTAAGGGGGCAGTATGTAAGGTTAAAAAAGAGGGTGGAGCTCCACTTTAAGTTGGATACACACTGTTGTATGTAGGATTGCTTCCACTTCCTTATCCCCTGATAAAGACTTTGTATAGGTTGAAACGTGCTGGGTTGACTTGGTGGATATGCAATTTATTAAAAATGTTATGTATGCCTGCAGTATATGTGTGTAGCGCTCACCCCCGCAGAAGCCGCTGGTTAAAAAGGGATGGCATGTTACCTCATGGCTCTGGCGATGTGTCTAGGGTAAACGATGAACTCAGTAGCAAAAAAGGAATGTCCGCAAAATAGGAAGTCTATTTTATAAGTGCTCCTTTATTACCCAGCCGAGTAAAAACAATCAAACTGGTGAGGAAGGATAGACAAAAGTTTGAGGAGGTATAGCAGACTCAGGCCTTGGATATTTGAAGCAATCCTGCTTCCGACAACAATTAGTCTTTCTGCACCACTCCAACTTCAGTGGGTATAGCGTACCTGAACAGGTTTCTCTCACAGACCTGGCAGCCAGAGTATCACTCAAACTTGAGAAGGATGCCTCTGCCACAGGCTCTTCTGAATGACCGTAAGACAAGCGCCTCTGCCACAGGCCTTGCCCGAGTGTGAACGTGGAGGAACTTCTCCTGAAAAAATTGGTTTTCCTGAGCCTTCCTCCAATGTCGCTAGGGTACTGACTGAGAGAGGAATCAATCCCTCAGTGTTCAGTACCTCGATCCCCGATGGTTCGTTCCAGTGCTGTTGGGACACCAGCCTCTCATTGGTATGCCTCAACTGGACTCCCCACCGAATAGCTCAACTTGCTTGGAATCTTCGATGGTGGGAACCCAGTCAGTCACTGGGTTCGCATTATCTTCAGAGTGTTCCGGTCCAGCTTGGCTCCAGAACCAGGAACTCTGCATAGAACACCCCGACCAGGTAGGCCATAACACACGGGCGCGGTGATGTACGGCCACCCTAAAGGTGGGTGTGGCACCAGGAACCAGAAGAGAAGCGGAAGACGGAAGACCTCACAAAATGGCATCTGCTCCATAAGTACCCTCTCCCAGCATGCCCAGCGAGGCCCAGGCCTCCCGATTGGCTGCTTGAAGAGAGCACCAGAACCTAAGCTTCCACTGCTGCCACCTGCTGTCCCGGGGTTGAACAACACCCCAGGCACAGCAGAATGAGCCCACAGCACAGCCGAGCTGAAACACACAGAGCCCTAAACAATTACAATTGAGATCAGAGTAAGTTTACACTATGATCTTTCCCACTAAATTTCAATAGCGCCCGTACTTGGAAGTACAGGGGCGCTACATGTGCATTGTAAGAATGTTCCAAGATCAGATCATGTGAATTGTCTAGAACAGCCAATTTTTTTAAACTTGTTGTTCAATAAAAGTTTATTTTTATTTTTTACATATTCATTTGAAATTGTGTGATTTCTATTGCTGCAACAAAGTCCCATGGAGATATATTTTGAATAGCTGGATACACACTATACAACTTTTGTTGTTAGATTTCCTTTAGATTTTCCTTCAACCATGTAGTGCAAAGACCTGCTTGCTTGATTTCATACAAATTCAAAGTGTTTAGGTTTATTACAGTATATGGTTTTGGGAAATCTAAAGGGGGAAATCTAAAGGGAGACATTTTATAGTGTGTATCCAGCTTTATAAAGATAGTTTGTAAAGGAAATAAAGTACATTTAAAATATCAAGAATAAATAAACCCCCTTGTTTTAATGTGCAATAATAATGCTTGTCTGCGGCCTTCGTGGTGTCCTCCCCGCTTCTCCCGCGATGCGATCCCCATTTCCAGTGCTGTGTTTGAACGCCGCTGCCGACATATACTGAGCGCAGTACACTCGGGCACGCTTGGCCATGCTCGGCTCCTCTAGCATTAAGGCTAGGAGGCGGCACAGGGCGTGACCTATTAGTATGACAATGGAATTTTTTCCTCTTGCTGACAGCTTTTTGATGATATACTAGCCGACTGTGTGACTCTGTATGTGTGTGCATTGTGTGGTTGCAGCTGCATTAATGCAAGACAATGTTTTTTTTCAAAGTTTCACCTAGGTGCAGGTTTTGGTGGAGCTTTTTTACCCAGTGTTTTTTGTATTTCTAAATTTTTAATAAAATTATCCTATGATTACCATAGTGACATTGCATACCTCACTGTGCCATTGCATACCTCACTGTGCTCATTGCATGCCTTACTGTCCTCAATGCATGCCTCATTGTGCTCAATGCATGCCTCACTGTGCCATTGCATACCTAGACGATCCCATACCGTATCCCTGTATGAGTCAGTCAGACTGTGGGCGTTCATTATTCAAAAGCCACGCCTCCTCCTCATGCTGTTCCGTGATAGGCGGAACACTCAGTTTCCTAGCAGAGCCTGTGTTCAGCACAAGGAGGAGGCACGGCTTTTGAATAATAGACGCCGGCAGTCTGACTAAGACAGGTTTCTGCGTAAAAGACGACCCCCAAGTTTTGAGGCTAGTTTTTAAGTACAAAAGGTTGTTTTATACACCGGAAAATATGGTAAGCTGCACAGTCCTGCTGTGACTTCCTTATTTTGGGTCCTTTCCCCCATATTCTCTATATTTTCTCTTTTCCCACTCAATGATTGGTTGGCAATATAATAGTTGTTGGGGGCGTGACCTGTGAGTGGCTTAGCTGCCATTGGGCAGAACAAACATGAAGATGAGCAGACCATTTAAAGGGTTTGTTACTCCACAATTTCATATTCCTAATATGTGCCTACAGTACAATGTACTTGTATGAGAAAGTATTTTGTTCTCTTTGCATTGATTCCTTTGCGTGAAATCCCTGGTGTTTTTTTGCCAGGCCCTCTGCTTTTCTATTCAAAACTGACCACAGTAAGCAGGAGAGCACACTGTGGACAGTTCTCTAGCTATGCTGGGCACTCAGCCTGCACTCTTCTAATGATCAGACTTGTTTTGATAACTGCATAGCCTTTGACTGGTGTGACGGAACTATGTATTCTGCCTGTACATCTGTAATAAATCATGCAGTGGGATATTATGAGGTGTAAATATCCTCTGTCTGTCTAGATGTAGATTGGAACTGAATCAGCCTGGTTCCTAAAACCTCTCCTTAGGTATGCTAATGCACCTGTCTATCCCAAAGGTTAATTGATCTATTGTGTGTGTGAAAGACCTGTGTTTATCCTTAAGAGATGGTGTATTGTATTCCAAATTAGCAGTCTTCGGTCAGGTGTATTGAAATAGCATGTCAATTATGTTCAGAAGAACTTGTCAGGCTGTGCGGTGCCAAAATGTTTAGCTACTGATGGGATTATCTGTGATTGAGTATTGTTCTGGGGGTTGATTACATAGTTACATAGTTAGTCAGGTTGAAAAAAGACACAAGTCCATCCAGTTCAACCATAAAAATAAATAAAAATAAAACAAAGTAAAACACAGTACATCCTCCCATACACCCAACTCCATACCCACAGTTGATCCAGAGGAAGGCAAAAAAAAACAGCACAGCGATGATCCAATTTGCTACCGGAGGGGAAAAAAATCCTTCCTGATCCCCCGAAAGGCAATCGGATTTACCCCGGATCAACTTTACCTACAAAACTTAGTACTCAGTTATATTATGTGCATTTAGGAAAGAATCCAGGCCTCTCCTAAAGCAATCTACTGAGCTGGCCAGAACCACCTCTGGAGGGAGTCTGTTCCACATTTTCACAGCTCTTACTGTGAAGAAACCTTTCCGTATTTGGAGGTGAAATCTCTTTTCCTCCAGACGTAAAGAGTGCCCCCTTGTCCTCAGTGTTGACCTTAAAGTGAATAACTCAACACCAAGTTCACTATATGGACCTCTTATGTATTTGTACATGTTGATCATATCCCCCCTTATTCTCCTCTTCTCAAGAGTGAATAAATTCAGTTCCTCTAATCTTTCCTCATAGCTGAGCTCCTCCATGCCTCTTATCAGTTTGGTTGCCCTTCTCTGCACTTTCTCCAGTTCTCCGATATCCTTTTTGAGAACTGGTGCCCAAAACTGGACTGCATATTCCAGATGAGGTCTTACTAATGATTTGTACAGGGGCAAAATGATATCTCTATCTCTGGAGTCCATACCTCTCTTAATACAAGAAAGGACTTTGCTCGCTTTGGAAACCGCAGCTTGGCATTGCATGCCATTATTGAGCTTATGATCAACTAAAACCCCCAGATCCTTCTCCACTACAGATCCCCCCAGTTGTACTCCCCCTAGCATGTATGATGCATGAATATTCTTAGCCCCCAAGTGCATAACTTTACATTTATCAACATTAAACCTCATCTGCCACTTAGTCGCCCAATTAGACAGAGCATTGAGGTCGGCTTGTAAATTGGAGACATCCTGCAAGGACATTATTCCACTGCATAGCTTGGTGTCATCTGCAAAAACAGAAATGTTACTTTTGATCTCAGACCCAATATCATTTATAAATATATTGAAAAGTAAGGCACCCAACACTGAACCTTGGGGTACACCGCTGATAACCTTGGACCATTCAGAGTAAGAATCATTAACCACAACTCTCTGAATTCTGTCTTTCAGCCAGTTTTCTATCCATTTACAAACTGATATATCTAATCCTGTAGACCTTACCTTACACATGAGCCGTGTGTGGGGAACTGTATCGAACGCTTTTGCAAAATCCAAGTATACCACGTCCACTGCTACGCCTCTGTCCAGGGTTTTACTTACCTCTTCATAAAAAGAAATCAGGTTTGTCTGACAACTTCTGTCTTTCATGAATCCATGCTGTCTGCTGCTTAAATAGTTTGTTTCCAGCAAGAACTCATCCACGTGGTCTTTTATTAAACGTTCCAGTATCTTCCCAACTATAGAAGTTAAACTAACAGGTCTATAGTTACTGGGTAAAGACTTTGTTCCCTTTTTAAATATGGGCACCACATTGGCTTTATGCCAATCCAGTGGTACTATTCCTGTCATTAATGAGTCCCTAAATATTAGATACAGTGGCTTTGAAATTTCAGAGCTCAATTATTTTAGGATCCGTGGGTGGATGCCATCTGGTCCAGGTGCTTTATCCACCTTTATTCTGTCTAAATATTTCTGGACCATATCACTTTTGAGCCATTGTGGATTTGGGGCTGTGTCACTCCCACCCCCTATATCGACATGAGCTCCCCCATTCTCCATTGTATACACAGAGCTGAAGAAAGCATTTAATAAATTTGCCTTCTCTATGTCCTCAGTCACCCACTCTAGATTATTTTGTAAAGGGCCTACATGCTCAGACTTGACCTTTTTACTATTAATATATTTAAAGAATTTTTTGGGGTTTGTCCTACTATCTTTTGCAATCTGTCGTTCATTTTGAATTTTTGCATCCTTGATTTCCTTTTTACATATTCTATTATATTCTTTGTAACATTTAAACGACACTAGTGTTCCTTCATTTTTATATTTTTTAAAAGCTATTTTCTTATTGTTTATAGCTTTTTTAACTTTGACCGTGAGCCACATAGGTTTTATCTTTAGCCTTTTAAACTTATTGCCCATGGGAATATACTTTGCAGTGAGGTTCCAAAGAGTCTTTTTGAAGAATTCCCATTTCTGTTCTGTGTTCATCGGTGCCAATATTCCCTCCCAGTCCAAGCCCTGGAGAGCAGTCCTCATGCTTTGAAAATTTGCTCTCTTGAAATTAAGTGTTTTTATCTTTCCTGTATGTATTTCTTGCTTATAGTTTACATTAAACGAAATCATGTTATGATCACTGCTACCCAGGTGTTCCTTTATCTGAACATTAGTAATGAGCTCTGCATGGTTTGAGATTACCAGGTCCAACAGAGCATCATTCCTAGTTGGGGCCTCAATAAACTGGACCATAAAATTGTCCTGCAATAGGTTTTTAAATTTTTGTCCTTTAACTGTCCCAGAAATTCCATTATTCCAGTCAATTTCTGGGTAGTTAAAATCCCCCATTATTATCACCGTCCCTGCCCTTGCAGCCCTTTCCATCTGTGCAAGGAGCCGAGTCTCCACCTCCTCATTAACATTGGGTGGTCTATAACAGACTCCAATGATTAGCTTTGAACTACGCACATCTGTATGCAGTTCCACCCATAATGCTTCAACTTCATCACGCTCTCCATCAACCAGGTCCTCTTTCACGCTTGCTTTGAGGTCACTTCTCACATAGAGACAGACCCCTCCACCTTTCCTTTTTACCCTGTCTTTCCGAAAGAGAGCATAGCCAGGAATATTAATAGCCCAGTCATGTGAGGATTGAAGCCAAGTTTCAGCAATACCGATTACATCATGATTGAATTCTATTGATAAAGGAATGTGGCTTCTTTGGCCTGGTGCCAGGGTGTCTACCTTGGGGCCCCCTGTGGAGGGAGGGGGCGGAGGGTTCTATTGTTCCTTATTACTCACAAGCTTGTAACTAGATATAAACCAAGAGATGTACCATTAAATCTAGTCTACTTGACCCTTCAAAACGTAGCCCCGTCTCGTTCTTGAAAGGGCATGCAATGGGATTATTCTGTTCATTTTACAACTGGACCTGACTCTCCCTCTGGATCTCGTGGATGAGCTTATACTGGACTTACTTGCATAGCAACTTGCCAGGGAAAAGGACGTCTCCAATGGCTGATACCCTCTCCCAACTTGGGTAGCCGTTACATTGGTTGGCAGCAGTGGGATGGTCCTTTCATCCAAGGAGCAAGTTCAGAATGGTCTCAGTACGCCAGGCTGAAAAGATCCACACTAAAATATTTATTGGAGAGTCGTGGTAGGAGTGCCAGTAACAGACCACGGAGGGAGCTGATAGCTGACCTGCTGGAGCTGGACCAAATGGATGGATCCATGGAAGGAAATGAGCCCCTAGCACCTGTCAGCGAGGAAGATGTAATTACTGATATTGTACAGCAGAGATTATCCTTGTATCCAGAAATGTCCACGGAACTAATAAACCAGCTGTTCCGGGAAGCAAGAGAAGAGATTCAAACTAAGAGTAGACAAGTCCTGGAACTGGTAAGAGCTAGACAGCCCATTACACACGCAGTTCCTACCTCCCCACCCGCTGATACAGGAAAGAAAATGCCGTTCACTGCATTTAAAGCTTTTGTAGAAAGTAAGGAGGAAATAGATGGATATTTGGCTGATTTTGAGAGGCAGTGCTCACTACACCGGGTGCCCACAGAGGAATGGGTTACCATTTTGTCTGGGAAATTGTCCGGCCGGGCCAGTGAAGCGTTCAGGGCCATCCCAGACAAGGATATTATGAACTATAGACTGGTAAAAGAAGCACTTTTGGCCAGGTATGCCGTCACACCAGAGGCATACCGGAGGCGGTTCCGAGAGATGAGCAAGCAGACTGGAGACTCATATACTGAGTGGGCATGCCGCCTACACTGCACAGCATCCCACTGGGTCGATGGATACCAAGCAGAATCCGGGGAAGAGGTGCTGCAAGTGTTCCTACTGGAGCACTTCTTTGACAAACTGTCCCTAGAAGTCAGAGAGTGGGTCCGGGACCGAAAACCTTTCTCCTTGCCTGAAGCAGCTAGCCTGGCGGACGAATACACAGACGCCTGCAAATGGGATAACTCTGTGGGCAAGACGACAGCTTGGGTGGATTATCGATCCGCTGCATCCCCTCCAGCTATTGCCTACCAACCCCAGTCAGACCGTCCTACAACACCACCTCCAGCGGCCACTTATCCTCAGCAGCCTAGGTTCAACTTCCAGGGCTACTCTCAACCCATCAAGTGTTTTGGGTGTAAACAACCAGGGCACAAAAAGTCAGAC
Organism: Rana kukunoris; assembly: GCA_029574335.1. Taxonomy (NCBI): domain Eukaryota; kingdom Metazoa; phylum Chordata; class Amphibia; order Anura; family Ranidae; genus Rana; species Rana kukunoris. The sequence continues at coordinate 304,423,100 of CM056051.1, read as the reverse complement.
TGTCCATTGAATCTACCCAGGCAATCACAGTCATGGAGACAGCCAGAAAGGGGGAACGCCCACACATCCATGCCTGCGGCCCACTGCGTTGGGGAGGAAGAACATTGGGGCGTTCTGCATGAGGCAGATCCGATACAAGCAGCTAACCAGGACAACAGGCAGCAACACAGGCAGACTGTCTGGGTCAATGGAAAGGCAGCCAATGGGCTACGCGATACTGGGGCCACGATGACACTGCTACAGAAGAAACTCATCCCAGAGAGCCAGCACACCGGAGACACCGTAGCCGTAAGAGTAGCAGGAGGCACCGTCTTCCGGCTACCCGTTGCCCGGGTTCACCTGGATTGGGGGGTTGGTTCGGGACATGTGAATGTGGGGGTGATGAAGGATTTGCCAGCAGATGTACTACTGGGGAATGATTTGGCCCCCCTTGTTTCTGCGTATGCCCTGATGTGCCCCGCTAAAGCCCACACAGTGACTACCTGTGCCCCAACCCGCGTTGCTGGAACCAACTCGCTTGCTGCTGAGACCCGGGTAAGACTACCTTCCCTGACATGTACTGTAGATCCGGCCCAATATCACAGTCTAAAATGGGAATGTGACAAGTTGGCCAGTGAGAAATCGGAGATGCAACGACACTACATCATGTATTATGAGATGTCCTGTGGCTTGAACATTGAAATGCACAAACAGGCTGAAATTGTCAAAAGGTTAAATGGGATTTGCGCTCTCTCCCAAGAGCATCAGCAACAGGTTTTGGGAGCCATTGAGAGAGCAAAGCAAGTGACTGTTCTAGAACTGAATTCCATTATTCACCTTCACCATCAGCTACCGACCTGGTAAGCCAGGTGGCAATGCTGATTGTTTATCCCGGCAAACAGACGTCATCCCGGCCTCCTAGTTCCGGACATCCCCAAGTTGACCCGAAAAGGATCAATCCGGTCTGCCGGAGTGTTCCACAAAGAGGGGAGCAGTGTAACGGAACTATGTATTCTGCCTGTACATCTATAATAAATCATGCAGTGGGATATTATGAGGTGTAAATATCCTCTGTCTGTCTAGATGTAGATTGGAACTGAATCAGCCTGGTTCCTAAAACCTCTCCTTAGGTATGCTAATGCACCTGTCTATCCCAAAGGTTAATTGATCTATTGTGTGTGTGAAAGACCTGTGTTTATCCTTAAGAGATGGTGTATTGTATTCCAAATTAGCAGTCTCCGGTCAAGTGTATTGAAATAGCATGTCAATTATGTTCAGAAGAACTTGTCAGGCTGTGCGGTGCCGAAATGTTTAGCTACTGATGGGATTATCTGTGATTAAGTATTGTTCTGGGGGTTGATTGAATTCTATTGATAAAGGAATGTGGCTTCTTTGGCCTGGTGCCAGGGTGTCTACCTTGGGGCCCCCTTGTAGAGGTTCCATTGTTCCTTGATTACTCACAAGCTTGTAACTAGATATAAACCAAGAGATGTACCATTAAAGCTAGTCTACTTGACCCTTCAAAACGTAGCCCCGTCTCGTTCTTGAAAGGGCATGCGATGGGATTATTATTCTGTTCATTTTACAACTGGACCTGACTCTCCCTCTGGATCTCGTGGATGAGCTTATACTAGACTTACTTGCATAGCAACTTGCCAGGGAAAAGGACGTCTCCAACGGCTGATACCCTCTCCCTACTTGGAAAGCCGTTACAACTGGGAAGATCAGTGTGATGTTGCTTCTCCTCCACTAGCTCTTATGCAGCTGAGAACAGAATGTGATGCAAGGCTTCCGCCGAGTGACGCTTCTCCTGTCGGTAACAGCTGTTATATAGCTGAGGGTGTGGCCACCCGTTTACGTCACCAGGTTGTCCCGCTCTCAGCTATATAACAGTTGTCAAATCGAGAAGAAGCGTCACTTGGCAGGAGCCTCCCATGGAGGCGAAATTGCAGAAGCTTTTTTTCCCATCAATCGGCGTGGATTTACATCTCTGGACATTTTATTTTTTTAATTTTTTAGTAAAGGACTTGTCCCAAGCTGTTTCTTTTCTTTTTTACCATTTTTGACACGGTTGTTGTTAAATGGTAGGGGTACAATGTACCCATTACCAATTCAAATGAGGGGGACGGGATCTGGGGGTCCCCTTGTTAAAGGGGTCTTCCAGATTCTGATAAGCCCCCCACCCGCAGACCCCCACAACCACCGGGCAAAGGTTGTGGGGATGAGGCCCTTGTCCCCATAAACTTGGGGACAAGGTGCTTTTGGGGTTTTTGTTTCGGTGTTCCCCTTAATATTCAATCCAGACCCAAAAGGCCTGGTAATGGACTGAGGGGGAACCCATGCCCTTTTTGTCAATGATGTATATTGCAGAGACCCGACAATTCATTAAAGCCGTGATCAGTTATAAATGACTTTTTTATCCCTTATAAATTTCATTTTGCTGTGGTAATGTTCTAAACATGAGAAAAAGGACCACTTTACAGGCATACTATAGACACCCCCAGGCATGAAATTGAAAGGAATATTTAATTTTTATTGTTTCACATTATTAAAATCACTGCTCCCGAAAAAAATGCAGTTTTAAAAAAAAAAATTTTGCATTGATATATGTCCCCTGGGGCAGAACCCGGTTCCCCAAACATTTTTTATGGCAATAACCTGCATATAAGACTTTAAAATTAGCACTTTTGGTTTTGAACTGAATGGTGTTGACATACACTTTAAGAACTGACAACTATTACTGCTGCTCGCTGCAACTCTCCAGCTATTGAAGGAGGGAGAGGGGTACAACTGCCAGCATGAGCAGGCATATGTTTATTTTTCTTTATTTTCTTAACTTTTTAAATATTTATTTTGCACATAGTGCAGCCCTCAAAATTTGCACCCGCCTGCTCGCATTTTGCGAGTAAATTTTGAGGGCTGGCGAGTGTGGGCTGCCTGGGAGCAGTGGGGGCAAGCAAGAAGAGGAGCCGCCGCCGCCGCCACCGCCGCCGCCACCGCCGCCACCGCCGACTGGTTGTTCAAAGAGTGAGGAACATGACATTTCAATTCAATAGCTGTGTTTCCGTGGCAAGCCGCCATATACAGCCCCTCCCCCTTGTCCGGGCACTTTGATAGACAGATCACCCATCCCAGGATTGGACGGGTGATCTGTCTATCAAAGTTTCCCGGACAAGGGGGAGGGGCTGTATATGGCGGTTCGCAACAGGGAAGACAGCTATTGAATTGAAAGCTGTCATGTTCCCTGCTCTTTGAACAACCAGGCTGCGGCGGCGGCGGCTCCTCTCCTTCTCTCACTCAGCACAGGTAGGCTGCTATGGGGACACTGGCTGCAATGGGGACACTGGCTGCAATGGGGACACTGGCTGCTATGGGGACACTATCTGCAATGGGGACATTGGCTGCAAAGGGGACACTGGCTGCACTGGGGACACTGGCTGCAATTAGGACACTGGCTGCAATGGGGACACTGGTTGCACTGGGTACACATGGCTGCATTGGGGACAGGTGGCTGCACTGGGGACACGTGCTGCATTGGTAGGCATGGGCAGGCTGCATTTTTGGGCACGGATAACGTTGTTGTTAATATTAATATTATATTTACTTAATTCTGCATAAAACATTTAAGTGTCATTTCATGAGATAATTTATGAGGGCGTGTCTGGGGGCGGGACCTGGTAGGGGTTGGGCGGGGCAACTGGTGGCGAGTACGCCTTGAGGCCTGGCTAGTAGCACAGGACTTGACATTTTGAGCCCTGATATAGTATAATATATATATATATATATATATATATATATATATATATATATATATATATATATATATATATATATATATATATTCATAGTTCTCCCAGCATGCCTAAGCAGTTTCCCTTGGTCCACTATTTGGCTTAGCTTTCAAAGTTAGGCTACAGTACAGTATATTTTAACTTTAAGCCAAACAGAAAAGATTTGGCTAAATCATTTTTTTTTAATATTGAGTATGGAAATTAAGAGCTCCACCCATATCAATGTTTTAATTGGGAACAAGAAATAAAATATTTTCCTACTATAATATTTTCTCTCGATTAAACTTTTACACTTCTTTTTCAAATTAAAAGTTCAAGATTATATTTGAAAATTGAAAGTAGTTTTATAATTGTCATCAAATGTATCTTTAATTATATCTAAATCTGTGAGCTAAGCTTAACGTTGGCTATTATGATTTTAAATTGCTCACTGGCTGGAATGACTTTACAAGTGCTTTCATATTACTGATTACATAATATCGTTATTCAATGTGGATGAATGCCTTTGCCATAGAACATTTTTAGGGGTTGCAAGATGGGACATTATAAATTTACACAATTACTAAGCACCAAGCATTCTGACTAGTCTTAGGGCTGTCTGATGTGTGCTTTTAATAATATGTATCTGTTCAATCAATAATCATTGTAAGAAAATTAAACAATAGTTACAATATGTCCTGTAAACATCAATTACAAATTCAAGCAGCGTATGGCTGATGGTTAACATTTTGGTATGTGAGCTACAGTGAGAAGTGTTAGGGAAGAATTAAAGGACAATGTCACTTAAAGTGTTTTTTTTTCTTTATTAAGTTAAATATTAAACATTGCATGTTGTATGTAATTATTTTGTGGTTTTACATACAGCCAGCAGGTAGACTTTTTGGCTATGGATTAGCTTATGGTTTGGTCCAACCCTACATTCGGATTCCTTATATACAGTAGCTGATGACAGCTTGGGGAGTTGTCATTCAGCCAGAGTACTGTCAGTATAGGCATTTTTTTTTTAGGGGGGGGGGGGGAGTAATCAAGCAGCATGACTGACAATGGATTTACAATGTGTGACTTTTTTCATGATTTTCATATTTTTTTTTTATAAAGGGCTTGCCAAATGTTTGGCTGTCTTATTTTCGAGGTTACACGTTTTTATTTTGTTAATGAGTAGAAGTATTATGTACACCATACTCATTTACATAGGGGGATATCTGGGGCCCCCTTTGTTATTAAAGGGAATTCCAAATTCTTATCCCCACCTGCAGACCCCCACAACCACTGGCCAGGGTTGTGGAGAAGGGATTTTTGTCCTCATCAGCATGAGAAATTCCTTGCCAGGGAGTTTCCCCCTGCAAGGTACCCACCCACGTTTGTGGCATGTGACCTGGTATGGTTCAGGGGGGCACACGTTCAGCTTCCCCCTTTCCTGGCCAGCTAGGCTGTATACTCAAATTAAATGTCAGTGCTTTAAAAAAATCATTACTCCCGGAGAATGGAATTTTAAAAATAAATCTGCATTGGTGCATATCCACCCTTCATGATATTTGTTGGCCATTGCCTTCCGCTTGCCAATTAACATTGAAAATGGGCATTTTTAATTTAACAGATTATGCTCCTATTGATTTAAAAGGGTTCTAGTTCGTCGTCCAGACTTTCTTGTAGTTCAACGAATCCCGCTTGAACCAAACCAAAAACTTCTTGGCCACATTTCCACATAGTTCCCGCTCTTGCTGTGACCCCTCCAAGTTCCTTTTCCTCATTTGATCCAGCACCGTACCTGTTTGCTCTTTCTCTTCTCACAGAAGGATTGGGCAGAAACTCTTGCTGCTGTCGATCAAATCCTGTGAGAAATGAGTAGGAGCTGGGGCTGAGCACCGATGTGTGTGTCTATGTGTGTGTCTATGGACGCACTCAGCCTGGCTCAGGAGCGTGCCTGCACATCTGCCTTTATAGCAAGTGGGTTACTATGGGGGGCAGACACATAAGAGGAGGAGCCAAGGTTGCTAGTGGCAGGATCCAGAAGAGGAGATTTGGGGCTGCTCTGTGCAATACTAGCAGGTGAGTATAACATGTTTATTATTTTAACAAAAAAAAAACACCTTTACAAATGCATTAAGTAATTTCTGGGCCTAAATGCACAGATCAGTGACCAATAGTGAGGCTGAGGAGTTGCAAGGGTTAAGGGTTAAAGTGACCCTGCCATTGAAAATGTTTGTTAAAACCCATCTTACCTGTAAATAAGGCAATAAATACTTATGAAAGCCCCCTGGTATACCAGCACTTACAGGAATGTAGATCTCCTGGAAACGCCATAACTCTTACTGGTACTCTTACTTACTCTTACTGGTACTCTTACTAGGGTTACTTCAGTACCCTAAACCGATACCTTTGTTGTGCGATTTGAGTCCATGCAAAATAAATGGGCTCAAATTGAACTGCAAAGATTCAGACAGGAATTGCACCATTTTTCTGTTCAAATTGCATTCAATTCATTGCAGTGCAATTTGACCCCATCCCTTTGTGATGGGCTCAAATCACACTTCAAAGGTATTAGTACTCGGTATTGGCAAGTACTTGACCGAAAGTATCAATGCTCATACTCGCCAGTAAAAAATTGTATCAGTGCAACCCTAGTAAATATTTTGGGCCTGATCCACATACAAATAGATTGGCGCAGTGTATCAGAGATACACTATGCCGCCGTATCTTACCTGGCTTTACTTTGAATCCTGGAAGAATTTGCACCGTAAGTTACGGCGGCGTAGTGTATTTCTGGCGGCGGAATTCTAATTGGCGAGTAGGGGGCGTGATTAATTTAAATGAAGCGCGTCCCCGCGGCGATCGAACTGCGCATGCTCCGTTCAGAAATTTCCCGCCATGCATTGCGCTAAATTACGTCGCAACAACGTTATTTTTTGACTAGCGTAAATTACGTACATTCCTATTCACGGACGACTTAAAAAAATTCAAATTTCGACGCGGGAACGACGGCCATACTTAACATGTCAAGTCTAACTATAGGCCGGATAAAAGCAGCTTTAACTATACTCCGGAAAAAGCCGACTAGAGATGCCGTAAGAGATTGCGACGGTCGCGCGTACGTTCGTGGATCGATGGAAAAAGCTAATTTGCATACCCGATGCGGAAAACAACGTGAACGCCACCAAGCGGACGCCGAAGTATTGCATCTTAGATCCGAAGGCGTACGAAGACGTAGACCTGTCGGATCTAACCCAGAAGCCGCCGAATCTTGGTTTGAGGATTCAAACTAAAGATACGACGCGGGAATTTTGAAAGTACGCCGGTGTATCAGTAGATACACCGGCGTACTCTCTCTGTGGATCTGGCCCATTATCTCTAAAATGTGGAGAGGGCTGGATCTGAGCATCCATTGAGATTCAATTGAAACAAAATTGATGTGCATCTATCTGAAGGTGCCTACTATATATGCTGACAGTGTTGGGCTATGTAAGTATTTTGTTCTATGATCTGTTAAGGCAGCCTTTTCAAATAAACACACCAAAATGCACCAAAAAAAAAGTGCATGCAATACTTTTGGTAATAAAGTGCACCTAAATATATGGTAGCGCATTACTGCAATTTGTTGTGCATTGGCAACATTAGAGTGCCATTAGGAATGAAAAGCACCACAGTGCTGAAAAATCACTTTGAAAAACACTTCCCTAGAATTTCTGGCCGTGGCCATCATAATCCTAGTCAGGCTCACATTTCAAGCAAGAAATTGCCCCGCCCCTTAGCCAGTCCTAGTATGGATTAGGGATGAGCCGAACACCCCTGGGTTCGGTTCGCACCAGAACCTGCGAACAGACCAAAAGTTTGTGTGAACTTTAGAACCCTGTTAAAGTCTATGGGACTCGAACAATTGAAATCTAAAGTACTAATTTTCTCTGTATTGCCGGGAGCCGACAATTCATTATAGCGGCGAGTGATTTAAATTACTTTTTTTCCTTCAAAAATTACACTTTGTGCAGGGACAGCTCTAAGCATGGGAAACAAGCGCTACTTTACAGGCATACTAAACACCCCCCCAGGTACGAAATTTTAAAGGAATATTTCACTTTTATTGTTTCACTTAAAGGAATTATTAAAATCACTGCTGCCAAAACTTTTTTTTGCATTGATACATGTCCCCTGGGGCAGGATCCAGGTCCCCAAACACTTTTTTAGGACAATAACTTGCATATTAGCCTTTAAAATTAGCACTTTAGATTTCAAACGTTCGAGTCCCATAGATTTTAACAGGGTTCTAAAGTTCACATGAACTTGCCGCGAACACCCCAAATAGTTTGCTGTTCGGCGAACAGGCAATGTTCGAGTCGAACATGAGTTCTACTCGAACTCAAAGCTCATCCCTAGTATGGATGTATACATGTAAAAGCCTCAGTCAATGCTGCTCTTCGGGCCACGCCCCCTGACGTGTTTTGCCTCATACAGCAGGGCTTTATCATGACCCCTTTTGAATTACCATCTCAATATTTAAATAAATCTCTGAAATAACTCTTTAGCCACTTGGAGTATCATGGCGTTAAGGGGCACACTGATAGACACATCAGAGTGCCCCTTAATATAAAATTTGCCTATCAGGGTTTCCCTTAACATAAAATGTGCCCATTTTATGTTAAGGGGCACATTGTTGGACATATTTTATGTTAAGGGGTACTCTGATGGGCAAATTGTATGTTAGGGGAACTCTGATGGGCAAATTTTATGTTAAGGGACACGTTTTGTTGTGCCCATCAGAGTGCCCCTTAACATAAAATATGCCCATCAGCGTACACATTAAAAATATACCCATCAGCGTGCCCCTTAAAATAAAATGTGCCCATCAGAGTGCCCCTTAACATAAAAGGTGCCCATCAGTGTGCCCCTTATTTTATGTTAAGGGGTATACTGATTTATTTTAAGAGCATTACTGATGGGCACATTTTGTAATAAAGAGCACTCTAAAGGGCAGATTTTATGTTAAGGGGCACGTTTTGTTGAGTCCATCAGAGTGCCCCTTAATACAAAATTTGCCCATCAGGGTGTCCCTTAACATAAAATTTGGCCATCAGCAGAATGTTCGGGCTACGCAGATGGGTGCCTGATCCGTGAGCTCCACTCCAAGCTAACACCGCGACACCCACAGCTCGGTGCACGGCACCCCCCGGAGCTAGAACGGCTGCAGGCTCGCCTCCACTGAATCACTGATCAGGCGTACTGTGACTGACTTCTCCCCCTCACCACTGGGAGCTAATACCTCTCTGCAGCCAGGCAATTCTTGTCAGGATGCACATCCACATGACTCTGCTCTCATAATGGAGGACTTATTCCTCAAGTTTTCAAACCTGCTAGACAGAGGCCTGTCTCAAACTGCAGCTAAAATTACAGGAGACCTAAAAGCAGACTTTCAATCACTGGGTATTATGCCGCGTACACACGATCACTTTTTGTGATGAAAAAAAAACGTAATTTTATCTCACGAAACAAAACAACGTTTTTCAAACTTCATTTTAAAAAACGACATTGCATACACACCATCGTTTTTCCAAAACGCTCTAGCAAAGCGCAGTGACGTACACCACGTTCGACAGCACTCTGTTCCATAACTTGCCTCTGAGCATGCGCGGGTTTAAAAACGTTGTTTTCAACGTCATTTTGCCCACACACGATCACTTTTTATGACACAAAAAACGACATTTTGAAAAACAAAACAAAAAATTCAAGCATGTTTGAATTTTTTTTTTGCCGTTTTTCAGAAGACATAAAACGACGTTTTGCCCACACACGAGCATTTTAAATGACGTTTTTTAAAACGTCGGGTTTTTTTTCATCACAAAAAGTGATCGTGTGTACGCGGCATTAGGATTGAAGCGATTGAAAACAAAATGGAGGAAACAATAGCCACAATGTCCCAGAACTACAGGCACATACATACACTTCAAGACCAACTTGATTTGGCGATGTCCCGCATAGATGACCTCGAGAACAGGTCTAGGAGGTCGAATATTACAATCCGTAGTATTCCCGAGACCGTACTTAATGTCCCGGAGGCAGTGCAGGACCTAATCAGAAATCTCCTCCCCGATATCACTCCTCAGCGATTGGAACTTGACAGGGCCCACAGGGCTCTAGGGCCCCCCAGGAAGGATGGATCCCCGAGAGACATCATTGCCAAACCCCACCATTCCTCCATAAAGGAGGAAGTCATGAGGCAAGCGAGGTCTGCCCAGGCTGTGATGTGCCAAGGTCATCAGGTACAACTTTTTGCAGATCTTTCTCCATCCACCATACAGAGAAGGGGATCTCTGAAGCCGCTTCTTCACGTCCTGACCCAGAGGGCCATTAAATATAAGTGGGCCTTCCCATTTGCTGTTAAGTTCACCATCAATGGCAAACAATATGCTTTCTCCACCCTGTCTGAGGGAGAGAAATTACTTCTACATTTGAGGGTTATTTCCCAAGAGGCTGACATGGATACCTCCACTGCTGGCCAGGGATCCAACAAACGTGCGGTGCCTACAAGCCCGCAATCACCCCTGTGGCTCAAGGACAAGACCAAGAAAGCAAGAGACAATGGTTCCACCTGATGATTGAACTCCCTAGTTACGCCCCTGTATTTCGCTTACTTTAGAGTTGGGTCCCGGATGGACTGACCACACCTTTTTGGACTTCTCCATGATTAGAGTGCAACTCTTTGACGTCATCCCCGTTTCCCTGCATTGAGCTTCTACCGTGGCTGAGGGACATTCTGCACTTCCTCTGCTGGCTAACCTGGAAGATCACTGAATATTGTTGGGACTACTTTGGTTTATTTTGATCTTCCCACTCATTTCAATACAACCCTCTTAGGGGGGTCTCCACATTCTTCCTGAGGGAAAAATTTCATACACCCCTATATTATTATTATTTTTTTTAAAGTATCGATGTTACTCTAATAGTCTCTATTTTTGAGGGCCCTGCAGGACACACTGCCTCACCTGGTGGGGAAACGGGTCTCCTTGATAAAGGGCTGTGGTCTGCTGACTAGCTCTAAAGAACTTGTGTTTAACTGTGTACCGTTTAACTGTTTAACTGTTTGACATATTCATGAATTAGGGTGCCCGCTTCCGGCTTGGAACAACTGCGCCTCCACCCAGCCGTCGAACACCTGATGGTCTCCGAGGACTGGGCAGTTCGCTCCCTAATAGGAGGAGCTGATTTTGTTTTTTGTGCTCGGAGCGCAAGGGGTGGCTCCCCCCCTGCTCTACTTTCCTTGATTCAGGGAGAACTTGTTGCCTCTTTTCTTTCCTGTCTTCCCCTTCCTGTCCCTGTCTCTTCCCCTTCTTCACAAACGTGCCTAATACCAGATCTTTCTGCAGATCCCTTGAGACTTCATCTAGACCCGAATGGTACAGCCGTCGACATTGCTGCTGCTTCTGGACCCAGAACCCTTCAAGACCCAAGAATCCAACAGGTGAGTGGGGACAGCACGATCCTGGGTACATCCACTCTGTTCCATGGCTGACACGCTTGACACCAAACTCTGCATAGCTTCTCATAATGTCCAAGGCCTCAACTCTCCGATCAAACGGAGAAAGGTGTTGGATTATTATAAATCTCTGCATCTTGATATAATCATGCTGCAAGAGACACACTTCCCTGTCCGCTTTAGTCCCAAATTCCTCCACTCACATTTCCCTCAATTTTACTTAGCCAGTGCACCATTGTCCTAGGGGGAGACATCAAACGCAGCCTTTGACCAGGGACTGGACAAAAATAAACCTCTAGGGTCCAGATTGACACGCCCCACAAAAGAGAGCCTTAAACTTGCAAAAATTCTGCACGAATTCGGCTTCGCTGATACGTGGAGAGAACTTAACCACTCTAAGAGGGATCACACTCACTTCTCCCATCCTCACCTTACGTACGCACACATAGATCATATCCTCACTCCTTCTACCCTACTCCCTGCAGTCCTACACGCCTCTATCAAGGACACGGCATTGTCCGATCACTCTTTGGTGATCACAACTCTTAGGTCGGGGATTCCGGGAGGGACACTTAAACTCTGGAGACTGAACAAGTATTTGCTCTCTGACCCGGTCAGAGTTTCGGAAATTGGAAAAGCCCTGACAGAATATTTTATGCTTAATAACACGGGGGAAGTCTCCGCTGAAATGCTATGGGCTGCTCACAAAGCCTTCATCAGAGGAAAACTCATTCAAGTCTCCACGCAAATAAAACGGGAGAGGAGAGTTGAAATAGGCAGACTAGACACTGAATATAATAACCTTAAAGCACTACATAAAAAGGACCCATCCAAGATCCCCACAAGCTGACTTGATACTGCCAGGTTGACTTTCAACCTCGCACTCACGACCCAGGCAGAGAAATCGATCAGATGGAGTAGGCACAAACTTTATGCCCAAGCAGACAAATTTGGCCCCCTCCTGGCGTCTCGACTCCTAAGTCCAAGCTCCTTTCCATGCCCAAAATTAAAATAGGGGGGCAACCTCCTACGACCAACCCAGTTATGATACTTGACGCTTTCCAGGGTTTTTACTCAAGACTGTATGATTCCACCAACCAACCCAGCGCTGACTTAACCTCACGGTTTCTAGAGGGACTCCCCATCCCTTCTCTGTCGACAGCCCATAGAGACAGAATGGATTCCCCAATCACAGAGGGCGAGGTGATGGAAGTAATCAAAGGACTGCGTAAGGGGTCGGCCCCCGGGGCCTGACGGTCTATCCATACCTTACTACAAATCTTTTTCAGACATTCTGGCGCCACATCTGACTAAATTCTTCAACTCCAAAGCCAAAGGCAATCCCTTTGATTCCCAGATTAACTCGGCCTTCATTACGGTGATCCCCAAACCAGACAAAAATCCTGAAGATGTTAGCAATTATCGCCCGATCTCCCTTATCAACAATGATCTCAAGATCCTCACTAAAATCCTAGCCAATAGAATGGCGGGGTTTTTCAGCCAATACATACATAAAGATCAAGTAGGTTTTATACCCGGCAGACAAGGCCCAGACCAAATTTGTCGAGCGATAGATCTGGTATCGACCTTACAAACTAATTGGACGGGTGGGGCCTCTAAGAAAGGTTTCTTATTGTCACTAGACCTCCAGAAGGCCTTTGACTCAGTGTCCTGGCCCTACATCTTCGATATACTGGAGCGCTGGGGACTTGGGACCCGATTCTTGGGTCTTATGCAAGCCCTTTACTCGAACCCTAGAGCGCTCATTAAGATCAGAGGACATTACTCCACACCTGTTGAAATTAAATGGGGCACTAGACAGGAATGCCCGTTATCTCCTCTAATTTTCGCCATAGGAATCAAGACCCTGGCATTTGCTATACGACAGAGCCCTGATATATTGTAAGTCCATTGCGGGGAACCGACCCACACATGTGCCCTCTTCGCGGACGACATACTGTTATTCTTAACCTCCCCATCTCCACTCTTCCCAACCTTTGGCGCACACTAGATGACTTTGCTAGAATATCAGGCCTATCGGTAAACTTCTCCAAATCGCAGGCCCTCAACGTCTCTCTACCTCCTCAGACAATAGCGGACCCAAATAATCCTTCAAGTTTAATTGGAATGACACCTCGATCCAGTACCTAGGAATCGCCCTGATGGCCAGAATAAAGACTCTATATGAGCTTAACTACCCCCCTCTCTATAAAAAAACTAGAGGCTGATCTTAGTCTTTGGTCCAAACACGGTCTCTCTTGGCTGGGGAGGATCAACTCAATTAAAATGACCCTACTCCCGAGAATACTATATTTCTTTCGCTCCCTTCCTATCCCAATTAGGAGGAATCATTTAAAATCTTTGCAGAGCAAAATACTGAAGTTCATCTGGGGTACATCAGGGTGCCGAGTCCCGCATGGTACTCTTTTTCTCCACAGAAGCAAGGGAGGTCTGGGATTACCCAACCTTCACAAGTACTACCTTTCAGCTAGATTGGCCCAACTTTCCACCCTTTATTCCAGATATGAAAAGCTGGATTGGATCAATATTGAAAGACGGACTGTCCCCACTTTCACTCTGGACTATTCCCTATGGTCTCCTCCCAAATCCTGTCCACTCATCCTCTCACCAGTGTTGTCTCACTCATTTGCTATGTGGGACAACCTCAGAAGTAACCCCTCCCTGACTTCTGTAGTACGCCCTCTTGCACACATTTTTCACAACCCCGATTTCCCACCAGGCTTACGAATCACAGAGTTCAAGTGATGGCTGGACAAGGGGCTATTCCGGATAGGTCAATATTTTAACTCCAGTGGACCCATCTCCCTTAACTACTGTATTAACACTCTGAACCTTCCTGAAACCGAGAACTTTCACTTTAGACAAATCTCCCATTTTATACACAGTATTTGGAAAAGACCAAACCTCTACCCCCCAATTTCACTTCTTACGAGATATGGTGCGGACAAGCCATGGAGCAGAGGGGTGGCATATCGGTGGTCTACTAGGCCCTCACTCAAGCCACAGATAAAACATCCTACATGAAGGCTTGGGAGTCTGACTTCCAAAGCAGTGTTAGCTTAGAGACTTGGCACAGGGCTGTCACCAGATCATTCCGGGGAATTAAAAATGTCTCCTTGATGGAGGCTGGCATTAAAATTCATTACCAGATGGTACCTCACTCCTTCCAGACTGGCAGCCATGTTTCCTAATGTAAATCCCCTTTGTTTTAGAGATTACCAGCTTCGGGGCACCATGGCCCACATTTGGTGGGAATCCGTACCTTTTGGAGACTTATTTTCAATATGGTCCACAAGGTGACCGGCTACCAGATTCCGAAGGATCCCTGAGGTCATCTTACTGAATGCCCATATCCCGAGGCTTCCTAGACCCACGCAAAGGCTAATCCACTTTATTTTGCTCGGCACTAAAATTTCCATTGCCAAATCTTGGAAGCAGCCCAAGCCGCTCTTGTCTACTGTTAAAAGGAAAATCTCGTGGATCATGACTCAAGAAAAATTATCCAGCATACTGGACAATACCACCGTGATGTTCCACTAGATTTGGGCCCCCTGGGCTGAATTTGTTGGTATTTCCCTTATCCCCGGATCTGCAAGCGGCTTCCCCTCCTTCCCTCACCCCTGTCCCGCCCTCCTTCTCCCTTTCTTCTTCTCCTCTCTATTCTCTCTCTCTATCCTGTCTAATACTGTTTAATTAGTGATCTACATAAGTGATTGTTGAAGCGTTATCACTCTCATGTCATGTTGGGGTGTTCCTTATGCCTATGGCAAGCACTGAAACTGCGCCCCCCTGTCGAAACATTTGAAACCCATCTTTCAGATAACCTTAACAAAAAAAACAGCTAAAAAAACTAGTGATATTTATCATCCCTTGTGATACCTTGGGTAGTGACATATCCTCTTTATGGAGAAATCTGGAGTTTATTAGACCCCTGATCCCTCCTCTGCCCTCCAAGGCCAGGTAAATGCAGAACCAATACTGGAAGTGATGAAATCTCCATCACAATCTGACCAGTTAACTACTTGCCGACCGCCCACCACAGTTATACGGCGGGACAGTGGCACTGCTGGGCGAGAGCATGTAGCTCTACATCCTACCTTTAGTGTCCGCTAGGGGGGCGCGATCGCCGCCAGGCACGCGCGCTCGTTCGTCACAGAGCGGGGAACGGGAGCTATGTGTGTAAACACATATCTCTCGTTCCTGTCAGCGGGGGAAACGCTGATCTTCTGTTCATACCATGTATGAACAGAAGAAAAGTGATTTCCCCTAGTGAGTCCACCACCCCATACAGTTAGAACACAAGCAGGAACACACTTAACCCCTTCCCTGCCCCCTAGTGTTAACCCCTTCACTGCCAATGGCATTTTTATAGTAATCCAATGCATTTTTATAGCATTGATCGCTATAAAAATGCCAATGGTCCCAAAAATGTGTCAAAAGTGTCCGATGTGTCCGCCATATTATCGCAGTACCAAAAAAAAAAACGCTGATCGCCGCCATTACTAGTAAAAAAAAAATATTAATAAAAATGCCATAAAACTACCCCCTTTTTTGTAAACGCTATAAATTTTGCGCAAACCAATCAATAAACGCTAATTGCAATTTTTTTTTACGAAAAATATGTAGAAGAATACGTATCGGCCTAAACTGAGGAAAAAAAAAAAATGTTTTTATATCTTTTTTGGGGATATTTATTATAGCAAAATGTAAAAAATATTGATTTTTTTTCAAAATAGTCGCTCTATTTTTGTTAATAGCGCAAAAAATAAAAACCGCAGAGATGATCAAATACCACCAAAAGAAAGCTCTATTTGTGGGAAAAAAGGACGCCAATTTTGTTTGGGAGCCACATCGCACGACCGCGCAATTGTCAGTTAAAGCGACGCAGTGCCGAATCACAAAAAGTGCTCTGGTCTTTGACCAGCAATATGGTCCGGGGGTTAAGTGGTTAAAATGGGAGAGCCTGGGAGAACCGGGGAGGACTGTGGCTAAACGCAACAAGCGATATCGCTGCCATTGTCCATTGGCAAAGGTGCTGAAAAAGAGATCCTGTCTATGCTTGGGAGGAGGGAGGAAGAGACCCTGGTAAATGCCTTGCTGCCCAGCCACTCAACAGCGCCCCTTTCAAATGGCGCCCATGGCACTTGCCATGGCTGCCATACCCTAGATACGCCACTGCCAGCGATATAAAAAAAATCACTGATGCCAACTCACACTCATTAAAATACATTGGTGCACACAGTAACTCATACAAAAACAATGACACACTAACACACAATCAAGGGACAGGGAGGGACACTGGTGACAGATGGAGAGGGACGCAGTGTGATGAGGACAGAGAGGATTGTTGATGTCCTATGCGAAACCTAATTTTTCCAACCCCCCTGGCTCCAGTAATATCAGCACCCATAAATGCGGTAACAGCACCCATAAATGCGGCTTTACCAGCTCCAATAAATGCAGTAACATCAGCACCCATAAATGCGGCCTCACCAGCATCCATAAATGCGGCCGTTCCAGAACTCAAAAATACAGTAACATCAGCACCCATAAATGCAGTAACATCAGCACCCATAAATGCAGTAACATTAGCGCCCATAAATGCAGTAACATTAGCACCCATAAATGCAGTAACATCAGCACCCATAAATGCGGCCTTACCAGAACCCATATATACAGTAACATCCGCACCCATATATACAGTAGCATCCACACCCATAAATGCAGTAACATCAGCACCCATAAATAAAGAGGAATTGTGCGGTGTATGGGCACTCAGCAGGAGGGAGAGAGTGGCCTCAATGGGGACGCATCATGCGGTGTGCGGGCACAGCACTGGGCAGAAAGGCAGAGTGGAACGGAACATCAGAGACAGTGACTGTGCGCAGTGGAACACAGACAGGTCACACTCACTGGCAGTGGCACTGTAATAATCAGGGAAACGCAGCGGTGCAGGGGATGTTTCCTCATAATGGATACAGTCCTCCGCCACTGCTGCTCCAGCGCCTCTGACAATGTACAGAGGGAGAGAGGGAGTAGGATCACCAGCGGCCCTGTCTGCTTAGCACACAATCGCACATGATGATGACTCTTTCACACTGGGGAGGTGGGGTTGTCGGTGGTAAAGTGCTGCTATTTTTAACCACTTAAGGACCGCCTACTGCACATTTACGTCGGCAGAATGGCACGGCTGGGCACATCAACGTATATATACGTTGATTTTAGTACCCAGCCGTGGGTCGCGGGCGCACGCCCGCGGGCTTGCGCCCGCGACCCGGTCCGAAGCTCCGGGACCGGGACCGCGGGATTCGCGGACCCGATCGCCGCTGGAGTGCGGCGATCCGTCCCTGGAGCGGAAGAACGGGGAGAGCCGTGTGTACACACGGCTTCCCCGTGCTTCTCTGTGGCCGCAGCATCGATCGGGTCATCCCTGTAATAGGGGGACGCGATCGATGACGTCACACCTACAGCCACACCCCCCTACAGTTGTAAACAAACACACTAGGTCTCACATCCCCTACAGCGCCACCTGTGGTTAACTCCCAAACTGCAGCTGTCATTTCCACAGTAAACAATGCAATTTAAATGCATTTTTTGCTGTGAAAATGACAATTGTCCCAAAAATGTGTCAAAATTGTCCGAAGTGTCCGCCATATAGTCGCAGTCACGAAAAAAATCGCTGATCGCCGCTATTAGTAGTAAAAAAAAAATAATTAATAAAAATGCAATAAAACTATCCCTTATTTTGTAAACGCTATAAATTTTGCGAAAACCGACCGATAAACGCTTATTGCGATTTTCTTTACCAAAAATACGTAGAAGAATACGTATCGGCCTAAACTGAGGAAAAAAAATGTTTTTTTATATATTTTTGGGGGATATTTATTATAGCAAAAAGTAAAAAATATTGCATTTTTTTTTAAATTGTCGCTCTATTTTTGTTAATAGCGCAAAAAATAAAAACCGCAGAGGTGATCAAATACCACCAAAAGAAAGCTCTATTTGTGGGAAAAAAAGGACGCCAATTTTGTTTGGGAGCCACGTCGCACGACCGCGCAATTGTCAGTTAAAACAAAGCAGTGCCGAATCGCAAAAAGGGGCAAGGTCCTTTACCTACATTTTGGTCCGGGTCTTAAGTAGTTAATAGCGCTTTACTGTCTTTTTTGTGGCGCTTTTAACCCCCGCTAGCGGCAGAGAAAGGGTTAAAAAACGCCTGCAAAGCACCGCTTTGATTTTAATGGGCAGGGGCGCTTTAAGAGCCATTTCTACAGCGCCTCAAAGATGCTGCTTGCAGGACATTTTTTAATGTCTTGCCAACGCACTGCTCCAGTGTGAAAGCCCTCTGGCTTTCTTCGCACAGGAGTGAATGGAGCCGCTCTTTCAGGGCGCTTAAAACCAATGGGCAGCGTCACTGAACCGTCAGCAATGCACCGCTGCAGCTGCCCTTTGCGGGCGGTTTTAACCCTTTTTTGGACTGCTAGTGTTTGTGCTGGCAGGATGCTCAAAGTCCTGTCAGCCACATCTTTGATATACAAAGGGGAAAGGCGCGCAACAATGTAACATATAAATAAAATTATGTTTTACACAGCAACCTGAAATTAGTGAAATAGATACAAAAAATTGTGTGAAAAAAGAGTGATTGGGAAAAGGATAAAATTATAAAAATATATAATGTCCCAAAAGTGATTCCAAGTGTTAAGTGCTCAGAGACTTGTTTTCAAATGCCATTGAAGCACAGTTCATAAGGGATTTCCCAATGAAATATTGTAGACGATTCAAATGATAGCCCACATCTGCTCTGTGTAAGGAAGTGATAGGTGGCCGCTTACCGCAAAGTTGGACCCTTCCAGGGGTCAGTAGGGCACTCAAGGTAATTATCCGCGGTTGGCTCCTAGGGATCACTCCACTGCCGACAGCTCAGGACTGTTCAGGGCTGCTCAGAAGGGCTGAAAGGATATTTCACTCCAAGACGTGGTTCAAACGCTCAGTTTAAATGAAGATGTCATAAAAGATAGGGAAAAAAGGAACTTCATAGTGTAGCGGGTTTAAAATACTGACATTTTGTTCAGTTTGCACTGACAAAAGTAAAAAACAACAGTCCTTCACCCTGCACTAGTGCGAGTTCTCAGCATGAATCAAAAAACGTATGTGCAGATGCTTCCAGCAATGCGTACGATCGATCGAGTCGACCAGCTGGTAAGCTAATAAACGTGGTGACGTCTGCGATGCTTAGCTCCACCCGACGCAGCGTTTCATCCAAACGGGCTTCTACGGGGAAAGGAGGCTCAAGTATCGGACATCACACACCTCGTTCCTATTTATGCATTCACGCAGGAGAGTGACACCGGAACAAACAAATGCCGGAACCTGCTCTACACTGCCGCCAACATTTTATTTTATTTTGTATTAGAGCGAGATCCCTGCACTTAATGGTGACACATCACTCAAAACAAAACCATAATTAAAAACATAAACTAATACTATAAAAAACATCCTGATGCTACCTAGGAATATACATATCACTAAGAAAACGAATTCTGTACAAAATATTAAAACTTGCACATAAAATGCTGCCTAATATCAAATATGACAGATACAAAGGGACCACATTGAGTCCTATGTGAGATAAACCCAGGTTGGAAATATAAGGGAAAAAAAGGGAAGGGGGGAGGGGGGGCAAAGAATTTTATTAATATGTATAAACTACACAATTTTAAAAAGAAAGGGAGAGAGGAGAAATGTGTACTCATGGGACTCAGCTATTATCTATGTAACAGTTGACATCCCATTCTATGTTGAAACCTAAGGGACTGTAACAGGCCATATCAAAAATCCAGCGTGTTTCTCTGCGGGATATTTGTCGTACTAGATCACTCCCCCTCCAGTGGGGGGTATATTTTTCAATCCCAATAACTTTAAGTCCAGAGGGGTCACGGTCATGGTGTTGGGCAAAGTGCAGTGATACACTGTGTTCAGGGAACCCACTACGTATGCGAGAGAGGTGTTCCCCTATCCTTATCTTAAGGGCCCTGGATGTTCTCCCAATATATTGGAGCCCACAAGGGCACCCCAAAAGATAGATCACCCCCACAGAATCACAAGTGATAAATTCAGAAATGGAATATGTTCTGGAGGTAACATGGGAAGTGAATGCAGATGTTCTAGTGGTTTTGCAGGAGGCACATACTTTGCACCTTTTGCACGAGTAAAAACCCTTCAGATTCCCAAACATCAACATTCTCTGAGGGGGGTCAACTACACTAGGTGCCAGCAGATCTTTTAGATTTTTATTTCTCCTAAACAAAACTCTAGGGGTATCAGGAAGCTTGGAACCCATGATCTTATCACTTTTGAGAACTGACCAGTGTTTCTTGATTATTTTTCTGACCCACCAATGTTGAGATGAGAAAGTGGTCAAAAAAGCCCACTCAAACGAATCTCTATTCATCTCTGTTTTTCTAGTTTTGGGGACTAACATGTCAGCTCTGTCCATAGCGGCCACTTCCCTAATGTCCTTCTCTAGGGCCTCTGTGGTGTACCCTTTTTCCTCAAATCATTGTTTGAGGATCTGAACTTGGGAGTGGAAGTTTGGAACAATTCCTCCTAATCCTCTGGAACTGGCCTTTTGGGATGGCCTTAAGCCAATTGCGATGATGGCCACTATCCCTT
Source organism: Rana kukunoris (assembly GCA_029574335.1). Classification (NCBI taxonomy): domain Eukaryota; kingdom Metazoa; phylum Chordata; class Amphibia; order Anura; family Ranidae; genus Rana; species Rana kukunoris. The sequence goes on along the minus strand of CM056051.1, from coordinate 304,402,178 downwards.
GGAATGTAGCCATTCCGGTCCGTGGTTTTAAAAAACGCCCTGGTGAGGAGGGAGTTATGTTCTCTGAAAATCACTAGGTCAAGGAAATTGACAGACACTGGACTGGATTCATATGTAAATTTTATACCCCAGTTATTATCATTTAAACTGGTCATGAAGTCCGCCAAGGAGGGTGTGTCACCCTTCCACAGAAAGAAGGCATCATCGATATAGCATCGCAAGGCTGGGGGCAAATTTGGCCCCCATAGCAACGCCAGTGCATTGCAAATAGAAAGATCCGCCATAATAGAAATAATTGTGTTCCATAGCGAAATTGAGAAGTTTCATCACAAACTCTAAGGTAGAAGGTTTGAGGGTGGGGTCTTTTCTTAAGAAATGTTCGGCTGCCAAATACCCTAGATGGTGGGGGATTATAGTATATAAGGAGGAAACGTCCACTGTTACCAGCAAAACGTCCTCCTCAATATTAAGCTCCGATATTTCTTTGATGATTTGCATTGAGTCTCTCAGAAACGCCGGAGTCTTAGTTACAGCCGGTTGCAAAAAGTGGTCCACATATTTTCCCACTCTCGAAGTAAGGGAATCTATGCCACTTACAATAGGGCGACCGGGCGGGTGGGTGGAGTTTTTATGTATCTTAGGAATATAATACATGATAGGTGTTTTCGGTGCCAGTGGGATCAGAAAATCTTTTTCTTTTTCATTTAGGATTCCCTTCTTGTGACCTTCCTTTACCAAACCTATAAGTATTTTTTTATATTTGCCCAAGGGGTCATTCCCAAGAGTAGTGTACGTGGCCACATCTGATAGTAAATTATCCATTTCTTTAAGATAATCAGACTTCTTGAGTAAAACGATCCCTCCCCCCTTATCTGCGGGTCTAATGATCAGATCTTTCTTTTTGCATAAAGTTTTGATGCCTTCCTCTGTGTTTTTGGTTCTGTCTTTCCTGAACTGAGCTTTTGATAAATCCTGCAACACCAAATTTTTAAAAACAGTGATGCTAGCAGCTGTTTTGGTAGAGGGATTAAACAAAGAAGCATTCCTCAAGCCTGTCCCTGCTTGGTGACCAATATTACTACTATTTCTAAGAATAGGATTGGTCATAAAATGCCGTTTGATACTTAGTTTCCTAGTGAATTTTTGGAGGTCTATGAACATTTGAAATTTGTCCATAGTTCTTCTAGGAGCATACTTTAAGCCTTGATTTAGTGTTAAAGTTTCTGCTCTAGATAGTGCCTCCCCACTAAGGTTAAAAACGCCTTCACATGTTAGTTGCAGCTTTTCTTTGGAGTGGCACCGTTGCCCTTCTCTGACTCCTCTCTTCGTCTTCCCTTTTTAGCTGTACCCCTTCCTAAAAAACTATCCTTTTTGTTTCTTAAAGGTGCTGGTCCTGGAGGACCCTCATACATTGTGGGTAATGGGAACCATTTCCATAGGGATTGGAACGTAGGGCACTCTCTCCGTGTCCATACAGGGGCTCAAACCTATTCTCTACCGGCAAGTCATAACCCCATGGGGCCCGATGAGGATGCTGGGTCTCTCCTCTGTAGCCATCATCTCCATAGCTATTATAATGGTCATGATGTTCCGTATATATGGGCCTATTCTGATGGTATGAATTTGAATTGCTATACGGGGTTCCCTCAGGGTGTCTGGAACCTTTATTGCCACCTTGAGTAGGATGCTTCCCATGATTCCCATTGGAAAAGAAAAAGATTTTCTGATCCCACTGGCACCGAAAACACCTATCATGTATTATATTATATTATATTCCTAAGATACATAAAAACTCCACCCACCCGCCCGGTCGCCCTATTGTAAGTGGCATAGATTCCCTTACTTCGAGAGTGGGAAAATATGTGGACCACTTTTTGCAACCGGCTGTAACTAAGACTCCGGCGTTTCTGAGAGACTCAATGCAAATCATCAAAAAAATATCGGAGCTTAATATTGAGGAGGACGTTTTGCTGGTAACAGCGGACGTTTCCTCCTTATATACTATAATCCCCCACCATCTAGGGTATTTGGCAGCCGAACATTTCTTAAGAAAAGACCCCACCCTCAAACCTTCTACCTTAGAGTTTGTGATGAAACTTCTCAATTTCGCTATGGAACACAATTATTTCTATTATGGCAGATCTTTCTATTTGCAATGCACTGGCGTTGCTATGGGGGCCAAATTTGCCCCCAGCCTTGCGGGACTTTTCATGGCCCTGTGGGAAAACGATTGCCTTTTTTCCCTAGGGGAGCCCCGCCTTCTTTTTTGGCGACGCTATATCGATGATGCCTTCTTTCTGTGGAAGGGTGACACACCCTCCTTGGTGGACTTCATGACCAGTTTAAATGATAATAACTGGGGTATAAAATTTACATATGAGTCCAGTCCAGTGTCTGTCAATTTCCTTGACCTAGTGATTTTCAGAGAACATAACTCCCTCCTCAACAGGGCGTTTTTGAAAACCACGGACCGGAATGGTTACATTCCAAGGGATAGTGGCCATCATCGCAATTGGCTTAAGGCCATCCCAAAATGCCAGTTCCAGAGGATTAGGAGGAATTGTTCCAAACCAGAGGACTTCCACTCCCAAGTTCAGATCCTCAAACAACGATTTGAGGAAAAAGGGTACACCACAGAGGCCCTAGAGAAGGACATTAAGGAAGTGGCCGCTATGGACAGAGCTGACATGTTAGTCCCCAAAACTAGAAAAATTGAGATAAATAGAGATTCGTTTGAGTGGGCTTTTTTGACCACTTTCTCATCTCAACATTGGTGGGTCAGAAAAATAATCAAGAAACACTGGTCAGTTCTCAAAAGTGATAAGATCATGGGTTCCAAGCTTCCTGATAACCCTAGAGTTTTGTTTAGGAGAAATAAAAATCTAAAAGATCTGCTGGCAACTAGTGTAGTTGACCCCCCTCCGATAATGTTGATGTTTGGGAATCTGAAGGGTTTTTACTCGTGCAAAAGGTGCAAAGTATGTGCCTCCTGCAAAACCACTAGAACATCTGCATTCACTTCCCATGTTACCTCCAGAACATATTCCATTTCTGAATTTATCACTTGTGATTCTGTGGGGGTGATCTATCTTTTGGGGTGCCCTTGTGGGCTCCAATATATTGGGAGAACATCCAGGGCCCTTAAGATAAGGATAGGGGAACACCTCTCTCGCATACGTAGTGGGTTCCCTGAACACAGTGTATCAATGCACTTTGCCCAACACCATGACCGTGACCCCTCTGGACTTAAAGTTATTGGGATTGAAAAATATACCCCCCACTGGAGGGGGAGTGATCTAGTACGACAAATATCCCGCAGAGAAACACGCTGGATTTTTGATATGGCCTGTTACAGTCCCTTAGGTTTCAACATAGAATGGGATGTCAACTGTTACATAGATAATAGCTGAGTCCCATGAGTACACATTTCTCCTCTCTCCCTTCTTTTTAAAATTGTGTAGTTTATACATATTAACCACTTTCCCTACCGCGCCATAAGCATTTTACTGCTACGGCGGGGTTATCTTGGGACGACGTCCCTGGGACATCGTCCTTCACTTTCACGATTGCGCGTCCCCTGGGACGGGCTCGCGAAAGTGTCCGTGCTCGCCGGGTCTAGAAGACCCGGCGCATCACAGATCACGGTAAATTGCCGCTGATCGCGGCCGTTTACCACGTGATCGCGCCGTCAAATGACGGCGCGATCACTTGTAAACAAACCGGCGTCATTTGATGACGCCGGTTCCTCCCTCTCCTCCCTCTCCTCTCTGTACAGCGTGCGAGGAGAGGGGGGGGGGCGGGGTGTCAGCAGCTGAGCTGTGGCTGGATCTGTGACAAATGCAGTCACAGATCCAGCCATCCCTCAAAACATCCCAGCTCTGCAATCCCCCCAGTACCCAGCAATCCCCCCAGTACCCAGCAACCCCCCAGTACCCAGCAACCCCCCCAGTACCCAGCAACCCCCCAGTACCCAGCAATCCCCCCAGTACCCAGCAATCCCCCAGTACCCAGCAATCCCCCCAGTACCCAGCAATCCCCCCAGTACTCAACAATACCCCAGTACTCAACAATACCCCAGTACTCAACAATACCCCAATACTCCAGTACTCAACAATACCCCAATACTCGGCAATACCCCAGTACTCGGCAATACCCCAATACTCCAGTACTCAACAATACCCCAGTACTCAACAATACCCCAGTACTCAACAATACCCCAATACTCCAGTACTCAACAATACCCCAATACTCGGCAATACCCCAATACTCGGCAATACCCCAGTACTCTGCAATACCCCAGTACTCGGCAATACCCCAATACTCGGCAATACCCCAGTACTCGGCAATACCCCAGTACTCGGCAATACCCCAATACTCGGCAATACCCCAGTACTCGGCAATACCCCAGTACTCGGCAATACCCCAATACTCGGCAATACCCCAATACTCGGCAATACCCCAGTACTCGGCAATACCCCAATACTCGGCAATACCCCAGTACTCGGCAATACCCCAATACCCTGCATGATACTTTGCAATACCCCAATACTCTGCAATACCGCCTATGGGGATTTTTAACCTCCTTGGCGTTTTTCCCGTGTCTGACACGGGGTAAAAATTTGCTGCTACTATTGTTGATCCCGTGTCAGACACGGGCTCGCCTCGCTGAATCCAGAGACTGTTTACTTACCTTCTCCCTGGATCCAGCGATGCATCCACGCTGTGTGAGCGAGCGGGTGCTCGCTCGATTCACACAGCGTCCCCGTGTGCCGCCGAGCTCCGTTTCCTGCGACGTTACGTCGCACGGGGACGGAGAACGGCGCCAAATTCAAAAATGTAAACAAACACTTTACATACAGTACAATGTAATCTTATAGATTACAGTACTGTATGTAAAAAATACACACCCCCCCCCCATGTCCCTAGTGGTCTGCCCTGTGCCCTGCATGTCATTTTATATAATAAAAACTTTTCTTTCTCCCTGCAAACTGTAGATTGCCCATAGCAACCAAAAGTGTCCCTTTATGGCAAAAATTGTTTTAGAGCAGCTAAAAAACAGCGATAATAAATTATAATCACTTGCAGAATTTAGCGATAGCGATCTGTGGGGAAATTCGTCATAAAAAAAAAAAATTATGACAGCAAAAATTCTGCAACTGAGCAAATTTCAGTGATTTTGATTTGATTACATTATTCAATAATTTTTACTATAATTATATTATTATTTGTTATAATTTTTTATAAGTATTTATTATATTATAATTTTTAATAAAAAAAAAAAAAAAAAAATCATACCCGGGATGCCTATTAGACTCTTGTTTAGATAGATTTAAGTAAGTACTTACTAAGAATTGCAGGCCTATAATACATAACACCACATTTCCTTGCAAAACAATTGCAACGCTTTTGGTACAAAATTCCAGACAGAATCATAACGCCAGGGAGGTTAAGTAGCGAAGTTTGGCGCCATTCCACGAGTGTGCGCAATTTTGAAGTGTGACATGTTGGGTATCTATTTACTCGGCGTAACTTCATCTTTCACATTATGAAAAAAATTGGGCTAACTTTACTGTTTTGTTTTGTTTTAAGCACAAAACAGTTTTTTAAAAAACACGCGTTCAATAAATTTCTGCGAAAATACCGTGCGAGATAAAAAGTTGTAACGGCCGCCATTGTATTCTCTAGGGTCTTTGCTAAAAAAGCATATATAATGTTTTGGGGTTCTATGTAATTTTATAGCAAATAAATGATGATTTTTCCGTGTAGGAGAGAAATGTCAGAATTGGTCTGGGTGTTCCAGAACGCCTGGTGGCACTCCCTGCATGTTGGGCCTCTGTATGTGGCCACGCTGTGTAAAAGTCCAACACATGGGGTATCGCCATACTCGGGAGGAATAGCAGAATGTGTTTTGGGGTGTAATTTGTGGTATGCATATGCTGTGTGTGAGAAATAACCTGCTAATATGACAGAAACAAGTTTTTTTTTTAGTTTTTTTACAGAATTTTCAGTCGTTTTTCTTTTATAGCGCAAAAAATAAAAAACCCAGAGGTGATCAAATACCACCAAAAGAAAGCTCTATTTGTGTGAAAAAAAGGACACAAATTTCAAATGGGTAGAATGTTGTATGACTGAGTAATTGTCATTCAAACTGTGAGAGCACCGAAAGCTGAAAATTGGTCTGGTTAGGAAGGGGGTTTAAGTGCCCAGTGGTCAAGTGGTTAATAAAATTCTTTGCCCCCCCTCCCCCCTTCCCTTTTTTTCCCTTATATTTCCAACCTGGGTTTATCTCACATAGGACTCAATGTGGTCCCTTTGTATCTGTCATATTTGATATTAGGCAGCATTTTATGTGCAAGTTTTAATATTTTGTACAGAATTCGTTTTCTTAGTGATATGTATATTCCTAGGTAGCATCAGGATGTTTTTTATAGTATTAGTTTATGTTTTTAATTATGGTTTTGTTTTGAGTGATGTCTCACCATCAAGTGCAGGGATCTCGCTCTAATACAAAATAAAATAAAATGTTGGCGGCAGTGTAGAGCAGGTTCCGGCATTTGTTTGTTCCGGTGTCACTCTCCTGCGTGAATGCATAAATAGGAACGAGGTGTGTGACGTCCGATACTTGAGCCTCCTTTCCCCGTAGAAGCCCGTTTGGATGAAACGCCGCGTCGGGTGGAGCTAAGCATCGCAGACGTCACCACGTTTATTAGCTTACCAGCTGGTCGACTCGATCGATCATACGCATTGCTGGAAGCATCTGCACATACGTTTTTTTGATTCATGCTGAGAACTCGCACTAGTGCAGGGTGAAGGACTGTTGTTTTTACTTTTGTCAGTGCAAACTGAATAAAATGTCAGTATTTTATACCCGCTACACTATGGAGTTCCTTTTTTCCCTATCTTTTATGACATCTTCATTTAAACTGAGCGTCTGAACCACGTCTTGGAGTGAAATATCCTTTCAGCCCTTCTGAGCAGCCCTGAACAGTCCTGAGCTGTCGGCAGTGGAGTGATCCCTAGGAGCCAACCGCGGATAATTACCTTGAGTGCCCTACTGACCCCTGGAAGGGTCCAACTTTGCGGTAAGTGGCCACCTATCACTTCCTTACACAGAGCAGATGTGGGCTATCATTTGAATCGTCTACAATATTTCATTGGGAAATCCCTTATGAACTGTGCTTCAATGGCATTTGAAAACAAGTCTCTGAGCACTTAACACTTGGAATCACTTTTGGGACATTATATATTTTTATAATTTTATCCTTTTCCCAATCACTCTTTTTTCACACAATTTTTTGTATTTATTTCACTAATTTCAGGTTGCTGTGTAAAACATAATTTTATTTATATGTTACATTGTTGCGCGCCTTTCCCCTTTGTATATATATGTTTAGTGGAGCCCCATATTGGGCTTCTTTGTATTAAGGTGCAGCATTTTTAAATTTTATTTTTTATCTTTCACGGCTTTTTATATCCATATATCAATTTACTTAGAGGGTGTTAGCGCGGATTGTCTTTGTCTTTGGCCACATCTTTGAGGCACCCTGCTAGTGGCTGAATAGCGCTGCAAAAACATCAGTAAAGCGCTGCTAAAATAGCGGCGCTTTACCGCCAATGGCGCAACGCCCCAGTGCATAGCCATAGATATCCTAAATAAAGTGATTTCTGCAAGTAGTACCTGCACAAATCACTTTATTTATATCTATGGCTATGCAGAATTATAATTTGCTATCATCATGAAAAAAGTCATCATGTGCTGGGCACAAACAGAAGCATGCAGCCAATCCAATATAGTGCTTAATATATGGATTAAATAAATTATAATTCTGCATAGCCATAGATATAAATAAAGTTATTTGTGCAGGTACTACTTGCAGAAATCACTTTATTTAGGATATCTATGGCTATGCAGAATTCTAATTGATTAATTCCATATATTAAGCACTATATTTGGTTGGTACACATCATTATACTGTACACATTGATGAAGCAGCATGTGTGATGTGAGTGTGACTGTTTGGAATACCGTAACTGCTGCAGTCCTGCCTGGCTGTGGTTTCCACTAGAGTCTCCTCTGGCTCTGAGTAGGAACTGAGTCTCCTCCACACTCGAGTCTTTACTGTCAGACTAGACACTGTAGACAGTTCTACTTCTCCCCCTCACCTCACAAGTGACGACGGTGACGTCACCAACACGTTGGCGCTCGGGGAGATGATGCTGCGCTGGGCAGAGGAGGGTAGGCGGAGCCTAAGGCGGAGCAAGTCATTCTGCAAGTTAGCAGAATGACGATCTGGGTAAAACCATTTAAAGAAAAGCACGGGGGAGCCCGCGGTTCGCGCCTGCCACTCTTCTACTGTCCTCCTACATGCCAGCCAGCAACAGACAGTATTTTTTAAGGAATTGCCGTGCCGCCGCCAACACAGGGGATATAGTGCAGAATGCGGCCGCAGAACAGGTAGGAATTTTTTTTTGTGAGTGTTTTTTTTGTCGCCCCCCCTCCCATGGCGCCTATGGCACGTGCCATGGCTGCCTTAGCTTGGATACGCCACTGCCTATAGGCCTGTTTGCTTGAATGCTATAGTTATTGGAATACCTCTACATCTTAAGATCTTGTTAGTTGCATTGTCTTATATGCTTTGTATATGGAATTGACGGAATCACCCCCTGGGGCTGTTGTATCACCTGTCGCTTATGTACTTTCTGTAACTTTACCTTTAACTCAATAAAAATGTATTGACAGAAAAAAAAAAAAATTGCCCATCAGAGTGTCCCGTAATATAAAACGTGCCCCAGGATGAAAGGACATACATTAAAAAAATGCTAATTGTGGTTGGAACTCTGCTTTAAACACAGACATAACTACGAAAGAACTCCTACTTATAGTTAAAGATCTCCCTTTACATAAGTCACCTGGCCCTGACGGGTTACCCTACTTTTACTATAAAACCTTCTTTGATATACTATCCACCCATATGCTGACTCTTTACAGTTCCCTACTCAAAGGCCAATCCCCACACCCACAATTCTCCCACTCCTACATTTCTGTCATCCAAAAACCCTGCAAGAACCCTTCCATTCCAGATAATGGAATAGCCCTTTTAAACTCAGACTATAAAATATTCACAAAAATCCTTGCATCCAAACTCTCTAGACTAGTGCGATTACTAGACTAGGGCTAGACTAGGGCTTTAGAGGCTTTATACTCGACAGTTTTTCTGGAAAACCGATCGCAAATAGTGAAGTTAGGACTTTTTACATCTGAGAAACGCACAGTAACATGCAGAGTCCCTCAAGGATCGCCTCTGTCACCAGTGCTGTTTAACATATATCTTCGTCCTCTTTTTGAGATTATCAGCAGCCAAAAACTGCTCTACCACTCATATGCAGATGATACGCAACTGTATTTCTGCATCTGCAATAGACAGGATCACCACCTCAATCTAGAGACATGTCTCTCTTTGATTGAGGACTGGATGACAAAGAGTTATCTTAAACTCAATGGAGCGAAAACAGAACTTCTCCTGTTTCACGCCAAGCGTAGGAATCAACTTTCAACAGCGTGGACCCCCCCGCCTATTTTGGGCAAGCTCATCACCCCCAGCGCCAAAGTCAAAAGCCTAGGGGTCATTTTTGACTCCTTTATGACAATGGGCGCACAAATAGGGTCAGTAGTCAGCGGATCTCACCATCTACTGCGCCTACTACGCAGACTCACTCCGTTCATCCCTAAAGAAGATCTATCGGTCGTGGTGGGAGCAATTGTAAACTCCAGGCTGGATTATGCAAATGCCCTTTACCTCGGACTACCCAAGTACCAAATCGCTCGTCTGCAAGTCGTTCAGAATACGGCCGCCAGACTTGTGACAGGGAAAAAACCCTGGGAATCTATCTCACCTTCACTGCGAGCCCTTCATTGGCTGCCAGTTAAAGACAGAATTGCTTTTAAAGCTCTCTGTCTTACGCATAGATGTGTCCATGGGAATGCCCCCCTCTATCTATGCGAAATAATAAAAGCGCATAACCCCAATCGCGTTTTGCGATCCACGAATCAGAACCTGCTCCAGGTTCCGAAAGCCAACTTCAAGTCCAAAGGAGAAAGAAGATTCGCGATCCAAGGTCCCAGACTATGGAACGCTTTAGCAACCAGCATTCGGTTGGAGGAGAACCACCTAGCATTTAGGAAAAAGGTCAAGACTTTTCTCTTTTGATATCAAAGGAGACAGGAACAACAAGCGCCCAGAGGCGATTCATTTCGCATGTGCCGCGCTATACAATTTTTCATTCATTCATTCATTCATTCATTCATTCATTCAAGTGCAGATGTTCTCCTTCCTCTCTTCTAGCTTCCTCATGACAAATGGGACTCGGCAGGGTTTGTGCTTTATCGCCGCTACTTTTTAATTTGTGTCTGGAACCCCTGGCCAAGTCCATCCGTATACACCCGGATATTTGTGGGGTGGTGGTGATGCGACAGGGGAACATAAATTATCGCTTTTTGCAGATGATATACTTCTAACTATCACTAACCCACTGTTATCCCTTCCTTCACTACATAATTTGCTCTCCTCATTTGGTGCCATTTCAGGTTACAAGGCTAACAGTTCTAAAACTGAAGCTCTTCCCATACACGTTCCACCCTCTTTGCTATCCCAGCTTAAGGAATCTTATCCTTAAAGGTGATGTACTACCTCTCTTAAATACTTGGGTGTTTCTCTTACCGCCTCCTACTCCCCCCTCTATTCTGTGAATTACCCCCCCCCCCCCGCACTTTGACATTAACAAATTCCTACCTAACGGGATGAAATACCGCTTATACCTCTTAGCCAGGATTAACGTCCTGAAAATGTCAATTTTACCTAGGCTACTGTATCATTTCAAAAGATTACCTGTTGCAATGCCTCTTTCCCAACTTTAAGCAATTCAGAGGCGTTTCCTAAAATTTATATGGAATGGTAAGGTACACCGCATAGCGAGTTTGGTGGTCTTTGCCCCAAGATCCAGGGGGGATTGGGGGCACCGGATATTATTAAATGTTATTACGCCTCACATCTAAGGACTATTGTCTCCTGGTCCTACTTACAGGCACCTAATCATTGGTCTGCCATCGAGAAAGGAGTGTTATAACCGGTTCACCCCTGCTCTTTATTCTGTGCCCCCTCTCCCTCCATGGATCCCATTTTCTTTCAAAGAATTTTATTGATTTTATACAACCAAAAGAAATACCACAATTGGTACATTCCGTCTGGACATTCAACCGCAACATGTGAAGATGATGGACAAGTATAGTTTGAGCAGAACATATAAATTGACCACTGACTAGTAATTTCTTCTAGCTACTCCGTCTAGAAAGTCGAACGGTGGTGCATGGTCACAGGGAGAAAACGCCAGACACCCCTATTGGGCACAGACTGTGCCTGGAGGGTTCTCCCCTAAACACAAAGGTAGCTATTGGTCAAGAGGATGTACAGTAGGGCCAGTAGTAACATTGCAGTAGTGTGCTCGTAGGGACATTCCATCTGTCATACAAACATTTTAGAGATAAACCTGACCCCATACCATAGGGAATCAGAAAGTACCAGAAAGGAGAGAAAATAAAAAAAGGCAGGAGAAAGAAGATTATCGTGGAGAAAGAAAAGGAGAAAGAGAGCCGATCTTACCGGGAAGGGGTCCAAGCATCCGACCACAGTGGTTTCCCGCTGGAACTACAAACCTGTGCAAAGTGGAACCCCCACATGTAGTGACCAAGGTTCCCAGACGGTTTCAAACTGTGGTACTGTGTCAGTTAACATGCTGGATAGCCTCTTCTGGGACATGATCCAGGAGATCTTACGTCTAGCAGGCTGGATGGAGACCGTGGGTTGTTTCCATGCCTTCACTATGGCCATCTTGGCCCCTAGCAGCATAAAATGTATTAGTTTGCGGTTTGCTTTGGGAATTCTAGGGAGGGAAGAGTTCAGGAGAGCTATAGCTGGGGTTCTTGGAAGCTGGTGAGATGTTACTTTTTAGATCAAGGTAAACATCCTGCTCCAGAATGACCTAAGCTTAGGGCATTCCTACCAAATGTGGGCCATGGTGCCCAGGAGCTGACATCCCCGGAAACAGAGAGGATTCACTGAGGGGAAAAAGGAGGCCAACTTTGAGGGGGTGAGGTACCATCTGGTCAAGACCTTGACTCCAGATTCGATCAAGGAGATGTTTCTCACCCCCCTTAAAAGTTCTGAAAAATGAAGACTGCCACCTCTCGAGGTCCCAATCAATTTGAAGGTCAGTTTCCCAAGCCAACATGTACAAGGATTTTGAGGACGGGAGAGCAAGTAATTGATAAATGATAGAGATTCCACCCCTCTGAGCCACAGCCTGTCCGCACCACATTTCATAAGGAGTGAATTTGGGGGGGATAGGTTTCCCTGTCCATAGCCTGCGGAGGAAATGTTGTATCTGTAGAAATCTGTAGTGCTCCGTGGCCGGCATGCCCAGGTTCCGAACACAGGATTCCTGGGTAATTGGGCCAGAGGGGGGCGAAAAAGTGCCCATTGCGATACAGCCCCTTGTCCAGCCACCATTGAAAGGATTTGATAACTTGGCCCGGTGGAAAGTCCGGGTTGTGAAAAATATGTGCAAGGGGTCTACATTCTGAAGTCAGGGAAGGAAGAGCTCTCAACTTGTCCCACAAAGACAAGGATTGGGAAAGGATAGGGGATAATATTGGGGGGCGATCCCTGGAGGGAGTCCACAAAATATAGTCTAAGGTATGCGTTGGGACAGCCTGTCTCTCAAAGCCAACCCAATCAGGCTTTTCGAAATCTGGAGTAGACAGTGGACAATTGCGTTATTCTGACAGCCTGGAAGTACCAAAGGAGGCAAGGAAGTCCCAACCCACCCCGAGTCCTAGTTTGAAAAAGAGTTTTTTAGGGAAGTCTGTGACTCGATCCCCCCCAGACAAATTTGGTAATCTTGCTTTGAAAGGACTTTAAGTGGTCCCTTTTAATGTTTATGGGGAGGGATCGAAATAGATACAGTAGTCTGGGGAGGAGAGTAATTTTTACAGAATGAATCCTCCCCAGCCATGTCAAAGCCCCCTTGTCCCAGTTCGTTAGGTCTGACGCAAGCTTTCGGTACAGGGGTGGGAAATTGTATTGATACAAGTGCTCAATTTTGGCAGTGAGGTTGATCCCCAGGTACCTAATGGAATCTCCTTTCCACTCAAACTGGAATGTGCCTCGCAACGCTGAAACTACTTCCGGTCTGAGGGTTGGAATAATTCACTTTGAGGCCTGAGATGATGGAAAAATCGTTTAGGAGTTTGCAGAGGTTAGGGAGGGTCGTGGTCGAGGAAGTGAGAAACAAAATAATGTCGTCAGCAAATAAACCACACTTATGAGTTTGAAGGCCACAGGTTACTCCCTGGATATTTGGGTTGGAGCGAATCGCAACCGCCAAGGATTCGATGGCTATGGCAAAAATTAAGGGGGAGAGGGGGCAGCCCTGTCTAGTTCACCTGGCTATATTTAGGAGCTGTGAGTGGAGACCCTGCAGGCGTATTATAGCCTTAGGTGCGGAGTAGAGGGCTCGGATCACCCCCATGAAGCGCCAGCCAAATCCCCAGCGCTCCAGAAGGGTGAAAATGTAAGGCCAGGTCACCAAGTCAAAGGCTTTGTGTAAGTCGAGTGAGAGCAACATTCCTTTCTGTTTAGGGCCTTGGTCCCAGCCGGATTGTTGGAGGGAAATGATATCTACAGCTCGTCTGACCTGGTCCGGGCCCTGTCGTCCTGGTATGAACCCGACCTGGTCCTTGTGGATGTACTGGCTAATGAAGGATGCCATACGGTTGGCTAGGATCTTCGTCAGGATCTTAAGGTCATTATTAATAAGGGAAATTAGTCTATAGTTCCCCATCTCCTCTAAGTTTTTGTCCGGTTTTGGTATAACGGTGATATAGGAAGTATTGAGGTGGGGATCCAAGGGGGAACCCTGGGTCTTTGTGTTAAAGAATTTTGCCATGTATGGTGCTAAAGTGTCAGCGAATGCCTTATAGTAAGGCACCAAAAAACCGTCAGGACCTGGCGCCGTTCCCTTCTTGAGGTCTTTTATAACCTCCAAGATTTCTTCCGATGAAAAGGGGGCCTCAAGCAAGTGTTTATGCTCGACCGATAGAGTTGGTAAAGGGAGATCTTCAAGGAAATTTAGAATTTCTTGACCCTTGTCTGTGGAAGGGGAGCTATAGAGCTGGGAGTAGTAGTCCTAAAAAGCTGTGATTATTTTGTTTGGGTTGGCCGTGGGGGACTGTCCCGCTATTCTAATCCGGGGGGTAGTTTGGGCCCGGTACCTTGGAGATAATTTAGAGGCCAACATGGCACCCATGTGATCCCTCTGCATGTAGAATTTTGCCCCACTCCAGCGTATGTGTTTCTCCGCTTTCGCTGTGAGGGCTAGGTTAAGCTCCAGCCTTGCAGCATCTAACTGTTCCAATTAAGTCTTATTGGGGCATTGTTTGTGTTTGGACTTCAGGGACTGAAAGGCCGTTTCCAGTTTCTGAATGTCCTGAAGTCGCTCCCTTTTTAACCGTGTAGCCAAACTGATGAGTTTGCCTCTCACCAATGTTTTGTGAGCGGCCCAATGGGTCTCTGGGGAGATATCATCTTTATCATTCAAAGCAAAATATGGGAGTAGTAGTCCTGAAAAGCTGTGATTATTTTGTTTGGGTTGGCCGTGGGGGGCTGTCCCGCTATTCTAATCCGGGGGGTAGTTTGGGCCCGGTACCTTGGAGATAATTTAGAGGCCAACATGGCGCCCATGTGATCCCTCTGCATGTAGAATTTTTCCCCACTCCAGCGTATGTGTTTCTCCGCTTTCGCTGTGAGGGCTAGGTTAAGTTCCAGCCTTGCATCATCTAACTGTTCCAATGAAGTCTTATTGGGGCATTGTTTGTGTTTGGGCTTCAGGGACTGAAAGGCCGTTTCCAGTTTCTGAATGTCCTGAAGTCGCTCCCTTTTTAACCGTGTAGCCAAACTGATGAGTTTGCCTCTCACCGATGTTTTGTGGGCAGCCCAAAGGGTCTCTGGGGAGATATCATCTTTATCATTCAAAGCAAAATATTCCTTTAGGGAGTCAGATACTTCCTTCACATTATTGGGATCACTGAGAAGAGATTCGTTCAGTCTCCAGTGTGGACCGGATTGTCGTGTGAGGGGATTGCGCATGGTAAAGAGCACTAGGGAGTGGTCCAACCAGGCCGTGTCATGGATGGACGAGGTCAGGGCGGAATGGATAAGACTAGGGGAGACTAGAACATTATCTATTCTAGCGTAAGTCTGGTGGGGGCAGGAATAGTGGGTATAGTCCCTCTTAGGGCCAGATTCAGGTAGATGGGCGAATCTTTAAGTTGAAGTAACGTTTCTCATTTACGTTACTCCGGCAAAATTTTAGGAGCAAGTAGTGTTATTCACATAGCACTTGCTCCTAAAGTTGCGGCGGCGTATCGAAAATGAGCCGGCGCAATTCAAATTGGGTAGGGGGCGTGTATTATTATAACTAGGCGCGATCCCGCGGCGAACGTACTGCGCATGCGTCGACTGTCAGTGCGCATGCTCCAAATTCTGTCAGTGAACGTCAATGACGTCAATCCCCATTCACGGACGTTTTACGCAAACGACTCAAATTTTTTTTTTTTCGACGCGATGACGACGGCCATACTTAACATAGGATACTCCACTAGGGGGCTGCTTTATCTTTACGCCACGTATCTCTTACGGAAACGTCGGAAAGTCACTGCGTCGCGCCCGAATACGATCGTGAATTTCCGATTCCCGCTGATTAACATATTCTCGGCGTTAATCAGCGGGAACGCCCCGCGCACCATTTTTAAAATTGAAGTTACGATACGACGGCGAAATACAATTACGCCGCTCGTATAGTAACTCCAACCCGGCGTTTCTTGTTTTCTGACTAAAGAAAACAGAAACGCCGGCTCAAAGTGAAAGTTAGGCTGGAGTATCACTGATACTCCAGCCTAATTCTACCTGAATCTGGCCCTTAGAGGGATTCATTTCCCTCCAGATGTCAACCAGGCCATGAAAATGAAGAAGTTTAGCAAGTTTAAGGCTAGCTCTTGTTGGACGAATCAACTGGGCTCCCGGGGGTCTGGTTCTGTCCAGGCCTTGGTCAAAGGCCACATTCGAGTCCCCACCTAGAATGACTCTGCCTTCTAAGAGGGGGGCAAGGGTTTTGAAGAGAGACTGAAAGAATTGCGTCTGACCTACGTTGGGGGCGTAGTATGACACTATGGAATACAAAGAGCCATCCATGGTGCCTTTGACTAATATAAATCTGCCCTCCGGATCTCTGTGGACTGCCGTCATAGAAAAATTGCTACGTTTTGAGAACAGGATTGCCACCCCTTTAGATTTATTTTCCGCACTTGCGAGGTAGAATGTAGGGAATTTAGCGTGTAGGAAAGTAGGGCTGTATCGCATAGGGAAATGTGTCTCCTGGAGCATAACAATGTCCAGTCTGCGGGAATGATAGTGATCAAAA
This sequence comes from Rana kukunoris, assembly GCA_029574335.1. Taxonomy (NCBI): domain Eukaryota; kingdom Metazoa; phylum Chordata; class Amphibia; order Anura; family Ranidae; genus Rana; species Rana kukunoris. Next base: position 304,385,645 of record CM056051.1, on the reverse strand, counting down.
GCTTTTTTCCTTTTTTGTGGGGAGTTCAAACCCTGGACATTATGGGAGGCTATTCTCACATTAGACCCTGGGGGCTGTGGAATAGCCATGGTGACACAGGGGTGGAATGCTGTCACAAATACCATCACCTACCTCCAACCTGTTCTTATGGTTCCGAATGGGGGTGTGGGTTTGATGTGCTTCAAATCGGTGCAGGTTTCGGTCCCGGCTCCTCCCCGGTAGATCAGCTGAAAAAAAAAAAGCAGTTAGAGAAAGAATGAGGCCTCGTACACACGATCGGACATATCCGATGAAAACGGTCCGCGGACCATTTCCATCGGATATGTCCGATCTGGAGTTTGATCCGATGGCGTGTACACACCATCGGATCAAATTCCCCGCCGGCGGACGTCGCGGTGACGTGTCGGCGAAGCGGCGGTGACGTTGAGGCCGCCACGTCACCGCTACGTCACGCACCAGGAAGTAAAACACTTCCGCGCATGGGCCTTCCTTTCTCAGGCATTACCAAATATAGACAATTGCATGATTTACTGTAATATATCCTTCTAGCTGACAAGAGGCTCATTCCATTTTGCTGGTTATCCAACACACCTCCCCGTGACCCAGATTTCTACAATTGGTAGCTGAGATTCGCAGGATGGAATTCCCCACAGCCTCTGTGCATGACTACATTCTCCAATTTAATAAAATCTGGGAACCATGAGATCAATCGGAATATGGAATCCCTTTGCCAACCATTATATTATAAATTGTACTAAACTCTGTAGATCCCCCCGATACATGCTGATTAGTAGACATGTGCATTTCTTTTCGTCCGAATGCATTTTCGTCCGAATTTCAGGTATTTTCGTTATCGTTTTAACAAACGATAATGAAAGCACAGAAAACGAAAACCGAAAGATCCGACATAAGCAAATGCTTTATTTTCGTTTTCATTGCGGTTGAATGTGCCTAACCTTAACTCTATTAGTCCAATATTATTCTACATAAAAAGAAAATATTCAACATAGAGAGAAAAGATTTGACATAGAGAGAAAAGATTCAACATAGATAGAAAAGATACGAAATAGAGAGAAAAGATTGGACATAGAGAGACATGAAGATTCGACATAAAGAGACATGAAGATTCGACATAGAGAGACATGAAGAGTATTTTTTTTTTTTTTTAAAAGATTCTATCGAATCTTCCTCTTTTTTTTTTTTCTTAGAACATTCGACAGACACCATAAGCCTTGAATGACAGATTCGACCTTAATTTGGATTTTTGGACGAATGCATTTTTTTTTTTACGAAAAACAAAATAAATAAAAACTAATTTCGGGAGTAACTAAATAAATGTATTTTTCAGACGAAAACGAAATTACAAAACAAAATATTTCAGTGTGCACATGTCTACTGATTAGTACCCTTTCAAGCTTCCTTCTCCTACTTGTATACCCCTAAAAATGCTCTTACCTTCATATAGACTTTTCTCTTTTGATATCAATGGAGACAGGAACAACAAGCGCCCAGAGGCGATTCAGTTCGCATGTGTCGCGCTATACAAGTTTTCATTCATTCATTCATTCATTCATTCATTCATTCATTCATATGACCTCTGCTCTGTTTTGTGTTTTTACCTATGAGTTGTTTCTATTTTCTGAAATGCCGCAGATCACCCCTGTGCTCTGTATATATGGACATTTTTTTTTATTTTTTTTCCCAAAAGTGTTTATTAAGGTTTACAACAGGTACAAACAGTATAGCTTTTTACAGTGGTCAACAGTGGAAGGTGGGTGCGGACGCAGCCGCCTCAGTTTACACATGACAGAAGTAAGCAGGCAAACATGTTATCTGGAAGCTGCTGTGCATACGCTGTAGGCAGTAACCATTACAGTAAACAGTAAAAAAAAAAAAGAGAAGAAAAAAAAAAAAAAAAAAAAAAAAGATAAAGAAGAAAAAGGAGAGAATAGTTGGTAAGAGAATCAATCAATGCGAGTAAGGCGACCTGGGCAGGGCACCCGAGGCCGCACTAGTGTCACTCATCTTAATGCACCACAATAGAGGTAAAGCCCTACCTAGGTGGACAACCTTCGCATCTGACACCCAGTCGACCCACAGACGTCTGTGGGGCACGGGATGCAGGTGATGAGATGTCATCTCGGGCAGTCCCTAAACCGGTCATTTCAGTGTCCGGTCATCGGTCAGATTGGCGATGACCGGAGGATCTTCAACTATGTCCTGTTAAAAAATGGAAGGAGGGGGGGAGGTAGGGGTTGAGGTTGGGGGGGGGGGGGAACAGACAGACCGCCACAGCTTGGTATGGAAGTGTGAGGTAAGGAAGTCTGGTTACAGTCGTCAGGGTCTGATATTTTTGTATTCGTCTGTCGTGGTGTAATGGATCCAACAGGCCCAAGTTTCGGTGAATTTCGTGGGGGTATCATTAGATTGGTGGATGAGATCCTCCATCTCCATCGTTTTTTGGAGGCGAGCGAACCAGTCAGCCAGGGACGGGGGGTGTGGGGAGAGCCATTTAAGTGGGATACACATCCGTGCAGCATTTACCATGTGCATGGCCAGGGAGCGGCAGTAGCCCCTCGGGAGGGTCTGGGCATGGTGGAGAAGAAACTGACCCGGCGTAAAGTCTAAGTTGTCGGTCGTGATTTGTGCAACGAGTCCATGGACCTCCACCCAAAAGGGTTGGAGTTTGGGGCAGGTCCACCAAATGTGGAGGAAAGAGCCCGTCTCCAAATGGCACCTCCAGCAATCCCTTGGGAGAGCCGGATTAATTCTGTGTAGTTTGAGCGGGGTTTTGTACCATCTGGAGAGGAGCTTGTAAGCGTTTTCCTGTGTTTGGACGTTGACCGAGCCCTTGTGGGCCAGCCTGTAAGCGGTTTCCCAGTCCTTATCCGTGAGGTTCAGGGTGAGGTCTCGTTCCCACTGTTGGTTTGCCCAATGAAGTTTAGAGGATTGCAAGGAAAACAATAGGCTGTATATCGTGGAGATGAGGTGTCTCTGTGGTTCCCTTTGTGAGCACAGGTTTTCGAAGGGGGAGCAAGGCCTAGACCAGCGGGAGCTTGGGGCTGTCCTGTCCAGGAAGTGCCGAATTTGTAAGTATGTCCAAAATGGGAATTCGTCTCTGTCAGTGTAGGTGGCTAGTTCTGATTGTAGCATTAGTCTACCCCGCAGGAAGAATTGGCCCGCCCTTACGGTTGTGTGGGGCCAGCTGTCAGACAGGAAGGTGAGATGCATTCCCGGAGGGAAGTCGGGGTTCAGTCTAAGGGGGGTCATGGGGCCGTTTTGATCCGATAATTTGTGTTTGGTACAGGCCTCCCGGAAAGCCTGTAAGGAAGGGAGCAGGAGAGGGTGCATTTTGCAGTCATTTGGTGTGTTGCCAGGCGAGACCCACGGTAGGTGGGATAGGGGAAGGGGGGAGAATGCCTGTTCCAGTCTTACCCAATTCTTTCGTTCCCCGTTAGCGACCCAGTCGACGATCCTAGTGAGGCCACAAGCCAGGTTATATTTATGGATATCTGGTAGGCTCAAGCCGCCTTTAAGTTTAGGGACCGTGAGCCTGACGTAGCTTAAGCGTGGGCGGGCATCGTGCCATACAAATTTGGTGCACGCCGATCTGTACGATGAGAAGAAAGCCGGGGGGAGCCTAATGGGGATTGTTTGCATGGTGTACAGTAGCCTAGGCAAGACATTCATTTTGATCACCGCGATCCTCCCGAACCACGATATGTGTTTGGGGGACCATTCCTTTAAGTCTTTAAGTATAGACTGGAGCAAAGGGGCGTAGTTAAGGGAGTATAGGTCGGAGAGGGAGGCAGGGAGTTGGATCCCCAGGTATGTGATGGCCCTGGCATTCCATTTGAAGGGGAAGTTGGCCTGGCATAGGGCACGCAAGGTCCCGGGTAGGGAGACGTTCAGGGCAGACGATTTAGAAAAGTTGATTTGAAAGTTGGACAGTATTTTGAAATCCGCAAAGTCCTTCAGTAGGTTAGGTACGGTCGTGAGGGGGTCCCTGAGGAAAAGGAGAATATCGTCCGCGAACGCGGCAAGTTTGTAAGTGTGGTTTTTAATGTCTATGCCCTTAATCGTTGGGTTGGACCTGAGTCGCCTCAAAAAGGGCTCTAGGGTAAGGACAAATATTAGGGGGGAGAGAGGGCACCCCTGACGGGTCCCATTCGCGATGGAGAAGGCGTCCGACAGGTGGTTGTTTACTCTGACCCTTGCCGTGGGGCCCGTGTACAGTGCAGATATAAAGCTCAGCATGAGCGGTGGGAGGTTCGTAGCCCTGAGGGTAGCCTGCATGAAATCCCAGGCCACCCTGTCGAACGCCTTCTCCGCGTCGAGTGAAAGGAAAAAGCCAGGGGAGCTGCTGGAGGTGAGCCAATGGTGTATGTTTAAGGCAGTGAGGGTATTGTCGCGCGCCTCCCTGCCAGGGATAAAGCCGGCTTGATCAGGATCTATTAGGGTGGGCATGTATGGTAGCAGTCTGTTCGCAATCGTTTTGGCGAACCACTTAAGGTCTACGTTGAGAAGTGAGATGGGTCTATAGTTGGATACAATGTTCGGGTCTTTGTCTGGTTTGGGGAGTACCACAATGTGGGCAGCTAGAAGATCTCGAGGAGGGGTTGTGGCGTTAGCGAAAGAGTTGTAGGTCGAGAGGAAGAAAGGTGTAAGAACGTCAGCGTAAGTCTTGTAATACCCAGCCGTCAGACCGTCAGGGCCTGGGCTCTTGCCGGGCTTTAGTTGTTTTAGGGCCAGTCTCACTTCTGTGCTGTCGAGGGGTCTGTCCAGCTCCATCCTAGCCGTCTCTGACAGCTTGGTGGGACCGTATTGGTGTAGGAAGTCGTCAATCAAGCCCTGCCTGTTGAGTAACGCCGCCGGCGTGGTCGGTGAGGGCAGGTTGTACAGGTTGGTATAGTATTTGACGAAGAGCTTGGCAATGTCTGGTGTAGAGTGTATTTTGACACCGCGGTCATCTGTCAGGGAGTGGACGGTCGCTTTGGCCTTTCTAGATTGCAGGGCTTTCGCCAGTAGTTTGCTCACTTTGTCACCGTGTTCGTAAAACGATTTTTTGGCCAGTGCGAAGGAACGTCTAATCTTTTTACCGATAACCTCTAGGAGCTCGGCTCTCGCCTTATTTAAGTCTTGTAGCGTCGCGAGGGCTTGCGAGTGTTTGTGTGTGGATTCCAGCTGTTTGATTCTCCCCAGGAGGTCGTCGTATTGTTTGCGCCGTTCTTTATTGCGTTTGGCAGCGGCAGCTATCAGAAGGCCTCTGACCACACATTTGTGGGCCTTCAGTTAACTGCAGGAGACGTGTCTTCCGGTTTGTTCTCCCGAAAGAAAGTCACTAAAGTCGATTCAAGGTCTTTAGCTAGCACCGGATCCGTGAGCAGGGACGGATCTAGCCTCCACACCTTTGTTCTGGGGTGGCAGAGGGGAAATGATAGTGTTGCCGAAATCGGATTGTGATCCGACAACCACATGGGTTCTATAGACGCAGAGGACAACAGGGGCAGATCTTCCTGGTTTATAAATAGGTAGTCAAGTCGGGAGTAGCGGTCATGGGGGTTCGAGTAGAACGTAAAGTCTCGTCCTGTAGGGTGTAGGGCACGCCAGGTGTCGTGCAGGAGAAGGTCTTGGAGGAGCATCTTGATTCTCCTCAGCGCTGAGTATGGGATGGACGAAGTGCCCGTGGACGTGTCTTGTGCGGGGTTGAGGGATATGTTGAAGTCTCCCCCTAATATCAGTGACCCTGCCTTAAAGGGTGTCAGTAGGGCCGAAACGGTTTTGAAAAAGGGTACCTGATGTGAATTAGGTGCGTATACAGCAGCGAGCGTGATAGTGCGGTCCAGATGGGAGCCTTTTAGAAAAATATACCTTCCCTCCGGGTCAGTCAGCTTCTCCTCCAGTCGGAAGGGGCAGTGTCTAGCTATCAGTATGGAGACCCCTTTCGTCTTTGCGTGTGGGTTTGTGGCGTGGTGAGCTTCAGGATAGTGAACATTGTGTAGTTTGGGTATAGCATCTGACTTAAAGTGCGTTTCTTGTATGAAGGCGATATCCGCCCTAGCTCTGTGCAGAGCCAATAGGAGCTGAGATCGCTTTTCAGGAAGATTCAGCCCCCGTGCATTGAGGGAGACCACTTTCAATGTGGGGTTGTCAGTGCCCAGCGGTGGGCCTGTCATAGTGTGCGGTAGCGCGGTCAAAGGGCTGGGCGTGTTATGGATGCTGGCGTCCAAGCTGTGGCGGTGTGGGGAGGTGTCCAGGGTGGGTGTGATACAGGAGCGGGATCAGGGGCAGAGGGCACGAGGGGTTCCCGCTAGGAGGCACGACACAGTGGATATCAGGTGTGTGAGGGGCGGGTCCCCTGAGAGGGTGAGGTGTGCCAGGGGGGGGGGATTCACAGTTCTTCCCGTCTACGGGGAGGGAGAGGGGGTAGAACCGATTTAGGTGGTGGGGACACAGTCCCTCCGCCTATCCTTTATGGGCAATCGGTAGGATGCGGCCGCGTGGGGCACCCGCACAGTGAAGGGGGTGCGGGTACCAACACACGACACCGCTCGCGGGTTGACCTGGGCCGAGCCAGAAAACGACTGGGTGTTGAGAGTGATATCCGTGAATGGTATGCCACCCCAGAGCGCATATCTATGTAGCGTAGCCAGGGGTGAGGTCCTGAGGGGGAGCAAACAGAGGAGGGCATGGCGTAGTGGCGTCTGGAGCAGAAAGGCAAGACGTAGACAAAGTCTGGGATCCCCCTTGCTGAGGGGGAGGCCTGCTGAGAACGCACCCCTTCATAAAGCTATGGCCTCACGGAAAGGTATGGGTATAAGGAGCGGGATATGGCATGTCACCCGCCGGAAGGCCCCCGCGAGTGGCATCCCCTTAATGTGTATCTGACATGGGGGGTACGGGGGAGGGGGAGAGATATACTCCTCGTCTCCGCCCGCCGACCACAGGCATAACATGAAACAATCAAACCATATAACAATTAACCATGCAATTACTTAGTCACCCCATGCTTCTTGCTAGCACGGTAGCCTTGCAATACTCGCCGGTTCCAGCTCACGGAGAAGTCCGGACAAGGACAGGGGCGGCAAGTATACTTATCCGAGGGTGTGAGAGCGTGCCCCATTGCGTGCGGTATTGTCTGTGGCGTAGTAGAGGAGTTGTCTTCTCCAGGGAAGGGGGTCGCGTTGGCCAAATCGGAGATCAGCAACGGGGAGCAACCCGGTGTGCACTGTGTTGGGGCCCTCCGGGACCACAGGGCCATGAAGTCCTAGCGTTGGGTTTAAGCCGTCCGGGGCAATATATGGACATTTTTATTTGTACCTTTATACCTTCTGTTACAGCTCAGATATTTGTATGCTCTGTAACAATTTCTTCTTCTTCTTTTTTTTTTTGATAATCCAATAAAAAAAATTAAAAAACATGGACATTTCAGTGTATACCTTGAGCGTGTTTAAATTTTGACCCAGCCTTATGGATTGATGACAGCCTAATAATATTTGATACAGTGTTGACTGAAATAGATTTTCACATTTCCTAGCTTCAGTTTTGCATATCCTCTCAAGCACATATAATCCTGATAGAAACAAAATATATGATGGGAAGATGGGGTAAGTAATTATAGTTATAAAAAGGTGGACTACCTTGGCTTCCTGTCACTAGAAATAATGCTCCTTAATTTATATCAGGAATTATTTTATATTTGTAATTCTAGATTGAAAGCAAAACTGTCATTTATAGTCCATAAAGCAAATAAAATGGCACATTTTGATTTATGTGCCAAGTCGGTGCTGTGGCTTATTTACAAATCTAAAGCTGTGTTGATTGCTTATTTGCTGCTATGAAGTGACAGAATTATTTTCAAGTGTCTAACTCAGTGAGAAGAAGCAAAGTTCAAAATAGACCGTTATAACAAAAATGAGGATACTGCAATACAGAATAAGTTTCCTGCAATTACATTTTGTTTTTGTGAAATCCTCATCAGCTCTTGTGCGTATATCTCAAGTGTGAGGCATCCAAAGAAAATTAAAAAAATCTGTTTTAACCCCCAGTTCAAAATAAAATTAAGACACAATTATTCACTAACGTTTTATTGGAAAGTAACTTATGCATCGGTTGTCATGGAAATGGCAGTGCAGACATTTCTACATATTAATTATGCCTTTACACGGACAGTATTCAGCTCCCAAGAATCTTGAAGGATTACTGCTTAAAACCCCTTCCATTTTCAAGTGCTTACAGCTCTTCTTCTCTTGTTTGAAGACAATTATTTTCTTGAGCACATTTGTGGCTTCATACAAACATGAAATGTACTGACTTTTTGTGGTCATTACTTCTTCAATGTTTTTTCAGTTGACATTTGGAATCCATGTTAAGACTTTAATTAATTTAAATGAATTAAAACATACAGAGATAAGTAATTTATTGAGCATTGTGAAACAAGTAAAATTAAATGTTAGCATTCTAAATGTTTTAAAAAAAAAATTGTTTTCCCTATTTTTATGAATTTCTATAATATTGACCCAGTCTAGTGCCACAGTTTTCTAATTTCACAAAAAATTGTGTACGGTTTTAAAAGAACCAAATATCCAGTTAAAAACACACACACAAAGAATTATAGCTGCATGTAAAACATACAGGACCAGATTCACAGAGCGATTACGCCGGCGTTACAGGAGATGCGCGGCGTAAGTCTAAATTTGCGCATGCGTTTCGATGCTCCGCATCCCCAAAACGAGATACACAAGAAATCTACTTTTTTTTGTCCAGCGTAATTTCGATAGATGGACGCATCCGTCCGCGCAAAACTGCGCTAGACACACCATTGATTTGCTATTCAAATATGCAAATGAGGGAGTGACGGGGATCCACAAAAGAATGTTGGTGCAGCGCAGGCTACGCACTCTGCGCAACAGCTGCACGGCCTGTCTAAAATTAGACCATATAAAAGGTGGTATAAAATTAGACAATTCGTCTACATGTCAGAGAAAGCAACACTGTTAGTGAGGAGCTGAGCAGTCACACGTGTTGCACAACAATCTATATGCCAACATGCCAGGGACATCCTCGCTCATAGCTATACTACTGACTTTAGATGAGCAAAGAAGGATGAGGGCACGGAGGAGGGCACGGGAGAGGATATACCGCACACGCATAGACCTCTTTGGCATGAGTGATTCTGAGGTGTATCACATCTTCAGATTCACCCCTCATGCCATCCTGGAATTAACCATAACCCTGCAGGATGACATCACCAGCCCAACACACCGCTCACATGCAGTGCAGCCACTGGTCAAGGTCATGGCAACACTCCATTTCCTTGCCAGTGGCTCTTTTCTAAGAACAAGTGGAGTGGTGGCTGGGATGTCACAATCCTCCATGAGCAAATGTGTGCACCAGGTTATCCCTGCAATCCTCAGACGCATGGCCAACCAAATCATCAAGCCCACCACTGAGGACCTGCGGCTGAAGGCAATGACAGATTTCTACAGAATTGCCAGATTCCCACGCACCGTGGGGGCCATTGATTGCACACATGTGGCACTCCAGCCCCCCCATGAGACAGAGCACATATACCGCAATTGGAAGCATTGGAATTTCATCAATGTACAGGTGATAGTCGACGCCCAAGGCCTCATATGGCACGTCCGTGCCAAACACCCCGGATCCATCCATGACAGCTTCATATACAATCAGAGCCCCATCCCAATGGAATTCGAACAGAACGTGTATGGGGACACCTGGCTGGTTGGTGAGTGACATGGGTGGCAGGCATGACTGTCCCCCCCCATGATGCACACATCACAAGGGGCACATGCATGACTAACATACTCCTGTCTTTTCCCTTACAGGTGACTCTGCATATGCACTGGGACCCCATCTCATGACTCCTATCCGGAACCCCCAAACCCCAGGAGAGGAAAGATACAATGAAGCCCACGCCCAAACACGTGCAGTGGTGGAGCACACCTTTGGCCTCCTGAAGTCACGTTTCCGATGCCTGGATAAGTCTGGGGGGACCCTGTTGTATTCCCCAAACTTTGTGTGCCAGATCATCGGTGCATGTTGCATTCTGCACAACTTCGCAGTGAGAAAGGGCCTGCAGATTGACATACGTGATGACCTGACCCCTGAACCAGACAATCCCCCCCAACCGAGGTTACCCCATCTTCTGAGGGAAGAGCAGCCAGGAGACAGCTCACATTAGGCATATTTGCACGTTAAACGCACACATTAATCATGGCACAATGAGAATGCATGCATGCACACCACTGTGGTCCCTAGCACAGACACATCACATCCTCATCTAATTGGATTAGCACAAGCCCACCATGCTGGACTTGTGAGCAGCAACGTCACGGCTCCAATTATGTCTCTGTACATTCATACACCATTCACACGGACCTGGGTATCCCTTCTCCCTGGTCCTGGGGAACCCTTCTCCACCAAAACTGAGGGTGACACCCCTTTGCCAGCAGGAATATCACCCCCACATTCCAAAAACATCACAAAAAAAAAATGTCCAGCAAAAAAAAAAAAATTTCCAGCAAAAAAAAAAAGGGGGGAAAACAAATTAATGCCGTTGGCGTGAGCCACGCCTGGGGCGCCCACGGCCCCAGCTCCTCAGGGGAGACTCATGGGGAGGGGGGGAATCCGGGGAAGGAGGAGCAGCCCCTGGTCTCTGCCCACCTGGCGGCCTGCCCTACAAGGCCACGGCAATTCTGTTCAGGCCAGCACCTAGTGTTGCCATGTTGGCCTGGATAGCCTGGGTGAGGGCCCTCACATCCTACCCAACATCTGCTGTTGTAGTCTGCAGTACGTTTAGGCAGTTTGTAAGAGCCTGGGAGTGGCAGTCCAGGTCCCTAAGCGTATCCTTTATGGAGGACAGGCTCTCCTCCATCCGCCCCAAAGTCTGGCTGACCTGTCCCAGATGGCGGGTCTGAAGGGCCTGGTCCCTTCTCAGATTGGCGGGCAGAACCTTACCTGGCATCACGCCTTCATGACTGGAGTCATAGCCAGGCATGCCCTCCACCTGTTGTCTATGAAAGGTGTGGGCCACCGCACGCTCCTCCGCTGTCAGCCGAACAGGGCTTGGTGGGCCCCCTCCTGTGGCCCTGGCATGGGCTGCCATTTTGGCCAGCTTCTTTCTGACCAGACGCCGGAGGTCATTGATCTTCTTTTCAATCCCCGACCGTGTCCGGGTCTCCCCCCCCTGATGCATTCACCTCGTCAGTAATGTTCTGTAAGATCTCACGCCTCCTGGCCGGGGTGGTGTTGGCACTCTCCGGGCCGTGGAGGAAATGCCCATATTGGGAAATGGCCCGGGCAAGAATTTGTTTCTCCCCCAAAGTAAAATTTAACTTCCTCTTCCTCTCAGTCATACTCATACAAAAACTCTCTCCCAAACAATCAGCAAAAATCACTCACAAAAACAAGCAGGAAAAATCAACCAAGAAAACAAACAAACAAAAAACTATCAACCAAAAAGTCTCACAAGCAGTCACCAAAAAACACTTTCAAATATCTTTTACAAAACACTAGATCAAACAGTCCACAAATATAACAAAGACAAGTCACAACGCAACAAACAACAGAACAAAAGCACCTTGATGTATAGGGAGGGATACAAAGGGATGTACGTTTGTGTCTGTCTATTTATGCTGTCTGCGTAGTTCACTAAGTTGCCCTAGTCCACTTCCAATTTCACTGATTGCGCCGTTCCCGAGTTGTGAGCATGCAGAGGCGTCTCTAGGGGGGGCCAGAGGGGGCCCTGACCCCCCCCCCAACATTATGCTGTGCCCCACCATGTGACCCCCCAAAAAATTTTTTTTTTCTCGGGCCGCCCCTGGAGTAACAGTCTCTCCTGAGTGGAAGAGCGTCCCCAGTCAGCTCTGCGGGGCATTCCTCCCCCTCCCTCTGCTCGCTGACACTGCATATTGCAAGCGTTCACACAACCACAGCCGCCCGATCTGCTCCTTCCCCTGCATCCTCATTGGCACGGAGAAGAGTGAGTTGCAGAAAGGACTCCATGAGCACTGTGGGGGAGGGGGGGCCCAAGCCTTCATCTCAGTTACTGAAAAAACAGGCTGATTTCTCCCGTCCTTAGGACAGGAGAACCAGCCTGTAAATTCCGAGAGTGGCGACTGCAAGCTGAGCCGAGTGTCAGTCTATGACACTCTTTTACAGGCCAGCGAGTCCAGCCACCCCCCCCCCCCACTCTCCTCACATACGAGCAGGGAGGAATACAGCTCCTCCTCCTACTACTTTCAGTCCCGCCCACACTATCTCGGTGTGCTGTATCTGAAGAGAGGAGATGTGTGTTCAGGAAACATTAAAATCAGCAGCATGTGTGTGAATGATGCCTGAGATTCTAGCCTGGACCGTGGGTAAGTGTGTGCACTGCAGACTGCAGTACACTGTAATCACTGAACTGCATTATTTCCATCCCTTCTCTCCCCCATCTGTCTCCCTCCCCTCTCCTGTTCTTTCAAGACATTCACAATTTACTTTCTGTTACTGTCACCACCGTTTGCAATACTCCATTCCATCGCCCCACGACAGCTTATCTGACAGTTCGACAGACATTAGACACGACCCATTTCATTTCCAAGAATAACCGAGACAACACAACTCTGGTACTGGTTCCAAAATGAATGAATGAATCCTTTAATGGTAACTTAGCTTTCTTATATACAGTACACGCATGTTACAGTTAATCACAGGGACAAAGACACACTCCACCCACACATCACACAATGGGGGGCTTCATACATATTATTTTAGATAATGACATTCCGATGAGTTAATTACTACTCATTACCCAGACAGTCTGGCTTCGCATTTAGAGGGGTTAATTACTACAGCTTGACAAGTCACATTCCACATCTTAACAGTGTCATTAGCATACACAATGAACAGGTCTTAGGAGCAGACTTAATTAGCACAATGGACACAAAACAGTATTAGCATCACACAATGGAATGTCTAGGAGCAGACTCAATTAACACCTCACAAGCATGTGTCCCCACATTGAATGAAAACACTCTATTAACCTGTCGGAGTCAGACTTTACCAACTTGTAATATTTAAAGATATCCTGCAAAACATGAATTATCAGTAATGTCCCATCCCATGTAATTTATCATTTCTCAGTCACCCTATGCCCAAAAGGGGCACAGGATGACCCTAGACCCAAGAGTCATTAGTGATGCTGGCACTCGAGTACCCCCCATCCTTCAAAAGTCTCTGGGTGTCACGGGCCTTTCTGTTACACTTTCACTTTCAGTTAGGCAGGTAATATACAGTCCAAATTTCTTTCCTACATCCACAGATTGCAGGAAAGAAACTTGCATGATTCCCCCATCAACACAGACAGTGCTGACGGGAATATCCCTCCTGCCCAGCAGTTGTATTCTCCCGACAAACAGTGATTATCACTAGTGGCTAAACAGCAACCACTAGTGATAATCCTAAGAGAATCTGCTCATTAATGGTTCAAATCTCAGCCAGTTTCTGCTGAACCAGCTGAGATTTAAACTTTCTATGGCTGGTCTTAGCTTTTAGGCTGCCCATACATTGATCACTTTTTTTCATTCAACTATTAGGTTGAATGAAAAAAAAAAAAGAAATGATTCAATTCCCCCATCTACACATTATAGGTGGATGGGGGAATCCTCCCAGTGTGGACCAGTGCTGGAATAATCAGAGTTGCTTTCCTGTCCCGGCTACCACAGCGCTGGTCTCTGTCTCCTTGGCAGCTGTGGCAGCACATTGGAACCCGGTGCTGGTTACTTTATGGGGCTGATGTACAGGAGGGCCAGCACAATTTGTTGTTAGAGAAGGCTGGGCATGTTCAAAAATCCACATGCCAGAGCCTGCCAGGAAGCCCACACTGCACAGCGCTAATCACAGGCAGTGAGAAATTTCCCGGTCCACAGCTCTGCACGGATCAGGAAATGTCTCACTGCCTGTGATTAGCACTGTGGAGTGTTGGCTTCCTGGCGGGGTTGGGCATGTGGGATTTCAAACACACCCGAGCCCATCTCTATTGGTGGTAGACAGTTGAGCTCCCTGCAGGTTGCTTAGCAGCAGCGGGAGCCTTCTCTGACATGCTGATCGTGATGCAATCCAGGTGATGCTCCCAGTCAAATTCTAGTGTTAAATATCAGAGATTTTATTGATCAAAGCCCACACTTTACAGGCATAGAGCCCACACGGCTGCGGAACATACGTTTGATTATATATATATATGTGGTTGTACTCTTGATGCTAATAAATACAGTATTTATTAGATCTGACTGGGAGCATTACCTGGATCACATCCCGATCAGCATGTCAACAGAGAAGGTTATACAGCATTACTGCTGCTAGGTGACCAGCTGGGGGCTCAGCTCTCTATAACCAATAGTGCCAGCCTTCCCCTGCATGCACCCATAATGTCACCAGCACTAGGTCCTAATGGACTCCTGATGCTGCCAAGGAGACAGATGCCAGACCATCGCTGTCAATAGCAGGGACAGGACAGCTGGGGAACCCCACAGTGGCAGAACACCAGGGCCTGGTGGCAAGACAACATTTGCAACCCTGAGAGTTCTCCCACTGCTTTGGACCCTTATATTTTCTTGGTGTGCTGGTGACACATAGCTCTTGTTTTCTGCCACCCTGGGGGGCCCCAGTATAGTAGGAAGGGAGCTCACTGCAGAACATGTAAAAGGGCCCGTTTTGGGATCGTAGTAAATGGCCCCAGGAGATATATATATATATATATATATATATATATATATATATATATATATATATTTGCATTTTATAGTTGGGCCCCCCTACTTTTGTCCCTGTCCCCCTATGTGCCCCCCCTAAATATGAAAGCTGGAGACGCCACTGTGAGCATGCGCACAGAGGTGCTGACCATGGTCTGCTTCATGTGCGCATGCGCGAGCCGGCCGGCCCTTCATTTGCATGGGGTCACGGCTCATTTCAATGTAACACGCCCACGTCCTTCCCAATTTGAATTACTCCGCCTTACGCCTCTGAAATTACGTTGCACAGGCGCTATTTTCTGCGCAAAACTATCGAGAATACGGTGATTGCACCGCTACATTGCGGCAGTCTAATGTAAAGGAGGTGCGCTACGCCAGTCAAAAAATGCGCCGATGCACGTGAATCTGGCCCACAGTCTTCTAGTGGTCAGTGTATGAATAACAGCAGACCACTAAACACAAGTAAGTATTTTTTCAGATTTCTGTACCATGACCTTGCTGTTTCCTCTTTCTAAGGGTCAGTTAGTACAGATGGTGGATGCAGGAAGGTTTCAATGCCTATGTACATCCCGATGTTGCATGCCATGTTCGGATCCCCGTGGAGCAACCTGGAATGGACTTGGAAAATATAGAAGTTTGTAATGGGCCTTCTGAATCTGTATAGTCCTTCAAGCCATAAGAAGGTTATATAAAAGGTGTTATGAACTAACTTCTGTTCTAATTCTAGTATGAATAAGACACAGTGGAAAATGCTGCTGCAGGGAGGTTATATGCCTTATTATAGAAGATATATCAAACCACCTTAGTTCTGCTGATTAAAGACAATAATGAATCACCTACAAGACATTATGTGAAGGCCTTGCAAGTAATACAAATTTGCACAACATTTAGTTATTTTGAAAATAAAGCAGGAGATGAATGTATTTGGCTTCAACAATAACTACAAAGTTTCTGCCATGTTGAGTCAGGCTTTGTTTTTCTTTGTAACAAATGTTTAGTGAAACTGTGATTCCTAACAAATTTGAGTTAAGTATTAATGCAATTATTATAATTTGTATAATGTATTATGTCAGTATCCCTTCTCTGTGGAACTGTTAGCAAAGATGCAGCAGGTGAACCATCTGTGGCAATACTGGCAATGTTCAGGCTGCTGCAATTTGGTAATGCAACTTGGAAGCCACTCTGATGCTACTTTGAAATGGTTGCATAATCGAATGCCCCGTACACACGACCCGATTTTCCGCCGGAAAAACCTTGGATGGTTTTCCCGACGGAATTTCACTCAGGCTTGGCTTGTGTACACACGGTCATACCAAATTCCGATCGCCAAGAACGCAGTGACGTAAAACACGTACAATGGCATTATAAAGCGGAAATTCCATTCTGAGTCTGGCACCCTTTGGACTGCTTCTGCTAATCTCGTGTTAGTTGAAGTTTGGTGAGAGATGATTTGCACTTTTCAGTCTTTGTGCTTTTCAGACCATTTCTGCTGTTCAGTTTGTGCTTGTGGGTTTGTATCTGTTTTTCAGTTTGTGTAGTCAGTTCGTATCTGGTTTCCAGTGCGTTCTTTTCTACTTGTTTATGATTTTCAGGTCGTTCTTCATAGGCCTTTCTGTTCTTTATTGCATTCTGTTAGTTAATTTTGACCAGCCGACCGTTTTCCATGTTGAGGGAACGTACTCGTCGTAGAGTTTGTGCTGTGCTTGGTGTTGGGCTTCTTGCTTTGACCCAAGCACAGTCCATGAACAAGGTGAGGAGGAGTTCGTAGACGAAGAATTGGTTGCTCCAGCGTGACCACTTCTGTCATATGCCTTTGCTGTGGGAGAATAATCCTGCTTATTTTCAGGAATTATCTCCGGATGACGGACCCTAATATTACCAGGCAGGACACCTGCATGCGGCAAGCCATCACTTCCAAGCAAAGGCTAGATGCCACGTTGCGCTACTTGGTGACAGGACCTGTAGAGCTGTAGAGCGCGCTGCGGGGAAGCCCTGTGTTGTCTGTGTCCCTTGGACACGGCCAATCACAGATCGCGGCGAACGGCCAATCAGAGTGGCCGTTTGCGATGCGATCTGTAGGCGAATGAGAGATGATCTCTCATAGATCATCTCTCATTGCCGTTTTACACAGAGACAGCGTCCTGTCTCTGGAGAGGAGGAGCCCGATCTGTGTTCCTTCCTACATAGGGACACAGATCGGTCACCCCCCCAGTCACCCCCCCCTCCCCCCACAGTCACCCCCCCCTCCCCCCACAGTTAGAACACACCTAGGATACACATTTAACCCCTTCCTCACCCCCTAGTGTTAACCCCTTCAATGCCAGTCACATTTATACTGTAATTAGTGCATATTTATAGCACTGATCACAGTATAAATGTGAATGGCGCCAAAAATGTGTCAAAAGTGTCCGATGTGTCCGCCATAACGTCGCAGTACCAATAAAAATCGCAGATAGCCGCCATTTCTAGTAAAAAAATAAATAATACAAAATAATAATTCTCTCCCCTATTTTGTAAGCGCTATAACTTTTGCGCAAACCAGTCGCTTATTGCGATTTTTTTTTTTTTTTACCAAAAATATGTAGAAGAATACGTATCGCCCTAAACTTTTTTTTTTTAATTAGGATATTTATTACAGCAATAAGTAAAAAATATTGTATTTTTCTTCAAAATTGTCGCACTTTTTTGTTTATAGCGCAAAAAATAAAAACCGCACAGACGATCAAATACCACCAAAAGAAAGCTCTACTCGTGGGGAAAAAAGGACGTAAATTTTGTTTGGGAGCCACGTCGCACGACCGCGCAATTGTCAATTAAAGCGACGTAGTGCCGGAAGCTGAAATTTTACCTGGGCAGGAGGGGGGTGTATGTGCCCAGTATGCAAGTGGTTAAGGTAAGTTTTCTTCTTTAACCACTTAAGGACCTTGGGTGTTTTTCAGATTTGGCGTTTACAAGACTAAAACAGTTTTTTTTGCTATAAAATTACTTAAAACCCCCAAACTTTTTGTCACACTGTATTTGCACAGCGGTCTTACAAGCGCACTTTTTTGGGTAAAAATCACTTTTTTGAATTAAAAAATAAGACAATAATAAAGTTGGCCCAATTTTTTTATATATTGTGAAAGATAATGTTACGCTGAGTAAAATGATACCCAACATGTCACGCTTAAAAATTGCGCCCGCTCGTGGAATGGCGTCAAACTTTTACCGTTAAAAATCTCGATAGGCGACGTTTAAAAAATTCTATAGATTGCATCTTTTAAGCTACAGAGGAGGTCTAGGGTTAGAATTATTGCGCTCGCTCTAATGATCGGAGTGATACCTCACTTGTGTGGTTTGAACACCGTTTTGATATGCGGGCGCTACTCACGTTTGCGTTCGCTTCTGCACGTGAGCTCGTCGGGACGGGCGCTTTGAAAAAAAAATTGGATGTTTTCTTATTTATTTTTATTTATTTTAGTATTTTTACACTGAAAAAAAAAAAATGGATCAATTTTTTTCCTATTACAAGGAATGTAAACATCCCTAGTTATAGAAAAAAAGCATGACAGGTCCTCTTAAATATGAGATCTGGGGTCAAAAAGACCTCATATCTTATTTTTAAACTTAGATGCAAAAAAAAAGGAAAATGTTTTCATTTGAAAAAATGACATTTAAAAAATGTTGCTTTAGGAAGCATGGGCCGAACTGACGTTTTGACGTCACTTCCGCCCTGCTACGGGGGGTGGGTCTTCTCCGCTCTCTGGGGGGTCTTCTCCGCTCTCCGGTGGGGTCTTCTCCGCTCTCCGGGGGTCTTCTCCGCTCTCCGGTGTCTTTTCCTGCTCTCCGCTCTTGATTCGGCGCTGTCCGGTGCCTTCTTTCTCTTCAGGACTGGCCGCCGCTTCTGTCACGTCTTCTTCTCTTCTCCAGATGTTGACGCAATGCTTCCTCCCGCTGTTATGCTGGGCGCGCGGCTCCCAGCGACTTATATTGACCTATCTTGTGACGTCGCAGTCCCATCATGCTCCGGTAGGTACCACGTGGGTAGGTAGCACATGGGTAGGTAACACGTGGTACCTACCAGAGCATGATGGGACTGCGAAAAAAGGACGTAAATTTTGTTTGGGAGCCACGTCGCACGACCGCGCAATTGTCAATTAAAGCGACGTAGTGCCGGAAGCTGAAATTTTACCTGGGCAGGAGGGGGGTGTATGTGCCCAGTATGCAAGTGGTTAAGGTAAGTTTTCTTCTTTAACCACTTAAGGACCTTGGGTGTTTTTCAGATTTGGCGTTTACAAGACTAAAACAGTTTTTTTTTCTATAAAATTACTTAAAACCCCCAAACTTTTTGTCACACTGTATTTGCACAGCGGTCTTACAAGCGCACTTTTTTGGGTAAAAATCACTTTTTTGAATTAAAAAATAAGACAATAATAAAGTTGGCCCAATTTTTTTATATATTGTGAAAGATAATGTTACGCTGAGTAAAATGATACCCAACATGTCACGCTTAAAAATTGCGCCCGCTCGTGGAATGGCGTCAAACTTTTACCGTTAAAAATCTCGATAGGCGACGTTTAAAAAATTCTATAGATTGCATCTTTTAAGCTACAGAGGAGGTCTAGGGTTAGAATTATTGCGCTCGCTCTAATGATCGCAGTGATACCTCACTTGTGTGGTTTGAACACCGTTTTGATATGCGGGCGCTACTCACGTTTGCGTTCGCTTCTGCACGTGAGCTCGTCGGGACGGGCGCTTTGAAAAAAAATTGAATGTTTTCTTATTTATTTTTATTTATTTTAGTATTTTTACACTGAAAAAAAAAAATGGATCACTTTTATTCCTATTACAAGGAATGTAAACATCCCTATTTATAGAAAAAAGCATGACAGGTCCTCTTAAATATGAGATCTGGGGTCAAAAAGACCTCATATCTTATTTTTAAACTTAGATGCAGAAAAAAAGGAAAATGTTTTCATTTGAAAAAATGACATTTAAAAAATGTTGCTTTAGGAAGCATGGGCCGAACTGACGTTTTGACGTCACTTCCGCCCTGCTACGGGGGGTGGGTCTTCTCCGCTCTCTGGGGGGTCTTCTCCACTCTCCGGTGGGGTCTTCTCCGCTCTCCGGGGGTCTTCTCCGCTCTCCGGTGTCTTTTCCTGCTCTCTGCTCTTGATTCGGCGCTGTCCGGTGCCTTCTTTCTCTTCAGGACTGGCCGCCGCTTCTGTCACGTCTTCTTCTCTTCTCCAGATGTTGACGCAACGCTTCCTCCCGCTGTTATGCTGGGCGCGCGGCTCCCAGCGACTTATATTGACCTATCTTGTGACGTCGCAGTCCCATCATGCTCCGGTAGGTACCACGTGGGTAGGTAGCACATGGGTAGGTAACACGTGGTACCTACCGGAGCATGATGGGACTGCGACGTCACAAGATAGGCCTATATAAGTCGCTGGGAGCCGCAGGCCGGCATAACAGCAGGAGGAAGCGTCGCGTCAACATCTGGAGAAGAGAAAAGAAGAAGAAGACGTGACAGAAGCGGCGGCCAGTCCTGAAGAGAAAGAAGGCACCGGACAGTGCCGAATCAAGAGCGGAGAGCGGGAGAAGACTCCGGAGAGCGGAGAAGACCCCCGGAGAGCGGAGAAGACCCACCCCCCGCCGAAGATGTCGGAAAAAGCCCGTCGGAGGGGGGCGCTTTTATAAAAGCGACCACACCCCCCCCCCCGGCGGCCAACTAATAAAATATTTCAATACCCAGGGTTGTCGGGAAGGGGCCCTGTCCTCATCAACATGGGGACAGGGTGCTCTGGGGTGGGGGGGCCGCAGTGCGCCCCCCTGCCCCAGAGCACCTGACCCCCCATGTTGAGGGCATGCTGCCCTGTACGGCTCAGGGGGGGGGGGGGCGCTCGCTCGCCCCCACTCCCCTCCTGACCGGCCGGCTGGCGTGCTTTGGATCCGGGTCTGGTATGGATTGTGGGGGGGCCCCACGCCGTTTTTTCGGCATAGGGGGGGTCTCCTTACAACCCATAACAGACCTAAGGGCCCGGTATGCTCCTGAGGGGGAAACCCATGCCGGATTTTTATTTAAAATCCGGCGGGGACTTCCCCTTCAGGATTCATAACAAACGCCGCCCACGTGTAGAATTGGCGGGAATCCACGTCGGATCACCATCGCTTCTATGAAGCTGGCTCCCACGATGGGGCTCGCAGGTGGTCAATCTCGCTGAGAAAGGGAGCGAGATTGACACAATATCGCGGTCACCCACTGTATATCTGCGTGAGCAGGTCCTTAAGTGGGTAACATCACATTCTATGTATTTAATGTATGCTAATGTATTGTATTTTGTTCACCATTCCCTAACTACCATGACTGTAATATGCTGTGAATGTCCCCTTTGTCCTCATGCATGCTGTAAGCTTTTAATACTCCTTTTTTGGCCTACATGCATATTTCCCTTAACTAACCTCTACAGCATGCTTTCCTGGGCCCATACACACCTAGCCTAGTCACTTAACAATATATTTTATCAGCTCGATTGTAGTGCTTTACGCTAAACACCCCCTAAAACGTGTACAAATGTTATTGTTGTCCTTAAATTCAGGCAGAGTTTTTTTTGGGGGGTCCCAAACTGATCTAGAAACCCCCCACCCCCTCTGACCCAAGGGAAAGCTTGGGCTTCCCCAGTGACATAGTCAGAGGGTGCGTCAGAGGGGGACAGGTCACGTGACGGATGGCCCCGCCTCACCTATATAAGAGCTGTCACTGGCTCAAGGCCACGTCATTCGCTGGGCTGTCTCCGGTGGAGACAGGTGGCCGGCGATGCGTGTACTCTGAATCCCGGACCTGAAATGATCTTTGCATCGCTGGACCCCGGCAGAGAGGATATCACCTGTCGCTGGATACTGACGTTGGAGCGGGGAACGAGAGTGGATTACCACTGCTGGATTTATTTTTTACTGTGTGTGTTTTTTTTACTATTATTTACACTTCCTTAGTGAATTGGTAGAGGTAAAATGTACCCTATTACCAATTTGCATAGAGGGGGCCAGGATCTGGAGGTCCCCTTTGTTAAAGGGGTCTTCCAGATTCTGATACGCCTCCGTCCGCAGACCCACACAACCACCAGCCAGGGTTGTAGGGATGAGGTCCTTGTCCCCATCAACATGGGAACATCCTCCCTATGTTGAGGGCATGTTGCCTGGTATGGTTCAGGAGGGGGGGGCGCTCTCTCGTCCCCCCTCTTTTCTGTGGTCGGCCAGGTTACGTGCTCGGATAAGGGGTCTGGTGTGGATTTTTGGGGGAACTCTACACCATTTTTTTTTAAATTTGAGGTGGAGTTCCCCTTAAAATCCACCTGAAGGGTCTGGAATGGATATTTGGGGGGAACCCCACATAATTATTTTTTTATTAATATCCATACCAGACCTGAAGGGCCTGGTAATTGAATTTGGGGGACCCCATGCTTTTTTTTTTATTATGCATTTTCTCTGAATTGCTGGGAGCTGACAATTCATTATAGCCACGAGTGATTTTTTAATGACTTTTTTTTCCTTCAGAAATTACACCAAACAGGCAAACAGGCAAAGTTCGAGTCGAACATGAGTTCGACTTGAACTAAAAGCTCATTCCTAGTGGCAAGTTACATAGGAAGTAGAAATGTAAAATGTCCAATCAGTTGGCGCAATTTATGTTTTCTCTGCACGTACTCATTTTTGTAATTCATATTGCTTTGCTGCTTTTAGAGCAGAATATGCTTTCTCATTCAGAGAAAAGGATGATTATGTGATTAGCATGTTCAAGAGACTGTGAAGACTCTGAGATTTTCTTCATTCAGCACAAAAATAAATACTTAATACATGGTTTTGTAGTTGAATTAATATATATGATATTCATCCCCCCTTCGCATTTTTCATGTTTTGTAGCCTCACAACCTGGAATTAACATAGATTGTTTGAGGATTTGTATAATTTATTTTACAGAACATTCCTACAACTTTGAAGATGTTTTTTTATTAGCCCCCCTAAAGTCAATACTTTGTAGAGCCATCTTTTGTGGCTATCACAGCTCCAAGTCACTTTGAATAAGTCTCTATGAGCTTGCCACATCTTACCACTGGGATTTTTGCCCATTCCTCCTTGCAAACCTGCTCAAGCTCCTTCAAGTTGGAATGGTTTGCGCTCGTGAACAGCAGTCTTTAAGTCTGACCACAGATTTTCTATTTGATTGAGGTCTGGGCTTTGACTAGGCCATTCCAATACATTTACATTTTCCCCTTAACCTCCCCGGTGGTATGATTCTTTCAGATATTAGGTGCTGAAAGCGATACAATTGTTTTGCATGGAAATTTGTCGTTTTATATTGTAGGCCTGTAATTCTTAGGAATAACTCACGTAAATCTGTCCAAACAAGTCTAGTAGACATCCCAGGTATGATAAATAGACATGTGCACAGAAATTTTTTTTTTGTTCCGTTTCGTATGGCCCCGTCTGTTCGTTTCCGTTCGTTTTTCGTAAGACGCCCGTTTTCCCGTTCGTTCCCGTTCGTTTGTCGTACGACGCAATTTTTTCGTATTCCCATCGTTTCGTATTTCCGTTACCGTTTTATTTTCGTACATGCGGGATGATTCGTTATTCTGTTTAATTCATGTTCGTTTCTTGTTAGACAATAATTATCGTGAATTTTCGTCAATTTGCATTCTGTGTATCTTGAATGCTTTTCTTTTCATTATGTATATTGAATGAATTCCTTTTTCTGTTTTCTGTGTATTCAAAATACTGAAGGCAAATCTTTTGTTACAGGTGTCATATCAACATACGAAAATAACAAAAGAAACGGGTTCAAATGTAAATCTTTTGTTTATGTTTTTTTTGAATGGCCAGAGAGTTAGGCTGGCCATACATGATACAATTTTCTGTGCAATTTTCTTTAGATTTACCTTCAACTATGTAGTGCAAGGGCCTGCCTGATTGCATACAATTGAAAGTGTTGTTTAGTTTGATCTCATATATGGTTTTTGGTAAATCTAAAAGAAAATTGTACAAGAAAATTGAACATGTATGGCCAGCCTCAGTGACTGAAAGCAGCTTCTCTTTTGTGCTGAGTACTAGAGTAGTGAGTACACTTGTACAGTAAAGCCAAATAAACTTTTCTGTGGATTTTCATCAGAAGGGAGATCAGTTGGCCAGACTTTTGAACCCAAAAATGGTTTTCTGATGCAGTTTAAAAACGAACAATTTTTCTGAGAACGATCGGAAAACGATCGTTTTTATGTTTGTTGTTAAAATAGTCTGACCAAGTGTATGGGGCTTAACAATACTATTGTTAGTGCAGAAGTTCTCCTTTACTTGGGCTTGCTGGAACCACTTTATTACCACTGACCGCTACCGCCAATATGTTTCTTGAATCAACGGATATGATGGAGTTCCCTCCTCCCATCAGTATGGTGGGGGGGGCAGGCATGGACCCATTCCCCTACTCTCTCTTTCCCTGTCCATTCCCTTTTGTGCTCCTGCTTCGGATCTCTTTGCCCCCTTCCATTTCTCTTCTCCCCTCTTCCTTCCCTGCTCCTTCCTTTCTGTCCTTACTTCTTCTTCACAAAGACACTTGTCCCCAGTTCTTACACGATATGACACACTTTACATGATGACCGAGATTGAGGCCTTGCACCGTCCCCCCCTCTTGCATTTTGTGGGGGGGGGTGTGGGGGAGGGGAAAATAGGAAGTTAAGATCCTCCGCCCTCTTCCGCTTGTTTACCCTGCTGCACCTCATGCTTGGTCTAAACATGTTGATTGATGCCTTTCTGTAGTGTTTTGTACTATGCTGTCTTCATGTTCTTCTGTTTTGTGATAATTACCTTGTCATGTATCTCATGCTATATTTTGTATAAATAAAAATCTTTTATGGAAAAAAAAAAAAACAATACTATTGTTAAGCCCCATACACTTGGTCAGACTGTTTTAACAACAAACATTTTGAATACACAGAAAACAGAAAAAGGAATTCATTCAATATACATAATGAAATTATTTTGTTATAGATGTCATTGAACAATGAACATACAACTGAAAACGAACACAAAACGGATTCAAACAAAATACACAGTGCAAACCTCTTGATACAGATTTCATTTTAGTTATTTTGCCGTTTTCGTTTTGTCGTTTTTTCCCGTCGGATCGTTCGTTCGTATTTGCGGTCGTTCGTTATGCGGCTCATCCGTTATCCCGTCGTTTTCGTATTTTGGTGCTTTACCGTTTTCGTATGTACACATTATCCCGCGGGTACGAAAATGAACATTTTCGTACAAAAATAACATTCGTACGAACGGGAATGCACATATCTAATGATAAAGTTTGAAACACAAAATCATAAATTATAATATAATATATAACTATAAATAATTATAACAAACAATAATATAATAATAATAAAAATTATTACTTTCAGTGTTTGATGACGAATTTCCCCACAAAACACTATCGCTCAATTCTGCAAGTGATTCTAATTTATTATCACTGTTTTTTACAATTTACATTATACAGCTGGTCTAAAACCCCTTTAGACATACAGGGACACTTTTTGGTTGCTATGGACAATAGACATGTGCATTCGTTTTCGTTAGAATGCATTTCCGTCCAAAAATCAGTTTTTTTCATTATCGTTTTAACAAACGATAACGAAAGCGCAAGAAGCGAAAACCAAAAGATCCGACATAAAAAATGCTTTATTTTCGTTTTTGTTGTGGTAAAAATTCGATATAGAGAGATTCGACATTATAGAGAAAAGATTCGACATTATAGAGAAAAGATTCGACATCATAGAGAAAAGATTCGACACTATAGAAATAATAGATTCGACATTACAGAGAATAGATTTTGATTTATGAGAAAATAGATTCGACGTTATAGAAAATAGATTCGACATTATTACTAAGCATACAACATTAGAATTCTTGTAGGCGGAATATTCGACAGGAAATGTACGATTCAATGTAAAGTTTCTAAGTTCCGTCGAATATTCTTTTGACCATTTGACAGAAACCAAGTATTATTGGATTTTCGGACGAAAGCTATTCCCCAATGAAAAACAAAATAAATCAAAACGATTTTCGGGAGTAACTAAATAAATTTATTTTCCAGACGAAAACGAAAAAACAAAACAAAATATTCCAGTCTGCACATGTCTAATGTACATTCTACAAGGCAGAAAGAACTATTTTTTTCTATACTGTATAAAAGTGCATGCAGGGCACTGGGCAGACCACTAGGGACAAAGGGGTGTGTATTTATTTTATACAGTAAGGGCCAGATTCTCAGCTGCGATACGACGGTGTATCTCAGATACACCGTCGTATCTCAGTTTTTTTCAATGGGTATCTATGAGTGTGATTCCTAGAATCATTTCTATGAGAATCTAGCCCTAACTGTTTGAATCGAGCGAGGAGACATCTCCGCCTGGATCCTGCGATGCAATCCCAAGTCTGACTCGGGGATACCGCTTATGGTACTGAATTTCCACCCCGAGCCAGACTCGTGAATATCGCAGGGGAGGTTAAACCACTCAAGTGTTGCTTTAGCAGTGTTGGGGTCATTGTCATGCTGGAAGGTGAACCTCCTTTCTAGCCTCAAATCACACACAGAGTGGTACAGGTTTTGCTCAAAAATATCCCTGTAGTTGGCACCATCCATCTTTCCCTCAACTCAGACCAGTTTCCCAGTCTCGACTGCTAAAAAAACATCCCCACGGCATGATGCTGCCACCACCATGTTTCACTGTGGGGATGGTATTCTTTGGGTGATGTCATGTGTTGGGTTTGCACCAGACATAGTGTTTTCAAAAAAAGTTAAATGTTAGTCTCATTAGACCAGAACAACTTCCTCCATATATTTTGTGAGTCTCCCACATGCCTTTTCGCAAACTCAAAATGTGCCATTGTTTTTTGCTGAAAGTAATGACTTTCTTACAGCCATTCTGGCAAAATGCCCAACTCTATGGAGAATGTGGCTTATTGTCATCCTATGTCATCCCAGTCTCTGCTGTGGAACTCTGCAGCTCCTCCAGGGTTACCTTAGGTCTCTGTGCTGCCTCTCTGATTAATGCCCTCCTTGCCTGGTCTGTGAGTTTTGGTGTGTGGCCAGCTCTTGGCAGGTTTGCTGTTGTGCCATGTTCTTTCCAATTTGATTATGATAGATTTGTGGTGTTCCTAAAGATCATCAAAGATTTTGATTTTTTTATAACCTAACCCTGACTAGTACTTCTCTACAATAATGTCCCTTACTTGTTTGGAGAGTTCCTTGGTCTTCATTAGTGTTGCTCACGAATATTCGCATTGCGAATATTCGCTACGCATATTGCATATTCGAGTATTCGCGAATAACTCGAATATCGCGGCGAATATTCGCTATTTCGAATATTCATATTTTTCAAAATTCGCAATCAATTTCGCAATCGCACTAGCGAAATTTCGCATTAGCGAAAATTCGCATTTTTTTTTTTAAATAAAATATAGCGAATATTCGTAAATTTCGAATATTCGTGATGTTTTATCAAAAAAAAATTGCGAAATTTCGCAATCATTTTCGCTTTCGCATATGCGAAATTTCGCTATTTTTTTTTTTTTTAATAAAATATAGCGAATATTCGTAAATATCGAATATTCGTGATATTTTATCCCAAAAAAATTGCGAAATTTCGCAATCATTTTCGCTTTCGGATATGCGAAATTTCGCTATTTTTTTTTTAATAAAATATAGCGAATATTCGTAAATATCGAATATTCGTGATATTTTATCCAAAAAAATATAGCGAAATTTCGCATTTTATAAAATATCACGAATATTCGATATTAACGAATATTCGCGAATATTCTTCTAAATATTCCCGAATATTCTTCTAAATATTCCCGAATATTCTTCTAAATATTCCCGAATATTCTTCTAAATATTCGCGAAATATCGCAAAATCGAATATGGCGTATTCCGCTCATCACTAGTCTTCATGGCAGTGTTTGGTTAGTGGTGCCTCTTGCTTAACCACTTCCTTACTGGGCATGTAAACCCCCTTCCTGACCAGGTGAAATTTCAGCTTGCGGCACTGCGTCGCTTTAACTGACAATTGCGCGGTCGTGCGATATGGCTCCCAAACAAAATTGGCGTCCTTTTTTCCCCACAAGTAGAGCTTTCTTTTGGTGGCATTTGGTCACCTCTGCGGTTTTTATTTTTTGCGCTATAAACAAAAAAGGACGACAATTTTGAAAAAAAATACAATATTTTTTACTTGTTGCTATAAAAAATAGCCCAATTTAAAAAAAAAAATTCAGTTTAGGCCGATACGTATTCTTCTACATATTTTTGGTAAAAAAAAAAAAAAAAATCGCAATAATCGACTGGTTTGCGCAAAAGTTATAGCGCCTACAAAATAAGGGACAGAATTATTATTTTTTATTATTTATTTTTTTACTAGTAATGGCAGCGGTCTGCGATTTTTATTGCGACTGCGACATCATGGCGGACACATCGGACACTTTTGACACATTTTTTGCACCATTCACATTTATACTGCAATCAGTGCTATAAATATGCACTAATTACTGTATAAATGTGACTGGCAGGGAAGGGGTTAACACTAGGGGGTGAGGAAGGGGTTAATGTGTATCCTGTATAGTGTTCTAACTGTGGGGGGAGGGGGGTGACCGATCTGTGTCCCTATGTATAAGGAACACAGATCGGTCTGCTCTCTCTATGACAGGACGCTGTCATTGTGAGAGCCGGCAATGAGAGATGATCTCATATGTTTACATATGAGATCATCTCTCATTCGCTGCACAGATCGCATCGCAAACGGCCACTCTGATTGGCCGTTCGCGGCGATCTGTGATTGGCTGTGTCCAAGGGACACGGCCAGTACACAAGTTCCCCTCTGCACGCTCGGGAGCGCGCGCTGGGAACACAGAAAGAGGCTGCCGTGAAAACACGGCAGCCCAGAGATTTAGAACCACCCTGCGGCCGCATATAGTCGTACGGCCGTAGGGAAGTGGTTAAGTGTTGCAGCCTCTGGGGCCTTTCAAAAAGGTGTGTATATGTAATGACAGATCATGTGACACATAAATTGCACACAGGTGGACATCATTTCACTAATTATATGATTTCTGAAGGTACTTGGTTGCACCAGAGCTTTTTATGGGCTTCAAAACAAAGGGGGTGAATCTGAAAAATAGTTTTATGTATATATTTTTCCAATTTTACTTATTTTTTTCCACTTAGACTAGTGTGTTCTGATCCATCACATATAATTCGGATAAAAAAAAAACTTTAAACTAAAGGCTGTAATGTAGCTAAATGGATAAAAAGCCAAGGGGTGTGAATACTTTTGCAAGGCACTGTATATGCTAGCAATAAAGGGGCAGATTCACAGAGAAATGGATTATCGTAGCGTATCAGAAATACACTACGCCGCCGTTTTTTACCTTGCTCTACGTGGAATTCAGGTAGATTTTCTACGGTAAACGACGGCGGCGTAGTGTATTTCTCCCGTCGCAATCCATCTGCGCGAGTAGGGGGCGTGAAACATTTAAATTAGGCGCGTTCCCGCGGCGATCGATCTGCGCATGCTCCGTTCGCAAATTTCCCGCCGTGCATTGCGCGAAATCACGTCGTGACGTCATTCGTTGTTTATGTAGCGTACTTTACGGCCGATCCACGTCCCGACGAGTTACGTAAACAAAATAAAATTTTAAATAAATTCGAAGCGGGAACGACGGCCATACTTAACATGGGCTACGTAAAGTTAGAGCAGCAAAAAGCTGCTCTAACATTACGTATAAAAAAATAGACGAAAACGATTGCGACGCCCGCTCGTATGTTCGTGAATCCCCGTAAAAACACATTTGCATATCCCGACGCACCAAAACGACGCGAACTCCTCCCAGCGGCCGCAAATAGATGGCAGCGTAGATCCGAAGGCTTACGAAGACGTAAGCCTCTCGGATCGAAGCCCGAAGCCGGCGTATCATGGTTTGAGGATTCAAACTAGTGATACGCCGCGCGAAATTTGAAATTACTCCTGTCTAACCCCAGTTAGACAGGCGTAATTGTTTTGTGAATCTGCCCCAAAATGTTTACAATATATCTGTGATTAGCAGCGGTTTACTATAGGAGATGGTTGCTCGTCTTTTGGTAAAATACACAATGATGCTGTGACATGAGAAATCAAAGTCCTACCCTGCTAAAAAAAATGTTCACCTGTGCACAACAAGAACAATGAACCCTCAGAAAAACAGGGAACCGGCTCCTGCTAAGGCTGGCCATACATTATACAATTTGTTTGTGCAATTTTCCTTTGGATTGACCAAAACCATATAATTTGAGGTCAAACCTATACACTTTTAATTTATATGCAATCAGGCAGGCCCTTGCACTAAATAGTTAAAGGTAAATCTAAAGGAAATTGAATAAGAATATTGTATAATGCATGGTCAGCTTAACACTCTGCATGACCGCTTAACCCCAGGATGATCATATCCCCAGAACACACATGAATAAGAGCCCATTTACACAAGGGCAACACGACTTCTAGCACGACTTTGGGAGGCAACTTGGACACGACTTGAGTATGAATCATCAGGCAACTTACAAGGCAACTTCAAGTTGCCTCCAGGAGGCCTTACAGTGGCCAATCAAACAACAATCTGCTCTGTGGGAGGGAGGGGGAGGGAGGGGTTTGCCTGAGAAATGTATGTTATCTTCCTGTATTGTTGCTTCAGTTAAGACAGTGATGCAACTTCTGAGATGACTTCCATTGAAATCAATGGGTACAAGTTGCCTACAAGTTGCCTAGAAGTCGGATTCAAGTAGTACAGGAACCTTTTCTGAAGTCGGAGCGACTTCAGTAGTGTACATTAAAAACTGCTCCCTCTCACTTCCATTAATTTTCTCGACCGCGCGACGTGGGGCGACTTGAAGTCAGATCCCAGGTCGCCCCAGTGTGAAATGGCTCTAAAGGCAAAACTATTAACTTATAATCCTATAAGTCAAAATAATGAAAATTAATTAGCTAGACCCATTAGCTAGACCCACTGATTTGTGTTTTGTAAAAATTAGTACATTTTTCACAGTACTTATTGTGCAGTAATTTGACAAATTATTTCATTTACACAAAAAGATTTTATCGGTAGGCATAACATTAATTTTAAACAAGTAAATACGTGAATTATAACGTTTTATTCTTAATAGATTAATGCTGTACGTATATTAGTAGTGTGGTTTAATACCTTTTGTGAAGGCAGTTTCTATGTCCTTTGGAGAAAACACTGACAGGAAATTCATTGATGTAACCTTAATAAATAATGTATACCTCTCTAAATAGATTAGCTCCAGGGTCTACCATGAAAGCTCATTCACACAGTCAAGTTAATTCTTGTAAACCACACATTGATCCTTCTTAATGGCAGAAAAAATGGCTAATTCTTGAATTGGAAATTAGAGTGTTTTCCGGCGACATATTTTATCTAGTTAAAAAAATTGTCCCGTCTTCTAGTGCTGAGAACTTGAAATGAGATTAAACCTGATCTGCACCAATTTACTGGCAGTGAAAATTGTAGTAAGTAAATACCGTATTTTTCGGACTATAAGATGCACTTCTTTCACCCAAATATATGGGGAAAAAAGTCTCTGCGTCTTATAGTCCGAATATGGAAAGTACAGCCCCCCGTCACCAGAGAAGAAGCCCCAGGATGCATTGCGCCATGTTCAGTGCACTGAGCTACGCCCATACGGCGTCACCACGTATTGCTCCGTGCACTCAGTGATCTCCTGAGTCAGCTGACCCCTGAGTCAGCTGACCATAATGGTGTAAAATCATTGGTTGTTTCCTCACATCAGCATCTGTAACTCATACGGATTACAGCAAAGAAATACAGTACAGTGGCATTTATTAAAAAAAATATGGATTTTACAGTAATAAGGAATTTACAGTAACTGGTAACACTGACCAGGTTGCCAGCTCAGCCATGAATCAAGGTTGAAATATAACTTTGTTATAGTTTATTAAATATTTTAGTACATATTTGGGTCAGAATCTTTTTTTTTCAATTTTTTCTCCTCTAAAATCTAGGTGCGTCTTATGGTCAGGTGCATCTTATGGTCCGAAAAATATGGTAGATATGACTTTTTGTCATCTGTACCATCCTCAGCAGCCAGAACATTTTCTTTGAGCATGAACATTTTGGTTCTGGATCTGTTTTTGCACTCAGAACTTGGGTTTGCATTTTTGAGTAGATAAGGGTTCCTTTTACATGTTTTGAACGTGTAGTCATCTTTTGCATTTCCTCCTCAACTAAATAGAATTAAAGAAAAGGTCACATACAATCTGCATTATTTGTTTGCTACAGGACTCTAAATTATTCTCACATAATGTCTTCAGACCCTCACATATTTGTGATACAGTACAGTATATGAGAACAGGAAGAAGAGGATGACCTGGGCTGCACTGTCCAAAACCATTTCACAGAGCAGGTGAGTATGACATGTTTGTTATTTTAAAAGAAAAAAAACTGAGACTTTAGAATCTCTTTAACATAAGACAGCTGACTCTGGGGACATGATGTAAGGAGGGGGCTCTGTGGACCCAAATGTATAGAGGGGATTACTCTGGGGACCCTGAAGTAAGGATGTTAATTTTAATTGTGAAGCCAGCAGATTACTTGTTATGGGTGTCTGCCCCATAAATACCCTCCCCCAGCATGCACAGTGAGGCCTAACCCTCCCGATTGGCTGCTGGGGAAGAGCACCCAAACCTTGACTCCACTGCTGCCACCTACTGCACTGGGGTGGTAAGAACACCCCAGCACAACAGAATGAGCCCACAGCACAGCCAAGCTGAGATAGAGACCCTGTTTTGAACATAACAATCTGTATCAGAGTTTAACTACACTCTGATCTACCTCTAAATTTAAATAGCACCGGTACTCCAAAGTAACCAGGCGCTACACACTCCTCCCACCTGAATAGACACTGTCCTCAGTGTCCCAACAAAAGGTATTCACTCCTGAATACCTGACCTGAATCTGCATTTCAATGTAACAGGATAGTAGAAAAAGAAAATAGAAAATCACAACATTTTAAAACATGTCGTGTGTGGAGTTATGTACAGTGATGCATAGCAAATTTTCACACTCCTGACTATCTATTCTGCCCCATTCTCCGACAGTTTTTGATAGTTGGAAAACCTCCTGTAAAACAAAAAGTGGAAGAAAAAAGCATGTACAAACATACATCAATTATTATGCATGTACAATCACTAAGGTTGGAACTATAGCTGCACCTTCTCCCAGTTAAATGGTGAAACCTATTTTCCTACCAAAGAGACACATCCAAAGTAAGTGCTGAGGCATATAAAGCAATAATCATCTTTTTTTTTCCTGGACTGCAAGGTTAAGGAGAAAAAACTATGTACAATAGTCTCTCTGCGCAGGTAAAAGTTGCAGAACACTGCCCCTAGTGGTCAGTGCGCTGGTACTACCAGAATAAGGCAGTCCATGGCTCAATTAGAGCAAACAACAACAAAAAAACGTTTCTTCTTCTTGCTAATGATGACTTGCTGATGATGAAGCTGTTGGGGCCCTATCCTTAATAACTATTATTCCCCCAAAATTCTGCACATGTGTTGCAAATGTGGATCCGGCAAGGATAAAAACAATACTGGACACGGGGCTCTCTCCCTCTGGACTTCTTCAAAGCAGCAGCTGAAAACAAATAGTACTTGTAGTCAAATGTCCTACTTGTAGAACCTTGGGTCAGGCAAAGTGATAATGTCCCCTCGCTGATTTTTAGTGGTAATGGAGAACACTTGATCCACCTTTCCGAGACATTTGAGGACCACTCTGTTACTGAAAATGTACCGACCAGGGCTCGAGTCCTTCAAGCAGCCTTCAAACCGTTGGCCAACACAAATTAACGCATATTCAGTATTGCAGTCAGTCTTTGGTACTCCCAAGTATTCCCAAATGGCATCCTTATACCAACTCTCTCTCTCATTTCTTCATTTATGTATATGAGAGCTGGAGGCACGTAGGGATATTCCCACCCGTAGTCCATGGCCACCTTTCTTATAAGGATGCGCTGCAGGCGGGCCAGTTTTGGCAAGGTACGGGGGTGTCCAAGTCCTTGCAGGGCAATAGCGTCAGGCGCTCTTTTTAACACAGGCAAAAGAGCAGGCATTGGGTTAAACACTGGTGCTTGGCACCTCAACTCCCCATGTCAGCTGTGGGACACCCGCATGTGTTGCGGCATCCCTGGAGTGTCTTTTGTGTTTGTGGGGTTTGGCAGCCTGGGAGTTTTTACCCCGCTGTGACTCGGGAAACTTCAGCTCAAACCATTTATCATCCTCAGCATCAGATAATGAGTCCAGGTCAGAAGTGTCATACTCCACAGCAGGCAAACACACACATTCTCCAGCAAAGGTACTGACTTTGTCATGCATAATGGCAGGTGAGTCTCGACCACAGCTGTGGGAGACTCCGACTGGGCCCATATTTCCAACAGCGTGTCAAACAGAGACCACATTGGTAGCCACTGATGCCGAAACTACCGTTTCGGCATCTGCTTCCACAACAGGCACACACTTTCTGTCTTCAGCATCGCTTACCTCCGGTGACACCATGGTGGTAACAGCCGATGGCAGAGTCAGCATTTATGAGACAGTCACTGTCTCCGGATCAGCGATCGCAGTAGTTGAGGAGGGTTCCGGCCATGGGGCCTCTTCTTCCGTGGTCACTGTCTCAGTAATCCAGTCCATCTTGTACTCCCGGGGGGATTCAGTCGGTGGCTCCACTTGGAACAAATAGTCCCTGCACTTCTTGCACCGGGCAAAGGGCAAATTCCGGATGGCCAGCTCCGAACAGCGGGGGCAGGACAGTCCGAGAGCCTCCACGCTACCGCCGGAAAACAGGACGAACTTCTCCTGGGTCCGCATTCGGATTCCGGTATCTGTCAGGGGCACTCCAGCAGTAGCAGACATCGCGTTTACTCCCGGCATAGACATCGGGGGTCGCAGCCTTTCAAATGGCACTGATGGCACAGACATGCTTGCACGTCTCTCTCGTTGGTGGGCAATCACTCTGTCCTTTGGCACCAAACTTGCCCTACGTCCCACGCAGGGGTGGGTAACTCCTCCCACCTGAGTTATTTTTCTTACACGTTGCAGACGCACGTGGATTCACCGCATGTACGCCCAACTTCAATGGCGCGGCTAATTCCTTCCTTTCTGGCACAGTTTTTCACACGACAATTCCTTGTATTAATGGCAGATTAAACTTCTGAATTCGGATATTCGAGGTAACAGCCTATCCTGGACAAGCCCCCATGTGTTGCACTACCCCCGGAGGAGTGGCTGGTTGTTTTTGGTGGCAGATTTACCTTGTGGCTCTTCTGAATTTCTAGGGGTGAATGGTGCATATAGTAATAGTAAAAGAATGTCCGTAACAAGTGTCTTTTCTGTACTTTTTAATTACCCAGCAATCCTCCTTAGGTGAATTACGCCTAGATCTCCTTCTTAATGTCGCCCAGGTACCGACTGACAGGTGATCAGTCCTTCCGTGTCTGGCTACCTTGATCCCCGGTGGTTTGTCAAAATTCTTTTGGATCGCCAGGCTCTCATTGGCGCTCCTCAGATGGACTCCCACCGAACAGCTATACCGCTTAGGATCCTCAAAGGTGGGAACCCAGTCGATCACTGGGTCCCCATCGCTGCTCAGATGCTCTGGACCAACACGGTCCCGGAACCAGGAACACTGTGTGGCACGCACGCCCCGGCGCCGTGATGTGGTCACTAAAGGTGGGTGCCACACTGGACGAAGAAAAACCCAGAACCAATGCCGCCTTCCCCATAAATACCCTCCCCCAGCATGCACAGCGAAGCCCAACCCTCCCGATGGGCAGCTGGGGAAGAGCACCTTGACTCCACTGCTGCCACCTACTGCACTGGGGTGGAAAGAACACCCTAGTACAACAGAATGAGCCCACGGCACAGCCAAGCTGAGACGGAGACCCTGTTTTGAACATAACAATCTGGATCAGAGTTTAACTACACTGTGATCTACCTCTAAATTTAAATAGCACCGTACTCCAAAGTAACCAGGCGCTACACATGTAAAAAATGATGTGAATCGTTTAAAATTGCAGTGTTCATGAGCAGTTATACTTTAATGGGGAGCATATTTAACCACTTAGCAACCACCTGCCGAAAAATAACGGCGGCAAGGTGGTTGCTTAACTCTGAGATCACGTTATATAACGTGATTCCAGAGTCGCGCTCCCGCGCGCCCCCTGGGGCGTGCACACGGGAATGTCCATGATCACGGTAAATCGCCGCTGATAGCGGCGGTTTACCACCTGATCGCGCCGTCCAATGATCGGTACAGTGTGAGAGGAGAGGGGAGGGAGCGGATGGCAGCGCCAGTGCTGCGGGCTGGATCTGTGACAAATGCAGTCACAGATCCATCCATCCATCCCTCCCTCCTCAGCCATCCCTGCTGCAATACTCTGCAATGGGGGGCAATACTCGGGGGGGGCAACACTCTGGGGGCAACACTCTGGGGGGCAACACTCTGGGGGGCAATACTCCGCAATACTCTGGGCATACTCTGCAATACTCTGGGCATACTCTGGGCATACTCTGCAATACTCTGGGCATACTCTGCAATACTCTGGGCATACTCTGCAATACTCTGGGCATACTCTGGGCATACTCTGCAATACTCTGGGCATACTCTGGGCATACTCTGCAATACTCTGGGCATACTCTGCAATACTCTGGGCATACTCTGGGCATACTCTGCAATACTCTGGGCATACTCTGCAAATACTCTGGGAATACTCTGGGCATACTCTGCAATACTCTGGGCATACTCTGCAATACTCTGGGCATACTCTGCAATACTCTGGGCATACTCTGGGCATACTCTGCAATACTCTGGGCATACTCTGGGCATACTCTGCAATACTCTGGGCATACTCTGGGCATACTCTGCAATACTCTGGGCATACTCTGCAATACTCTGGGCATACTCTGGGCATACTCTGCAATACTCTGCAATACTCTGCAATACTCTGGGCATACTCCGCAATACTCTGGGCATACAGTGCCCCTGTCCCCGTGAGCTCGCATGCAGAAGCGAACGCATACGCAAGTCCCGCCCACATATGAAAACGGTGTTCAAACCACACATGTGAGGTATCGCTGCGAACGTTAGAGCGAGAGCAATAATTTTGGCCCTAGACCTCTTCTCCAACAAAAATGATGTAACCAGTAAAAATATTTAAAGCGTCACCTATGGGGATTTTTAAGTCGCAACGTTTGGCGCCATTCCACGAGCGTGTGCAATATTGAAGGGTGACATGTTGGATATCTATTTACTCGGCGTAACTTCATCTTTCATATTATGCAAAAACATTGGGCTAAATTTAATGTTTTTATTTTTTTTAAAAGTACAAAACTGTTTTATTTCCAAAAAAAATGTGTTCGAAAAATTGCTGTGCAAATACCATGCGCGATAAAAAGTTGCAACAACCGCCATTGTATTCTCTAGGGTCTTTGCTAAAACAGCATATATAATGTTTTGGGGTTCTATGTAATTTTCTAGCAAATAAGTGTTGATTTTTACATGTAGGAGAGAAATGTCAGAATTGGTCTGGGTGTTCCAGAACGCCTGATGGCGTTCCCTGCATGTTGGGCCTCTGTATGTGGCCACGCTGTGTAAAAGTCCCACACATGTGGTATCGCCATACTCGGGAGGAATAGCAGAATGTGTTTTGGGGTGTAATTTGTGGTATGCATATGCTGTGTGTGAGAAATAACCCGCTAATATGAAAATTTTGTGGAAAGAAAATAAAAATGAAAAAAATCTTGATTTTGCAAAGAATTGTGGGAAAAATTACAACTTCAAAAAACTCACAATGCCTCTTTCTAAATACCTTGGAATGTCTTCTTTCCAAAAAGGGGTCATTTGGGGGGTATTTGTACTTTTCTGGCATGTTAGGGTCTCAAGAAATGAGAGAGGCTGTCAGTACATCAGATGTGATCAAATTGATACATTTTCAGTAATTGGTACCATAGCTTTTAGACCCTATAACTTTCACCCAGACTAAATAATATCTAAATTTTTTTGTTTTGTTACCAAAGATATTTAGCAGTATACATTTTAGGCCAAGTTTATGAAGAAAAATTACTTTTTTGCAAAATGTTATAATAGAAATGAAGAAAAATTCATTTTTTTACAAAATTTTCGTTCTTTTTTCATTTATAGTGAAAAAAATAAAAACCGCAGAGGTGATAAAATACCACCAAAAGAAAGCTCTATTTGTGGGAAAAAAAGGACAAAAATTTCATTTGGTTACAGTGTTGTATGAGTTATTGACATTCAAAATGTGAGAGCACCGAAAGCTGAAAATTGGTTTGGTTATTAAGTGAGTTTAAGTGCCCAGTAGTCAAGTGGTTAAAGCCCCTATTGTCCATGTACTGTAGCTGTATAGGTCTTAAGTAACCACTAACACTGATAAACATAAATGGACATACTTGCTCTTACTGGCCATCAATGTAAGGCGAAACATTTTTCCTTCACTGACCACTAATGGAGAGGAATATTCTTCTTCCCAATGACCTCTTATTTAAGTGGACATTCATTCTTTCTCTGACCACCAGCGGGGGGGGGGGCATTCTTTCTCCCAGTTAACACCACAGTGAGGATACATTCTATGTCCTACTGACATCCTAAGAGCAACTTTTTAACCTCTTGCCGCCAAATCTATAGCCGAAAGACGGCTACAGTGCAGGCCTAAATTGCCGGGAGGGCATCCATTTACTCCCTCCCATGCATATGATGCCTGCATGCCCCTTTAGAAGTGAATAACCCTTGAGGGGGAACTCACCGAATGTATATTACTATTACAAGGGTGCCTAAAATTTGACTTCCAGCTTAGTGCAGACTTCTGGGAAAATTACTAAGCTAATCACATATGCAGTAGTGCATAATTTTCAATGTGTTCTGTATACTACCTGTGTACAGAACACCTTCAGGTCGCCATATTGCATTGACTTTTACAGAAAATGACAGTGTTGCAGATTGAAAAGGCAACATATTTTTAATAACACAAAATTACAACGTGGAGTTTGTAGCAACCATATATTACTTTTTTTTATTTGCAATATTTTTTCCACAAAAGTGGAGTTACCCTTTAAGCCAGCTCAGCACCCAGCAAATGGTACTGTCTGAACCCAGATGCATGGGTGCGCATCCTGTGTGGGCCAAATGGGCCCTTCTCACGGGTGTACTCAGGTGTGAATGAGGCCTTAGGCCGCGTACACGCGATCAGTCCAAACCGATGAAAACGGACTGAAGTTCAGTTTCATCGGTCCAAACCAACCGTGTGTACGCCCCATCAGTCTGTTGTCCTTCAGTCCAAAAATTTAGAACTTGCTTTAAAATCAGACCGATGGATGCCTACCGATCGGTCAAAACCGATGGTTAGTATGCAAAAGCATCGGTTCAAAACTCGCGCCTGCTCAGAATCAAGTCGACGCATGCTTGGAAGCATCGAACTTCATTTTTTTCTGCACGTTGTTGTATTTTACGTCACCGCGTTCTGACACGATCGGTTTTTGAACTGATGGTGTGTACGCACATCAGACCATCAGTCTGTGAACCGATGAAACTGAACTTCAGTCTGTTTTCATCAGTTTGGACTGATCATGTGTACAAGGCCTGAGGCGGCGTACAGACGATCGGACATATCCGATGAAAACGGTCCGCGGACCATTTCCATCGGATATGTCCGATCGGGAGTTTGATCCGATGGCGTGTACACACCATCGGATCAAATTCCCCGCCGCCGGACGGCGCGGTGACGCGGCGGTGACGTTGACGCCGCCGCGTCACCGCCACGTCACCGCACCAGGAAGTAAAACACTTCCGCGCATGCGCCGAATCCATTCGGCAGCGGCGCGGCGGCGGTGGGGGCCGACATGTCTGCTGGTAAGTGTACTAACCAGCAGACATGTCGGGCGGACAGATTCCACCGGATAGATTTCAAAGCTTGCTTGGAAGCATCGAACTTCATTTTTTTCTGCACGTTGTTGTATTTTACGTCACCGCGTTCTGACACGATCGGTTTTTGAACTGATGGTGTGTACGCACATCAGACCATCAGTCTGTGAACCGATGAAACTGAACTTCAGTCTGTTTTCATCAGTTTGGACTGATCATGTGTACAAGGCCTGAGGCGGCGTACAGACGATCGGACATATCCGATGAAAACGGTCCGCGGACCATTTCCATCGGATATGTCCGATCGGGAGTTTGATCCGATGGCGTGTACACACCATCGGATCAAATTCCCCGCCGCCGGACGGCGCGGTGACGCGGCGGTGACGTTGACGCCGCCGCGTCACCGCCACGTCACCGCACCAGGAAGTAAAACACTTCCGCACATGCGCCGAAAGCTTGCTTTGAAATCTGTCGGGTGGAGAAATCTGTCCGCTAGCCCATACACACGA
Organism: Rana kukunoris; assembly: GCA_029574335.1. NCBI lineage: Eukaryota > Metazoa > Chordata > Amphibia > Anura > Ranidae > Rana > Rana kukunoris. The sequence goes on along the minus strand of CM056051.1, from coordinate 304,345,369 downwards.
GCGGAGATGTCTGCTGAAACGGTCCATCGGACCGTTTTCAGCGGACATATCCCCTCGTGTGTACGCCGCCTTAGACTCACATTTAGCACAGATCAGGGTTAAATAGCTTTTGAAAATAAGATCTGATGCAGGAAACAGTTCTGCCACTCATGCTCCAGCTCAGATTTTTTTTTTCTTTGGGTAATAAAGAAAAGTCTGTTTCAAACATGCCTTTGCAGCAATTTCTTTCGTTGTATGGAAATTGCTCAATATCTTTAAATGAGGCAAATAGCAATCAGAGATAGTGTCTTAGAAGGTGGTAAATAATACAATATATGAAAATATGAAACATCTACAGGCGGCCAGTAGTTTTACCAATGAGAAAGAGTGGTGCAGAGCCAGAGTAAAAAGGTTACAGCAGTGCAGTCAATAATGAGTGTTTTCCCTGTATGCCATACCCATTTCAATAGAGGGCCTATTCTGGCACTTCTCTCCAACATGTAAAAGGTATATTTTTTTTGCTAGAAAATTACTCAGAACCTCCAAACATTATATTTTTTTTTTTAGCAGAAAATGGCGGACATTGCAACTTTGTATCTTGCACAGTATTTGCACAATAATTTTTTTAATGCCTTTTTTTTGGGAAGTTTCATGAATTAAAAAATAACAAAACAGTTAGCCCAATGTTTTTGTATTATGGGAAAGATGTTGTTATGCTGAGTAAATAGATACCCAACATGTCATGCTTTAAAATTGCACACACTCATGGAATGGTGCCAAACTTTGGTACTTAAAAATCTCCATAGGCCAGGTTACCAGTTTAGCATTACAGATGAGGTTTAATACTAGAATTGTTGCACATGCTCTAACACACGCGGCGATACCTCACATGTGTGGTTTGAATGGCGTTTACATATGTAGGTGGGACTTACATGTGTGTGTTTGCTTATGAGCGCAAGCTACCGGGGTCAGGGGGGTTTTAAATTTTTTAAAAAAAATTTACGTCGGGCGCGACGTTATGGGCCCGATGGTCATAGAGATGACTGGTCAACAAACATCTCTATGGTCGTCATCTGGCAGCGGCTGATTCTTTCTCCAGGTCCCCGAAGGCACGGGAGAGCCTGGTGGAGAAGCACCGGATATCGGCGGGAGGGGGGCATCCTACCCCGTTGCCTGTAAGAACCATTGGGCAGCGGATCATTCTTACCGTGCACAGAATTGCCTCCTGAAAATAATGATCTGCAGATGCAGGCATCAATCAGATATCCCCGCACAAATTCAAGGATGTCATTTGACGGTGTGCGGTATTGAAGTGGTCCTAATTGTTTATCATTCATCACTTGGTTATAGCATCCTCTGATAGATAAATCTCATCACAACGCATATGTATGCAAGAAAAAAAGGAAGGCTTCCATACTGCAAATTGTCCAATAAAATGTTATTTATTAAAAATGATACCACTGCCCTTCCCCTTTCTCTCCCTAAAAAAGGTAGGGATTGTATTGACAATCAGTGTTTTCCTTATAATTACTTAGTGGTTGATATCCATTGTGTGTTATGTATGTTGATTCTAGGTACTCGTGTTTGAGACCATTCCCTTTGTGATTGATATCCATGTCGCCCTTTTAGGGTTACCAGGGTGATTAGCTCTGGTCCTTGGAGAAGGTCTTTTGGGAGTGTAATGCCGCGTACACACGGTCGTTTTTTGCGATGAAAAAAAACGATGTTTTTTGTGAAGTAAAAAACGACGTTTTTGAAACGTCACTTTCAAAGACGATGTTGCATACACACCATCGTTTTTTTTCACAAAAAACGAGGTTACGTTCACCACACTTTTCCATTGAAGCTCGCTTCATAACTAGCTTCTGGGCATGCGTGGGTTGAAAAACGTCGTTTTAAAAGACGTTTTTGCTACACACGGTGACTTTTTGTGAAACAAAAAACGACGTTTTGAAAAACGACACAAAAAATTCAAGCATGTTGGAATTTTTTTTTGGTCGTTTTTTTTAAGACAAAAAACGACGTTTTGCCCACACACAATCAATTTAAATGACGTTTTAAAAAACGTCGTTTTTTTTCATCGCAAAAAACGACCGTGTGTACGCGGCATAAGAATTGCTACTGTAAACATATAAGGTGGGTGAATATGACCCATTCCCATAATTATATGTAGGGGCTGTATAATGTGACTCTCTTTTTTAGTACGAGGGACACTACTAGTAAAGGCTTTTACATTTTTAGAATAGATTACCTCTTCTGGTGCCATATTTAAAAGCATAGTTTGCCATATATATATGCTTTATTATTCCTAAATTCTTCCAGATCTATTTTAAACTTTTTTACTTTCTTTTTTTTTTTTTGTCTATCCCTATCTACTTTATCTTGTTTTTTTTTTTTTCTTGAGGAGATCATTAAATTCTTTTATATTGGGTTGATGTTGAATGGGTTCTAATTTCTTTTGTAATTCTTGAATCTTATGAATTAATATTTCCATTTACTTTGGTTTGCTCTTTAAAATTAACATTTGCAAATCTCTCCCTGCCTGATTAAAACATTCTATCCATAGGTTCTTGGTCATTAAGACCATCTTCCTTCTTAAATTCCTGCTAATGATACCTTCTTTTAAATACACATCTTAATTGTTAAAATAACCCACCAAGTTTTCACTTGTTTTTCTAATGTGAAAGACAAAGCCTTCATAGACACAGATAGGTCCTTGGTTGCTTGAGTATTAGATGAATTAACAAATACTGCCTTTAAATCAATCTTTCTGGAGTTAAAATATTGTATAGCATCCATAGCTGCAGTGTTGATCTAACAAAGCAGTGTAAAAAGTACCTAAAAAACAAATGAAATTAATACACCGTGCTCAAGACTGTATCCTTTCAAAAAAATAATAATCAAACAATATTAATAAATGCTGCCACTTAAAAACCAAACAACTTTCACCAATTGTGCCATTAATATTAAAACCAATAATTAATCACACCATAGCGCATAATGCTACATGTAAATAGTGTCAAAATCACTTAAACATTACATAAAAATATATTACCACCCCCATCAAATCATTCTCTGCAGCTATTACGTTTTTTACCACCACCCCCTCCCTTTAGAATGTAAGCTCTGCGAGCAGGGCCCTCCTGTACCTTCTGTATTGAACTGAACTGTAATTGTGCTGTCCCCCTATACATTGTAAATTGCTGTGTAAACTGTTGGCGCTATATAAATCGTGTATAATAATAATATTAATGATATTAACAAATCAAAATTAGAGAAAACAAGATTAAAATGAACAATGTGAAAAATTTAGTGCATGTAACTGACAGTCTTTAAGGTAACTCAAATCTTCAAAATGAGTCCATCAAACTGATCATTTCTCCGCCATGTGACAAACTTAACGCACAATATGCTCCACCACCAACATAATTTAGTGACACAACTCCCTATGAGATTGCACTTACCAGGTCCTATTACCTTTTATTCTCATGAAATAGCAAAAGCTCTTTGTTTGTGTAGAGTAAGCGTGCACTAGATAAACCGAGACAATGCACTATTTGGCTATCCCCTTGTGACAAATTAGTAATGACAAAACTAGTCAGGTGGTGTTTGGTTGTATATCTGGGAGCTAGGACAGGTGAGCCTTGAGCAGAGGTTGAAACTAGTGTGGAGGTGGTGAGACCGCAGCAGAGTGGTATGATTTTTAATAAATAAAATGTTATTAGATTACTGCAAGCCTTTCTTCTTTTCTTGCATACATATGCAGTGTGATGAGATTAGACCAACAGAGCAGGTTATAACCAAGTGATGACTAATTAACCATTAAGCGCTTTTGCCTTTTAATGAGAATTAAAGGCAATAGGATCTGATCAGTATAATCCCATAGGGCAGGAGTCTCCAAACTACGGCCCTCCAGGTGTTCAGGAACTACATTTCCCATCATGCCTAGTCATGTCTACGAATGTCAGAGTTTTACAAGGCCTCATGGGAAGTGTAGTTCCACAGCATCTGGAGGGCCGTAGTTTGAAGATCCCTGCCATAAGGCATTGGTGTCACTGAATCACATTGGTGGTGGAATATATGGTGCATTAAGTTTGCCACTATTTACATGGTGGAGAAATAATCAGTTTGATGGACTCATTGTGACGATTTGAGTTACCTTTAATGACTGTCAGCTACACGCACTCAATTTTGCACATTGTTCATTAAAAAAAAAAAAAATTCTAATTTTATTGATTTGTTAGTATATTTTTCAGTAAAGTTTAAATGATTTTGACACTATTTACATGTAGTGTTATGCACTATGGTGTGATTAATTATTGGTTTGTAATGGCGCAGGCTTCCAGTGCCTGGAGGGCATCAATAGATGTCCCCAAGTGATTGCGTTGCTCGTGCACCCCCCTGTTGTTAAGTCTCAGGAATAGCTGTCATATGTTTTGTCTTTAGTTGCAGGGCACTAAGTGACTCTGAGTTGTTCAGACTGGTATGTACCTGATCAACGAACCCACTGGAGCAGAGGAAGGTCCCCCCTACGGATCCGACTCCCGGGCCCCTGGTAGTGCAGACAGGAGGCACGAGAGTATGGAAGGGTATGGGAGCCTGGAGAGTAGTTGCAGAGAGGTGGCTCAGAATCCAGATGCAGATGGTAGGTTATCAACTCAGGCAACAAGCAGGTCAGCAGATTTACAGGAGGGCAAGCTAAGCAGGTACAGAAAAGAGTGGTCATATGCAGGCAAGGTTGGCAACAGTCGGGCAGCGTGGCACAAAGGGGCAGGCAGGTTCAAGGTCAAAGGCAAGCCGTGGTCAGATGCAGGTGGAAAACAGGAAAGGTCCAAGTGACTATCTGGGAGGTCAGAAGGTCAAGTTCAGGCAGACAGCAGGGTAAACAGGGAGCTGCAGATCAGACACCACTGGGCTGAAGTCTTCCAGTCGTTTAAAAGGACTGTTTGGCGCCAAGCGTGCACACTCCTGCATGCACAGGTGCGCACACCCGCAGACCGGCACGTGAACCAGCACTCCCAGGGGCATGCAAAACAGCAGAGGGCGCGCACTGACACGCATCTGCGTGCACGGGAGAGCAACAGGGCGACCAGCACCATGTCCAGCAAAGTAAGTTCTCTAAATTATTGCTAGGAATATATGAATATAGCAAAATGTGCATAATTTGGATGTATAAAGTATTTATATTTTTTTAATTTATGTACTGAATCCTGTTTATTACCTTTTTGTGTGTCCTGAAAAAGTGTACCAGCGAAACACTTTGATGCACATGAGTTCATTCACTTAATATCTTGCGTACATTATTATTGTCAAATTTATGGCCTACAATTACCCCTGTGTCTGTATGTAAATACACATGTTTTTTTATTGATTCATGCTTGTGCATGCTTTTTATATTTTTGCATATAAATAAAACAAATAGATTTTATAGAAACAATATGTCCTACCTTGCCTCTAAAGTCCCGCCAAATGTTATTTTATTCCACTTAGTGACCAAGTCAAATACATGTGTTTTATGTTCCTCTTTGCTTAGACTTTGCAAAATGTCATGGTGGTGTTGGTACATGACTAACCAAAGTATAGGAAAACTGTAGAAAACCAAACCGCCATATGGACCATATATGTTATCAGACCAAATCATATTTGAAATGCTGCCATGTACAAACTATGCCATTCACTGCAGTTACTGTGGAGTTTCATTTCAGTTACTTTGCTAAATAAAATTGCTGAACTGACTATACCCTTGTTTATTTCAATTGGGAAATATATGCAAAAAAAATATTGTTTTATGTGTTTTATCAAAATCACTGTGCATTTTTAAAACTCATATTGTTTTTCCCTTAAAGTGCTTTTGAACCCAAAAACATTTATTAAAATTGCTGCTTGTCCATTCCTAGATGTTATGATTGCATTTGTTTTCTTTTTATTTTTTCACCTTCTGATCCTGCCTGTAAGGCGGCGTACACACGACCAAGAAACTCGTCGGGCGAAAAACATCGTTTTCCCCGTCGGATTCCTAGTTCAGCAGTTAAAAAACTCCTCAAAACAAATTTTCCCATTGCCCAACGAGGAAATAGATAAGGCGGCGTACACACGACCGAGAAACTCGTCGGGCGAAACACATTGTTTTCCCCGTCCATTTCCTAGTTCGGCAGTTAAAAAACTTTTTTCCCGACAGGTTTCTCGGTGAAAAATGTACACACGACCGGTTTTCTCGGCAGAATACGTCTCCTATCGAGTTTCTTGCTGAATTCTGCCGAGAAAACCGGTCATGTGTAAGCGGCCAACATGCTCTCTTTTTGGCTCAACGAGTTTCCCGACGGGTTTCTCTGCGAAAAGTGTACACACGACCGGTTTTCTCGGCAGAATACGTCTCCCATCGAGTTTCTTGCTGAATTCTGCCGAGAAACACGGTCGTGTGTACGCGTCCTTAGTCTGTTATTGTTCAACAGAATAAGCAACAATATACTACAATTTTTGGTTATAAGTTTAATTCTTTTAGGCCCTATTCACACACATGCATTGCTGGAACACAAAAAGTGTGAATGGGGCCTATGAAAATAACCCTATCTGTGTAAAAGAATATATTGATGGAATACACATGGCTTTAAGGCCGCGTACACACGAGGGGATATGTCCGCTGAAAACGGTCCGATGGACCCTTTCAGCAGACATCTCCGATCGTGTGTATGGGCTAGCGGACAGATTTGTCCACCCGACAGATTTCAAAGCAAGCTTTGAAATCCATCCGGTGGGAATCTGTCCGCCCGACATGTCTGCTGGTTAGTACACTTACCAGCAGACATGTCGGCCCCCACCGCCGCCGCGCCGCTGCCGAATGGATTCGGCGCATGCGCGGAAGTGTTTTACTTCCTGGTGCGGTGACGTGGCGGTGACGCGGCGGCGTCAACGTCACCGCCGCGTCACCGCCACGTCACCGCGCCGTCCGGCGGCGGGGAATTTGATCCGATGGTGTGTACACGCCATCGGATCAAACTCCCGATCGGACATATCCGATGGAAATGGTCCGCGGACCGTTTTCATCGGATATGTCCGATCGTGTGTATGGGGCCTTACAGTCCATTAAATAGAAAAAAGTTCAAAATAAATTCAGCATGTGTTTTTTGTTCTCCTTCTTTCTATGCACATCACATGAAACCAGGCATTCCTTGTTTACCAGAAACAAATAATTATCTTTCTTTTGCCACAAGATTGTGCTGTGGATACAACAAATTGTTGATCTGCAAAACCAATATGAAAATGTCTGTCTAGGTTTGCAAGACATTTATTTTTCACAATACCAGTAATAATAAGTAATCACATGGGTTATTGTTTCTGTTGGGAAAACTCATTTGCGTACTAAGCAGTTACATACATTTTTAACTTCAATATATTTGAACATATTTAACGCACTGCCATGTATAATGTACATGTACTGTATATTTTCAATCTTAATCTGGAACTCTTCTTTAAAACACTGAACGGTTACAATAGATTGAATCCCAACTCTTGCTAATACACCTAAATATCCATGACTAGTCCTCTGTTCACTTCTCCCTCTTTTACCAGAATGAACTCTAAATAATCACACCAACAATGTAATTATTTTCAAATGGGTTGATACTAGGATTGCAACAATACTGTTTTTTTTTTTTATCTGCAAGTATGAGTACCGATACTTTTGTTCAAGTATTAGCTGATACCAAGTACTGATACTTTTCTGTGCAATTTGTATCAATACAAAAACAATTGATGCAAATCGCACTGCAAAGAATCACATGCGATTTGAACAGAAAGGTGTTGTGATTCCTGTCTGAATCGCATGCGATTTCCACAACTGCTCCTGTGTGTGTGTGTATAGGTAAAAGTGCCATCTAGTGGGCAGTTTAATTTTGGTTGGTGGAATTGGTAGCAGGAAGCCCAAGTCAGCTTCCGAGCTTAACCTGGATGGCTGGGGGCTGAATTAGCTCCTGACAAGGAAGGAGTGGTTGAAGAGATATGCCACTCAGCACTGCAAAGGGGATTCTGGAGTTGGCTATTTTTTTATGATTGTGTTACCCGTTTATTATATTTAATATCTCAAAGATATGATGTGGGTTAAATGAGAGTTCTTTGACTAGGAGTGAAAACTTTAACACAATAACATTTATTGGAACATAGTTGAAAGTCTACCTAATACACAACCATATATCTATAGTGTACAACAAGGAAGAAACTATTAGGTTAAAATAAAATAAATATATGAGGGAATACAGAGCATATTCCTTAAAACATTAATCTACAAACATATTCAGTTACAAGTAAAAGACAGACCTTTCCAATATTTACCCTTTGGTTCCATTCTGATGGATGCTTTCCCATAAAATGCAATTTTCCTCCCATCCACTTTGTATAAATCATTACAGGCTGATGCCTCATTGGTTGGCATAGTGTCAGGGAAATGGCAGTGGAAGTACTGGCAATCTTGCCAGTAGAAGAAATGGCCGAAGGCTGTGTCAGGGAAATGGCCGTTGAAGTACTGGCAATCTTGCCAGTAGAAGAAATGGCCACCAGAGACACCAAGTGACAGGTAGGTCCCCCTGCTGGCCTATAAAAGTCTGCCACTGTCTGACCCAAATTGCTGGATTGTCGTCAGCTTCCTGTGTTCCTGTGTCTGTTTACCCTGTAACTCCTGGCTTGACTTCTGCTTTTGGCTTGACCTGTGATCCCGATCTCTGACCTTGGCTTGGCTGACTATTCTTCGATTCACTGCCTACTGTTTATGACCCAGCTTGCGCCTGTTTGCTCTTGGACTGTCTCCTGGTATATGACCTCTGGCCTGGCTGCGAACCCTGCTCCTGGTTTATCCTGCAAATGCCTACTCAGGACTTCGTCTTGCACGGCTACCAACATCACTACCCAGTGCACCCCAGCCACATTCTGCTTACCAGCCTGTTGCAGCACTACTGGCAACCTGTGCACCTTTGGGCACCGTATCCCCTGTATCACTCCCAGGGGAGTGCTGCACTTAGCCGCAAGGGGCGCCCTCTCTGCCACTCGACCTCACATCAGAGACTTGACAGTACAATCCAGCCATGTCTAAGGCCGGCAGAGGTGCATAGAGGCATTGTGTCAACAGGCCACTACTCTGACTCAAGCAATCCAGACACTACAAGAAGGATAACCCCAGCTGGAGAATAGCCTGCAACACCTGTCAGAATCATCTGCTTCTGCGGACCCAGTTCCAGCTTCTACCAGCTCCACCCACGCACGTTCCTCTGTGGCTCATATGATGGTGGTCTCTCCTCTAGAAAACGAGTTCCCATCCCTGGACGATTTTCCGGGGATCGAAAAAAATTAGATCCTTCAAGAATGCCTCCTATTGTACCTAGCCTTGGAGCCCCGGACTTTTACTTTAGAAACTGTTTAGGTCGGGTTCCTTATCTCCCTGCTGTCCGATGAACCACAGACCTGGGCCCACAGTTTATGGGAGCAAAGGAGTCCCGTCATTAACACAGTGGACACATTCCTGGCAGCTATGGCACAACTCTATGAGGACCCCCAGCGTACAGCCACCGCCAAAGCCGCTCTGAATTCATTACAGCAGGGTAGGCGACCAGTGGAGGACTATACCGTCAACTTCCGTCGGTGGTCTGCAGACACAGGCTGGAATGAGGCAGCCCTCAAACACCAGTTTCGCTTAGGACTTTCCGAGTCTCTCAAAGATGAGCTGGCCAGGATTGGGGTCCCCACTACACTTGAGGATCTTATCCAGTTACCCATACAGCTGGACCGACGTATACAAGAGAGACAGTCCGAACAAACTTAATTCTCTAGGCCTGCCATGGTGCCGCCTAAGGTTTCCCTTTCACCAGTGCCTCTGCCCACCAGTACCTCTACCCCAGTTCCTAGACAAGTCAGCCTGCTACGTTCCGTGTTAAGCCCGGATGAAAGGCGTCATCGTATGCAATCTGGGCTCTGCCTCTACTGTGGAGGTAGCAGACATTTCTTGTGTAATTGCCCCAGAAGGCCCAAGAAGCCACCTTCCTACCCTACAGTGTATTTCCGGGTCTCCGGAGCTTCTCCTGCACACCTAGTTCTGCCCATCACGCTGCAGTTTGGAAAAAAGGAGATCCAACTGCAGGCAATAATAGATTCTGGAGCATGCAGCTGCTTTGTGGACTTGAACCTGGCGAGAAACCTTAAGTTGCCCCTTCTCCACAAGAAACGGGGGCTGGAAGTTCGCCTGGCAGATGGCACATTGCCTAGTTCTGTCCCTGTTACCCAAGAGACTATCCCTCTCCTTATCACCACTCCTGAAGGCCATCAGGAATTCATACATTTTGACGCTCTGAGCTCGCCCATGTCCCCAGTTATCTTAGGAATTCCGTGGCTCAAAGCCCACAACCCTCAGATCAATTGGATCAAGAAGGAAGTCTTGTTCACCTCTCCTTATTGCCAGCAGCATTGCCTCATTTCTGAACCCATAGACACTACCAGTTGCTTGACAGTCCACCCTGTATCTACCGCTAACCAGAATGTACCCCAGGCATACCAAGAATTCCTGGATGTCTTTGATAAAAGAAAAGCCAATGTACTACCACCACAACGGCCATATGACTGTCCATTACTCCCAGGGGCCGAGATTCCATTTAGACGAATATTCCCTCGCTCTGAAATGGAATTAGGAACTCTGCGACAATTCATCAATGAAAACTGGGCTAAAGGCTTCATCCAAGCCTCCTCCTCTCCTGTCGTTGCCGGCATTTTCTTTGTCGAAATGAAAGACAAGACTTTAAGACCATGCGTGGACTAAAGGGAGCTAAATAAAATTACCATAAACAAACGCTACCCACTGCCACTAGTTCCTGAAATTTTCCAGACATTCCGTACAGCCCAAATATTTACCAAATTCGACCTCCGGGGTGGCTATAACCTTGTTCGTATCCGTGAGGGCGATGAATGGAAGACAGCATTCAGAACGAGATTCGGACACTTCGAGTATCTCGTAATGCCCTTTGGGCTCTGTAACGCTCCGGCAACGTTTCAGCACTTCGTAAATTATATTTTCCAGGAATATCTTGACTACGTCGTCATCATCTATCTGGATGACATCCTCATATTTTCGGATACTCTGGAGCTTCACCGGACACATGTAAAAACAGTGCTGCTCACACTAAGAAAACATGGACTTTACGTGAAAGCGGAAAAGTGTGACTTTGAAAAAAAATCAATACAGTTCTTAGGACTGATCATCTCCACTGGCAGTATAGCTATGGATCCAGTGCAGGCAATCCTGGATTGGCCAACTCCATTGGATAAGAAAGGGGTGCAAAGGTTTGTGGGCTTTGCAAACTTCTATAGAAGATTTATAAGGAACTTTTCTTCCATCATCTCACCCATAACCCAGGTAACCCGCTTACATATGCGTTTCCAGTGGCCCTCCGAAGCCCAAACTGCTTTCGAGAGACTGAAGTCATTGTTTACCTCTGCACCCATTCTTCAACATCCTGATCCTGCCTTGGCATACATCTTGGAGGTCGATGCCTCAGAAGTAGCCACAGGGGCAGTCCTTTCACAGCGCCAGGGACCCAAGTCTTTGCTTCACCCTGTGGCCTTATGGAATTATGATGTAGGTGACCGCAAACTATTGGCCATTAAAACAGCCTTAGAGGAGTGGAGATACCTTCTTGAGGGGTCTGCTCACCCCATAATGATATTTACAGATCACAGGAACCTCAAATACCTCCACACTGCCAAATGACTGAGACCCCGTCAAGCTCGCTGGGCTCTGTTCTTTTCAAGGTTTAACTTCCACATTACCTACCGCCCTGGCTATAAGAACGGAAAGGTTGATGCCTTATCCCAAATGTTTCCCGATACTCCAGAAGAGACGATATCTAGCACAATCCTGTCACCTCAGAACTTTCTTTTGATCCAACCCAATCTAAGATCTTCCCTTGAACAGGCTTCCCTCCAATGCCAGGAACCAGAAGCATCCTCTCTAAGAAACCATGGGGGGTATCTCTGGCATCAGGACAAGATCTTTGTTCCGCAACAAGCCCAAGTTCGCTGACCACTTCGAAGTGCAGAAAACTATGGACCTTATCCAACGATCCTTCTGGTGGCCTACCTTGAAATCTGACTGCAAGGAGTTTGTTAGCTCCTGTACTACTTGCCAGCGTAATAAAGGGTCCAACGTCAAGTCTTGGGGTCTGTTACGTCTACTGCCAGTGCCAGAACAACCATGGAGAAATAGATCTATGGACTTTATAGTAGAGCTGCCCCCATCCAAAGGATTTACAACAATCCTGGCAGTTGTGGACCACCTATCCAAATGCCACACTTCTTGCCCATGGCAGGAATTCCTTCTGCTGCAGAGACGGACAAAAATTTTATAAGGGAGATAGTCAGACTTCATGGCCTTCCTGACAGCATTGTGTCTGATAGAGGGGTACAATTCACCTCCCAATTCTGGAGAGAGCTCTGCAAAGCACTATCAATTGAAGTGTGCCTGTCCTCAGCCTATCACTCCCAAAGCAACTGTCAAACTGAAAGGACTAACCAGACCATAGAACAATACTTGCGTTGCTTCTGCTCCTCCTAGGACGACTGGATCTCTCTTCTCCCTTGTACAGAGTTTGCTTACAATAATTCAGTACACTGTACACTCAACCACCAATCAATCTCTGTTTTGGGCAAACTATGGTTTCCATCCTTCATTTCTACCTTACATCATTCCGGAAGGATCAGTCCAAGACAGGATAAGTTCCATTCAGGCTAATTATCAAACCCTCCGGCTAACCATGCAGAAAGCGCAAGAGGACTACAAGAAACAATATGACAAGAAGAGGGGAGAGAGTCCTAGTTTTGAGGTTGGAGTTAAGGTCTGTCGTGACCGGATGGAGGAGTGAGCGTGTGTGTGTAGCTGTGCGTGTCTCCTCTCCTCCGCTCCATGCTGATTGCCTGAACGCTGGACGCTGATCGGGCGTCTCTGCTCCCCGCTTCCCTGCAGGAGGTAATTGGTGGATGGCATTTCTAACCATCCTGGCAGACGCTCGTTTCCACCGCAGCTACTCCCGATGCTGCTCCTGACACCCCGGGTTAAAATGCTGTCCAGGCGTGCTGTTATCTGAGACCCGCTCTACCCCCGCTTCCTTCTGTCCCTTGTTGTCTGTTCACGGGGAGACTGGAGTGAGGACACGCTGCTCGGCATGCTAAGCCTGGACCTAGAAGGAAGGGAGAAGGTGGAGCGAAGCGCAGTCTGAGGGAGATTCTCACGGAGCCGTGAGCTACTAGCTACTAGCAAGTGAGAAGCAAGAAGGGAGGGTGAGCTCTGAGCTTCTGATAACTGCTGCAGTGTAAATCAAAGGGAACAGTATCTCCGAGCGGGTCACCGTATCTCTGTATCTGATGTTATTTTGGGCTTCTTTTCTTCCTCGCTAACTCTTTGATGGGACACGTGAGTAACGGCTTGTAACAGATTGCTGTATAGGAACATCATTGGAATGTCAGCACCATTTGAATACTGCACAGCTTTATTTTTCTTGAACACTGTATACTTGCCCATTGATTATCTCCTGAGGGCACATGTGAGCAACAGGCTGTAATAGACTGACATTAAAGTGCTGCCATTGATTGCTATTTGGCTGTTACTAGCTGATATATATGCTTATTGCTTTTAAACCATTATATACAAATGCCGCGGATCCCTATTTTTCTGCTTTCCGTATGCCTGAGCGCATGCGTATGCCTGGGTGCAGTATCGCAGACATTGTAAGAAGGTTACACTGACCCATAGATAAAAGCCTCACTGATTGTTATAAACCGATACTAACCGCTATCAATCTTGACCAACCGCTATATGCAGCTTTGCTGCTATACATCATAAAAACTGCTCTTTTGCACTTCTGCGGACTGTCCGGTTGCTGTCTTTTTTTTTCTCCCCGAGATAGTTATTGCTCTACTTTAAAGGGTCTATAAGAGACTCTAAAGAGTTATTTTTGCTCAATAAGTAATGCTCAATAAGTAATGCTAAAGTGCTGCTAATGACTGCTACATGTGCATATTCCCCTTCATGCTTAGGAAGGGTAACACACAACAAGTAACAAACATACAGGAGACCGAGGGGTCTTGTGCTCATTGCATTTTTTTTCTTTTTTCTCTTTCTCTTCCTTTTTGTGTTTTGAGTCCTCTTTGGGAGTTCGTAGGGATGCAGCAGCTGCGCTCCGCAAAGGAGAAGAATCTGCAAAAGGCGGCAGCAGCGGCGGCAAAACTTGAACAATATGCCCACTCCTCTGCGCAGTCGCCAACGTCAGCCAAAAGGGGGACGCAGCCTAAAGCACAGCAGGGAGGTGCAGCAGACAGAAAAAGCTTGGGGCAACCCCCAATTACAGCCCTGCAGGGTACAGTAGGGTCTTCAACAAATAAAGCCTCAAGTAATAAAATCCCAGGGCCTACAGAACAGAATCTTGCGGCAACGACCGACCCGTGCTTACCGTCAGAAATGGAACCAACAATAAAGGATGTATTTACAGTGGTGAATGCATGTAAGAGCACATTAAAAGAACTTTGCGCCCAGATGAAGGAAGTAAAGGAGGATTTAGTAGCGGTTCAGTCAGAGTTACAAAAAACGGCAGAAAGAACAACTGCCCTGGAGGCACAGACTAGCCAATTGGAAGATGATGTATTCCTACTAATAAATGAGGTGAAATACCTGAAGGAACAGATGGGCAGGTACGCATCAAAAATGGATGAGATGGAAAACAGGCTCAGAAGAGACAATGTCAGACTGGTTGGAATGCCGGAAAAGAGCGAGGGCGCCAATCCAGTGGAATTCTTGGAAAAATGTCTCATTGAATCTTTTGGAAGAGAAATATTTTCAGCATAGTTTTCAATAGAAAGAGCACATAGAGTACCATTTAGGGCTCCCCCAATAGGGGGGCACCCTAGGCCTCTCTTATTGAAATTCCTCAATTACAGGGACAAAGTGACACTACTGAGGATAGCTAGAGAGGCGGGGAAGATTACGTTTAAAGATGCTAACATTTCAGTTTACTCTGATTTCTCGCCGGAACTGCAGAGGCGCAGAGCAGAGTTTATGGCTGTTAAGTGCACACTGCAGAAACACAGGTTGACATATGCCCTGCTGTACCCGGCACGGTTAATAGTGGCATTGGGAGGATCCCAGATCTTTGATACCCCTGCAAGTGTAGAGAGGTGGCTGGAAGAAAATAAAGATAAGTGGTAGATGGGGGTGGAGATAAGGAGGAAGAGATTTGGACAGAGTGAGGAGTGAGAGAGGGGGAGGAAAGATACCCAGGGTTTTTTTTTTTTCATTGTGATTTTGTCACTTTCTGTCTCCCCCCTCCTCTTCCCCTTATTATGGGGAAGTTGGAGGTGAGAGCGGATAAAGTGGTTTTATGGGCGCAAAGTTCTTTTAATGTGCTCTTACATGCATTCACCACTGTAAATACATCCTTTATTGTTGGTTCCATTTCTGACGGTAAGCACGGGTCGGTCGTTGCCGCAAGATAGATTGATTATAGATAGATTGGTGCAAGATTCATCAAATACGTCCCCTCCCGCTTCCAGTACCTCCTTGGATTTTACGGTGCCTCGCTTTAGGAAGGTTCGTCGGGGAGGTCGCTCTTTTTCCGTCCAGGGGGGCGAAATTTTGGAACAGCATCCCCCTGCCCATTAGACAGTTTAGCAATCTCCTGGCTTTCCGTCGCAAACTTAAAACCTACCTGTTTACCCAAGCCTATGGCTGAGTCAGTAGAGGGGTGTTTCGAGTCCTTTTATGTTAAATTAGGTCTTTCCCTTCTTAGTACCCCTTTTAATTGCTGCGGTGCCGATTTTAGTTCTCCGTCATGGGCGATGTGTACTTCTTTTCTTTTGCGTTTAGCGCTTCGAGGCCCTATGGGTAAGACGGGCGCGATATTAAACATCTTTTAATAATAATAATAAGTATACATGTTGGAGAGGGAGGGGGGAGGGGGTAGGATACGCACAGATGTTGAACGGGAATGTGGGAGTGAATGAAGTGTGGTGTGGAAAAGGGTCACTATAGGCCCCTCAGAGGCACACCAGGAAGGTGGAGGGGGAGTGGGTGGGGAGGGGTGGGTGTAGGGGGAGGAGGGTGGGGGAGGCAAGAGGGGGGAGGTTGGGGGGAGAGGGGAGGGATGGGGAAGATAGGATACCCAGGAAAAAACTGTTCATTAATGTATGGAAAAAATTTACTGAAGAAGAGTAGGAAAATTAATGTTACTGCACAAACAATGAAATACACTGTAAGGTGGAATGATAATACACATTGGGAAGAAGATTGGTACACAAAAATAGAGTTTGTAATTTGCATAGAAATAACCTTTGATGATATTCATATATATATACCTCTTGTTAGGGGGGTTGAGCCACAATGTTTAAAGAGGCATGGTTAATGAGTAGGAGGCACAGGATCACTGGTCACAATAATGAAATATGGGAAGCGATGAGCTATGTTTTTACATTTTTTTTTTTCTGGGATAGCTCCCTGGGTCAGGTATCTAAGATCCTTTATGATATACTTCACACCTCCGAATGCAGAATAGGATAATAAAGATGGGCTCATGGAATGTTAGGGGCCTGGGGACAGTAGCCAAAAGAGCAGCAGTACTCTCCACTATGGAAAAATATGGGGTGGATCTGATCTCTCTGCAGGAAACACACTTAACAAGGGACACAATTCAACACCTCCAAAGTAAAAAGTTTCCAACTCAGTTTCACTCAGTGCACTCTTCCTATTTGAGAGGGGTGGGAGTGATGGTGAGAGTTGGAGTGGGGTTTTCCTGCAGGCAGACCAGCATATGTGAGAATGGTCGATATGTTTTTTTGCATTGTACAATTTTTTGTAGAACCTATATAATAGCGAATATTTATATCCCCCCGCCTTTTAAAATGGATATAATGCTAAGATTAAATGAATTTACTCAGGGTAAGGGAGATATACCGGTAGTAGTGGTAGGAGTCTTCAATGAGGTCTTAGATCCAGGGGCCAATAGGTTTCCGGCACCGTCGTATCCAGATCCCATGGGGAGAAGCCGCCTGAGCCATTTTTTGGATGAAGTTGGACTAGTCGACATGTGGAGAGTGAGGAGCCCGGGCATCCAGCAATACTCCTGCTACTCAAGCACGCACTCCACACTCTCCAGGATAGATATGGCCCTGGGGAATGAGAAAGCATTAAGGATCATGGGAAAGATAGAATATTTACCAAGAGGAGTGTCGGACCATTCCCCAATGGTTCTTATAGTAAATCTAGAAGGACCAAAAATTAGGAAAGAATGGCAAATTAAGTCTTACTGGTTGGAGTTAATAAAAGAAGCAGATGGGATTTTGCCCAAATTGAGGGGATTTGTGGATCTGAATGAAGGTTCTACAGGGACGGGAATAATATGGAATAGCCTGAAGGCATACCTGAGGGGTATCCCGATCCAGTAAGTGGCCAAATTCAATGAACAAGCGAGAGAAGGAGAACAAAACACCCGCAGAGGAGTACTGGCAGCAGAAAATAACTATGTTACTGACCCAACATTAGAGAAGAAAGCAATATGGCTAGAAAAACAATTAGAGTATAGGATGGTAACTATGAGAGAGATGGAGACTAGACAAATCTTTTTGCGACATTCCTCCTTTGTAGAGGGTGAGAGTGTTGGAAGGATGCTGGCGCAACTGGTGAAGTCGAACTCCCCACCCTCAAATATTCGGGCCATCAGAGCTGCAGGAGGGGCAATAACAGCAGACACAGCAGAGATAGTGCAGACCTTTCAGGGATATTATGAAAAGCTGTATACCGCACAGAAGGTGGGGATGAAAGTAGAGATGGAGGAGTTCCTGGGGAGGTTAGAGATTCCATCTATCACACAAGCAGAAAGAGAGGAGTTGGAAACCCCCGATTTCACTTATAGAAATCCAGCAAGCAGTGGCTGATATGGCAAATTAAAAGTCGCCTGGGCCAGATGGACTTCCGACAGAAATTTATAAATACTATAGAATGGAGCGGCCATGAAGGGGAGACTCCCAGTGTCAATGTTAGAGGCAACTATAATACTTATTTTAAAAAAAGACAAGGACCCCTTCATACGGACCAATTTCCCTCCTGTGTTCGGATGCCAAGATGGTGGCCAAAGTTTTGGCAGAGAGGCTTAATAGATTGATCTCAAAACTGATTCATCCAGATCAAACGGGATTCATAGCTAATAGATCTACCAGTATAAATATAAGAAGGACCTTCCTAAATTTACAAACCCCGACGGAGTCAGAGGGTAAGAGAGCCGTATTGTCATTAGATGTGACAAAAGCATTCGACAGTGTAGAATGGGGATATATTTGGAGGGTGCTGGGAAAGTTCGGATTTGGTCCGAAATTTACTGGCTGCATAAAAATTGCTTTATGATAGTCCCAGTGACAAAATTAGAATTAACAATGAATTTTCAAAAAGGATCCTATTAGAAAGGGGGACGAGACAGGGGTGCCCTTTGTCGCCCCTGCTCTTCGCCCTAGCGATGGAACCATTGGCGATTGCTATAAGGTCAAGTACTGAGATAATAGGATTCCAAAGGAAGCCGGGAGACGAAAGAATCGCGCTTTATGCCGATGATATTCTCCTCTACTTAGGTGATACGGAACATTCTCTGGTAAGAGCAATGAATATAGCACAGTGGTCCAGTGAGTAGCACTTTCGCCTAGCAGCAAAAGGGTCGCTGGTTCGAATCCCGACCACGACACCATCTGCCTGGAGTTTGCATGTTCTCCCTGTGTCTGCGTGGGTTTCCTCCGGGTACTCCGGTTTCCTCCCACACTCCAAAGACATGCTGGTAGGTAAATTGGATCGTCCAAAAAATTGACCCAGTATATATGTATATATGTGTGTATGACTGTGTGTCCATAGCGTGTCAAGATCCTACGGGGTAAAAATGACCGCACCAGCCAAGCAGACACTGGCTGGAAAAAAGCGCCCAGAGGCGATTCAGTTCGCATGCGTTGCTCTATACAAGTCATTCATTCATTCATTCATAGTGGAGGAATTTGGTAGTTTCACAGGCCTGGAGATAAATTGGGGAAAATCAGAGCTGCTACCGGTAGATCCAATTGGAGAAGCTGGGGTAGTGGGATCACCACAATTGAAGGTGGAAATATTTAGGGATACGGGTAACGAAAGATCCCAAACAATATATAGATAAAAACCTAATTCCCCTATTGGTTAAATTTAAACAAAAAATTGGAATCTGGAAAAGGCTCCCGCTATCAGTGGCTGGCAGATGCAGCTTGATCAAGATGATCTGGCAGCCACAATTGTTGTATATAATGCATAATAGCCCGATCTGGATTGGTAGAAAATGGTTCAATAAAATTGAAACGCTTTTCAGAGAACTAATATGGAAAGGGGGACAACCCAGGATCCGATTACGTACACTGCAGCTCCCGGTACTGGAAGGGGGACTGGCTGTCCCTCACCCTGAGACCTATTACTTATCGGCACAATTGCAACAACTAATGGGATGCAATACCCTGGGAGGGGAGACCCCTAGCGGGAGAGTAATGCTGACTGGAGCCCCACATGACTCGGTCATCTAAGTACTAGAAGCAGACTCCTTTAGATATAGGACTCCAACAATTAAAATGATAATTAAAATATGGGAAAAAGTTAAGAAGCTAATGGGCTACACTGTATTTACTGGGTATACCTCCTTGTGGAATAACTCTAAGCTACATGAAATATTACAGATAGGAAAGGTGGGGGAATGGGAAGGATGCGGTATAAAAAGGCTGATACACCTGTTTAAGGGGGATACCTATAGGAAATTCCAAGATTTGAGCGATTTAATATCCCGCAACACTCATTCTTTACCAATCTCCAGGTAGGACATGCTCTTGAAGCCCAGTTCAGGACACAAAAACTAGTGTGGAATAAAATGCCCCTATTTCAAAAGTTAGTTAAAGGGGCCCAACTAAGGGCCTCATATCTGAAATATATACGCAGTTAATCAAAAAGATCAATACAGGGGCACACCTGCTCAAAGTAAGAGAAAGGTGGGAGGAAGATATAGGGGAAATATCACAAGAACAGTGGAAGAGAATACTAGAGATAGGATCAAAGGTTTCACTTTCACCTCCTCAGAAAATCTCCCACTTGATGCTGATAAATAGAGCTTATTATACGCCTAAACGACTATTTAAATTTGGTAAAAGACCAGATGATAAGTGTCCTAGATGTCAGGGGCAAGGAGACCTAGTACACATGATGTGGCGCTGTCCAAAGCTGGCTTGCTACTGGGAGGGTGTGCTTGACACCCTGAGAGACACATTTGGAATCCCGCTGGAGATGGAGGCCACACTGTGTATACTGGGGTATAGGCATGAATGGAGGGAGAAAAGAAATACCAGAATTGTAATATTAAGATGTCTATTCCAAGCTAGAAAAATAATAGCTATGAGGTGGCAGGCAACTGTACCACCGGCAGTAAGTGAATGGATTAGGGCAATTAATGAATCCATTTGTAAAGAAAGAGCAGTTTATATAAAAACAGGAAACCTTAGGGGCTTCGAGGAAATGTGGAAACCATGGCTGGAGAAAAAGGGCGTCTCCCCCGAGGGGATAAGAACGATAGCTGAGAATAACTAAACGGAGAGCGGCCAAAGAGCAAAAATTATAACATTAGATAGAACTAACAGCCCAGATGCCTCCTTAATAAAGTAATTAAGAGATTATCTACCTTCCAGTATAGTAAATTAAGATTTATTATATGATATTGTATATCAGTGCTTAAAATATGTGTTATATCTATACGGAACAGTTTTTTTCTAGCTTTTTAAAAGAACAATTGAAAATTTGTATGTTAATAAAATAAATAAAGAATGAATATTTAAAAAAAAAAAAGGTCTGGCTCTCTTCAGGAAATCTCCAGGCTCCCTTGTCCCTCCCGGAAATTGGGTCCAAGATTTACCTGTCTATTTGAAATTAGACGAAAATTCAACCGAGTAGCGTTTGAACTGTTACTACCATGTTCGTATAAAGTGCATCCTGTGTTTCACGTATCTCTTCTTAAATATGTTGTCTCTAGTCCTTTTCCAGGAAGAGAAGAAGACCCTCCACCCCCAGCTTCAGTGGGAGATGAAACCGAATTTGAGGTAGAATCCATCCTGGACTGTCGCAAGATTTCTTATTAAATGGAAGGTTTACTCAGCAGAAGAGAATTCTTGGGAACCTGCAGGCAATATACATGCTCCTAGACTTCTCCAGAGATTTTGTGCCCGATACCATGAAAGATGGGCCCAGTTGGGCATCCAGAGGCTGCCCCTTGGGGGGGGGGGGCACTGTCAGGGAAATGACAGTACCATGGAAGTACTGGCAATCTTGCCAGTAGAAGAAATGGCCAAAGGCTGTGTCAGGGAAATGGCAGTGGAGGTACTGGCAATCTTGCCAGTAGAAGAAATGGCCACCAGAGGCACATCATGTGACAGGTATATCCCCCTGCTGGCCTATAAAAGGCTGCCACTGTTGGACCCAAATTGCTAGATTGTCATCAGCTTCCTGTGTTCCTGTGTCTGTTTACCTTGTAACTCCTGGCTTGACTTCTGCTTTTGGCTTGACCTGTGATCCCGATTATCTCCTCGCTCTGACCTTAGCTTGGCTGACTATTCTTCGATCCACTGCCTACTGTTTATGACCCAGCTTGCTCCTGTTTGCTCTTGGACTGTCTCCTGGTATATGACCTCTGGCCTGGCTGCGAACCCTGCTCCGGGTTTATCCTGCAAACGCCTACTCAGGACTTCTTCTTGCACGGCTACAGACATCACTACCCAGCGCACCCCAGCCACATTCTGCTTACCAGCCTGTTGCAGCACTACTGGCAACCTATGCACCTTTGGGCACCGTATCCCCTGTATCACTCCCAGGGGAGCGCTGCACTTAGCCGCAAGGGGCGCCCTCTCTGCCACTTGGCCTCACATCAGAGACTTGACACATAGCATGGCTCTTGATTGGAGGGCTTACCTATTACTGGTTATGGACTGGCTACATCTCCAATTCCTATACTTTGCATAAGGCCGCGTACACACGATCAGTCAAAATCGATGAAAACAGACTGAAGGTCCGTTTCATCGGTCCAAACCGATCGAGAAGAGAACTTTCTTAAAATGTAACCAATAAACGCCTAACCGATAGGTCAAAACCGATCGTTAGTATGTAAAAGCATTGGTTAAAAAGCCGTGCATGCTCAGGATCAAGGCGACGCATGATTGGAAGCATTGGATGGACTGATCGTGTGTACACGGCCTTAGTCAGCCCCCTTTAATGCAAATCCTTGTGACTGTCATGTACCTGAAGACACCCCGGTCTGACACCCCGGTTAGTGATGACAGGGAGTGACGGACACAGGGTGGCACAAGGGCCGATTTCATGGATGGTGCTGGCTGAGTCTTGGCAGGAGCCAGGTGGCTTGAGTGCGCCGAGCAGACTCTGAGAATGGGAGCTCCGTAACGCTGGGTCAGCAGATGGAGGCGTAGCCGGGACATAGGCCACGAGGTCATCAACAGCTGGACAGAGCAGTTACTGAGACGAGAGGCAGAGGCAGAGGCAGAAATGGGACACAGGCAGGGTTCGGTACAAGGTGCAGGAACATTAGGCAGAAGCAGAGTCAG